>CM054058.1:281673051-282273051 GCA_028641055.1 Alopecurus myosuroides
GAGAAGATGATACCGGGTCTATCCTGGATCTGCTGGAAAACCGTTATAAGGAGGAGAACGGCGAGGAAGAACAGCATGAATTTACACCGGGTATCGTACGCCGAGTTGCAGTCTATGCGGCTCCCGCGGCCAATCTCAACCAAGGAAACGCAACCGCGACATCAGTCGGGGCGGCTCAGGCAGTGGCCCAGCAGCAGGGCGCGGCTAACGGAGACCCGGTTTTGGCCCGGGTTGATGGAGAGTCGGCATCAGTAACCAGCCGAGCAGCGGATGAGGAGTTGCATGCAAATACGTTCGGATTTCTGGGAAACCGGACACCAGGGGCGGGTCCTTCGAACCCGCGCCACCCGGCCTTATTCGATAATAATCTGATTCTAGACCCCACGGTTCTTGCAACGGTTATCACTCCAGAAAACGCAGCGGAACGTGTCAGGGATCTGGATGTGGCTCGTCGTGCGCTGGAACAGCAAAGAAGGCAGGTAGAGGCAGAAAGGCAAGGGATGGCCACGCGGCAGCGTGAGCTGGATGCGCTGGAAACTCGGCTCCGAGAGGAAACGTCTAGAGTACATCAAAGGCATCAAACCAGGTTACCAGCAACGGGCGGGGTCATTAATCCGGCTAATTTATTTGTCACACCTCAGGATCAGCCGATACCAGTGGCGAACCAGGGAACCGCACCCCAACCGGCGACAGCAGGGACACATCCGGCAAATGAACGGGCCGGGTTACCCCCACCACAGACTAGAGTCACAACCGGCAACGATCTACCACCACCGCCACCATCACGATTCCGCACACCAGCCGGTCACTACAATAACCCCATGGACAATGTGTATGCGGCGACACTCGCGTTAAATCAAATCCCTGTGGGAGAGTCGCCCCATGCAGAGAAGACCCGGCAAGCCATCGATCTGTTGCACACTGCGGTGGCACAGCAAGCCAATTATCCGGATCATAGAAGCGGTATGCACGGGACGCCATACGTCAGTCAACAGCAAGGGAATATCCAAACAAGTTCAGCACGGCGGAGGGAAGAGCAGCAGCAAATGCCGCCTCCTCCCCGCGTTCAGGCAGCATCAGCAGCACAGGCTGTCGTGGAAAGTTCCAGAGCCCGGAGGGCCGCGGCCGGGTCTGCAGCGCATGGACTTCCCGCAGCATCGCGCCCAGCCGCGCCCCCCGCGGTATCACACGTTTCTAGAGCAAGACCGGCCTCAACCGTTCTTGCGGGACCCAAGTGTCTCTCGGACAATATCAGAGCTGAACCTTACCCGGAAAAATTCAAAGAGCCAGGGAAAGTAGTGAATTATGAGCCAACTATGGATCCAGAAACATGGCTAAGCAGTTATGAGATGGCAATGTCGATTCGCAACGCGTCCGAGAACCTCCAAGCCAAGTTCATGTACTTGATGATGTCAGAAGGAGCAGCAAAGTTGTGGTTCACCAATTTGCCGGAAGGATCGATCAAGTCCTGGGAGGAATTGAAGACCGCGTTTGTCAAGCACTTTCATGGGACCTGCAGGAAATTGTTCACTATTGATGATCTAGAGCGATGCGTCCAGAAGAAGGGAGAATCGGCGCGCAGTTGGGTGCGTCGGGTTATGGAGATACTTCACTTGTCCACGGATATTCAGCCCAAGGATGCACTACAAGCCATGGCAAAAACATGCAAGTATATACCTTTAGTGCAAAAGTTAACTCGCATGAAGTCTAGTCAAAATGCGTCGGAAGTTACAATGGGAGAATTGATGGATGCGTGCAACAAACACGCCGCAACAGATACTACATAAGAGGAAGTCGATGACAGGAAGGTAAAAGCAAACACAAGTAATAACGGAAGAACCGGCAATGGGTCAGCACCGGGTAATAACGGAAATAGCCAGAACAAGCGCCCATTTGAAGGAGGCTCCGAGTTTGTCGCCAACACAGAAGCCGGGTCTTCGAGGCCCAGAGCAGAAGGAAATTTCAACGGAGGTAATCACAATGGAGGAAACTATCAAGGACCGCCAAGGCCGGGTAACAATTGGGACATATTCAGGATGGCATGCCCGAAGCACAGCAGGAACGGCAGGCCAGCTAACCACTCCCTGGAACAGTGCGCCGACTTACAAAGATGGAAAAATGAGGAAGTGAACAGAGCTATGCGAGGTGCAGGACGGGGAGGAGGACCGGGTCCAGGGGCAAACCCGGGCAACGGCCCACCCCCAGCTGGTAACCCGGCGGCTGGAAATCAAGGTAATAACCAAGGGGGGCAGGAGGTTTCCAGGCTAACCCCAAACAATTGGGTCAATATCATGTGCATACCACATGAGGCTCTAACAAGGACAAAAAGATACTGAAGCAAGCGGTCAACTCAGTTTCGTCAGCTGTCCCGAGATACTTGAGATGGTCAGAACAGGAGGTAACATGGAGCAGAAGGGATCACCCAGAAAGAGTGGAGCACCCAGGAGTCTTGGCATTAGTAGTCGCACCACAGGTCAATGGGTATGAGCTGAAAAAGGTTTTGATGGATGGTGGAAGCAGTATCAATATACTGTATTGGGAAACCTTCCTACGCATGGGCCTCAAGGAGTCTCAGCTACAAAAAAGCTCAACAGTTTTTCATGGGATAGTGCCGGGTCATTCAGCGTGCCCCGAGGGAAAAATCGCATTGGAAGTAGCCTTTGGGGAGTCAAAGGATAACTATCGAGTTGAGTGGCTTACCTTTGAGGTAGTCAAATTGCGCAGCCCTTATCACGCGTTATTTGGAAGGCCGGCTTACGCCAAATTCATGGCTAGGCCGTGTTACGTTATCTACATCTAAAAATCCCGGGTCCCAAGAAGACCATTACCATACATGGAAATCGAGACATAGCAGCCGAATGCGATGAGGGAGACGCAGCAATGGCCGAGCAGGCCTGTAGAAAAGAAGAACTCAAGCACTACCGGTCTCAAGCAGACCCGGAGGACAGAACCACATAAAAAAAGCCGAGTACTGAAGGCGAAAGAGCAAAATCCAAGGTAGCACAAGATGCTAAAATGGTGGCTTTTATCGAGGATGACTCCTCCAAGCAATCCGCCATAAAAGAAGAAGCTGCACGGCCGCTCACAACCAGCCACGTCATGGAAACACCCCACCCGGGTTGGCTAGTAAACCCGGTACTCGTCATGAAAAAATCCAACATGTGGAGAATGTGCATCGGTCACGCCAGTCCGGGACCGGTGTCCATGAAGAACTAAACAATGTAACGGGCAGCAGGTTTCAGACGCGCTCTTTTCCTACCCAGGGTACCTGAGGGGACTGGAAGGTTTTTAATGAGGCGGCCTGCTGATCCAAACTTTCTCGCATCAATAAAGAGATGGTTATCAAGTCCTATTTCATTACAGCCCAATTACAAGTAAGTAGTATCCATGTGACATCAATATTCAGTATCATTAAGAACATTGAGTATATATAGGTCTCGGGGGCTGGTTGCTCAAGTAGCCCAGCCACAAACCCAAAAGACCCGGCCTTGATGCCTATGAGTTATAAGGGCCGATTATTCGCAAACGAGTACGGCTGCAATCTTATAACTGGACAAAGGAGCCAAATTTTCTTGACTTTTCTTACTTAAGCTCGATGTGACTCGCACTAAAGTGGCATGATTCGTTCGCTTACGATTACAATCAGCCATGAAGCCCAATGGGACTTGCCTGACCCTGTTTTCGTATAGATGTAACAACATGGTATCCACGCGAAAGCCGGCTTACAGTACAAGATAGTCAAAAGGGTCATCTAAACCACAAGTTTATGCAGAGTACAAGGCTAATAGCCGGAAACTCAACAACTATCAAGCATAACTTCAGTACCTACACGGAATGGCTTTAGGTTTTCGATTCGGTAAAAAACAATTTGTTCTCTGAGAAAGACCACACCCCCATGACTCGGACTCTGGGTCATGGGGACTGGGGACTTCGTAACAGAAACAAACTACTTGGCTATCGAAGTTCGAAAGACCCTACCATCCGAGTCTTGGGGACTTAAAGAAAAGTCCACTTATCAAAGCCCCTGGCACTCGGAAAACCGAGTCTTACGAAGGGAGCCAAAAAGAGAAACGGATATCGAGAACAAGTTCAAAGAATGGACAAACAGCACGATTATCGAAAGGCCGGGAAAGCCGCAAAGTATATCACGGACTAAAAGTACGTTACAAGTTACGACATCAGTATCAGGGGTGCACAGGCGCACCCTCAAAAGCATAATAGTTTGAAAACAAAGCATCGCGTGACCAAGGTATTATGATGGTACTGCCCTATTCGGCCTCCTGAGTACGGTCTTCCGGGTCTTGATCCTGGGCTTGCTGCTTAGCCTTCCTGGCAGCATTACCCGGACTCACCGCACTAGGGCGGACAGGTGGAGGGACGGCTGGTGTAGAGGCAGACGGCCCTGATCCTAACTCGGCCTCTCTCTTCGCAGTTGCCTCCCTCTTCCTGGCCGAGTTAGAAACCCACTTCTCCAAGATATCAAAGGGCGGGGGTGCTTCCTCTGTAACAACTTTGCCATCAGCGTCGTATGCACTCATGATCGTGTTTAGATCCAAACTATCGGCCAAAGTGGTAGCCGAGGGGTGCACTGCGGCTTGTATGGCCTTGAAATCTTTGGGTGTAAATTTGGAACCATCCGCCTTGAATTCGGGAAACCCGGATATTACCTGTCGAGACATCGTAGTAGTTTTCATAGACGGGGGTGCCATGAGACTACGGTAGAGACGTGGGGTAACGGGATAGCGTAGTAACACAGAACACGGGATTTTACCCAGGTTCGGTACGTCGCGACAGTACGGCGTACCTACTCCTGCACTTCTCACTAATTGGGACTAAAGCCCGTAAATCTGGGTTACAATGTGAGGATGTAGATCTAGCTTCTCGGCGAGGGTGAGCTTCTCGGCGAGTTGCGTAGAGCTTGAACTTGTGTCTAACTTAACTTGTTTAATCTATCTCCCGTCCGGCTTTATATAATAGCCGGATTAGGGCTTACAGAATAGGAAACCTAGAAGACTACGTTAACTTGCAACTTGGAAAGCAAGGAATCCGTCTTCTCCTCCAAGCCAGATCACGTGGGCCGTGATCCAGGTTCTTCTAGAATCCGGCTTCTGCGCGTCGGACTACTGGGCCGCCCAATGGACCTAAGCCCATTACCATGTAGGCCACCCTGGTAGTCCGGCTCTTTGTCTACCATCTTCTATACCCCTATTCAGTATATATCCGACAGTAGCCCCCAGGAAGGATCAAAACTCTGATTCTCCGTCTTTCGTCAAATACATTTTGTCCGGGAAATCTTGATTCAGCAGTCTTGATTCTTTCTACTTTCCTTTTGAAGGAGATGGTAACATAAAACTCGGAACCATGAAAATCCGGCTTTTCTTCTCGCGATCCTTCGCGGAAAAGGAACTTCTAACGTCAGCGCTTTAATCATGCTGACGCAGGCGACGCTTGCTTTCACGCGGGAAACCCTGCAACGTATCTCTGACAGATTCTCACGGGAAACGAGGAGATAGCCATCATTCCCCTGTCGTCATATTTCCCGTAGTTTCCGGCGAGTGACACGCGTCGAGCATCCAACGGTCGAAAGAGCCGTTGGCACGTATCTAAACGGGTTTCTGGCTATAAATAGCCATCATCGTCCTCATCGGAAACTTTCCTCACTCCCTTACTGCCCACACCATTGACGCGCACGCGAGCTCGAGAGCAAGTCCTTGTCCCAGGCGCACTTAGCATCCAAACGCACCGAAAAGCGCCACCAAAAGATGGCCTCCTCGCCGTCGTCACCGACCCGCACCGCCATCGACGAGCTCGTCAGCGATCTGGATCCGCAGCCGGGATCGCAGAAGCACGCCGGCGGCGAGCCGGAGAAGACTACGGCTTCCGCGGCGGGCGGAGAAAACACTTCCGCCGCCGCGGACATTGCGACATCAAGCGCCGCGACAACCCCACCGTTTGCACCCGAAACGGTGGAGGAAAAGATCGAGCTCCTCGGCGACGAGCTCGCCGCCGCGGAGGCTGCCGCCGCCGCCACCGCCGGAGCGGACGAGGAAGCTGAATCTGCAGGCAACTGGATTGCCTGCAGTATTCCTCCGGCTCTCCTTCCAAACTTGGAGAAGGAGGGCCTGGTACTTAAGAAGAAATGGCGGCTTCCAGAGGAAGAGACTGAGCCAACGCCGCAGAACGGCGAAAGGGTACTTCTCACTTCCCACCTCTTGCGAGGTATGGGGCTTCCGCTTTCTTCTTTCTTCCTCCAAGTTCTTTCTCATTATAGCATCCAGCCCCACAATCTTCCCCCCAATTCCATTCTATACATGGCCGGCTTTCAGGCCTTGTTTGAAGGCTACTTAGGGCTAGAACCTAGGTTAGACTTCTGGATGTACTGCTTTGGAGTTAAGCGGAACTCTTCGGAGGGCGCACTCCCAACTTGCGGGACCATATCCTTCACTCTTCGGAGATTCCGAGAGGATTGGTTCCCCAAGATCAAAACTTCAGAATCCGTCAAATTTTGGACGGGTTCTTTCTTCTATCATCCCGACGTGCCTTTTCCTGAAAAGGCCGTCGGGGTTCCACCTTTTGTGAATTCTGCCGCCGTTCCCCAGGACAACTGGGGAACAGAAGCCGTCCAAGTTCTGCCGCCAGATCTGTTAAGGATCAAGAGGCGCATCGCCAAGCTCACCTCCATGGATCCGCCTCTAAACGGCATGGACACGGTTCTATGCTGGCTGATTAGGCGGATCCAGGCACTAGCCAACCACAGCGGCCGTCTCCTGTGCGAATACACGGGAGTCAAGGATCCAATGCGGACATCCGCCAAAGATTGGCCCGCAAAGGAACTTAGGCGGCGCATCAATCAGTTGGTCGCATCGCGCGACCAATACACAGAGAGTCGGCCAATGTACACGGCCGAAAATCCGGTTCCCAAGGTAATTTTTCAGTCATTTGGGTACAGTTACAATTCTCGGATAATCTACCTTCTAATTCTGATTGGTTCTTCCGACAGCTTGCGGATCTTCCAGACTCGGAGTTAGCCTCCGAGGCCGAGCTGGATGCGCTGCGCACCGCCGCTACAGGTGGACGCAAGCGCAAGAAAATAACTTCCTCGGAAGAAATTATCGATCTTGACGGAATCCCCGTCGCCACTTCCAGGTTATTTTCTTCTGGATTTTTCTTTTATGGGAACTTTTTTCATCCATCTCCGGTGTTTTAACCTTTTCCGGGTTTTTATGTTTTTAGCCTACCACCTTCCACCCTGAAGCCGAAGAAGCTGAAGAAACACAAGGTTTCTTCCAGCCGAGGCAGCCAACCTTCTCCCGCCGTCGCCCCGGACACGCCAAGCACAATGGCGGAAGAGCCTACTGCAACCCCCACCACCAAGCCCCCAAAGCCCAGCCAGCCCATTGTGTCCGACACGGACACGAGGGAAAGGGCGGCTCCAGAGGTGGGAAAATTACCTCGGACTTTCGACGAGGAAATTCCCACCTTTGACAAGGATTTCAAAGCTATCAATGACGGCTTGGACGCAGCCGGGAATCTCTTCGCGGAATACGCGAAAGAGTTCAAAGAAAACTTGGCAGGTTTGCAGCGCATGAGCCAGGTATATAACTCTAGCCCCCAAGCATTAATT
Organism: Alopecurus myosuroides; assembly: GCA_028641055.1. Lineage (NCBI taxonomy): Eukaryota > Viridiplantae > Streptophyta > Magnoliopsida > Poales > Poaceae > Alopecurus > Alopecurus myosuroides. Next base: position 281,680,676 of record CM054058.1, read on the forward strand.
AAAATGCGTGCTTTTTGCTTTGATGCTTTTTGTACTCATTATTCCCCTTGCTATGTTTCAGCAAACCTCCGAAGCCATCAACAGGGAAGTTTTCAAGAAGCTTACCATCAAGAACAAAGAAGTTAGAAGTCTTCTCTCTATTCTTGAAGAAAGGGAAGCAGAGCTGGAGTCAGCTAAACTCGCACTGTCGGAAACACAAGGTAAACATTTTCCTTCTGAAATTTCCGATTCAATTATTTGCCTAAGTTTTTTCCGAGAAGCTGGCTAACTCGGATTTTTCCCTTGCTTTTCAGCTGCATTAGCTCAGGCTAAACAAGCAGCAGAAGATTCTGGCAATGCCGAAATTCTCCGCAAGGAGAATGTTGAGCTTCACAAGAACCTTGTGAAAGCACAACAAGACTTGGAAGCCAGTAATCTGGCCCTTGGAGTTTCTAATTCCAAGGCTTCCGAGCAGGCGGAGAAGGACAAATCCACCATTCAGGATTTGACCGACGCTCTGAACCTTCGCCTGGAAGAAGTTTCCGAGATCGATAAGCTCATCGGTAAATCTCTTTCCATGTTTTGCTTGCTCTGTTTTTTCGTCTAACCTTTTTAGGTGTTTTATTGGAAATAACAGGCGATATCCCAGATGGCACTCGGATTGCAGGCATCCGAGCTTTCGGGGAGACATGGAATTTGATCAAGGCTGCTGCAACGCAGCTGGTAGACAAGTTTCTTCCCGAAAAATCTGGGGAATGCTCGGAGATTGAAAAACTTCCGGGTGCCATCGTGGAGGTGGCGGAGGCCAAAGAATCCCTTCTTCGCTCCGCTGCACGGGGTGGTGCGCGCATGGCTCTTGGCCTCATGCGCATGCACTACCCCACTGCCAAATCCTGGCGTGTAGCATCCGGTGTCCCTCAAGGATACACGGATATTCAGCGAAACACCATCTTTGGTGAAGTCAAAGGCCACGCCACCCAGATTGCCTCCATGGTGAATATCGCCGTCAATTATCCAGAAGAGGAGATCCCTCCAATCCCCGAAGATGAAAGCAGCGAGGAGGAATCAGATTCTTGAAGGGTTACCTGGAACCTGGATAGAAAAAGTAAACAATAAGAGCATTACTGTTCTTTTAATGTAATACAAAATGTAATGCTTCTTTTGTATGAATGAAACTTCCGTCTTTTGCAGTTTAAATTATGAAATTCTTTGCAAGTTTTTTGGGTTTTATCATTCCTTTATCTTCTAAGTTCTCTGGTGTGTATGTTTTAACTGTCCTTAGTGTTTGAAATGGCTCAAATAGCAATATGAATCTTCATGCCGAGTAACTGGGGACGAACCAAGCAGTTTTTGAAACTAGGAAACATGGACCATGCTAAAGTCATTTTTACTAACTAGTTCCAGTAACCCAACACGCACACAATCAGATAAGACTTAGAGAAATCAAGGAAAGTTTTAGGTGAAACTTGGGCACACAGGCAATTCAAGTTTCCCTTAGCCGTTAACAGGCTGAAAAATCATTCAGTTTTGTAACGCCGAGTACGCAAGCACAATTCGGGTTAACGTTGAGCAATTTGTAAGATCATTGGGAAATAGATGAGGCGGAAACACCTTGCACTTATAAAGAATATGGATGACAGCATTCCGACAACTTTATTTCATGATCTCAAAAGATGTTTACATAGAATTGAACTAAGTATGGAAGGGTACATAACTTTCTAGACGTTCCCAGGCTTCCGCAATCCACTTGACTTTGTCGAATTTTTTCAGCAGCTTGTGGAGTGGTAAGGTTTTAGCCCCCAGCCAACTGATAAATCTGCTGACGGCTGCGGCGGAACCCGTCAATCTTTGGACATCTTTTACACATGTAGGTTTTGAGATGTTCAAGATTGCCTTGATCTTTTCCGGGTTAACTTCTATTCCTCTGTGGGAAACAATGAAACCCAGAAGTTTTCCTGAGGGAACCCCGAATACGCACTTAGATGGATTCAACTTCATCTTGTAAGTGCGTAAGTTTTCGAAAGTTTCTCGCAAATCCTCAAGGAGTGTATCTTTTTCCTTGGTTACGACGGCAATATCGTCCACGTAAACATGAACGTTTCTGCCAATTTGACTATGCAAACAGCGTTGCATGCAATGCTGGTAGGTTGCACCTGCGTTCTTCAGGCCAAAAGGCATGGTTATGTAATAGTACGTCCCATACGGGGTTATAAAAGAAGTCTTGATTTGATCTTCCTTTTTCATGCGTATTTGGTGGTACCCGGAGTATGCATCCAAAAAGCATAAAAGCTCGGAGCCTGCAGTGGCATTTATTATTTGATCGATTCGCGGTAACGCGAACCTATCTTTCGGACACAACTTGTTCAATCCTGTGTAATCTATACACATTCTAAGAGCAGTGGTGTCTTTCTTCGGTACTAGGACCGGATTTGCGGACCAATCAGTATGGATTACTTCCTTGATGAAATCCGCTGCTAAAAGCCGGATAATTTCCTTGCCAATAGCCTTTCGTCTTCTTCCGTCAAAACGACGGAGACCTTGTTTGACGGGTTTTGATCCGGGAATAACCTTGAGTTGGTGCTCAGCAAGTTCCCTGGGTACGCCTGGCATGTTAGCTGGACACCAGGCAAAAATATCCCAGTTCTCACGGAGGAACTTGATGAGCTCGCCTTCCTATTTGTCGGTCATCCCAGTCCCTACGACGACAAATTTTGTCGGATCTTTGGGATCTAGGATTACCTGTCTTGTATTCTCGGACGCCTTGAAACTATCTGTTGGCTTCCGAGTTTCTTTTCCTGCCGGCATTTCTTTCGGCGATACCTCCTTGGCTAATTCCTTCAGTTCCTCCTTTGCTATAACTCTCTGAGCGCAAAGGGCGTTTTCTTTTTCCAACTCATTTGCCAGCTTGAAATCACCGTCTATGGTGATTACTCCTCCTTTGTGATAAGGATGGACCTAAGGACTATGTTCTCACAAGCATGAGTGTTGAGTTGATAGAAGCCAACAAGATCATGGTGAAAACAAATATTCAAGAGGTGGAAAACAAGGTCACATTGTTGAAAACAATCAAGCAAGATGGTGGAAACAATTCATAACAATTGTTATTCATCAATTTGACAAGGGGATGAGTGCCTCCACAAGGTCAAATGCACTCATTGATGGACAAGCAAGAGGAGGGCGCCCACAAAGAGCATCTATGCGCCATGATGAGTCCTAATAGTAGTAGGTTTGGTTTGAATACCAATTGTGGCCGCATCCCACTTGTTTGGGTCGGTTTGTATCCCTATTGTGTGTCCTAGTTGGACTCCTAGTCCTAGTAGGAGTCCTAGTCCTAGTAGGGGAGGGTGGCTTGCGCAAGGGCCCCTTGTGGCCGCACCCCTCCACCTATTTATATGCCACCTGCGTGTGGATTAGAGGTAGAACAAGTTTAAACCAAAAACCCCCAAAACCCTAGCCTCTAGATTGTATTGCTTGTTAAAGCATTCATCTTGAAGTTTAACCATTGCAAAGCAGCGTGATATCTTGTTATTCCATCTGGGAATAGAGGGATACAGCACCACTTGTGATCATTGATCATTTGTGCAAAAGTGTGTAGTTGAGAATATCTAAGGAGCTTGATTGTTGTTGCATTGGCAACGGGGATGAGCTAAGAGAGGTCTCAGTGTAGCACTAGTTATCCAATTATCAGAAAATACAAAAAGAGAGAGTTAGTTCATCGAGAAGATCGGGCCACCCCATATCATCTTGGTATCAGATTCTCCAGGTTGCCTCGGTGAGCAAAGTTATCTTTACTTTTAGTTGTTTTTATACCTATCCAGAAAAAGCCCCACAAAAATAGTTCTAGTCATTGCCATAGCCTAGATATCACCATAGTTATTTTTCTTTTGCTGTCATTGTGTTAGATTTCGTGTCACCTTTTTCTGTTTTTTAGATCTATTTTATTTCGGCTAGAATTAGGGTTCTTGTTCTTCTAGTCGAAAACCTATCAAAAAAACTACAAAAATAGCCGCTGCCATATTCCATATCCACCACCAATCCGATCTACCCTAGGTTCCTACCGTGCCTACCACATCCACCACACCCCACCCTTGTTGGACTCGGATTCCATACATATTCGGTTACCAAACCCCCCCTTATACCCGCAGCATACTTACCATACCAATCCGCCCACCGCACCCATCGCTACCATCCACCGCTGCCGTGATCGAGTCGCTCTCGGATTCCCTCGTTACATCGCTTACAAATCGCCCCCGAGACCCGTAACATCCTTACCGATCCGCTCCCTAGTGCGCTGCCGCGGCACAACTTTCGCCGTTTTTGCTGCCGCGCCCACGTATCCAGCACCCGCACCGAACCGCGGTACAGGTTTTGGCAGTTTTGCTGCCGTGAGCTTCTGTGTTCTGCCGCGGTACGAAAAACATCCAAATTCGCTGCCGTGAGTGCTGTTTTGGTCCAAAAACCGCAGTTTTGCTGCCGTGTGTTCTAATTCCTGCCGTGAGTGTTCCAAAGCCACAAAACCACTTAGAATCTTTTGTGTTTCTTTTTCTTTTCTGTTTTTCATCACTAGGATCTCCACCTCCATACTTTGTGAACCATAGACACAGCCTTTCTACAGCATCTTTATAGGAACTTGCCCACAAGTATAGCTATTTTGTGCTCTGACAGGTTGCTCTTATTTCATCACCATCATTGTGTTCACTTGTGTTTGGTTAATTTTTGCTCCTAGCTTAGTGTAAGGCCATTGAAAAATTCAAAAAAAAAATAAAAAAAATAGAAAAAGCAAAAAGTATAAAAAAAAAGGAGAAAAGAGAAAAGAGAAAGTGCAAAGAGGCCATATTATTACTATTGTTTACTAGTTGAGCTTGCCATTGTGACACTTGGTTTTTCATTGAGCAATCTTGTGCCTGTCAATAAGAGCCTAGCTAGTGACTTTCTAGTGCATTGCAAAATTCCTCCATATATTGCATTGCCACATTTGTCTCCATATTGTGTGAGTTTCCTTGGATCTTTTATATCTTCACAAGGACAGCAAATAGGATTATTACTTTGGTGATTGTTAGGTATCCATACCAAGCCCCACCATAAGCCCTGTTTGCATTGTGATACTTGATAGCTCGGATATTCTCTTCTCACACCAAAGCACATTGATCATTGCTCCTTGTTGGTAAGTTGATCTTTTTCTCTCTTGGAACATCAAGTGAAACCTCTTTGCTTGGTTTTGAGTGAGTTGAGAGAGGCACCACAAACCCATTGTTTATTTTGTTACTAACAAATTAATCATGAGTTCTTCTAGTGATGTTGATGTGCAGGCAAAGAAGAAACCCGAGGATACTGTCCATTGGAATGAGTATGAGGCTTTGAGAGATCATTTGTCCAACAAAATTACTAAAGATATTGAAAGAAGTGATGATCAATTGAGAGAAGATTTGAATGTTATTGATTTGAAGATAAGGGAGTGTGCATCTCAAGAATCTGTCAATGAGATCAAGGAAGCTATAAGGACTATGCAACTACAAATGACTACAATTACAAATACATTGCAACAACTTCAACAAGCACCACAAGCCATTGCTCCAATTGATGATGGGAGAAGAAATTATAATGATGGCCGTGGACAAATAGCAAGAAGAGTGCCTTTGGAAAATAATAGAGAGAATGATGGCTTGGGAAAACCAAAATTCTCCATCCCTAGTCTTGCTTGTGATTCTGAAGATGTGGAAGAGTACTTAATGTGGGAGCTCAAAATTGAAAAATTGTGGAGATTACATGAGTATCCCGAGGAGAGAAAGGTGAACCTTGCATCTTCTTCTTTTGATGGCTATGCTCTTTTGTGGTGGGATGGCATTACAAAGGATAGAGAAGAAAAAGAAGAGGAAGAGGTGAACACATGGAGAGAGATGAAGCAATTGTTAAGAGATAGATTTGTTCCCAAGAATTATATTAGAACTCTCTATGACAAATTGCAACAATTGAAGCAAGGATCAAAGACAGTTGATGCCTATTAAAAGGAGATGGAGTTGATTATTCAAAGGGCTCGAATTAGAGAGGCTCCTGAACAAACAATGCAAAGGTTTTTGAGTGGATTACAATTCAAAGTGAGAAGCATTGTGAGGCATGTTCCTTACAACAATATGAGTGAATTACTTCATCAAGCAAGGGAGGCCGAAAAGAGATTGCAAGAGGAGCTTCAAGTGAGTGCAAGGAGAAGTTTTTCTTCTCAACAATCCAATTTTGCAACCCCTACACCTCCAACCCGTGGACTTCCTAGTACCAAACCCGAGCCAACTTCATCAAATTCAAAGAAGCCCATTGCTTCTACTTCGGGTTCTAGTGGTGCTACACCTCCTACAAGGAATAGAGACATGACATGCCATACATGTGGAGGAAAAGGACACTTTAAGAGGGATTGCCCCAACAAGAAAGTTATGCTCCTTAATGCTAATGATGAGTATGAGACTGGAGATGATGTTGATCTTAATGATGAGGATGCATATGATGATAATGATGATGATGGTCCTATTGATGCTTTTGCTACAAATTATCCAACTATTGTGTGCACCAAAGCATTGACTATTGCTCCTAGCAAAGATGAGAGCCAAAGGTGCAATTTATTTCAAACCAAGGCAATTGTTGGACCTAATATGGCTTGCAAAGTGATCATGGATGGAGGAAGTTGTAGAAATCTAGCAAGCAAAGAATTATGTGCAAAGCTAAGGTTGAAGTATATTCCACACCCCAATCCATACTATATTCAATGGATCACTGACAAAGAGGAGATGAAGGTATGTCATATGGTGAGAGTGGAATTTCAAATTGGACCATACAAGGATACAATTGAGTGTGATGTGGTTCCCATGTCGGTTTGCCATCTATTACTTGGAAGACCATGGCAATTTGATAGAAAAGTGGTACATGATGGGAGAGCAAACACCTACCACTTGAATTGGAACAATAAGGATATCATATTGAGGCCTATGTCACCCCAACAAATCATGCATGAATCAAGACAAAAGTTTGAAGTGAAAGAGAAGGGGAGTGAAAACACCAAATCCATGGAGGAAGACAAGCCTAGGCCGAGTGGAAAAAGCCTTTTAACTAATGATAATATTTTTCCTAGTGTTGTTTCTTGTGTACAGGTTGCTCTTGAAGAAAGGGAGCACAAGGACATAACACAACCATCACATCAATTAGAAGGTTATGCCACGGATACAAGAATTCTTGCTTGTGATATGAAGGTTATTTTTGAAGAAAGGGAGACACAACCTTCAAATTCACAAGATATTGAGGAGATCATACCTACTACACATGAGGAGGTTAGTATGTATAAGGGTATGGATTTCGGTTTGATAACTACAAGTAGTGAATTATGTGATAATTTTCAATCATATAAACCTATAAATTCGAAATTTCACAATATGGTTTTTATTACACATAAAGAAGTACTTGCTATGATACCTTCTAGTGATATTATATACTATGACATGCTAAAAGAACCAATTAATATGCAATGTGCTATGGATAAATTTGGTTATGATAATTCTAGCACATATGATAATAGTTTCAAATTTTACTTGATTGGTGATTATAACTTGGATAAAATTTTCATGATACATCACATGTGTGTTACTTATGATAAAGTGGCCGAATTACATAATGTGTTTTCTTGGATAGATGATTATAGAGATGATATTACACATAAGTTTATTTCACCACACTATTGGTTGGATACATATAAATCAAACTACACTTATATTTGCAATTTTGATTGCTATGAGATGAAAGAATATGACTTCTATGTGTTGTTTTCATACGAAATTCGTGATCATATGACATATGCACTATATTGTGTTTTACTAACAACTAATGAGTGCCATTATATATACATATATGGTGCATACACTTTGTTTTTCTTGTTTATTCCACTTTCAGATAATAACAAGCCGAGGACGTCTTGTCTTGAAGAAATGGAGGATGATAAGGATGGACCTAAGGACTATGTTCTCACAAGCATGAGTGTTGAGTTGATAGAAGCCAACAAGATCATGGTGAAAACAAATATTCAAGAGGTGGAAAACAAGGTCACATTGTTGAAAACAATCAAGCAAGATGGTGGAAACAATTCATAACAATTGTTATTCATCAATTTGACAAGGGGATGAGTGCCTCCACAAGGTCAAATGCACTCATTGATGGACAAGCAAGAGGAGGGCGCCCACAAAGAGCATCTATGCGCCATGATGAGTCCTAATAGTAGTAGGTTTGGTTTGAATACCAATTGTGGCCGCATCCCACTTGTTTGGGTCGGTTTGTATCCCTATTGTGTGTCCTAGTTGGACTCCTAGTCCTAGTAGGAGTCCTAGTCCTAGTAGGGGAGGGTGGCTTGCGCAAGGGCCCCTTGTGGCCGCACCCCTCCACCTATTTATATGCCACCTGCGTGTGGATTAGAGGTAGAACAAGTTTAAACCAAAAACCCCCAAAACCCTAGCCTCTAGATTGTATTGCTTGTTAAAGCATTCATCTTGAAGTTTAACCATTGCAAAGCAGCGTGATATCTTGTTATTCCATCTGGGAATAGAGGGATACAGCACCACTTGTGATCATTGATCATTTGTGCAAGAGTGTGTAGTTGAGAATATCTAAGGAGCTTGATTGTTGTTGCATTGGCAACGGGGATGAGCTAAGAGAGGTCTCAGTGTAGCACTAGTTATCCAATTATCAGAAAATACAAAAAGAGAGAGTTAGTTCATCGAGAAGATCGGGCCACCCCATATCACTTTGGGTCCTGGCATTTTCAGCTTGTTATAGATATAACAGGATCTTGCCGTGAATTTGGCGAAAGCTGGACGTTCGAGTATTGCGTGATACACGCTTTCGAACGGCACTACTTCGAAGGATACTTTTTCCTGCCGGAAGTGATCTTTATCTCCGAAGGTGACATCTAGGGAAATTTCTCCTAGGGATCGTGCTTGCCTTCCAGGAACAATGCCATGTAAGCGTATATTGCTGTAGTTGAGCTGGGACTCGGAGATCTTCAAGTGCTTCAGTGTATCCAGATACATTATATTGATGCTGGATCCTCCATCCATCAGCACTCTTCTTAGCCTAGTGTTTTGAACAATAGGGCTTACAACAAAAGCTTGTGTGCCGGGTTCAGGGATATTTCCGGGATGATCAGACTGATCCCAGATTATCGGTGTGTTGGAGTACTTCAAGAATTTTGGGGTTGCCGGAACAACCGCGTTTATTTCTCGAAGTGTTCTTTTGGCCACCTTTGCTGACGGGGTTGCTAAGAAAGTTAACATTGATTCTCCGTCAACTCTCGGAAATTTGGGTTCGCCCTTTCGCTGTTGTTCTTGGATTTTGTCATCAGTGTCCGATTCACTGTCTTCTTTTTCAGCTTCTGGCTTTTGTTTGGCAGGTTTCCTTTTGGAACCCTTCCCTTTATTTCCGGATCCTGCATTGCCTTTCATATGCTTATTTAGCCGGCATTGCGCGTTTGTGTGGGTTGGTTTCCCAAATTGCGAGTGGTGGACGCAGGGTTCCGACTTAATTCTCTCCCATTCTTCGGGAGTGTAATTGATTGGATCTGGACTGCGGCCTTTCCACTTATTCACCTTTTCTCCTCCAAAGGCTATGTTGACCTCCTTGGGCTTTGTCGTTGACTGTGGAGTTCCTTTTTTGTCAGAACGAGGGGTTTTCTTGGCGAGTATTAGTGACTCAATATTGCCTCCTCTTGCTCTGATATCATCTTCGGCTACAGCATGCTCATTAGCGGTTGTAAGCATAGATCCGAGATCTTTGTGCTGTTTAGAACCAACCATGAACGGTACGAGTCCGGGTTTTAGGCCATTGACGAAAGCATGCATTGCTTGTACGTCAGTTACTCCAGAACAACTATTCTTCATTGCAGTCCATCTGGAGATGAAATCCACGTATGGTTCGTCCTCAAATTGGGTGCAACGGTTCAGCTGGTTGATGCTATTTGGGCGTTTGTATGTTCCCCGAAAATGCTGAGTGAATACTCTAGCCATATCATCCCAGCTGTCGACAGTTCTTGATGGTAAACCATTAATCCAATCTCTGGCTCCGTCTAGCAACATTAGGGGAAGAAACTTGACAGCTTCCAGGTCTGTCCCATTGTTGATTTGGACGGCTGTATAATAATCTGAGAGCCAGGTATCCGGGTTTGTACTGCCGGTATATTTTTGGTAGGTTGGACCAACTTTGGCGAAGCCAGAATGCAGGGTTATCCTTCGGATCCTGTCAGTAAAACACTTAGGACCAAAGTATAGATCATCCTTTTCTGCTCTATCAATGTGTGCAGAATATCTCCCGGCTGAATGGACAGAAGGGGATCTGCTCCTTTCTTTTCCATTGTTGCGCGGACGCGCTTTTCCGAGGTTATCTCTATCTCTTCCGTGTTCACGTCCTTTAGGCGGAGTTCTGCTTCTATGCCTTTCCTTATCTTTAGGAGGTGTCCGGGATCTTTCACGTCTGTGAGGTATATCATATCTTCCAGCTTTTTCAGCTGGGTTTCTCGGAGGTGGCATTATTTTGCCGTCATTCCGGTGTTTGTCTTCCCGATCGTGTGGTTTATATCCATCTTTCGGGAGATGAGGTCCTATTCTAGACGTTGCGTCCCGGTTGTCTGGGTTTTTCCTGTCTTTTCTCGGATCCTCTTTTTTATCCGAATCTCCGGGTTCTTCCGGTCCAGGTGCTCCAGCAGCGCAAGTAGCTGTTTTGCAGAGAGCGGAATTATCATGCAGCCTCCCTGATCGTTCTTGGCCTCGCTGTTGCTGCTGTAATGCTTTTCCTAGGAAAGCATACACCCCTTGGAGTTTTTTCCCGTTGGAGTAGAGGTCGTTGTTTAGGATGGCGAACGCTGATTCCGCGTTTTCTGCTGCGGTTTTGTATATTGGTTCGCCCTTGGCATCTTTGCCGTTTAACTGCTTTTGCCAAGATGGGTTATAGAACCTTTCTTTTGGCGGCAGTTCTTCCGGTTTTGCGATTCCGGGTAACCTAGTAGGTTTTAACGCAGATCTATGCTTTCTCTCGTACTCCTCTATTTCTTCCTTCATGACTTTGATGTCATTATGGGTTTGTTGGAGATGTTGCCGAGATCTAAGCAGGTGTTGCTGTTGCCGTTGGAAAGCTTGTCTCCTGGCTTCCAGCATCTCAGGGGGTTCATCTGGTCCCACTGGTGTTTGTAATAGCTCTTGCTCTTCCAGTTCTGTCATTGGCGGAGCAGTGATTTCCTTAGATTTCTTTTCCGCGGGCTTTGTGCCGCTAATATCTCCAACTTCCAGGTTTTCATCAGCGAGATCGGCTGATTTTTTCTTCCGGAGTTTGTATTGGAGTTTTTTTAGAAGCACGGTGCTTTTTCTTGGAAGAAGGATGTTTTTTGACAGGCTCATCTTCTGTCATCTTCTTAACATTGGGGAATATCGGAGAAGTTTCTCCGTCTTCTCTTTCTTCCACCGGCGGAGGGGTTTTAGGGCTTTCCTGGCTGCCGGCACCCGTTGTATCAGCTGGTTTTGCCATTAGCACTTCATGGAATCCCTCTTGAAAGGACTTAACCTTTCTTACGAAGGCATCCTCGTCTTCTTCTTCGGAGTCGAAGTTATCTGATCCGGTTTCCGACTCCAATCTCGCCTCAATGGCGGCAAGCACGGACTCTGCTTCCGAGTTCATCGTCTTGTTGACGGATGTCGGATCTTCCGTCTTTGTGACAGGTGTTTTTTCTTCCGTCTCCATGACGGGTACGTTGTTATCTGCCTCTTGCACGGGATTTCCGTCATCCGTGTTTTCAGCGATTTCAGATTGCACCATGCCGATAAAGTGTGTATCACTTGTTTGTCGGCGATCTGAGCAGAATCCGGGATCATAGTCGTCTTCGACTGGGTATAGCGCGGGTGGGATAAATTTGCTTCCACCGCAAAACCCCATTGCTTCTGCAGTTAGTCCGATAAAGATGTTAGCAGATCCAATCGGTAACACGCAGGCACTTACCAGGTGGTTTTGCGCCGGTATGTAGGATCCGTTGTCGAGGAAGCGCCCGACATCGTCGTCGAACTCCGGGCTTCCGACAGTGATCGATCTTCCAATTCCGTCGAGTATCTTAGATCGGAATTTCACGCCTGACGTCGTCAGCCCCACGGTGGGCGCCAACTGTCGAGACATCGTAGTAGTTTTCATAGACGGGGGTGCCATGAGACTACGGTAGAGACGTGGGGTAACGGGATAGCGTAGTAACACAGAACACGGGATTTTACCCAGGTTCGGTACGTCGCGACAGTACGGCGTACCTACTACTGCACTTCTCACTAATTGGGACTAAAGCCCGTAAATCTGGGTTACAATGTGAGGATGTAGATCTAGCTTCTCGGCGAGGGTGAGCTTCTCGGCGAGTTGCGTAGAGCTTGAACTTGTGTCTAACTTAACTTGTTTAATCTATCTCCCGTCCGGCTTTATATAATAGCCGGATTAGGGCTTACAGAATAGGAAACCTAGAAGACTACGTTAACTTGCAACTTGGAAAGCAAGGAATCCGTCTTCTCCTCCAAGCCAGATCACGTGGGCCGTGATCCAGGTTCTTCTAGAATCCGGCTTCTGCGCGTCGGACTACTGGGCCGCCCAATGGACCTAAGCCCATTACCATGTAGGCCACCCTGGTAGTCCGGCTCTTTGTCTACCATCTTCTATACCCCTATTCAGTATATATCCGACATTACCTTTGCCGGGTCAAGCTTCGGAAAGAAAGCCTTGGCCAGGGTAAAGGCCCGGGTCATACCAATCCGGCATGACGAGCGTTTCCAGATTTCAATCCAGCCAGGCACAGTGGAGCAGGCTTGAACGAGATTTTCTTCACCCGGATATACTTCCGTAGGCCATTTCACGGCATCCAGTATAAATTTTGTGCCGGCAAAGAAAGTCCGGAGCACGGTCTTTAGGGTTCTAGCCTTGACAATGGCATCCTCCTCTGGGGCCGCAAGGTTGGCACCTACAGTTGTAACAAAAGGAAGAACGTATCAGTAATCCCGAGTATGATATAATAAAGCAAAGACATGAAGCCAATCGGCAGCAAAAACTTACTAAGCAAGATCTGATAAGTATCGGCGACTTGGTCCGATAGTTTCTTCAGGGCGGTCTGAGCGGCATTGCACTTCTTCTTGTATTTGGAAACATCCTTCTTCAAAGTTTTCATGTCATCCTCAAGGGTTTCCCTTCGTTTTACCTCGGCAAGAAGAAGTTGTTCGGTCTTAAGTAAAGTTTCATCAGACCGGGTTATCTGCGCCTGTAAGTAGCAAGGAACGCAAGCATCAGTTGGATATTATGGTAAGCTAAATATGGCGTAAAGTACCAAGCATAACTTTTTCAAGTCATACTCGGAACTTGGGGACTAGGTACGCAATATGAGATACCAAGTGTCCTTACCTGGTGCTCTGCAGCCATGCGCTCCAAGATCTTGCTCTCCGAAGTCTTCATAGTGAGGAAAGTGTTCATCAATTGATCAAAAGTGTCTTTACCCGTATCAGAGGACCCGGGGCCTTGGAAATTCCGAGAAGGAGCTTTCTTCTTAGTGGGAGGCGGAACCCGGGTCATTTGTATGTCGGAATCCGACGCTCCTTCTTCTGCACCCAAGATTGTGGCTTTGTTCTTCTTGCTTGCATGGGAAGCAATCGGATACTCGGCTTCTTGTGTGTCCGGGTTTGTCGGCGACGCTTGTTTTTCGCCGCTAGACGCGGCTGTAGTCTTATCAGTCGGGCTTCCCTTACCCGGGCCCTCGGTCTCCATATCCTCTTGGTCGCTGATAACGACCGTGGCCCTATAGATGTTGTCAGTGAGCAGCTAAATACACAGTCAGGAAAGGGTGATGAAATGTGGTGGAGCATCAGGAAGGGGATTTTACCCGGTATTCACCGCAAAGTCCAAAGGAAATCCGTCGCTGGACTCGGGAGAGGCTGAAAATTATCAAGTCGGATGTCATGTGGGAATTGTTTAAGGAGAGTGTTTCGACCGAGAAAAAATAGGGTAAGTACCAGCCCGCCGAGTCGGGGTCGATGAAATACCCGGGTTAAGGGCATCATCACCCGGGTGATTTCGAGTTGACATTCGCTTGGTCATGGGCGACTCCTTCAAGCATGGCCAGTGGAACAATGTCGAGGTAGCTCATGTATATCATTAAAGGAATACGAATTGAATGCGAGGAGGAGATATGAAACCTTGGAGGTGGCCTCTTGAGTTTTTCTTTTTGATCCGACTTTGATTGTCGGCTCCAGTTCCTCCTCGTCGCTGGCGGATTCTACTTTGCCGTCGGAGTTCTCTTCCTCGTCATCTTCTCGTTCTGGATATCATCAAAGTTATAGTTGGAAATGAAGGGGTTATGATGAGCTTAAAGGAACCAAATAAAATCCGGAGAGTACCTTCGTCCGAGTTAACGGCTTCTTCTTGCTCCTCTGGACTTTCGGAGCTAGGAGAGGTGTTGATTTTCCAAAAATCATCATCAGCCTGAAAGGTGTCAGTACAAGGGTTATCGATTGTATCGAGTGGAAAGAGCAAACGTAAAGGCATCAAAGTCGGGTTTTCACCTTGGGGGCTGGGTTCTCGAGTGTGAAGGGCTCCAATCCGGATATGTTCCGGATTACCTCGAGCTTTTCTGTCAGAAAACCCTTGATGGTTTTGTGAGTGTCGCCAGCTGCGAAGATGTTGTCGGAGTACCGGAGCGGGTCTGTAGATTGCCCCGAATACTCGCACATCAAATTTGTGCGGATGGAATTGGGTTGAATCCGGAAGTCAACCCAAGCCTTCACCAGGTTGAGCCCGATGAGGCCTTGGGCCGTGAGAGTGTTGATTTTGGCTAGTAGAGGTTGAATTGCCTCCCTGTCCGAGTCAGAGGCGAAGGCACTAAATTTCTCGGAGATGTCAAGAAGACCCTCTGAGTAACCCGGCAGCTTCTTTTGGCCGGGTGGGGAGGTGTCTTGGCAGTAAAAGTATGAGAGCTGCCAGTGCTTGACATGGGAGTTAAGGGTGAGGGGTGGCATCAAAGAATTCTTGCGGCGCTGGATGGAAACCCCGCCGCAAGCGAGAAGCGCCCCGTCACCGCTCTCGCGGCACGGTTTGCACTGAAAAAGCTCAATGAAAAGAGCTAGACTTGGCGAAGTGCACAAGTATGATTCGGAAAGGACGATGAAGTGAGAGATGTTTAATACGGAATTAGGCCCGATGTCAAAAACGCGAAGGCCGTAATGACTTAGAACATCACGGAAAAAAGGGTGACCCGGTGGGCGGAAGCCCCGGGTCACATGTTCCACGAAACAAATTACCTCGCCTTTTGTCGGGGTGGGCCGGGTCTCCTTGCCCGGCACCCTCCACTGGATATCCTCTTGAGGAGGAAGAACTCCCAGCTCCACCAGCTCCTCCAACTTGGCCTTGGTGACCGTAGACCGCGCCCAGTTGGCGGATATGGAGTTGGTGGCTTTAGCTTTGGTTGGAGTTTTCCCCTGCTTTTTGGGAGCCATGTGGTTGACCTGCAAAATACAAGGTAAAAGGATAAGAGGACTAAGACACGGAAGCTGTGAGCCGGCCGAGTATCGGCAGGGTAATATTGAGACACGAAAATTGCGTGTAATCCGGGTGTTAGCTCGCAGAGTAAAGTTCGAAATTATCCGGGTATCAAGTATTATGGCGAAAATTATGGGGATCTAAGCGTTGAAGGAGCTTTTGAGAACGATGGATGGCTGCATAGGCACTTAGCGCGAATAAAAGGAACTGGAAAGGGGAGGTCCAGCCGGGTGATTGAGGCAAAGGCGGAAACTTCGAGTAGTTCGAGCCCAGATTGGAAATCCCATCTTCAGATTTGTGGCGAAAATAACAATTGCAGGTAGTAGGAGAGTGGATTGGAGTATGCATTTTATCTATTGGGCGAGCTAGAAAGACTATTAGTAGCCTAATTCGGCATGGCCGAGAAATCCTTGGCGGGCTGATTTGGATCTAATCTGAGGTAAAATCAAAAATTGCAAGGGCAAATTAATGGGTGCAAGAGGCTTACCGGAGGAGATCTGAGTGAAGCCTTGCGGAGGCAGATGGCGCAAGCCTGGTGTCCCTTCGCGGTTCCTGACGGGCCGGATGGAGATTTGCCGGTGGATCTTGGCGGCGGCGCGGGGCGATCTGTGGCGGAGCGCAGCCTCCGGCCGATGGGCTCCGGTGATGCGCGCGGGATTTCCGTGGTGGCGCTCAGTGAGAATGAGCTCAGAGGGAGAAAGGAAGCGGAGTGGGGGGAAATGAGCCGTTAGGGTTCGGGTTACCCCCAAGGAGCTTATTTATAGCGCGAGTGGATAAGCCCGGTTCAGTGAGCGGGAGCCGGGAGTTGCGGAAGTAAACGGCTATTTATTTGAGTTTTGGCGAGATGCGCTTTAAATGTTGAGCAGGGGATCTGAACGAAAAGGAGAAAGAGATCCATCCCGTGATATCAGGTCAATTATCAAGTGTAAAATCTTGACATTTTGGGGTTTTACCTGGGAAAGTAAGTTAGGTAATTGGGGAAGAGCTGGGTTACTATATGGCCACCATGGAGTAAGGCCTAGCTATTTATTGAGGCGCTTTAACCCGGCCTCCACATACTCGTGTGTTTGATATCTTTGCAGGGAATAGCGAGCGCTTCAGGGAAGGATCCATGAAGCCCAGGCTATTCTGGGGACTACTGATGGGGGGATGATAACCCGGTAGGCCAAACTCCAAGGAGTAACCCGGCCCAAAGGACGGTGCGCAGGATCCGGCTAAGGATAAGGAAACTTGTGGAAGGCCCAAGCTTGAAGGCCCAGTAACCCGGATTGTGGGTTACTGTAAAGGAAAGTTAGGGTTTGTGCGCCGTGTCCGGGTAGGATCCAGGATGCGCCTTGGAGAATAAGCCAGGGGGTACGGGTGCTTTATAAACCGACCCCCAGGTCTAGTTTAGACAGAGATCTAAGAACCCTAGCAATATCGCTTGATATCGAGCATCTAGCGTAATCCCAGGGTTGAGTTGTTATATCAAGATCGGAGACTCGGCCACTTCGATTGCCGGCTACCAGATCGAATTGCACCATGTTTTCCTCTGAGCTAAACCCTCTCCCAAACGCCTGTGTCGTCTTGCCCCAAGATCAGTTACCCCCGGTAACGTCTGCCGTGATTATCCCACGACAAAGCACTTTGCGGATTAGTGGGGAATGTTCCCATTGGGGGATTCAAAGAGAGATGGAGATGATGAAGATGCAATTTTAATAGCACCACTTCACTTGTGGTTTCTTCATCATCATCATCATCATCATCATCATCATCACCACCGAGGCATACTCTTCTTGAGTCACCAACACAATCCTAGAAGTTGGCTTCTCGTTGGGAGTGTTCTTCTTGAATATGGGCTTCTTGCGTGTGAGCTTTGACTTGTCTTTGAGGACAAGTTTACCTCCTTGAGTTTCTCTATTCTCGAAATGGAACTCATCAACAAAGTCATATTTGACTTGACAATTTAAGCAAGGCCTCAGTTTTTGAGTCCCTCCCTTAGCATAGATTGACTTGGTCTTTTCCTAAACATAGGCCTTGGCCTTGGGTGGGTTCCTCCAAAAGTTCTGGGCTTGGAGAGCCATGAAATTCTTCAGAACTGGATCATACTTTTTGGGCTTTAAATGAGCCAACTCTCCTTTCGATTCAACCTCATCTTCATTGTCCACCCCCTTGGTCACAACTTTTGCCTTCAAAGCAACAGAGGCCCCTTTGTGCATTCCAATAGCACGCACACGAGAGTCTTGAGCAAGCTTGGTTTGCACTTGGAAGGATGACATGTCTTCCATAACCTCATTAGAAGTCATGAGATGTTAGTTGTGTCTTCCTTGTATGCTCTTCAAGTAAACGGGCTCAAATGGATGAGGGCACTCACATACTCCCTCTTGATCCAAGCATCATCAACATAAGTGGCACCGAGACCACTAAAGGCGGTAGCAAGGGTCTTGAGTCTTTGATACATGTCCTCATGAGTTTCGCCAGCAAGCCTATAGAACCCTTTAGCCTCATTTCTTAAGTCATCAGACATATTCCTCTTCACGCTCTCATTGCCCTCAAACATGGCTAAAAGTGCTTCCCATGTTTCTTTGGCGGTGGAGAATTGTTGAATGTGTGCCATGTCACCTCTATTGTTCATATGGAGGTGAGGGATAGGAGGTTTGGGAGAGTACCATACGGAAACCGCATGGAACTCTTCCTTCCCATCCTTCCCCTTAGATGATGACAGTTTCTTAGGCGATAAAGATTCACTTTTAGTTTCTTCACCCTCTTCCTTCTCATCTTTGTCATACAGAACAGTGTCCTCCAGAGATGCCGATGAGGAGGGAGTCATGTCCTTGGCTTTCATGAGTTCCGCTATCATTTCACGCAACCTTGCATTTGGGTCTCCATGGAGGTGGTCAAAGAAGCATGTATTTCCTTGATATCATCCATGGTGGCCGGAGCCGCGGAAACGGTAGTTTCCTCTTCGATGTCCATACTATCTCTTAGGCGGTTTAAGCCCGAATTAAGAGCCGAGGCTCTGATACCAATTGAAAGGATCGTATGGGAATCTAGGGGGTGAATAGGTGCTACCTCCAAATTTTAATATGTTTTCGATTTAGACTTGACACAAAGGTAAATTTTCTAAATATGCAACTCTGGTGAATTTACCTATATGGCAAGGGATACACTAAGCAGGATACAAACACAAAGTAAAGCTACAAGATAGAAGGAACCGATGGTGGAAGCACGTGGAGACAAGGATATATTCCCGAGTTCCCACTTTTGAGGGGAGTACGTCTCATTGGAGGGGTGTGAGTTTCGTCACGAAGACCTACTTAATGCCACAAAGGCCTCACCCTATTCTCTGGTGAACCTCGCCACGAAGGACTAGTTCACCTTCCACTATTGGAATCCTTCAAGGCGGGATCCAGAGCCTTTACAATGATCTTGAGACACACACTCATAACTGAATTGGGGGCTCTCGAGAACACCAAGAACCTGTTACAAGAAACAAGTGAGTAAGAAGAGATCTAGATTTTCCACAAGGAAACTCTAGACAAAAATCTCTCAAATGAATGGGGGAAATTAAGAACGGCTTGGTGAAGTTGTAGATCGGGGTCTTCTCCGTCAATTCTCCAAAGATTAACAAGTTTGGGTGGAGGGATCGAGAGATCTCTTGAGTAGGTGAACTCAATTAATGGTGGCCTTCAATGCTAGACGAGCTAAGTAGAGCTAGGAGAAGGGGGGTATCTATAGCCCTTCTCGAAATGTAGCCGTTTGACACGAATTTGGGGCCGGAATATCCGACCTAAGTTGGGGGCGGAATATACGCCCCCCTCCCCCGAAATATCCGGCAATGAGGCAAATAATTCTGCCTAATTTTCGGGCCACCTTTGTGATTAAACCACCTAGTTCTTAGCCGCAAAAACAACTTCACCTCGGAACATTCGGCCTCCTACCAAATATTCCGGCCTAAATTTCCGGCGGAAAAGGTCTCTGCGAGTGAACCACAAAGTCCTTAGTCGTTTTCATGCGATTCTGATCTGCACCATGAAGGCTCTCCGTGTGTTGCTACTCCTTCCTGAAGGCTTCGTCGTGGAAGCCCACCTCTCCCACACCATGAAGGCAAAGGTCCCCTCAGGTGAAAACCAAAACTCCGTCGGAGTGGGCGGTGGCGGCGTCCAAGTCGCTTCCTTCTTGGAGGCACCGTCTTGAGGTCATTGATGCTTCGTGGGAGTCTTTGTCGTTGTGCAACATAGCCTCACCGGTGAGGCTGGAGGATGTCGAGGCAGCGGCCCCGGATAGTGGTTGTGTGCCGAGGCGGCGGCCTCGCAAAGCAGTTGCGACCATAGCCCGATGAGGCCGGGACTATGCTTCACTTCGTAGGGGTGACAATCCACGGCCGCGAGGGTGGCTGGTAGTCGCCCCGATTTTTTTCTTTTCTTTTATTTTTCTGCTCGCCTCCGGACGTAATTTCGCCCGGGGCGACATCCGTGTACAAGTGTGTACGAATTTCCCTCTGCTAATACATCGAAAGCCAGCGGTTGCTGGATCTTTCAAAAAAAAGGACTATTGCTGTAGTTTTCATCATTTTTACTTTTCTCTGTTTTGCACAAACAAACCTATAAGATTTCTACATTTTTCTCATTCCTGTGTTTTTTAACCCAATCCAAATGGACCCTGAAACAGGCTACCAAACAGCTGAACAGCATAGGAGCTGAGATTTCTCAAGTCGCACGGGGCGGCCATCCTAAGACCGCGTCCTCTTTGGCAAAAATGGAGTGCATCCTCAGCATGGGCCGTGCCATTTTCTCTTTCTGTCAGACGTCTGCCGTTCTTGAGGGTGCATGCATCTTTAGCTTGTCCATCAAAACGGGTGTTGCTAGAGTCGATCAGTTTTTTTTTTTTTTGAACAGAGAATGGGGCTAGGCCCCGGTGCTGCAATTTCATTGATCATGTGGCAGGTACAAGTTACAAAAAGAACCTTTGTCACCCCTTGCACTAAAAAACCTAGAGTTTGAAGAAAGGTCATCAGCTAATACAAAAAGCACCCTATGACTTAAAGATAAAAAGCAATCGGGTCTTCCGGTGCCTCCGCCACCAGTCGCCGGTGACCTCGAAGCGCCGGTAGCGCCAAGGTCAAAGAGGGGGGAGGGGGGAGGGGAGCTCGGAGTCTCTCTCGGAAAAAATCCTCCAGCGATGATCCACAGGCGCCGGCAACCGCACAACAACCGGGGACACACCACTTGGTTGCTCTGGATCACCGAGCTCCGACGCCTAGCTCGCAAGACCTCCACCAGGGAGGAGATAATTGGGCCACCATGCCTGCCGAGAGTCGCAGAGTCCTCCTTGGACTCGGCGTGATACGCACGTAGAAGCATCTTGAAGAGGCACCACTGCCCTGCAGAAGAAATGGAGGAGACGCTGCATCCCTTCCACCCCTCACCTCCACGGCCGGACAGGGGAAGAGGCCGCATCACACACCAAGACGATGCAGAGAAGTGAAGACCGGCTTCCAGAGCCCGAAGCCAGCCATCGAGCTTATGAGGGAAGGAGGTTGCGTCGCATTTCTTCTCAACCGTCTCCAACCACTGGAGCTCGATTCGGAAAAAGAAGCATGAGGAGGAGCTCGCTCGAGCGGCTCGGGCGACAAGACGAGCACAACCTCATCGACAAGAAGTCAAAGCAAACGCAAATCTAGCAGGCAAGCAGAAAAGATGACCTAAAACTACTCTGTACAACCCGCACGACGCATCCCCTTGACCCCGACCGGCAACGCCGCCGGAGAACGAGCAGGAGCTCGCCGGGAGCTCACAGGCGACTCTCAACGAGAAGAGCGGTGGCGAGAGCTAGGGATAAGCGTCCTGACCCGCCCTAGAGTCGATCGGTTCGCTCTGCAATTGCCAATGCTGTGTCGATCTAAAGATGCAGACGTTACATGGACCGCTACTCAGTTGCATGCTAAACGCACGAGCTCGCTGAACGATTCCTGCATGGTTATCCATTCAGGGGCGCTCGCGGACACCATCGCAGACATAAGTCCACAAAAGCTGCTGACCGTAATAGTACTCACCTGTGTATGCTTCGACGTCAGTTGTCGACTCGACGACTCCTACGTCTCTACACGTCCTTTTTGGCACGCTTTCTGCGAGGAGCGAGCTGACTCTCCACTGGAGATGGTTGATTATTCCCGGTCCAAACCATGTCATGTAGCGTGACTGCGATGCTCAATCGCACGATAGAGATCTTTGTAGCCTAATCACTTTCGAATACTTGTACGGGGAACAAACGATGATTTAATTATAATTGTTCACTGCAGTACGTGATATGCATATACTTGTTTTAGGTTGGGTACAGAGCCCCTGCGCACAATTGTGTGTGAATCGAGTCACACACTCGATCCATTCAGGCTTGGAGCATGTGCTGGTGTGTCTCGCTATTTATTTTGAAAGGAAGACAAAAAAAAAAGTTTCGATACAAAGTTTTAAGCCCAAAGGCAACGACACCGACCTACCGTCGTAGCCTACTCTCCCAGCAAAAAATAACGCAAGTGCTTGGATCCGGTCAAAGTCCAAGTTTTCACCTCTAACTTGATTCGGGCAATGACAACATCGGCCGGCGAGCTATTGAATCTTAGAATCGGCCGGCGAGCTATTGAATCTTAGAACGCGAGCGTTGCGCCCATTCCAAATTTTCCAAGCATGACAAGAGAAGCCATCACTTTTCTCCTTCCGGTAGGGCTGTGGACAACTTAGAGCCACCAAATTTTGACCTCATGAAGCGTGAACCAACTCCCCGGACCAGAGGAAACAAGCTCCAACCAATCCATTACCAAAGACCAAATGCGAGAGGTGAAACCGCATTGGAAGAGGAGGTGAGCCGCTGTTTCGACAGCCCGTTGACAAAGGGTGCAATCCCCACAATTGTACTGCTCCTGGCGCAGAAGGTGGTCCACCGTTCAAACATGATTTTGAGTGATAAACCAAGCAAATAATTTGCACTTGGGCGGCGCCCACATTTTCGAAAACGGTACCATTTGTTGAACATGTAATAGTGCATATGGTATTGTATACCGATCTTCATACGTTTCCGTGTACACCACGTCAGGGGTTTTTCCAGACCTATATAAACATGCAACCCGGCCCCTCGGAGGGGACGGTTCCGTTCCATACTTTGATATGGTATCAGAGCGAGTTTTCGCTTCCTAAAACCTAGCCACCGAAATCCCTTACGATCGATCTCTTTCGATCGGGAAAACACCCATTTGAAAACCTACGATCGCTAGA
Organism: Alopecurus myosuroides; assembly: GCA_028641055.1. Classification (NCBI taxonomy): domain Eukaryota; kingdom Viridiplantae; phylum Streptophyta; class Magnoliopsida; order Poales; family Poaceae; genus Alopecurus; species Alopecurus myosuroides. The sequence continues at coordinate 281,703,463 of CM054058.1, forward strand.
TCAGAAACCAAAAATCCCACATACGATCCTAGCGATCGGAAGCAAGAGAAATCCCTCACGACCGCTGTCGATCGGAAGCAGAAGAAAACCCCCACGATCGTTGTCTGTCGATCGGAAAAATCTCACCTCAAGCCGGCACCATGACCTCCTCCACGGTTGCATCGTCCCTCGTCACCAATCTCGGGACCCCTCCGACTCAGAAGCTCACCGCGACCAGCTACCTTTTCTGGAAAATGCTTGTGTACACGCCTTTGGGTGGTGCTCAAGTTCTTGATATGTTAGAAGGCAATGAACCAGCACCGGCGAAGTTTCTGCAGACTGAAGATGTAGACAAGAAAACAGTCAAACCTGCCTATTCTGCATGGCTCTCCCGGGATCAGACTGTGCTAGGGTGGCTCGTTAACTCCTTGTCACCCGAGATTGTTGCTCGTGTGGTTGGCATTGATTCATATGCTGCTGTATGGGCGGTCATAACTCAGATGTTCAATGTTTCATCTCGCACTAGGATCAATCAACCTCGTGGGGCACTTAACAGCACAAAGAAAAACGACCTGTCTACGGCTCACTACTTTGCCAAGATGAAGGGGTTCTCATCGGAGCTTGTTGCGGTTGGAAAGCCTGTGGAAGAAGATGAGATGATAGGTTATATTACAAACGACCTAGATGCCAGTTATAACTCAGTGGTATCGGTTGTAAATGGTAATGATGATGTGACACTTGATGATCTTTACTCTCAGATTTGTGCACATGATACAAGGCAAGACATGCTAGCTGAAGGAGGACAAGGCTCTGGATTCATATCATCAGTCAATGCAGCTGCGCGTCGTGGACGTGACGGTGGACACGATGGTGGACGTCGAGATGGTGGGCGCCGAGCCGGGGATACTCAGCCCGTGCGCGCTCTCCTGATAGAGGATACACACGAGCTCGCTCTCCCGATCGCGAGCGTGGTTACTATAACCGTGCTAGGACGCCGGATCGCCGTGTTCACTCGCCAGAACGCAGTGACCGCGGTGACCGTGGCGAGCGCGGTCGTGCACGTGAAGAAGCTGGACACTAGGATCGTCGTCGCTCTGATGACCAGCGTCGTGAGGATGACCGTGATCGTCGTCGCTATGATGACTCTCTCCGTGATGATGATCGCCGTGATACACGCCGTGATCGAGATGACAGGGGTCGTCGTCGTGGACATGGACGTGCACTCATTCTGTACATCGACATTACGTGCCAAATTTGCAAAATACATGGCCACCCAGCTGCTGATTGCTGGTGGAGTTACAAGGATGACTCCAAGGACGATTCAGATGATAATGATGTTCAGAACAAGAAGGGTGCCAATGTTGCTTCCTATGTCGTTGACACAAACTAGTATTCTGATACTGGCACCACTCATCATATCACAGGACAGTTGAGCAAGCTTTCTACCCATGACAAGTATCAAGGACGTGATCGCGTGCACACTGCTGATGGTAATGGTATGGCTATAAAACATATTGGTTATTCAAAATTGAAAATCCCCTTTAGTTTATTGCATTTAAATGATTTTCTTCATGTTCCTAGTGCATCCAGAAATCTAGTTTCCATTCATAAACTTATACTTGACAACAATGTATTCATTGAGTTTCATCCTGATTTCTTTCTTATCAAGGATCAGGTCACTCGAAGAATTATGTTTGAAGGGCCATGTCATGGTGGACTTTATCCCTTAGTTCCTTCATCCACCGGGTCTTCCAAGCAATCATACATCACAATAAAGCCTACTTCATCTACTTGGCATCGCCGCTTAGGACACCCCGCTTTGTTTGTAGTTCAGCAGATTCTTAGGAAACATTAGCTTTCTCATACTGCAGCAATAAATCCCTACATTTGTGATTCTTGTCAGTTAGCTAAAATTCATCAGTTGCCATACCCGGTATCATCTAGTGTTTCTAGTGTTCCATTGGAACAAGTTTTCTCTGATGTATGGGGTCCAGCACCTGTTTCTTTAGGAAAACACTCATATTATGTACGCTTTATCGATGATTTTAGCAAGTTTACATGGATATATCTTCTTAAGAGTCGTGCTGATGTTTATCAAGTAGGAAAATATTTACTATGCAAACAGATTGGGGTGGTGAGTACGAGAAACTTAATGGGTTTTTTTCAGAAAATTGGCATCACTCACCATGTCGCATGTCCTCATGCTCACCAACATAATGGATCTGTTGAACGCAAACATTGTCATATAGTTGAAGTAGGCCTAGCTTTGTTAGCTAATGCCTCTATGCCTCTAAAATTCTGGGATGAAGCTTTTCTCACAACCACTGTTCTCATAAATTTGCTCCCTAGCAAAGTTATTAATCTTGAGACTCCTGTTGAACGCCTTCTTCACACAAAACCAAATTATGACTCCCTTCAAATTTTTGGATGGGCTTGTTGGCCTAACCTTCGTCCGTACAATAAGAGGAAACTTTCATATCATTCTACACGATGTGTCTTCTTGGGATATAGTCCTCTTCATAAGGATGTCAAATGTTTAGATGTCTCCACGGGTCGTGACTATGTCTCTCGTGATGTTGTCTTTGATGAGAGAGTTTTCCCTTTTTTCGAACTACATCCCAATGCTGGTAGACGTCTTTGTGAAGAAATTCTTCTCTTACCAAAAGATTTTAATGCATCTACTAATGGGGATTTACAACTTGATGACTATATGCCATTGCCTATTATTCCTGTTGTCACTAATCATACTCAGGAAAATGATGATCATGATGATTATGGAGATGGTGTCTCGGGTGAGGAGTTTAATGAAGAAAATTTCAGTGAAAACGGCGGAGAAATGAGTTCACAAGAGGAAGATCAAAATTCAGCACAAAATGACAATGATAACACTTGATCCGAGGTTCATATTGATGCAGGTTCCATTGGTGACCCCGAGGAGGATCCTACCGATTTCATCGTCAGTGAATCCCTGTCCTCCTCGCCTCCTGTGCCGAATTTGGGCGATCCGATTGCGCATCAACGAGATGCTGCCACGTCGCCGGTGCATGCACGCGGGCAGTCCTCTTCTCGACAGAAGCAGCAGGGCCAGGCGTGCGGTCCCCCTCTCCGACAGCAGCAGGGCGCGTCTCCTCACGCGCCGCGTCCCCGACCAGGCGACAACACCGGTACCGTCCTACTGGCCATACTTCGCGCGACCTTTCCTCGCGCGCCACATCGTTACAACAAAAATCACCTGGGACTGGTTCCCATGCTGGCGCGGATTCTGGTGTGGATTCGACTGCAGCTAGATCTTCTGCTCCGAACAACTCCACTGCCCCAGCTGTGTCTGGTATTCGTACTCGACTACAAAAAGGTATACAAAAACCTCGAACTTACAAAGATGGCACTATACGTTATGGTAGGCAACCAAATATTTTTAAGCGTGCTGCCATGGCTGCTACCATAGATACACCCCAATCTTTCTCAGAGGATCTTAAGGATACTAATTGGCACAAAGCAATGGCGGAAGAGTATGATGCTTTGCTCAAAAATAAAACAGGGCACCTAGTTCCATCTTGTTCCAACAAGAATTTAATTGACTGCAAGTGGGTTTTCCGCATTAAGAAAAATACAGATGGTACAATTGATAGATATAAGGCTATTCTTGTTACAAAAGGATTTAAGCAAATATATGGTATTGATTATGAGGATACATTCAGCCCAGTTGTGAAAGCAGCCACTATTAGAATTGTGCTATCCATCTCAGTGTCCAGGGGATGGAAGCTAAGAAAGTTATATGTTAAAATGCTTTCTTGCATGGTGTTCTTGAAGAAGAAGTGTATATGAAGCAACCCCCAGGTTTTGAAGATCCTAATGCTCCAAATCATCTTTGTAAGCTTGACAAAGCTTTATATAGTTTGAAACATGCCCCTAGAGCATGGTACTCACATCTCAGTTCAAAGTTGGTTGAACTTGGTGTCGAATCCCTGACTCGACAAGTCCCTTAGGTGACCCTATCGGGTTTCGATTAGGAGAAGTCATGGGCGCTGGTGAGATCGTCGGCTAGACAGGAGGCAAGATTTACCCAGGTTCGGGGCCCTCGTAGAGGTAAAACCCTTACTCCTGCCTTGTGTCGATCTGTATTGGATGATTAGATCGGTTACAGGTTGCTCGAATCGAGAGTAGATCTCGAGTTCCGAGGCTTTTTGGTCGTGCGGTATTGCTTGGTCCTCTCCCTGAGGGCTCTCCTGGCCTTATATAGATGGCCAGGTCTCGAGTCCTACCCGGAGAGGATTCAAACCCTAGCTTAGGTCGGTTACAAAACTACCTAACTTAACCCGCAAGTTTGGTGCGGGTGGGCTTCTGGTAGGCCTTCTGGAGTCTTCCAAGGGCGCCTCTTCTTGGGCCTTGACATTGGGCCTGAGAGGGGGTGTCGTTACCCGCAGGGTCCAAGATCTATGTCTTCGTCAGTAGCCCCCGAGCGTGTGCTCGATTGGGATTTATTTCCAATCGGGTAGACGGTCAGACCTTTTTTGATCTCCTCTTGGAAGTTCAGCTTGACAGTTGTTGTCTTCGAAGGGTGCGTCCCCTGCATTGTAAGTTATAACGCTCGAGTATCGAGCAGCACAGGCGCCTGTTTTGCGGCTTATATTTGCAGAAGGATGTGGCACAGTAGCTTGGCTCTCCCGAGAGATCAGGGCCAATTAATTGCGACTAGGGCAAAGACATTCCTGGCCTACACAGATTCGAGACCTCCGACTCGAACCCGATGAGGTGATTGTTGCGACTGGGCCATTGTGGACTTATCGAGTCGAACTTAACCTATGAGGGTACCCGGCGCGTCCGCTAGGATTTTTCTTCGTGTTGTTGACACGGAACTATGCCGGAGGACGCAGCTTTCGAGTGCGATTCCAGGCCCAAAAGAGAGATCTTTCTGGGTCTTACCTTCGTACTCGAAGAATACGGCATCCAGATGTGCCTAGTCAGCTGAACAATCCAGGTTTTTATGATGTAGAATTATCACGTGCAGGAGAGGTAGGTTTTTCCCACCCGATGAATTTGTTTGAGCCCCTATACGAAAGAAATTTCGTGTTGGAAAGAACCAAGCCCGTATGAAAGAGTTTTCATGTTCGGGATGCTGTGCCCATACGAAAGAGTTTTCGTGCATATGGTATTTTTCTCTCTGTTTCGAAGAGGTCTTGCTTTATGAACTGTTCATGGAAAAGTTGCTTTTATCCGAAGGAATTGATATTCGTACGAAGATAATTTCGCGTTTGAACTTCCATTCGAAAAGATCTCAATTTTGAATGACGAATGCCATGACGTCATGGTGCACTCCTCTTCTCCCGATGGGACGTGACGGAGTGGTAGCAGATGGTGACCCACCTTGTCATCTTTTTGACCGGGAAACGAGACGTTGTTCCCGTTTTTTACGCGAAACGCGCAGTAAATGCGCACGATCTTCTGTTAAGATCGTGGCACGAAACAGCGCAGTCCGCCGCTTCGTTTCATCCTTACGCGTGGCGGCCGCGATAGGCGCCACGTAGCGCATCGTACGGGCGAAACTGCTTTGCCCCGTGTATAAATACGGGTGTTAGCGCTGCGGTAAAATTTTCCCCGCTCTCTGTCTTCATCTTCTTCCTCGCGCCCATCTTCGTCTCCCTCGCGCTCGAGCTCTTGCTGTGAACAATGGCTGGCGGGAAGAGACGTGGTGCTGCCGGTTCCGCATCCGGTGAACCTTCCGCGCAACCTGCGCCCCGTGCCGGCGACTGGCGGTCTCCCAACACCACCGCAAAAAGCATCAAGGAGATGCAGCGGGAGAGGTTGCTGTCGGCGGAGGCGGAGAAGCGCGTCCGCCTCGGAAAAAAGGAAGAGGTACCCAATCCCCAGTCGAACGAGCGCGTGTTCTTTGTGGATCACGTGACTCGGGGCCTCTCTTTTCCCTTCATCCCTTCTTCCTCGGGTTGCTGTGTGTCTATGGCATACAGCTTCACGATCTCCCCCCGAACGCGGTGCAGCACATTGCGTGCTTCATCGTGTTCTGCGAGTGCTATCTTGGCATTCGCCCGCACTGGGCGCTATGGAAGGCGCTCTTCAAGGTCCGGATCTTCCGCGAGAAGTCGCGGGTGGAGTCCGAGCTTGGCGAACCGCTTCGCACCGGCGGCTTCGGGATCCAAGCTCGACAAGAAGGCAGTTACTTCAACATGCACTTCGTCGACTCCGCCCAAAGCTGGCGGAAAAGGTGGTTCTACGTCGTCGACAACAGCTCGGGTGGGATTGTAGAGTTCCACCCGTTCGCTGTTTTGACCAGGCGCACGTCTTGGGGGCACAAGATGTCAGCCGAAGAAACCCAGATCGTTGCGCCTTTAATCGCGAGAGTAGCTGCCCTTCGGGATCAGACCGCGGGAGTTGTGCTCAACGGGATGCACTTGGTGAGCATCTTCTTGAAGCGCAGGATCCAGCCACTCCAGCAAAGGCCATCCGCCATGTGGGAGTATCAGGGCTCAGAAGATCCCAGTCGAGTAAGCCGCGAGGAACTTTCGAATGTAGAATTCGAGAAGAAAATCGCAGGCATCACCCGACTGAAGGTGGGAGAGAAATTCCCCGATTGCTCCGTGGAAGCCTTCGCCGCCTCGAATCCTCCCCCAGCCGAGGTTAGTTTCTTTCTCTTCTTTCGTTTTTGAGTTGTTCCTCTTTTCTCCGTTCAGAGTCTTAGTCGATAAGATTTTTCTTGTCTTCTTCTTGCATTTGCAGAGCCTAGCCATGGCGGACTGCTACCCGCCAACCACGGGGGAAGCCGCCTCAGAGCAAGTGTCGAGCCATCAAGACGGCCCGATTGACACCAGCGTCGCCAATGCCTCTTCGAGTTCAGAGCACGATTCTTCGGATGACGTTGCGGACTCGAATGGCGCTCCGACGAAACGTCGTCGGGTAGACGAGGACGAAGCTACCTCCAAAGACAAATCTTTGGAAGCATCGCCCGGTCAGGCTCCTATCCATGCGACTCCACTGCGCTCCCTTGCTCCTTCCCCTTCGATCCCAGTGATGACGCCCGCTTGGAATGCGGACTTGCTGGATGACGACGAGGATGACGAGTAAGTTTTTCCCTTAATCTTGGTCGAACATTTTCTGCGCTTCGATATCGACTGTTTCTATCTTTCGATGCAGTCTGCAGGCGATCAGTCCTCGCAGGTACGCGGCTGCTGTTCCTCCCGAGAAGAGGAATAAGGGCAAGGATGCGGGTGAAACTCCCACCACGGGCACTGTCCAAAACTCCCCTAGAGCAGCCCCCGAAGTCGTGACAATGGTGCGTGAAGCTCCAAGCTTTGCCGCCAGGGCTTCTGCTTCTAAGGAAGTGACGGATAGCTCTACGGATCCGCTGTCTCGCGCCTCTGGCCAGGTAAGCTTCGTCTTTCGTCTTGAAACCATAATTTATTTTTATCGGGTGCACGACAGTGCTCCCGATGGGAGTAGCCCCCGAGGCTGTAGTCGATCGCATGCGATCGGCCACAGGCTCAAAGTCTAGTTTAATTCCTCTTCATGCTTTTAATTTTTATCGGGTGCACGGCAGTGCTCCCGATGGGAGTAGCCCCCGAGGCTGTAGTCGATTGTAAATAATCGGGTACAGGCTCAAATTTGATCCTTTTAACTCTTCCGTCTTCGCGCTTTTGCAGTCACTCGTTGATTCTCTTGCGGCGATTGGTCGCTGCGTCGTTCTCGCTGAATCGGATTGCAAGTCTCTTCGAGCGGACCGCAACCGACTCTGGACTGAAAACGATCTTCTCAAGGGTGAGCTCTATCGTTTCCCTGTCTTCCACACTCCATTCATTCTTGAGTTTTTGACAAGCGTCTCTTTGCAGCTCGACTTGAATTTGCAGAATCCGAAAAGGTCAAATTCTCTGAACAGGTAACTGCTCGAGAGGCTGACCTGACGGCCATTCGACAAGAGCTAGAGGCTTCCCGTATGCAGTCGGAAGACTTCAGTCGACAGCTTGCGGACGCGCGGAAGTCCTTGAAGGAGTTAGAGAAAACCGGCAGTAAGGCCGACAGCGAGCTTGTCGGGTTCCTCCGTCCCCTTGCTGAGCGCTTCGCGGGTAAGCGTGTTGGAATTTCGCGATTCTGATTCTTCACTTGGCTGTAGTTTGCTAAGTATTATTTTCTCCCTTCGCAGGTATTCTGGATGTTCCTCTAGAAATCCTTGGACTCCAGCGGGTGGATGTGGTAACCGATACACTTGCCCAGCTTAAAAGGCACGCTGATGGAGTTTTCTCCATGGTCAGTGACGCCACCCAAGTGCTGGGGCAACTGTACGGTCGCCTCCTCGCCAACGCCACTCCTGCACCTGCGCTAGATGATATGTTGAAGGTCTTCTCAGAAGGAAAACTTCTGGATGCCTTTGCAGTCGCTCAATCGGAGGCTGGCGCGAAGACTGCGATCCAATTTGCTCTGGCGCACGGAGTCGAAGGGTTGGAGGAGGCTTACTCGTCCATTCCAGTCGATCCTTCCACGGGCAAAAAGGTACGGCTCTCTCGTTTTGGCGAGCAAGCCGCCATTCTTGCTCGGAAGCTTTCTGAGATTTTTGCTCGGAAGAAGGGAGGGTCGACTGCTGCTAGTGGGAGCACCAATGTAGCCTCGTAGTTCTTTTTTATTTCCTTCCTTGAATGTAATGAACCTTGGGATGTATTCCCGTACCATTGTTGTCCTTAATCGAAGCATTTATCTTTTGGAATTTTTATTCTTATGTTTGTGCCTTGTCTCCCGATGGGAGTAGCCCCCAAGCGTTTTTAGTCAGATGTGCGACTAGAAACAACTCGAGTAGGGCATCTCACTTCTTTCCTTGTACTTCTTCCAGGCTACTGTGTTTGCCGCGGAAACTTCTGGTGGACGTGGTAATCCAGTAAATCCACGTGTGGCCGCCGTGGGCACTTTTGCTGGCCTTCGTGATAAGGTTCAGGAGGGTGAGCGTAGGCTGAAAGCTTTGCGCGGGGTGGCTGATGTGGCGATATCCAAACAGAAATTGGCGGCTGAGCGCGAACAATTTCTGATGGACGAGCTATCTTCAGTTGCGAGGGAGTTGCTATGTAAGTGGTGCAGCCCCCGTGCATTTTTTCTCCTTTTGTATTCTTCAGCTGACTAAGTGCATCTGCCCTTCAGTTGTTAGACCGAATGACAGGGAGGAAAAGCAGTGGGTGGAAAACCATATTCACCAAGAGGCTAACAGCCCAAAACCTCATGCGAATAACTTCTGGTCTGATCGCAGTCGAGGGTTTGTGATGGCCACCTTGAAATTCCGAGTGCTGCAGGCGAGAATTCTCGTGGGTTCTTTTCACGAGGTCTTGATCGCGATGAATGCAGCTTTTTATCCACTCGAAAGGGGTCCCGAAGACTGGAGCTATCTACTCAGGCTGTTTAGTCGGAAAGGGGAGATTCGCACGTGCGTACGCAAACAGATGACGTGCGGCGCGGTTGTGGCTCTCTCCTTTGTCCGAATATGGCATCCTGAGATAGATTTGAACTCCGCAGCTCGGCGCCCAGATTATGCAATCGAGGACATCACACCTTTTTATGATGTTGTACGCCCTGCAGCCGAGAAGATTATCCGAATGACCTCTGAAGAGGTAGATAGGGTCTTAGCGACTGAGAATGCTCAGCGTTTTGACTGATCTGTCGGATGTGAATATCCTGTAAACTGTTTATAGTTTGTAAAAATCGTTGTAAGGTGTGTAACCTTGTATTTGATGATATTTCTTTGGGATGCTAAGTTCTTAGGTGTAGCCCCCGTGTGTGCGATGGGGTGTGTACCTGTGACTTTTAGCATGCAGTAAACAAGAAGCTTCGGGTAAATATGATGAGGAAATCATGTATTTTTATTGCAATGACTGAGAAGTCATGTATTCGAGCTACAAAATTGGCTAGTATAGCCTTATTGTTGTAGAAACAAGTAAACCTAAGGGTAGAACTTGCGGAGTTGTGCAATATTCCATGGATTGGAATAGATTCCTCCGGTCGCTGGATTCTTGAGCCTGTAGGCTCCTCCTGGGATAACTTCGTGTACAATGAAGGGTCCTTCCCAAGGTGGTTCGAGTTTGTGTCCTTCCTTCTGCTTGAGCCGCAATACTAAGTCACCTACCACGAATGACCTGTGGCGTATGCGGCGACTGTGATAGTTGCGTAGCGATTGTTGATAAACTGCGGATCTTGCGAGTGCGATGTCCCACATTTCGTCGAGTGCATCCATATCGTCTGCAAGTGCTTTGTTGGAGGTTTCTTCGCTGTAGGCCACAACCCGTGGGGCGCTGAATCGAACTTCCTCGGGAAGGACTGCTTCCGCCCCGTATACCATAAAAAATGGTGTGTATTTTGTAGACCTGTTTGGGGTCGTCCGTAGGCTCCAGAGTACGGAGGGTAGCTCCTCTGCTCAATGCCCTGCTGCGGGGTGCAGACGGTCGAGTAGTCGTTTCTTGATCCCAGCCGAAACTAAGCCGTTGGATCTTTCGACTTGTCCGTTCGTTTGCGGGTGGGCGACCGAAGACTGCGACCAGCAGATGTGTATATCCACCGGGTGTGGATCTGCGTAATGGTCCAACCATGTCTAGCCCCCACTGTGCAAAGGGCCAGGCGATGGGTATCATGTGCAACTCCGTAGCGGGTGCGTGCGGCTTTGGTGCGAATCGCTGGCAGGCGTCGCATCTATCGACCAGGTTTTTTGCATCGGTGGCTGCTGTGAGCCAGTAGAATCCTGCTCAAAAGGCTTTTCCCAATATCGCTTTCCAACTAGCATGATGTCCGCAATCACCCTGATGTATGTCCCGTAGTAATTCCTTGCCGTCTTCGGGTGCGATGCAACGCTGAAGTATTCCCGAGATGCTTTGTTTGTATAATTCTCCGTTAACCACCCGAAAGGATTTGCTACGCCTGATTAGCTGTCGCGCTTCACGTGGATCGGCCGGGAGCTGTTTGTTTAGCAGGTAGTCGAGATATGTCTGCGTCCAGACCGGTTCGACCAGAAAAACCTGACGTGATATGTTATGAGTAAGCTCGATAAGCGCGATTTGCGGGCTGACCTCTGTTTCCATTGCTGCGGGTGTTTCTGCGGGTTTCTTCAGTTTGATCGATCTCTTAATCATTCGCTCGAAATATATCCCTGGCGGTATGGGTGTGTTCGTGGAACCCATGTTGGCCAGTCTGTCTGCTTCTTCGTTGCTAGATCTTGCAATGTGTTTTAGCTCGCACCCTTTAAAGCTTCCTTCGAGTAGGTTGTACATGTTGCGGTATGCAACCATGTTTTCAGCAATGGCGTCACATTCTTTCATCGTTTGCTGCACTATGAGGTTGGAATCGCCGTAGATCATTAATCGGGTAGCTCCACAGGCGATTGCCATCTTCATTCCGTGCAATAATGCTTCATATTCTGCGTCATTGTTCGATGCCGGGTCATCGGGTGGAAAATCCAGTCGCAAGACGTACTGCAGTTTGTCTCCGCTAGGTGAGATGAGGACGATTCCTGCTCCTGCCCCTTCGTTTCTCTTGGATCCATCGAAGTACATTATCCAATTGCTCGTATACTCGGGTGGCCCGGGTGTTTGCAGCTCTGTCCATTCGCTGATGAATTCTACGAGAACTTGTGATTTGACTGCGTTGCGTCCAGCATAGGTGATGTCCCAGGCGCCCAGCTCGATGCTCCACTTTGCTATTCTTCCGGATGCCATAGGGTTGTTCATGATTGTCCCGAGTGACGCATCATTAACCACTGTGATGGCGTGTTCCTGGAAATAAGGTTTGAGCTTTCGAGCTGTGAGAACAACCCCGTATGCGAGCTTCTGATAGTGAGGGTAGCGTTGTTTGCATGGCGAGAGTACTTCGCTGATGTAATATATTGGTCTTTGAACTCCGTATGCTTTGTCGTCTTCAGGTCTTTCGACTACGATCGCTGTGCTGATGACCTGGTTTGTAGCGGCTAAGTATAGGAAAAGTGGCTCTCTTTCTTGTGGTGTCGCAAGGATGCGCCTGCTTTGCAAGGACCGCTTCAGATCTGCGAACGCTTTTTTAGCTTCGGGTGTCCATTCGAATTTGTCCGTCTTCTTCAGTAATTTGTAGAAGGGTAATGCCTGCTCTCCCAATCGTGCGATGAATCTACTCAGGGCTGCTAGTCGTCCTGCGAGCTGCTGTACTCCGCGTAGATTGGTTGGCTCCTTCATAGTCAATATGGCTTGTATTTTCTCCGGGTTGGCTTCGATGCCTCTGGCGGATACCAGGTACCCGAGAAGTTTGCCTGCGGGGACACCGAAAACGCATTTGGTCGGATTGAGCTTGATCCGATATGCGTTAAGGGCGTCGAATGTTTCTTTAATATCCTCGAGGAGTGTGTCCTCCACTCGAGTTTTGATGACAATGTCGTCGACGTACACTTGTACGTTTTTGCCAATGAGATTGACGAGGCATCTTTGCATGCAGCGCTGATATGTTGCGCCTGCGTTCTTCAGCCCGAAGGGCATTGTCGTGTAGCAGTATACACCGTGTGGTGTGATGAAAGCCGTCTTTTCTTCGTCTTCTTTTTTCATGCGGATTTGATTATATCCTGAATAGGCGTCTAGAAAGGAGAGACGCTGGCAACCTGCCGTAGAGTCCACGATCTGGTCGATTCGTGGTAGAGGAAAGTTGTCCTTGGGGCAGTGTTTATTTAGCGACGTGTAGTCGATGCACACCCGAAGGATATCCGTGTTATTCTTGGGGACCAACACCGGGTTTGCTAACCAGGTGGATATTTTGATCTCCCTGATGAAGTTTGCGGCTAGCAATCTGTTTACTTCTTCTCCAAGCGCTTTCTGCTTAGGTTCTGAAAATCGTCGAGTCGTCTGTTTGATAGGTTTGGCGTCAGGAAAGACTTCGAGTGAGTGCTCGGCAAACTCCCTGGGTATTCCTGGCATATCTGAGGGCTGCCAGGCGAAAATCTCCCAGTACTCACGGAGGAGTTTGACGAGCGCGCCTTCCTATGCTGGCGAGAGGGTTGTGGAAACCATCGCCGTCTTCGCGGAGTCTGTCGGGTGCACTTGGTGTTTGCGAGTATCGCTGTTGGCGCTGAATTCCAGTTCGGGTGCGTTTTTCTTCGTGAGGGGCATAACGGAGTGGTCCGTTGTTTTTGCTAACTCTTGAAGTTCTTCTTGCATCCCGAAAGATTTTGCGATCTCATTAAATTCTATGTCGCACTTGTCCGATTTCTGGAAGTCTCCGTCGATGGTGATCACACCGTATTCGCCAGGTAGCTTGAGCTTCAAGTATGCGTAATGTGGCACGGCCATGAATCTGGCGAACGCTGTTCGGCCAAGAATGGCGTGGTACTGTGAGGGCCAGTCGACGACTTCGAAGTCCAGGAATTCCCTTCTGTAGTTGCGTGGGGAGCCCAGTACAACTTCTAGGTTGATTGTTCCGAGTGGACGGATTGCTTTGCCCGGAACTATCCCGTGGAAGGATGTTTCTGATTCCCTTAGGCCGTCCAGATTTTTGTTCATTCGACGGAATGTATCCGCGTAGATGATGTTGATGCCACTGCCACCGTCCATGAACACGCGGGCCAGGTCATAATTGCCAATTTGAGCTTGAATGACGAGGGCGGCGTGTCCCGGCCGATAGACTCGTGGCGGGTGGTCTTCTTTCGAGAACGTGATTGGCTGATCGGCCATCTTCAGGTACTCGGGCTTTGTTGGTGGCGTCTGCACTGCCATGCATATTTGTCTCGAGTTAGTCTTTTGAGCTCTGCGAGAGGGGCATACCTTCTGTATCATCCCGAGGAGTTGTCCATGCGGAGTCGGGTATGTATTTGCTCCCGCGTTTTGTTGTGGTGGCGCTGGCAATGCGGCGAGCGCCATGTTTGGGTTGGTCGGTGGAGGTGGAGGCGGTGGTAGCTGGAATTGTTGTCCCCCTCCTGGCAGTGGTGGATAGTTTTGGGTGGAGGCAAATCTTTTCTTGGCGAGCGCGTCCGAGATTTCGATGAATTTTCGGCAATCCTTGAGAAGGTGTGTTGCCTTAGTCTTGCCCGTGCGCTTGTCTGTGAACAGATGTAGCGAGCAGTACGCATCGAGGTCTTCCTCGGGTGATTTTTCTTCTGCCTTTGGTTTCCACTCGCGACTTCCGCGATGACCGGAGTCGCGACTTCGCGTGAATTCTGCTGCCACTAGTTCTTCTCTATCATCGTGGTCGTAATATTTTCTTCTCTTCCTTCGTCCGTGGCGGTCGTCCTCGTGTGCAGGTGATGATCCTCTTTCGTTGCGTACTGCATCTTCTCCATTGGCCCATTTTTCGGCTATGACCATGAGCTCCCCGATGGTTTTGGGCGCGGCTCTGCCGAGCTCTTCCCGAAACGCAGTTCTTCTTGCTCCTTTGGCGAAGGCCTCAATCGCCACTTCTTCAGAGATTGTCCCTGCGGTGTTTCTGAGCGTGTTCCATCGCTGGATGTATTCTCGGGTGGATTCGCCGCTTTTCTGTTTGCAGGCTCGTAGTTCTTCGATTGTAGCCGGCCTCTTATAGGTCGACTGGAAGTTCTTGCAGAAATCACGGTGCAAGTCATCCCACGATGCGTAGCAAGATCGCGGTCTCCTCTCCAGCCAGCTGCGAGCCGCTCCGGCTAGGTGCAAATTGAGGTATTGCATGGCCGTGTTCTTGTTACCACGTTGGCATTTCACTGCCGTGAGGTAGTCGCTCAACCATTGAGAGGGCTCGAGCGAGCCGTCGTACTTCGTTACTTCCGTGCTGAGCTTGAATCGCTTGGGTAGGGGCGCCTCGCGGATACTACGGGCGAAACACAGTGCGCCGCAGGTTTCGTCATCCGAAGAACCGGACGATGATCGATCGCGATATCTTGACGCCCTTGCTCTATCCACTTTGTTTTGCGCGATGTCTGATCGCGCGTCCCGTCCGGGTTGATCGCGATCGGAGTTCTTCCGTGGTTCCTTGCTTCGTTTGCGTGAACGGCTGCCGCGGTGTCGCGGGCTTTTTTCTCTCGGGCTGTCGTCGCCACTGCTTCGACTGTCATCACGGCGGCGGGCTTCTTTCCCTCGGCCACGACGTGGCGACTTGTCTTTTCTCGGGGAAGAGCTTCTGTGCCTGCGGGGCGTTTCCTTGTCCTTATCCTTCTCCATTCGTTCCTTCTCCAATTGTTCTTTGCGATCGTGAGAGGCGAGCCTCGCGGCCGCCAGCCCTAGACCTTTGCGAATGTGCTTGTATTGTTCCACCCGGGGATCGCTATCCGTTGGCTGATTCATCTGCATGTAGGTTGCTGCGGCTAGGATCGCGGCAGCTGGGGTTTGCGGGTAGACGTTGCCATCGTCGTCGACCCTCATGAAAGAAGACGTGGTAGACCTGTTGGTTCCAGCCATAGATTCGTGGTCCCTCGTCGACGCCGCGGGTCCCTTCCCCCTAGGTCGGGTGCCGACTGAAGGTGCGTGGGATAGCTCGGCCCGACGTTGGCTTGATTCATCCGCTGCTCTCCTGCGACGGGCTAGATCTGCTTGGGCATCTTTGATGTTTGAGGCCGCCCTCACTAGGTGATAGTGGTAGGCGGTTAGGTCTTCCTGTGTGGCTCCCGCCGCAGGCGGCTGGCTCTTTCGCATGGATTCCTTGGCTCTTTTCCAGGCTTCCCGCGAAACGCCGATTATATCGCGCTCGGTCGCGCTATATTCAGTTTCCGAGGGCTGTTCTGACCCTGCCATGCAGACTTGGGCCAGTTGTGGTCCGTGTGTCCTAGGCGTAGATCGAAAAGTTCTCCGCGCCCGAGAGGGTTCCTCTGTCGAGAGGGTGTGGTAGTCGACTGCGTTGTAGCGGATGGACTCGCCGCTTTTCCCTGTAGGGAGGCGCGAGTTGGCGGTTCCAGATTCGGTTTCAGATTCATCTGAGAAGTGGAGGATCCCGTCTCTGTTCGCCATGAAGTTGAAGCTCCCGAACGTCAGGGTGACGCTCTTCTCCAGTTCCTCGAACGCCGGGCGAGATTCCGGCGAGTGAGGCGTGACCACGACAGATCCGATCCGTATAGGATTGTTCGGAGCCGTAGTCGTTGGTTTCCAACGGGAGTTGGATGTCGATGAAGCCGAAGATGCCGGTGATCCAGCGCCCGCGTTTCCCACAGACGGCGCCAATTGTCGAATCCCTGACTCGACAAGTCCCTTAGGTGACCCTATCGGGTTTCGATTAGGAGAAGTCATGGGCGCTGGTGAGATCGTCGGCTAGACAGGAGGCAAGATTTACCCAGGTTCGGGGCGCTCGTAGAGGTAAAACCCTTACTCCTGCCTTGTGTCGATCTGTATTGGATGATTAGATCGGTTACAGGTTGCTCGAATCGAGAGTAGATCTCGAGTTCCGAGGCTTTTTGGTCGTGCGTTATTGCTTGGTCCTCTCCCTGAGGGCTCTCCTGGCCTTATATAGATGGCCAGGTCTCGAGTCCTACCCGGAGAGGATTCAAACCCTAGCTTAGGTCGGTTACAAAACTACCTAACTTAACCCGCAAGTTTGGTGCGGGTGGGCTTCTGGTAGGCCTTCTGGAGTCTTCCAAGGGTGCCTCTTCTTGGGCCTTGACATTGGGCCTGAGAGGGGGTGTCCTTACCCGCAGGGTCCAAGATCTATGTCTTCGTCACTTGGTTTCACTCCTTCCAAGGTAGACACATCATTATTCCTTCTTCACAGGCCAGATGTTACCATGTTCATGTTAATTTATATTGATGACATTATTGTGACTAGTTCTTCAGACCATGCTATTTCAGCTTTGCTCAGAAGTCTCAATGAAAATTTTGCAATCAAGGATCTTGGAGATTTACACTTTTCTTAGGGATTAAAGTTAAAAAGGTACAAGATGGTCTGATTTTGACACAAGAGAAATATGCTTCAGAATTACGTGAAAAGGTTGGTATGGAATACTATAAGGCAACACCAACCCCCTTATCTTTGACAGAGCCTCTTTCACGTGACACTCGAGATTTGCTTGGACCAGAGGATAATACACGATATCGCAGTATTGTTGATGCTCTACAATATCTTACTCTTACACGTCCAGACTTGTCATTCTCTGTTAACAAAGTATGTCAGTATCTTAATGCTCCTACCACAGTTCACTGGGAAGCAGTAAAGAGGATTTTGAGATATGTCAAGGATACTATACATCTTGGGATTACCTTTCAGGATTCTTCCTTTGTTCTTTTGAGCGCTTTTTTGATGCAGATTGGACAAGTTGTCTTGATGATAGACACTCCACTGGAGGCTTTGCAATTTTTGTAGGGCCAAATCTGGTTTCTTGGAGTGCCAAAAAACAAGCTACAGTCTCTCGCTCTAGTACTGAAGCAGAGTATAAAGCATTGGCTAATGCTACATCAGAGTTGATATGGGTTGAACCACTTCTTGGTGAGCTTGGTATTAAGTTATAGGAGAAACCATGTTTATGGTGTGATAATCTAGGTGCAACATATCTTTCAGCAAATCCTGTTTTTCATGCACGCACAAAACATATAGAAATTGATTTTCACTTTGTACGTGAAAGAGTGGCAAACAAAAGGTTGGACATCAAGTTCATCTTAAGCAAGGACCAGATTGCAGATGGTTTCACAAAGGCTCTTCCAGTTAAAAACTTACATGAGTTTAGACGTAATCTAAATCTTGTATCAAGTTTAGATTAAGGGGGTCTGTTGAACATGTAATAGTGCATATGGTATTGTATACCGATCTTCATACGTTTACGTGTACACCACGTCAGGGGTTTTTCCTGACCTATATAAACATGCAACCTGGCTCCTTGGAGGGGACAGTTCCGCTCCATACTTTGATACCATTCATTTGCGAGCGGATGTACTCGACAAGCCCGACCCCGTGAGCTTCCAAATGATTTTTAATGGTGCCCTCATGGAGTTGAAGCTAGCGTGGGAGTGAATTCCTAAATTCAGGAGAACTCTTGGAGGTGGAAGACTGAGAGGCCATTGGTGCAATCGGTTTGTTCAACCCAAACATTTTCATTTAGCGCCTCTTTGACAGAGCAACATTGGCCAATGTTTTGGGGCTGTGACCATCACCACAAGAAGCACTCCAAAAGCGGGCATTAGTGTCATCCCCAATTGTTACGCTGGTCAAGGAATAGAAAAGATCCATATCCTCGTTGTTGCAAGGGAGATCGGTACCGGTCCAACGCCTCTCAGGCTCCATCCAATCAAGCCAAGGCCACCTAAGGGGAAGGGCACGCGAGAACATTTCCAAATTTAGAACCCCTAAGCCGTCAAGAAAGGTTGAGCAAGAGACGGTCTTCTAATTAATTTTGCGTTTGACATCAAAAACTTTGTTGGAACCCGCCCATATCCAAGCATGGATGAGGTTTTGGAAGGCTTGTAAGAGGTCAGTAGGAACCTCAATGAGGTGAGAAGGTAAGTTGCTTGAGCCGTAAGAACCGATTTGTCATGTATAACACACTAAAAAAATCTTTACTGATAAGATTTGGTATTCTAAAAGAAAAAATGTAGTTCAATAGAAAATAGCACAGCTAATAAGCGCAGGACTCGTTGCGGTCTAGATACAAAACCCTGGGAAAAGTTAGGATTGTTATGGATTTGCAGCATACTAATAAAGGAATAAATGGTATATATTGGGCATTTCCAAAAAAAAACCTAGAGGCATGCGTACAAAGACCTGTTTTTATTTATTTTATTAGATTAAATTTTAGTCATCTTAAAAATGCCATATTTTCTAGGTTTTCCTTTTAGAAGCCGATTGTAGGAAGGATTCAGATCCTTCGCTGCATTATTTTTAGCTGTGCAGTTCAATTTCTTCCTACATAGAGTTCTATGTTCCTCTAAGATATTCGTTGAAGCAATCGATAGAGTAACAAGGTGCTTAACACGTTAGTTTGCCCCGTTAAAGAAACACAGTTTTTTTATTAAAAAAAGTACTCCCCTCTGATCCATAAAAGTGTCGCTCGTTTTGTACTAAGTTAGTATAAACTTTGTATGTAAACGCGGAAGAAATTTTGCTGCGTATGCGCTACGTCTAGTGTTAGGGTTGGCGAATCCGAGGCGATCGGGCGCTGCCACCCAGCCATGGATGGGAGCGGCATAGGATTGGAAGTCTTAGATGTCTACGAATCCATGACGAAGTCCAGATCGATTCAGCAACCGCCGGGAGGAGTCCGGATATAGCACGACAAGGTTGGGGACCCGATCCAATATGTGGATGTCAGCTATATATCGTAACGCCAAGGCTGCGAAGTTCAACACCTAATCAGAGTCTTCGACAAAAGATCTGAAACCTTCGATCCCGGCGTCAAATCTCATCTCGCTTGGCCCCGAACGATGTCGACGGTAGGTGGTGGGGGTGATCAA
Source organism: Alopecurus myosuroides (assembly GCA_028641055.1). Lineage (NCBI taxonomy): Eukaryota > Viridiplantae > Streptophyta > Magnoliopsida > Poales > Poaceae > Alopecurus > Alopecurus myosuroides. The sequence goes on from CM054058.1 coordinate 281,722,761, forward strand.
GGAGCGACCGATGAGGTCTCTGCCCACCCGAAGCCACCTATTGTTGGCGCGATCGTGCCGGCCGGAGCAGAGCGCCAAGTCGTGATTGAAGAGGTGACAGAGTCCTCTGATGGAAACTGGGATGGATCGATTGGTGTGGAAGGCAATGCTGGACCTGAATCTAGGATCGCTGGGGAGGTGGACCTTGAAGATGATATCTGTGCGGAGGAACCAGAAGAGGAGGATCCAGGCTTCACACTACCTATGGTATGGAGATTATTTGCACGCTATTACTCGATCAGTGCGGCGAACTACTACGACCTACACAAGCACTTCATGGATGTGTGGCGTATCACAGGCACAATGTCCTTCACCCCACTGAAAGACAACTTCTTCATAATCACCTTCAACTTGCAAGGGGACTACAAATTCGTCGCAAGAGGGGGGAGTGGATCAAAAAAGGGACTTCCTGTCTCGTGGCACCCTTCGTGGATGGAGCAAGACCATCGGAAACAACTCTGGATTTTATCCCTCTCTGGGTCCGGTTCTATGATGTTCCATGGAACAAGCAAACGAGCAACTATGGCAGGTTCTTAGGATCGCATATTGGAAAAGTGGAAGAGGTTGATGTAGACCCTGCAGGTCTGGAATATAATGACTACGTGAGAGTAAGAGTTGTGCTTCCCTTGAACAAACGACTACAAAACCGCTTCACCATCCCAATTAAGGGTACTTCGGATAAGAGGGTTTACCTGATGAGGTATGAGAGAGTTTCTCATTTTTGTTTCCACTGTGGATTTATTGGGCATGACAAAGATGAGTGTGAGAAGAAAATCCGGGGCGTGGCATCCCTTCACTATGATGCCTCTCTCAGATGTTCTCCTAAGCGGAAGTTTGAACAAAGGCTGGTGACTGTCACGGCCAATCCAGAAGCAAAAAAGAGCCTCGTTTTTAACACGCTGTCTGGAAGTGTCAACTCCTCGTCAGTGGGAAGACCGAGTGCTGCTGCAAGTAAACCACTGCCAAAAACCCAGCGATATACTGTTGAGGTGCCAGAAGCGGTTGTGCGAGAGATGATTTTGAGGAACAGGCGTTCCGTACAACAGAGGAAGTGGAACAATCAGTGTCAAGAACAGTCCACTCTATGCAGCTGAAGCTAGGGGTGGATCTAAACCAGAGGCCCACCTCTTATGTGAGTTCTAAATCAGCTTCACAATACTCGGCCCAAGACATACACATGCAGGAAGTTGAATCCTAGGCTGAGATGGATCCGAAAATGCCCCCTCTAGAAGATGCCCTTGTGGAACCTGGGGAAAATGACATGATTCCAGCCATCCGCAATTTATCTCAATTATCTACATCACTGAGCAGCGTGGCAGATATACAGATGCTTGCAGCAGACTCTATCCTGGGCAAGCGGGGTGCAACGGAGGAAGCACATAGCAGCCAGCTAGAATTATCTCTAGCCCTGCATGGTGCAGGTAAGAAGGGAAGCATCCTAAAGAAGGGGAAGCTGGGAGACAAAGTCGAGATGAATCAAGAAGAAGGGAAGGCACGGAAAGGAGGCATTCGCATGGTGGACAAGAACATGGCATCAACCGGGCTTGGGGCTCCTGGTACACTGACGAGACCTAATGTTTGGTCTCGTCAGCAGCAATGAATTGCCTATTGTTCAACTGTCGGGGTTATGGGAATGCCCCGACAGCGAGAGAACTGGCTACCCTTTCCCAAGTTTGGTGTCCGAGTTTTATTTTCCTTTGTGAGACTAGAGAAAATAAAAATAAATTTAGGAGACTTCGTAGTAGATTAGGTCTTAAAGGTTTTGTTGGTCATAGTAGCGATGGTGTAAGTGGTGGCTTAGCTCTGTTCTGGCACGAAAATTTTTCTATAGAGGTTAAAAGCGTTAATGAAAGATATATTGATGTCTATGTCCGTGTGCCCCCTCTCGCACCCCAATGGCTCCTTACATGTGTTTATGGTGAACCCAGAGTAGAAAACCGCCATCGTACGTGGGATCCGCTGCGCAATCTGAAAGCGCAATCTACTCTACCTTGGCTTGTCATGGGTGATTTCAATGAGGCCCTCTGGCAGGAGGAACACCTGTCTCTCACACCTAGATCTGTTAACCAAATGGATGCATTTCGGGAAGTTTTATCTAATTGCAATCTATCTTACCTTGGATTTTTAGGTGTACCCTATACATATAACAACAAGAGAAGTGGTAGTGCTAATGTACGAGTCTGACTGGACATAGCTGTTGCTTGCCCGGCATGGCGTGACTGTTTTGCGGACTCACATGTGAAACATTTGGTTACCTCGGTGTCGGACCACATCCCAATTCTGGTAAGCATAGAAGAGGAGATCCGCACCCCAACAATTCAGCCAAGGCGCCAGTATGAAATAATGTGGGAACGCGATGCTGCCTTACCGGAGCATGTGGAGCAAGCCTGGAAGTAAGCGGGCGAGAAAAGAAATTTAACAGACATTATTGGAGGACTTAACCATGTGATGGAGATTCTGCAGAAATGGAGCAAAAAGAAATTCGGTAACATTATCCGAGAACTAGCTAAAGCAAGGAAGAACCTTGAATGTCTGATGCTTGCCAATGCTAATCAACGGGAGATCAGGCAAGCAAATGATCGCCTAAATGAGTTGCTATATAAGGAGGAAATGCTATGGTTACAGAGATCTCGAATATCATGGCTTAAAGAAGGCGATCGAAATACCAGGTTTTTTCACCAAATGGCCAAATGGAGAGAAAGGAGGAACAAAATTAAAAAAGTTAAAAGATGATCAGGGCAATTGGAAGGATGTGCCGACTGACATGGAACGCATGGCCTGCTCCTATTTCAAGGAACTGTTTACAAAAGACCCGTCCCTTAACTCGGACGGCTTAATTGATCTAATCCAGGCCAAGGTGACTCTGGAAATCAATGATACTCTGTGTAAGGACTTTACTGACAAGGAAATCGGTGACGCCCTCTTCCAAATTGGGCCTCTCAAAGCACCAGGTGTGGATGGCTTTCCAGCGCGCTTCTACCAACGGAACTGGGACACAATTCAGGTGGAAGTTATCAATGCGGTAAAACTCTTTTTTGCTACTGGGGAAATGCCTGATGGTGTTAATGATACTGTCATTCTCCTTATTCCGAAAATTGACCAACCTGAGACTTTGAAATACTTCAGACCAATAAGTCTATGTACGGTAATCTATAAGATAATTTCAAAGTGCTTGGACAATAGGCTGTGGCCTTTCTTGGATGATTTGATCTCTAGTAACCAAAGTGCTTTTATACCGGGGAGACTTATTTCTGATAACGCTTTGGTTGCTTTCGAATGTATCCACTACATTGAGCATAACACAAACCGGGAGAGGAATTTCTGTGCTTATAAGTTGGATCTGTCAAAGGCTTATGACGGGGTGGATTGGGGTTTTCTAAAGAAAGTGCTGCAAAGGATTGGTTTCTCGTACTGATGGATTGACTGGATAATGTCGTGCGTCACCTCGGTTGTCGAGACATCGTAGTAGGGTTCATAGACGGGGGTGCCATGAGGCCTACGGGTAAAGACGTGAGGGGGACGTGGTAGTATGACAACCAGGGACACCAAAGTTTACCCAAGTTTGGTACGTCGCAACTAGGCGGCGCTCCTACTCCTGCAATCTCAATATATCAGGGCTGAAGCCTGAAGTATACAAAGTACAATGTGATTTTGGGTTGCTAACTCGACGAGCATCAACTTCTCGGCGAGTTGGCTTCTAGCTTATTCTCTCCTCTCTTTCTTCTGTCCCGTCCGGCTTTATATAGATAGCCGGGTTAGGGCTTAAAGAAAGGAAACCTAGAAGACTACGGTAAGTTCTAACTTGGAAGGAAAGAATCCACCTTCTACTCCAAGCCGCACCACGTGGGCCGTGGTCCGGGTTCTTCTAGAATCCGGCTTCTGTGCGTCAGCTTACTGGGCCGCCTAATGGACCGTAATCCATTACCATCCAGGCCACCCTGGTAATCCGGCTCTTTAGGACACTATCTGATATACCCCTAATCGGTATATATCCGACAGTAGCCCCCAAGAAGGATTGAGACTCCAATTCGTCGTCTTTCGTCAATTTTGCAATCTTTCCGAGAAATGCTGGCTCTATGTCTTGATTCTTCTTTTCTTCAAATCTTGCTTTAACGCGAAACTCGGATTTCGGGAAAACCGTCTTTTTCTTCCACGAACCTTCGTGGAGAAGAATCCTCCTACGTCAGCGATAAAATCATGCTGACGTCAGGGACGTTTGAGTTTCGAGTGTGAAACCCTGAAACATATCTCTGACAGATTCTCGCAGGAAACGAGGAGATAGCAGTAATCACTTGTCACCTCATTACCTGGATTCTCAGGCGAGTGACACGCGTTGAAGATCTAACGGTCCAAAGAGCCGTTGCAACGTATCTTAAAGATTTTCTGGCTATAAATAGCCTACCTCGAGCCCTCCGGCGACCCTTCTGCTCTCACTCCGCCTCCCAGCCCCCAAGTGCCACTGCACCCGTGCCAAGGTTCACTTAGAGCGAGCAGAGCTCACGCACGTCCGCGCCGTTCCCGGAACTTCTCCGTCGGGAGCTCGAGAACCTCACCGCACCGCCCGCGAATGGACTCCAGCGATTCACCACGCACGGCGGAAAAGCTCTCGGTCTCTGTTGAGATCGACGAGATCATCAACACCATGGATCCACAGCTCGATTCACCGAGCCGCGCCTCCACCAGCGCACCAGAAAAGAACTCCGACGACCAGGCTCGCAAGGAAACGCCTCTCGCGGCCGAGTCCCTGGCTACCTCTTCCTCCGCCCCGCCTCCGCCGTTCGCTCCTCAAACGGCAGAGGAGAAAATCCTCCTCGTCGGGGAGGAGCTCGCCGCAGCGGCCGCCGCCACCGGAGCCGAGGACGAGGGTGAGTTCTCCGGCAACTGGAGCCGATGCAACTTGGCCCCTTCTCTTCTTCCGACAATGGAGAAGGAGGGGTTGATTGTAAAAGGGAAATGGCGGCATGAGGAAGACGAGTCTGACCCTCGCCCAAAGCCGGGGAACGGGCCCTCCTGAACTCGCATATCTCTAATCCCGCCTTCCAGCTTCTTCCTCTAAGTCCTTAGCCACTATAACATTCAACCCCACAACCTGCCACCGAATTCTATTCTTTATCTAGCCAGGTTCCAGGCCCTCTTCGAAGGGTATCTAGGATTAGCACCTAGTCTAGACTTTTGGCAGTATTGCTTTGGGATTAAGAGAAACCCCTCAGAGGGCGCTCTCCCAACTTGCGGGACCATATCTTTTACCCTGCGAAGATTGAGGGAAGATTGGTTCCCCAAGATAAAAACGTCGGAATCCGTCAAGTTTTGGACGGGTTCCTTTTTCTACCACCAAGACATCCCGTTTCCTGGAAAGGAAACGGGGGTTCCACCATTCGTCAATGCTGCCGCCACTCCCCAGGAAAACTGGGCAGAAGACGCAGTCCAAACCCTGCCAGATGACTTGATGAAAATCAAACAGCGCATCGCAAACCTCGTCGCCTCCAAACCTTCTCTTACCGGAACCGACACTGTATTGTGTTCGTTCGGAAGGCGTATCAAATCTCTGGCGTGTCGAACTCGGCTTCTGTGCGAATACAAAGGCCCAGAAGATACCATGAGGGGAACGGATAAGGCATTTACGAGACTTCAAGAAGCGGGTCAATCATTTGGTCGCTACACGCGACCAATATGAAGAAAGCCGAAATATGTATCATGAAGGAAACCCGGTCCCAAAGGTAATACTTTTTCCTTTTTGGGCAATTTCTCGGATTTCTATCATTCTCAATTTTCCTAACTTAGTCAGATATTTTGCTTTTTCGCCAGTTTGATGACCTTACCGAAAAAGACCTTGCAACTGACGCCGAACTTGACGAGCTGCATGCCAAGTTTTATGGTGGTCGGAAGCGCAAGAGGTCATCAAGCACGGAAGAGGTGGTGGAACTTGACGGAGTTCCCGTCTCTACATCCAGGTAATCCTCTGGGTTTCTGTTTTGCTTCTTTTGGTCACTGGAAATATTTTACTTTCTCGGACTTCTAATTTCTCGGAATTTCTTTTGTTTTCTTTCAGCCTTGCTCCTACTTCTCTGAAGCCTAAAAAGCTGAAGAGACATAAAGCAGCTGATGGTAAAGGAGTTCAACCTTCCCCTGCTGCAGGTCCTGCTACCCCAACTAGCACAGGCGGAGAAAACTAGTCTGCAAAAAGAAAAAGAGTATCCATTGCCGACCAGCCAGCCCTTTGCATCCGAGACGGATGTGAGGGAAAGGGCGGTGCCGGAAATGGGTGGACCTTCTCGTACAACTGAGGAGGAACCCATTCCAACTTTGGCAGAGATTTAAAGGTAAAAGAAGAACCGTTTGATGAACACGGATACATTCGTCCGTCAGCCGCCAACTTCGCTCCAGCCCCTCTGGTCCGTCCTTTGCTACAAGGCGGACTTGTTGTAAGGAATAACTTCGTGTTTTCACCTCGGCAGGTCATCCAGGACGGCCTTTGCCATGTTGAGATTCTTTTTGCCGATTATGCAAAAGAATTCAATGAAAACTTGGCAGACCTGACCAAGATGAGCCAGGTAATATCTCTAGCTCCCAAGCAATAAGTCAAATGTATATTTTTGTCTTAATGCTTTTTCCATTGTTATGCTTGTTGTTAACTTAAGCATTTTTTTGTTTCTTTTCCATGTTTCAGCAAACTGCTGAAAACATCAAGTCGGAAGTTTTCAACAAACTTACCATCAAGAACAAGGAGGTGAAAACCCTTCTTTCTATTCTTGAAGATAAGGATGTAGAACTGACATCCACTCAGCAACAACTGAAGGATTCAGCAGGTAAAATATTTCTTTGCTTTTAGTTCTGATTTTGCTAAGTAGTTTTTTGAGTTTCTAACTCTTCCTTTACTTGCTTTTCAGCTTCTTTGGCGAAAGCCAAGCAAATTGCTGAAGATGCCGGCAACGCCGAAAACCTCCGCCGCGAAAACCTGGATCTTCACAAGCTCAATGTGAAGCTGCAGCAGGACCTGGAGGCCAGCCAACTAGCCATTGGCATTGCCGAATCTAAGGCCTCCAGCCAGGCCGAGAAGGATAAGGCCATCATCCGGGATCTGGAAAACGCCTTGAACCAGTGCCTGGAAGAAGGCGCCGAGATGGACAAGATTCTCGGTAAGTTTTTTTGTCATTTACCGGATTTTCCATGTTTCATCTCCTTCAGTTTTTTCTAACACTTGTGTGTTTTACTGAAAACAGGAAATAGCCCACTTACCCGGATTGAAAAAATCCGGGCTTTCGGGAAGGTGTTCACCGTGATTAAGGCTGCGGGAATGTTGCTTGTCAACAAGTGCCTTCCCGCCAGGTCTGGGGAATTCTCGGAAGTTGAAAAACTTTCGGAAGCTATGGTGGAGTTGGCGGAATCCAGGGAGTCCCTTCTCCGTTCCGCGGCTCGTGGTGGTGCACGCATGGCTCTTGGGCTCATGCGCATGCACTACCCAACTGCCAAATCTTGGCGTGTGGCGTCCGACATCCCTCAAGGATACACGGAGGCGCGGAGGGCTAGCATCTTTGATGAAATCAAAGGTCACGCCACCAAGATCGCCAACATGGTGAATGTCTCCACCTTCTACCCGGAGGAAGCTATTCCGGAAACTCCCGAGGAATCCAGCTGCGAAGACGACGAGTCGGATGCCTGAAGAAGCTGCCTGGTCCTGGATAGAAATAGGGAAATAGAAGCATTACTGTTCTTACAATATAAACTTATTGTAATGCTTTCTATTCTTTTGTATGGATCGTACTAAAGGCATTTTTACTTACTAGTTGCAGTGATCCAACATAAAAACAATCAGATAATACTTAGAGAAAAAGTAAGGAATTTTTGAATGAAACTCAGGCACGCAGGCACAATCTGGGTTTCCTCAAGCCATTTTAGGCTGAAAATCATTCAGTTTTTTAACACCGAGCATGCAGGCACAATTCGGGTTAACATTGAGTATTTTAAAAGATCATTGGGAAATAGATAAGACGGACTTATGCTTTGTACTAAAATAAATAAAACAATAATGCATGAATTCCGACAACTTTATTTCATGATCTCAAAGATGTTTACATAGAAATTTTAACTAAGTGTAGAAGGGACGTAATTGCTGGATGCTCCAGGGTCTTTTGGTCTCCCTAGTTCGTCATCTATCTTTCTCTTTCTGTTGCGATTCGGTCTTTTGGGATCTTCTTCCATGCCCCGAATATCTACAAGATAGTATGATCCATTTTTCATAGCTTTGCTGATGACAAATGGTCCTTCCCAAACTGGAGCTAACTTGTGTTTTCTTTCTTGCACCAATCTTAGCACTAAGTCACCTTCTTTAAAAGAAAGATGCCTGATTTTCCGACTATGGTAACGTCATAATCCTTGTTGATAAATGGCGGATCTTTGAAGCACAAGTTCTCGTTCTTCTTCTAGGAGATCGACGGCATCCTATCGTGCACTTTCGGCATCCGAGTCATCGAAATCTTGCACTATTGGGCTATCATGGATCATGTCCGTTGGAAGCACTGCTTCTGCGCCATAAACCAGAAAAAACGGGGTTATCCCTGTTGACCTGTTTGGTGTTGTTCGAATACTCCAAAGCATGGAAGGTAACTCTTCCACCCATGCTCCAGCTGCTCTATGAAGAGGAGATTCGAGTCTTGGGAGTATTCTTTGCAGGATTGAGCTATTCATTCTTTCAACCTGCCCATTGGATTGTGGGTGAGCCACGGACGCAAGATCTAGGCGTATTCCCGTTTATCGGAAATATTTTGCCAACTCTCCAATAGAGAAATTTGTCCCGTTGTCTGTGATTATACTGTGTGGAACGCCGTATCTCATGACTACGTCAATGATGAAATTCCTGGCAGTTACACCATCAAGCTTTTTGGTGGGTTTCGCCTCCACCCACTTGGTATATTTATCTACTGCAACGAGCAGATGTGTGAGTCCACCTCTTGCAGTTTTGAATGGTCCCATCATATCTAGCCCCCAGACCGCAAATAGCCATGTGATAGGGATAGTTTTTAGTGCTTGGGCTGGCATATTCGTCTGCTTGGCGTAATACTGACATCCTGCACATGTGTTTACTATGTGTTCCACATCTGTCTTGGCTGTTAGCCAGAAAAACCATGCACATAATGCTTTCTTAACTATGCTTTTTGATTGAGCATGATGTCCGCAATCCCCTGCGTGGATTTCTTCCAATATTTCTCGGCCTTCTTCTAGCGAAATACATCGCTGAAAGATTCCGGTAGTGCTGCGTTTATATAGGCAACCATTGATTACCGTGTATCCTTTGCATCGACGTTTTATTTGTCTTTGCAAGACCTTGTCTGCTCCATCCGGGTACTTATGATCTACTAAGAAGTTTAAATATGGAATTGTCCAATCCGGGTTAACGAGCAGGACTTCAATTGACTCGGACACAAGAGGTTAATCAACATCTCCACCTTTTATTGATGGTTTATGCAAATGTTGGACAAACACACCTGGTGGTAGGGTTTTCACTCTTTCCGAGCCCATGTGGGCTAATGCATCCGCGTTCCAATTTTCCTCCCTTTTGACGTGAAGTACTTCAAATCCTAGGAAGCAAATAACAAACTCATCCACCGTTCTCCGATATTTGGCCATGATGGGGCTCTTGGCGTCCCATGTTTGGTTGAGCTGATGTTGTACCAAATCTGAGTCGCCATAGCATAATATGCGTTTGACACCTATTTCTTTTGCAATTTGCAAGCCATGAAGCAAAGCTTTGTATTCTGCCACGTTATTACTGGCGTTGAAGTGTATTTGCAATACATACTCCATAATATCTCCCTTTGGGGATTTTAGCACTACACTAGCTCCGACGCCTTCCTTCATCTTGGATCCGTCAAAGTGCATAACCCAGTATTCCGACTCCGGCATTGGTGTGTTTTCCATTGCTTCTGTCCAATCAGCGACGAAATATGCCAACGCCTGGGATTTAATTGTCGTCCGGGGTTGGTACTTAATGTCGAACGCAGCCAGCTCGATGCCCCATTTGGCTACTTGGCCGGTTGCGTCTGCATTGTTGATTATATCCCCTAGTGGTGCTTTACATACCACTGTCATGGAATGTCCTTGGAAATAATAGTGGAGTTTTTGAGATGCGAAAAATACGCCATATGCCAGCTTTTGATAGTGTGGGTACCTTTGTTTGGACTCGGAAAAAACTTCGCTTATATAATATACCGTATGTTGATCTGGTATGCTTTGCTCTTCTTTTCACAACTATCACAACACTAATAACCCTGTTTGTTGCTGTGAGATACAGTAACATGGGTTCTTCGTCTTTTGGTGATACCAAAATTGGAGCTTTCATAAAGGTTTTCTTTAACTAGGTTAATGCTTTGTCCGCCTCTTCTGTCCACTCAAATTTGTCGGATTTCTTCAACAATTTGTAGAATGGCAGATCTTTGTCTCCTAGCCGGCTTATAAACCTGCTGACGGCAGCTGCAGAACCCGTCAATCTTTGTACATATTTTAAGCACGTAGACTTTGTGATGTTTAGGATTGCCTTGATCTTTTCCGGGTTTACTTTTATTCCTCTGTGAGAAACGATAAAACCCAAAAGTTTTCCTGAGGGAACCCCGAATACGCACTTTAATGGATTTAACTTCATTTTATAAGTGCGCAAATTTTCGAAGGTTTCTCGCAAATCTTCAAGGAGTGTGTCTTTTTCCTTGGAAACGACGGTAATGTCTTCCACGTAAACGTGAACATTTTTGCCAATCTGGCTATGCAAACATCGTTGCATGCAACGCTGGTAAGTTGCACCTGCGTTCTTCAAGCCAAAAGGCATGGCTATGTAATAGTATGTTCCATATGGGGTTATGAAGGAGGTTTTGATTTGGTCTTCTTCCTTCATACGTATTTGATGGTACCCGGAATAAGCATCCAAAAAGCATAAAAGCTCGGAGCCAGCAGTGGCATCTATTATTTGATCGATTCGCGGTAACGCAAATCTATCTTTTGGACATAATTTGTTCAGGACGATGTAATTTATACACATCCTAAGAACAATACTATGTTTCTTCGGGACTAATACTGGGTTGGCAGACCATTCAGTATGTATTACTTCGCGGATAAAATCAGCTGCTAATAGACGGATAATTTCCTTGCCAATAGCCTTCCGTCTTCTTCCGTCAAATCGACGGAGACCTTGTTTGACGGGTTTAGATCCTGGGATCACTTTGAGTTGATGCTCAGCAAGTTCCCTGGGTACACCCGGCATGTCCACAGAACACCAGGCAAAAATATCCCAGTTCTCACGGAGGAACTCGATGAGCGCGCTTTCCTATTTGTCGGTCATCCATGTCCCTACTACGACAAATTTTGTCGGATCTTTGGGGTCTAGGATAACCTGCCTTGTATTATCGGAAGCTTTGAAACTATCTGCGGGCTTCCGGCTTTCTTTTCCTGCCGGCATTTCTGTCTGCGATACTTCTTTTGCGAGCTCTTTCAATTCCTCTTTTGCTATCACTTTTTCTGCGCAAAGGGTGTTTCCTTTTTCCAGCTCATTTGCCAATTTGAAGTCTCCTGATATGGTGATCACTCCTCCTTTTGGCCCTGGCATCTTCGCCTTGTTATAGATATAACATGATCTTGCCATAAATTTGGCGAAAGCTGGACGTCCGAGAATTGCATGGTATACACTCTCGAACGGCACGACCTCGAAAGAGATTTTTCCTGGCGGAAGTGCTCTTTTTCTCCAAAGTTTACATCTAGGGAAATTTCTCCTAGGGATTGTGCTTGTTTGCCAGGAACGATGACGTGGAAACGTATGTTGCTATGATTGAGCTGGTGTCGCACCCGGACTTCTAGGGGATACTCACAGTCCGTTAAACAGTAGATAAATGGCTTACGGGGCATACCGGCACCCGCATCTCAATATGAGCAGGCCAACACGTAAACCTGTGACAACCATTCTCTTACTATTCATCGTCTGCGCAAACCATCCCTTAGAAATCCAGATACTTCCATTGACGTACTTCAAAACATACACGCAGGGTACGTCAACGGCATTGGAACAAGTGATATCACAACAGATCTCTACGACACAAAAGATTGAAATAAGGTGCAAATAGCTCTCATTAGAGCAGAGATAGCAAATACAATCATCCAGAGGACACATGTCCCAACATAACATCATTACAACATAGCAGAAGCATCCAAAATGTCTGAGTACAGACAAGAACCAAATAGGCCTAAGAGGCCAGAAACGAAAAGACGGAGCCCATCCACGAAGTCTCGGATCCTGCCCGGGTCCGCTATCTACTCGTCAGCAGTCTCATCATACTCCACGTAGTAGCCACCATGGAGATCCTCGGAAACGTAGTCTGCAGAAACCACAGCCCCAAAGGGGTCAGTACATAAACGTACTGGCAAGCAAGACTCACAGTTCACCAAAGTGTAACCCGTCAACACCAAGCACAGATGCTTTGGGTTCAACGGAAGAAAGGGGTGATACAAAAGATGCGGCAGCTGAAGGGAATATGCCCGAGAGGCAATAATAAAATGGTTATTATCTTATTCCTTGTTTATGATGAATGTTTATTTCTCATGCTAGAATTGTATTAACCGGAAACGTTGATACATGTGTGCTTAATAAACAAGCAATGGTTCCTAGTAAAGCCTCTCTTTTAACTAGCTCGTTGATTAATAGATGATCAAGGTTTCCTGATCATGAACATTGGATGTTATTAATAACGGGGTCATGTCATTAGAAGAATGATGTGATGAACATATACCCAAAGAGAATATAGCAATGCGATCAAGTCATTTAGTTTACATTGTTATATCAAACATACGAAGTAACTTATTCCTTAGACCATGAGATCATGTCAAATCACTGATACCGGAAGAGTGCTTTGATGGCATCAAACGTCACACCGTAACAGGGTGACTATAAAGGTGTCATTGAGTATTCGGAAAGTATTAGTTGAGGATCATGGATCAAGAGTGGGATTTGTCCATCCAAATGACGGAGAGATATACTCTGGGCCCTCTCGGTGATATCACATCGAAACCGCTTGCAAGCACGTGATATGATCACAAGGATGTTATATCACGGGAACGAGAAAAGAGTACTTGTCGGTAACGAGATTGAACAAGGTATGGTTGATACCAATGATCGAACCTCGGACAAGTAAAATATCGTGAGACAAAGGGAATAGTTCACGGCGTTGTTGGTTCACACGATCACGAGAGTCATCGTTGAATATATAGGAGTCATCACGGATCTCCAGATCCCGCTGTTGATTATTGATCGGAGAGGAGTCTCGATCATGTCTATCTTATTCGCGAACCGTAGGGTGACACACTTAAGGTTCGATGACGCATTTGAGAGGATACGGAATATCGAAGAATATTTTGGACAGCACCGAAATTGTTTCGGGGAAAATTGAAATAGTTCAAGGGGTTTTTCGTCAAATGGTTGTTAATAGAATTAACAAATGATTCGAGGTGCTATATGCAAAAGTTTGTTAATAGAATTAACAAATGCTGAAATAAAGAAATAAAAAGGTTTTATTTATTTATTAAAAGAAAACCTTTGGATTTTCCAAGTGGGAAATTATGGGAGCATGAGTGGGTGTGAGTGGAGCTTCCACTCACATGATGAGGGAAGAGGTGGGGGCACCCCCATGGGCTGTCCGCACCCCCCTTGGGCTGCCTCCCCCCTCTCCTATAAAAGGAGGGTGAGAGCTCTCCCTCCTCCACACACTTGGTCACTTCCCTTTCCCTCCACCCGCTGCTCCATTTCATGGTCTCTGGCTTGGCGAAGCCCTGACCGTGGGATTCTTCACCACCACCACGTCGTCGTGCTGCTGGAGTTCCGAGGGATCCTCTACTTCCGCGCCCCGCTGGAACGAGGGAACGGAGGTCGTCATCAACCGTACGTGTGACCGATCACGGATGCACCGCCGGATTGCGGTGCCATCTTCTCGCTATCGGGATCGGTGTGAGTACGACTACGCCAACAACGAGATTTGATCTCGTACCACTTTGAGTCTTCGAGGGTATGTGTTCTCCTTAACCCTCTTGTTGCCCGTTGCAATTCGTCTCCTAGATTAGATCTTGGCCTTTCGGGTGTCTCTCGTGTAGGAAAATTTTTGTTTTCTATGCTACGTTCCCCTTCAGTGGTATCAGAGCCGGATCTATGCGTAGATGTTTTGTACGGGTAGAACACATAGGTGTATGTGGGCGTTGATGATCATGTTATTACCTCCTTGATTATTTTATGATCTTAGTGGCATAGTGGGATGAAGCGGCCCGGACTAACCTTACATGTCCACGTACATGAGACTTGTTCCACAACTGACATGCAACTTGTATTGCATAAGTGGCTTGCGGGTGTCTGTTTCTCCTACTATAGTTAAGATCTAATCTATGAAGGGTTGTTAAAAATGTGTTTATCAACGTTGTGGTTGATGTTCGTAGGTATGAACGGTTCTATCCTCGAAAGCCCTAAGCCACGTAAAATATGCAAAAATAAATTAGAAGCGTCTAACTAGTTTTTGCTGGGCATGTGATGTGATATGGTCAATATTACAAATTTGATTATGAGATGATCTATTTTGTAAATTATTGATATACCGTAAGGTATCCATATGGTTGTCTTCTTATTGATGGACAAACAAGTTTGGGGTACCGTGGTACTTGGTACCACGCCGGTGGAATGATTGAGATCATACCATAATGCACATGATGGAGATCAAGTGCAAGGAGGACCATATCATATCACGTTATCCTTTCATGTGATGTCTGTGATGTTAATCCTTTTTATGCATCTTGTTTTGCTTAGATAACGATGGTAGCATTATAAGATGATCCCTCTCACTTAATATCAAGATAATAATGTGTTCTTCCTTAAGTACGCACCGTTAAGAAAGTTCGTCGTTTCGAGACACCACGTGATGATCGGGTGTGACAGACTCAACGTTCGCATACAACGGGTGTTTTCAAGCCTAGCATGTACAGACATGGCCTTGAAACACATGCAATACTACGGTTCTACTTGGCGAGCCTAGCATGTACAGACATGGCCTCGGAACACGTAACCGAAAGGTAAAGCATGAGTCATATGGATGATATGATGAACATGTCGATGTTCGCCTTTGAAGCTACATCATCTCACGTGATGATCGGTTTTGGTGTAGTGAATTTGGTTCGTGTAATCACTAAAGACGACTAAGAGGGATGTTGTTTTTGAGTGGGAGTTCATGGTTTAATTTTTGAATTAACTTGAACTTATTTATCATGAACAACAAATCAAATTGAATTTGCACAAATTGTAGTATTCATTGGCATCCACATAACTACCTTACACTTAGATTGTTAATTGAGATATAACTGTTATGATCTGGTAAATACCATTTAAGATTGGTACCGTATTAGTGAAATTTAAAATTGAGTCCTATTGTAAATTTTTGGTATTTCCTACCTAGCTCCATGTGGTTAATGATTGATTAATCTAGAGAGCAAATAATTCCTACTTAGAATCCAGAGTCATGGTTGCTTCCGTATTACTTTATCTTCAAAAGAATGTTTTGTTGATCAAGGTGATTTAGGGACTGAAAAGAGTTGTTTTCAGAAACAATCAAGTGAAAGATATATTGATATCTAGAAACTTATTTGTGGCAACATGACTGAGTATAATTTAGCGTGACAATGTTTGCTTATATTATCTGAATATATGCAATGATTGAAGACGCTAGGCGTTTGAATATTCCAAGAAATTGGATGCTAAAAATTATCCTCTAAATTCCTTCCTTTGAGCTATAGTAGCTTAATCATAAAATTGTTATGATGGGATGGATTAGAAGTATGGGTAAAGTAGTTTACCTTACTTGGAAATTGCTAAGAGTGGAATCTAGAAGAATGCTATTAATATGGTGATATTAGTAGAACAATCAAACTCAAAGTATGACTCAATGGGTGATAGTATATGACTAACACGCCAAAGAAAATGAGCTAGTAAGACTAGCATTGTTTGATGTTGAATGATTCTTCTATAAAGGAAAGGGAATATTGAAAATAGAATTACAAATAGATGTATGGCAGAAAAGAAGATAACTGGAAAAGTCCAGCTCAGGAGTATATACTTGATATACAAGTTATAGATGTATTACTAGTTAACAAAGTATTTTTTGGGTATTTTGATACCACATTGGTTGGTATGAGTTGTCATACAAAGCAACGCAATGAAAGAAATACAAGGGCCTAAAAGGAACTAGTAATAGATGTGGAATCGATTATGACAAGAACATAAATAAAGTGTTATTGTGTTCATTGTCGTATCGAACCAACCAGTCAAGATTTATTTGAAGAACTTAATAATTTGTTATTTTGTTCTAGTCTTTTGTGAGAACAAATGAGATTGTTCAAACTATGATCATATTCCATAATTGATGGATATGTTAATATAAATCATGTTGGTAAAGTAAACATCTATAAGACTAAATGCTAAACGTTGCAAGACGTTGAAGTGTTTCACTTAAATTGTGACACCACCATTTTAGTTCATATCGGAAAGGAAAACATGAAGGAACTCCATATTGATGGACTTCCGGAGTCATTTTATTGACGCTTGTGAGACCTCTTCCAAAAGATGACTAGAATTCCGTTCTTAGGCCAAAGTAGAATGGACGACTAATTTAGTGGAGATTATACATATTGATGTATATAGTCCATTATGTGTAGTCATATATGGTGGATTAATTTTTCCTTCATAAAATTCTGTCGATGATTTAAGTAGATATGTGAGTATATCTATTTAAAGGGAACAGAGTTTGACATTTTGAATTGGTTCAAAAGGTTGTTAATATGAAGTTAAAATCAATGTAACAAGATAATCAAGTATTTATGATTGGATCATAAAGGATAAAGTTTGAGTTACAAGTTTAGCAAAACATCTGAGAAGTTGCAGAATTGTTCTACAACTTATACTTCTCGAATACCCCATATTAGATTGGAGTATTCAAAAGACAAAATCAAACCTTGTTTGACATGGTAAGATTAATAAAATTGCCATTATAATTTTGTAGTTTATACATTAGTGACAACCGTTTTTCCACTGAAAAGAGCACCATCATGATCCGCTGAAATAGACAACATATAAGATATGGTTTGGGTAGTGACCCGAATTGTCACTTTCTTAAGTTTTGGTATGCATAGCATGTGTAAAATGTTTACAACCAAAATAGGATAAATATATGTTTATAAGGTTATCCCAAATAAAACATTGGGTATTTCTCCTATCACCAAACCAAAAGACAAATGTTGTTTGTCAGAAAGGGTTGATTTCTCGAGAAACTAGTTCTTGCGAAACAAGTGAGTGGGAGCACAGTACAAACTCAACAAGGTTAGAGAATCTTCGTTATCATGTCAAGAGTAGCGCAGCACTGGAAGTTGTTCCGGGGTTTACTATTTTGACTAAGTAGAAGACACTACAAATGTTGTAGATACTTCAAATGAGTTGCGAACTGTACCAGTAAAGTCCAAAAACTTTGTACTTAGAACAACTTGTGGTTTAAGTGTAAAGTGTTGTTTTGACAACAAAAGGACCTGAACCTTATAAGGAAGCAAATGATGGGCCCTGACTTCGTAAAATTGACTATGAGTCATTATATCCGCCATAGTATCCTTGTATGAATATCAAGTATGTGACTTGGTAGTCCTTTCGATAGGCATGATGCCTAGCGATAGCAAAGGGTCTATATAGCGACAAAGACATGGATTTTACATCTTATTAAAATTGTACTTATCGAAAAGTTGTTTTCGACGAAGTTCAAAGAGTTAACTACTACAAGATTTTGATCTTCCGTAGTGATGCTTTAGGTCTTTGCGGATAGTTCTAGCAAAAGGTTACATATTATGATATGGCAGTTGAATAACAAAACCAACTCTCCTCTCAAGGAAGTTTTATCAAGGATGTGTACTTGACACAGTCTGAGAGTTTTGTAAAATTCAAAAAGGTGCTAGAAAGGTATGCACACTTCAATGGTTGAAGTGAGCATAACGAAGTTGAAATCTTTTACCTTAATGAAGTTATCAAAAGAGTTTGATTCCATCATGAACGATAAAGATGCTTGTAAAGTTACAAGAAATTAAGTGGGAGCGCTATGACATATTTCCAATACTTTATGTAGATGACATATGGTTGATTGGAAAATATGTATTTAAATTAACACGGTTAAGATTTTCATATTGATGAAAGGCTTAGAAGATATTGGGCATCGATATCTATAAAAGATGGATTGAAGCGCCTGATATGATTGAAGCCAAATTACATAGATGAAATATTGAAGTAAGTCAATATAAAATTGATAAGAAGGAGTTCTTGTCACATGGAAAATAATTGAGCAAGATTCATGTGTTTTGACACATGATGAGCATCATTGAAATTGAGATTTCTAAGTCATGTTTCCATGCTATGTACACGACCAGATGAGTCCTATGCTACAAAATGTTATAGCAGGATAATTCATATGATGATTAGACAACAGTGAGAGAGATCCTTGTGTCATTTTAGAAATGCTAAGGATATGTTTTCCTATATAGTAATGACAAAATATTAGTTGTAATATGTTACACTAATAGTCTTGTCATTTATTAAAGTAATTTTATCTCAATTAAAATATGTGATGAACGGTAGCACAATAGGATGGAAGAAAGTTCCATGCTGGATTGAAAGAGTTTCAAAATTAAAATATTGTGACAGATACTACAACAAAGGCTAAAGTATATCGTTGTGTTAACAACTGATTATAAGCGTATTTTGTGTCAAGGAGTTCTTTATTGAACTTGGTGAATTTCCAAGAATGCAAAAACTTTGAAGCTACATTTTCACAATGTTAGTAACATCACTTTAAGCTGAGGAATTAAGGTATCACCGGAACTTGGTGAGTTTCCAAGAATGCTAACACTATGAAGCTACATTTTCACAATGTTAGTGACATCAGTTTAAGCTGAGGAATTAAGTTTTCATCAATTGACCATATATATATACAAAGCCATCTCATTAGAGAATGAGTGATGCGTGTAGACGCAAAGAACATGCAAATACAATAGGACCTGAACAGTTCAGATCTTTTTGATGATGTTTACCGCATGCGAAGCATGGTAATAACACTGGTACGCCATATGTGTTAAAGTGCTTACAGACTAGATTATTGACTCTAGTGCAAGTGGGAGACTGAAGGGAATATGCCCGAGAGGCAATAATAAAATGGTTATTATCTTATTCCTTGTTTATGATGAATGTTTATTTCTCATGCTAGAATTGTATTAACCGGAAACGTTGATACATGTGTGCTTAATAAACAAGCAATGGTTCCTAGTAAAGCCTCTCTTTTAACTAGCTCGTTGATTAATAGATGATCAAGGTTTCCTGATCATGAACATTGGATGTTATTAATAACGGGGTCATGTCATTAGAAGAATGATGTGATGAACATATACCCAAAGAGAATATAGCAATGCGATCAAGTCATTTAGTTTACATTGTTATATCAAACATACGAAGTAACTTATTCCTTAGACCATGAGATCATGTCAAATCACTGATACCGGAAGAGTGCTTTGATGGCATCAAACGTCACACCGTAACAGGGTGACTATAAAGGTGTCATTGAGTATTCGGAAAGTATTAGTTGAGGATCATGGATCAAGAGTGGGATTTGTCCATCCAAATGACGGAGAGATATACTCTGGGCCCTCTCGGTGATATCACATCGAAACCGCTTGCAAGCACGTGATATGATCACAAGGATGTTATATCACGGGAACGAGAAAAGAGTACTTGTCGGTAACGAGATTGAACAAGGTATGGTTGATACCAATGATCGAACCTCGGACAAGTAAAATATCGTGAGACAAAGGGAATAGTTCACGGCGTTGTTGGTTCACACGATCACGAGAGTCATCGTTGAATATATAGGAGTCATCACGGATCTCCAGATCCCGCTGTTGATTATTGATCGGAGAGGAGTCTCGATCATGTCTATCTTATTCGCGAACCGTAGGGTGACACACTTAAGGTTCGATGACGCATTTGAGAGGATACGGAATATCGAAGAATATTTTGGACAGCACCGAAATTGTTTCGGGGAAAATTGAAATAGTTCAAGGGGTTTTTCGTCAAATGGTTGTTAATAGAATTAACAAATGATTCGAGGTGCTATATGCAAAAGTTTGTTAATAGAATTAACAAATGCTGAAATAAAGAAATAAAAAGGTTTTATTTATTTATTAAAAGAAAACCTTTGGATTTTCCAAGTGGGAAATTATGGGAGCATGAGTGGGTGTGAGTGGAGCTTCCACTCACATGATGAGGGAAGAGGTGGGGGCACCCCCATGGGCTGGCCGCACCCCCCTTGGGCTGCCTCCCCCCTCTCCTATAAAAGGAGGGTGAGAGCTCTCCCTCCTCCACACACTTGGCCACTTCCCTTTCCCTCCACCCGCTGCTCCATTTCATGGTCTCTGGCTTGGCGAAGCCCTGACCGTGGGATTCTTCACCACCACCACGTCGTCGTGCTGCTGGAGTTCCGAGGGATCCTCTACTTCCGCGCCCCGCTGGAACGAGGGAACGGAGGTCGTCATCAACCGTACGTGTGACCGATCACGGATGCACCGCCGGATTGCGGTGCCATCTTCTCGCTATCGGGATCGGTGTGAGTACGACTACGCCAACAACGAGATTTGATCTCGTACCACTTTGAGTCTTCGAGGGTATGTGTTCTCCTTAACCCTCTTGTTGCCCGTTGCAATTCGTCTCCTAGATTAGATCTTGGCCTTTCGGGTGTCTCTCGTGTAGGAAAATTTTTGTTTTCTATGCTACGTTCCCCTTCAGCAGCTGGCTGCTCTAACCAACTACAGAGTTGCTATAACTTCCGGCTACCAAAAGAGGGATAAGATAGCGTATCGTAACCAACTAACAACTAACTCCAAACAAACCCATCCTGGATCTCGCCCCTTATCCAAAGAAGCAATCCGAGGATAACTCACACAGTTGGATTAATGATGGTTCAAGTTATTGTGTCAATAAGACTATTACTAGTCAAGTTATCATTAGTTAGGTGTAAGTTGTTCTGAGTACTTGTTAGCCAGTACTTTCACCAAGTAATCCATAACCGCGGAAAACACGGCTTCTCGAGAAGATTTAACCCTGCAGGGATGCACCAATTTGGCCGTACACGTAAGAATGACCCGCCAGGTAGGAAATGCACTTCCACCAAGCGAGGCACTCAACACAACTCGACTCTTCTTCGCATCAAGCCCAAAGAACCCCGTGCAGTGAGCGCACGGCTAATCAAGCCCCACGAAGAAAAGGGGACCCTCATAGAACTCTAAGAACGTGTCTCCCTAAATGCCGACTACAAAAGTTCCACCCTGGCGCCAAGGGTTCGCACCTGCAATATGCATGCGGAAAATGGAAAACCCGAACTAAATGAGGCGATTTGGACGAGATGCGAATCGAATCAAATTGAGGGGGGCGCCCATACTCGCTTCCCACATGCGGTTAGTGCGCTCATCATGGATCGGTAGACAAGACCCTTTTCCTAATTAGGGTCGATACTAGCAGGCCTCAAAACCACGCCGGGCCTCCTGCCGGTGCCTTATCAGCAAATTATTATTACCTCAAAATTAACAGGTTGTTGTTTAACATCGAGCCCCAGAACATAATGAAATAATAACAGAAAGTAACGGGTAACAGACTCGAGCAAAACAACCCTAAGCATGCTAGTAAGACACAGGCAACAAGCAACGGGGTGATAGGTATGGAGGTGAGGCTATATCAGGTTTAAAAGATAACATGTGATAGGTTCGAACAGAAGCAACGATTTATAGGGCTAGCAGAATAGACAACGGAAAGTATCGGTATCCAATGTTGAAAGGAACACAATGGTTCATGTGAGTGAATACTTGCCTGCAAACCCAGTAGCCTGGTACTGAGCTAGATCCTCAGAAGGGGTGTCGTCAGGCTCGTCTGTCTCAACGTCGTTGTGTATCCGAGAAGAAGCAAACAAACAACGCAAGGAGACAAACAATCAATAACATGGCATAGTGCACAAACATGGGATGATGCATGACCATTTAATTGATGCATAGGAATAAACTAGTTGACAAGATAGCAACATGATTAAATGGACCCATATGCAATTGGATTGCATATGGAAAGCCCATGAATTATGGTTGAAATAATTGTTTTACAACTAATCATCATGTGTGAGTGAATTAGCATGATGCATGGATGAGGAAAACAGAAAAATAACAACAATACAAACAATTTGAAATAAGGTTTACCAAGTTTTGGAATTCATTTACTAAGTTTTGGAATTTTGGTTACTTAAAGGTGTCACACAAGCATTTGTTGTTTTCACCACTTTAAATTGTTCAAAATAGATAACAAAGTTCATATTTGAAAAGTTTATACCTTTAGGGTTGGAAAACATATTTTATATGTCCCAAAAGAAATTACTTTGACCAAGTTATGAATTTAACAATTTTAAATGATTTAAACAAGGTTTAAATTATTTAACCAATTTTAATTATTCAAAACATGAAACAAAATTTATATTTGGAAAGGTGGTTTAATTTTGCATGGAAAACATATTTCATTTGTTGAAATTGGATTTAAAATGAGTAAGTTATTATTTTGGCAATTTTAAATGCAATGAATAAGAAACAGTTGTTTTCAGCAATTTAAATTACTCAAAACAGCAAACAAAATTGATAGTTGGAAAGTAAATGAAAAGTTGATTGGAAAACATATTTAGTTTGTGGAATTTGGAATTTTTATGCCCAAGTTATGATTTTTGCAAAATTAAGTGAATTAAACAAGTTTTCAAATATTTCACCAATTCAAAATATTCAAAACAGTAAACAAATTGCATTGAAAAGGTTGAAAACATGTAGCAAATGTTTCACTGAACATTTTGAGTTATTAAACATAATTTTTGGGGTATTATTGAATTTATTATGCAATTTTCCATAATCATTCTTATTCTGCCATTTTTAGTAAACAGAGGGAAACATGTTCAAAATTAATTCAATTGTGACCAAATAAAATACCAATGTGTAGAGTTTGTTAAGAAAAATTTTTAGAGCCCAAGTTTGATTAAATTGGATGAGCAGAACTAAAGTTATGAAATTCCAAAGTTTCCAAATTTTATTGCATTTTCAGTAATTAATTATTTAGTGCAAAAATTGTTACAGAAACATGTTGCAAACTTGACATTAATAGAAGGAGCACAAAATTATGAATCCACAGGATTTTGAATCATTCAAATTGGAGTGATATTCAATTTGATATTGATTTTAGAAGTAAGTGCTCAGATCTGAGTTTCTGAAAGTTGGGCAGAAAAAGAAAAAAACTGAAACAAAAAGGGTGTGGCTTGGGGTATCGAACCCACCACCTCCCGTGCGTGCGCTAGGGGTTGCTGCCACTGCGGTAGAGATTGGTTTGTTGACAGAGAGGGGATCGGGGGGGGGGGAATAAGGTTCAGGAATCTGTACTGAAAGTAATTCGGAAAATAAGGAGCAGAGGTGGGGGTGCGGGGATTTTATCCCGCGATCTGCTGGGTTTGCTGCGCGCGCTCTACCATCTGGTCTGCTGCGCTGCTGTGATGGATATGGGATCCGGTTGGTTTTGTACCTCACAAGTCGCTGTTAACTGAAACTGCACACGATCACACGTACAGGTGCTCATCTCTGACGACGAAACAGAGCAACCATGGCGAATTGGCATGGAAGAAATTGATGCATAAACAGCGATGAAAGGAGAGGGGGTTTAGGGGAATGGAAAGAGGAAGTTACCCTCTTCGCAGGGGTGGTCGCAGCACGGCCGGGGGGAGGCGGAGTCGCCGGCGGCGAGGGCCGGCGAGCGGCGGCCGTGGCAGAAAGAAACGGAGGAGCCTCCTTCCTCTCGATGGCGGCGGTGGTGGGGAGATAGGAGGGTTAGGGCGCGGCTAGGGTTAGGGTTTTCCTAGGGGGTCTAGGAGATAGATATAGGAGGGGGGAAATCGGGTGGAGCAGGGGGCAGTGCCTGTCGCTGTCCACCATTTCTGGCGTCACCTGTACGGAGGTGGGGGAAGACATGTATCGGGCTGAGGTTTTTGGTGGGCTGGGCCTCTCTCTCTCCCTGCTGTTTGCTTCCTTTTTTTATTTTTTCTTTGTTCTTTTTTTTTGCAGAAATAAAAATGGAAGCAATAGATAAGGTTTGGGGTAGAAAACAATTAGGGGAAAATTTTATATTACTTATTTATGTAACAGAAACAAATTGCAAGTTTTTGTTTTACAAAAAGTTCAAAACAAAAATGTTGTTTGTAATTTAATTCAAATTTGGATGGATTTGATTATTAAGTGATTTATTGAAAATAAATTTCAAATAGGGTGAACCTTATTGTTTAATTAGAAACAAATGATTATAATTGTTGTGTAATTGTCATTAATTCCAAAAGTTTGCTGTTTGGAAAATGTATTTGAATTTGAATCACAAATTGAGTTAAGTGAGTTATTAAAAACAAACATTTCAAATAGATTGAACCCTCAATTTTATTTGAAACAAATTGTAGTTTTCATAAGTTTCAATTGGTTGCTGTTTGCAATTGAAGTTGGATAAAATTTGGATTAAGTGAATTATTAAGAGAACAATTCAATAGTTTGAGCTTTTCATTCTTAATGGAAACAATTGGATGTTTTAGTTTAATATTTTATTTGGAAAATGTAACATAACAAGTATGAAGCAAGGCATTTGGAAATTGGTTTGGAATTTCAAATGTTTTTGGTATTAGATGAATTTTTTGTTAGAAACAAATCAATAGTTTTGGAATCACAACTTTAATGGAAACAATTGATTGTTTTGATTTGAAATATCATTTTGGAAATTGTAACATCACAAGTATGAAACAAAAGGTTTGAATTTTGGTTTGAAATTCAAATAGAAAACAAAGGAAAACAAAAGAAAACAGAGGAAAACAGTCAAAACAAATGCAATGAACATGATGCCATGATGCAAAACATAAAATAACAGAGAGCAAACATTCTAATGGCTATTTTTCATACTTGGGATGTTACAGCTGGGTCTCAGAGATTCGCAGATGCTTCAGTGTATCCAGGTACGTTATGTTAATGCTGGATCCTCCATCCATCAGCACTCTTTTTAGCCTAGTGTTTTGAAAAATAGGACTTACAATTAGAGCTTGTGTGCTGGGTTCTGGGATATTTCCGGGATGATCCAACTGATCCCGGTGATGCATGTAAAATGCATAGATGAATTTTGCATATTTTCACATGGTTTTCTATTACATATTGCATCATATAAGGGTATAATTCAATGTTTTATAGTATTTTGAGGTTAAATTAGAAAGTCCCCCAACTTTTATGGAATTAACCCTGCCTGTCAGAAACCCCGTTTTCTATATTTTTGACGTTTCAGGGGGCAAACTTCCGCGAAATCACCTGAAAATCTGCGGGGTCATTTTCTTGGAAGGAGAAGACTTACGGGCGAAGGATCCACGAGAATTGGGCAAGGAGGCCCAAAAGAGGACCCTCCACGCGGCCAGATTCCTTTGCCGCGTGAGAGGCCCCCTTTTGGCCCATGTGGCCTCAATTCCTTCCATCTTCGACTTACCGACTCCGTCTTGACCTAAAACCAACTATAAAAAGGGTCCCCCGTGCCCTTACGGAGGGGAGCGCCGCCGAAACACCGAAACACCGAAACAGAGACCAGAAGTTCCAGATTGGAGGGGGAAAACTCCGGCGGGGGCCGCCGGTGTGATCTCCTACCCCTCCAACGTCATCTCCATCGACATCTCCATGAAGAGGGAGCAGTCCACCCCAGGGCTATGGGTATGTGGAAGTAGCACTTTTATCTCTCTCTCTCTCTATGTGCTTCACTAATTAGATCCGTATGAGCTGCCTCACATGATTCCGGGCACCGTTGTAATTCCTATGTGGTGGATCTTTTCTATGAGTTATTGAATCTGAGATTGCAATTGTTTTTCTTGAGTTATTTGAGTAGATGTATCTTATGTACCCCGTTCTTATTTGCTAGATCTAGCAAGTTTTTACTTCTACTTCATGTCACATTGCTTAAAGCTATACTCTGGTTTTTCCTTAATTATCGAGGTGTTATGATTTATTTCGCATCTTCGTGGAGTATAAGAGGGATCAATATGACCGCAGAGATCTCTATGCTAGGACGTGATGCCCATATGAAAGTACTCAATGTTAAACATGTTATTGTAATCTCACATGTAATTCTTTATGTCCACCGTCTACCATTTTATTTGAGAGAATGCAAGTGTGAAACCATGAACCCGATCCTATTTTAATTATAAGAAATCACTCTAGTTACTTTGCTGCAATTTACTTTACTTGCACTTTACTTTACTTGCATCTCCAATTCGAATTTACATTATCTCCATCACCACTTGCATCACAAAAATACAAAAATAATCCATTGCATATTTATTTTCTCATTTGCATTTAGTAGTAGATTTAATTATTTCACATTTACTTTCAGTTTTGCATTGCAATTTAGAAGTCTCACACCTTGTGCTTGACAACCACTTGGTGAGGTTGAGGGCACAAAATTCTCTACTTGTTTGCAGGATCCTGGAGGAAGCTTGGAAGACAACTGCTGAAATACTGGCTCCCCAAGAGTTTGATATAAACCCTCGAGTCACCCTCGTGGGGAATAAGGCTTGCCACTAGCTACACACTCTGCACTTGGAGTCTCAACCTAGCCATCAAGCATTTTTCTGGCGCCGTTGCCGGGGAGCCATAGGTGAAGGAGTTGTCCAAGGGAGCTCACAAGAAGTCTTCATCACCAACAAGGTGTGCAAACACCTAAGCTTGGGGAGGTTGCACCTACGTGAGTACTGTCCTTTCTATCTCCACCTTCTTTCAAGTAGATTGTTTTGTTTCTTGTCTTGTTTTTGTTTTTGTTTTGTTTTTGTTCTTGTTTTTGTTTTGTCTTGCATATTTTATTTTAGTTTGCATTTTAGTTTTGCATTTAGTTATCTAGTTTATTTTAGTTTTTCGAATTTGCCTAGTTACTTTACTTTTCAGTTTTGCATAAAAAAATTAAAAACTACATAAAAACTGTTAAAATGGGTGATAGAACTAAATTAAGTGACTACACAAATACACCCAATGACCAATTCATTGCTAGGCCAATTACTACACCTGAAATACAAGCTGAAAGCTATGAAGTAAGTCCTAGTTTATTGAATTTAATTACTAGAGAGCAATTTGGTGGTAGTGCTATGGAGGATGCCTCTATGCATCTTCATGATTTCATGGAAATATGTGATATGCAAAAATTTAAAAATGTGGAAAGTAGTGTTTTAAAACTGAAATTATTTCCTTTTTCACTTAGAGGAAAGGATAAAGAATGGTTACTTTCACTACCTACAGCTAGTATAAAGTCTTGGGATGATTTAAAAGAAGCTTTCATTAAGAAATATTATCCTCCCGTTAAAATTTTGCAAAATAGGAATAATATCCTCTCATTTAGGCAAAATGATATTGAACATGTAGCCATGGCATGGGATAGAATTAAATTAATGCTTAGAACATGCCCATCACATAGAGTAAATGAATGGACCATACTACACTCTTTTTATAATGGTCTAAACTACATGTCTAGAAATATACTTGATTCTGCTGCTGGAGGTGCCTTTATGAGTAAAACTGTAGGAGAGGCTAAGAGCATATTAGAAAGCATATTGCAAAATTATAGTCAATGGAATACTGAAAGAGCACCCAATCACACTAAGAAAATAAACTCAATTGAAGAAACCAATGATTTGTCTTCTAAAATGGACACTATTCTTGCTTTTATTAATAAACAAAATATGGAGAATGTGCCTTTGCAGGAGCTAGTTGGTAGTAATTCTGAAAGTGTGGATGTTAATTTTGTTAGGAATTATGGTAGCAATGGTTTTGGTAATGCTTACAATTCATATAGTAAACCTCCTTATGTGACAAATAAACCTTTTGTTCCATATCCTAATGCTAATGAAAATAAGTGGAAGCCTTCTAGTGAAATTTCTGAATTTAATAAATTGCTTATGGAACAAGTTGCTAGTCACAATGCTATGATACATGAGTTAAATAAGTCTATTGCATCCATTAGTAGTGATATTAAAGGATTGCAACTTCAATCTTCGAATTTAGATAAAGCATTGTCAAAATTAGCTGATAATCAAGCAACTCTATTAAGCATGTCAGCAGGAAAGCCACAAGCACAACCTAGTGTAGGAATGAATTCTATTACTATTGTTGCTCCTATTATTGAAAATATTGATCATATTGCTGAGAATACAAGTGATCATGTCCCTACTAGCTTAGAAGAAACTTTGAATGAAATAGTGAAGTACCCTGAATATTTACTTCCATATATGTCTTATCTTGCTAGCAAAGATGAAATTAGTCCTCATGAATCAAGCATGCTAGCTAAATTAGAGAGTAAAGTAGAGGAAATTATGATGCTTACTAAAATTAAGGATCCATTGCTTGATTTAGAAAAAAGTAGCTTGCAAGAACTTATTGCTACTCTACAAAAATTTGCTAGTGATCCCACTATAAATGTTAATCAACCTGGCTTTGGATCTTATATTGCTAATCATGTCTTGCAAGAAAAAATTGTTAGGTACAAGAATGAGGCCATGATACCTCCTAAGCTTGGGGATGCATGGATCCCCAAGGTGCTAGTTTCAATTGGAAAAGAAATTCACTATGCTATGTTAGATCTAGGTTCTAGTGTATCGGTACTTTCTAAAGAATTATATGAATTGCTAGAACTAGAAAATTTAGAAAAGTGCTCAAGTGAATTTGTCCTTGCTGATAACTCTACTAAACATGCTGTAGGACAAGTAAAAGATGTTATGATTGAATTGCACATGACTTTCGTACCCGTTGATTTCATTATTATGGATATGGGGGATAAATCCCCTAGTCCTATTATTTTGGGTAGACCTTTTCTTCGTACTACAGGTGCAATCATAGACTCCAAGGAAGGGAATGTCAAGTTTCAGTTCCCTCACAAGAAAAGCATGGAGAACTTCCCAAGTAAGAGGGGCACGCTGAAGAACAAGCTCCCTCATGAGCTTTATCCCTCTTGATTATTAAGTAATTAAAGCCTAGCTATATGGCTATAAAGAAAGCGCTTTACGGGAGGTAACCCGGTTGTTTTTGTTTGGATTTTCCTAGTGTCCTCTTGGTGTCTCAAGATATTAGTTTTTTTGTTTTAATTCTGGAGTTTTCAATAAAGAGTCAAGTCAAACCCATTTGGACTTATAAGTTGCTACCCTAGTGCATGAAATTTTTGTTTCAGCACGAGTCTGCTCACCGTATGATTTTAAGTTTTTTATTGCTATGTCGGATTGACCTAATTTTTTAGTATGTTCTGCAACTTTTCGTCCTATGTAAGCGCAAAAATTGGCTTGATTTTTTGACGAGTCTAGCTTAGGGAAAAACGTTCGTTTTGCTGCTGCTGCTTTTCTGGACAGATTCTGCCTTCTTTTGTTTTATGCACTCTTTGGGCTTGGGAATCGAATTTCCATGATTATATCAAGCAAGAGAGTGAACATACAACATAATGAACCTTATTTTCTATCTACTTGAGCATTTGATTTGTAATTTTGCACAGCAAGCATGTGATTTGTTTGTCCTTGCTAATCTCACCCCACAGAAAAAGAAAGGGAGAAACATGTTTTGTGAAGTTTTTTCACAGGGAATAGAGGAGTTGCGCCTCAAGACATCCAAGAATGGTGAAAGCCATAAACTTGGTGATGTGATGAACACCCCACTGGAGCTAAACTCTTTTGGTTAGCACACGTCTACTTTCTGTTTTTCTAAGCAAAGCATTTATCGTAGAGACTTGAAGCGTCTAGTTTTTGTTTTTATTTTTGTTTTGATAAGACCACCATCATTTTATATGAGATTGAGATACTGGAGTTTGGGGTTGGAATGTATTGGATGCTAGTATTATGACTTGGAATAGGGATGCCATGGTTGATTTGAAGAGCTACATATGTTTGCATGATTTATAGGCTTTTTATGTGTAGAAATTTGCAATAATGTTGTCTTGAGCTATCTCTTATTCATGTCCTTGATGTTAATTGATGGTTTATTTAGTTTGTCATGAAATGAGTAGTTCTATGGACATATGCATGCATAGTAGCTGGTCAACTATCTCCCTCTTGCTAGCCCAAAAATTTAAAAATTCCAACAAGTAAAAACTTGTTTCCAACACTCCTTAGCCAAGTATTTCTAGTGAGTCCACCATATCTTCCCATTAGCTTCATTGCTATTCCGAGTATGTTCACCATGTTATTGTGTTATTTATGTTCTAAATTAAGATATTCACTTTATTAATTGTCATGGGTTGAACTTGGTATAGGACTCTCACGAACTTTTGAAGGCACACTTTACTTTTTATGCATCTAATAAACATGACCCAATAATGGGAGCCCCAAGTTTTGCGTTTGACAAGTGTTTGGTTGGGAGCTAGCTATAAACGTGTATCACCGGAAAGCTTTCAACATCGCACAAAAAAATTTACATTTGGTTGATATCATGTACTTTTGTTTTTGGACTCCTGCCATGCCGAAATGAAATAGAGGAATAGTAAGTTTTGATGAGTAAGTATCTATATGACTATAGAAACGCATTGGGC
The DNA here is from genome assembly GCA_028641055.1 of Alopecurus myosuroides. NCBI lineage: Eukaryota > Viridiplantae > Streptophyta > Magnoliopsida > Poales > Poaceae > Alopecurus > Alopecurus myosuroides. Next base: position 281,753,503 of record CM054058.1, read on the forward strand.
CGCTAACCCAAGCCATGCTTTATCATGGGGGAAATTTACTCACAGCTTGAGTGACTCTACAACACATCCTATAATAAAATAAGAAGCTATGCATAATAGTGAATGAAAATAAAAAGGATGATGAGTCTACTCCGTTTGTTCATCTTGTCATTGTAACATGGGCTTGTTTCCATGTCATGGGGCAAGAGGTACCTCTTTGCGGTTCTCTATGATGTCATTAATACTTATTATGATTGTACAAAGCTTATTAGGAATGTTAAGTTGAGTAATCATGGAGTAGGTTTTCACACTCACGGGGCATGAGGCTTTCAACCACCTTGTCATTCTCATTACTTCAATACTCACAATTTTAAGATGCTAGTGATAAAGGGGCAATGAGAGTCCTAGATCAATGGATACCACATTTCAATTAGTAATTTTAGTTGAATAATTTAGAGGCTAAATAAGACTTGATCATGTTTTACCTCTACTCAATTTTCTCCAAAGTGTCCACCATATTTTCTATTCTCCATTATGCTATTCTTTGACCAATATAGGATTTTATTTTTCATTTTGTGTATGCATTTGGTCCATAGTGCTTTTATTTCATTATACACTTTGTGAACTTTCATGAAGCATCTTTGCTTGCATATTTGATATTTCTTACAACATGAATTGTATATTGCTACTCATTTCTAGTATTAATCGTTGATTATATGTAGCATGAATAATCCTCCTTGATATCCCATGATTGTTTCAATATGCAAAACCCATCTTAGTTTTATCACCTTCATACTCGAGGACGAGCATGGGTTAAGCTTGGGGATGTTGATGCATGTAAAATGCATAGATGAATTTTGCATATTTTCACATGGTTTTCTATTACATGTTGCATCATATAAGGGTATAATTCAATGTTTTATAGTATTTTGGGGTTAAATTACAAAGTCCCCCAACTTTTATGGAATTAACCCTGCCTGTCAGAAACCCCGTTTTCTATATTTTTGACGTTTAAGGGGGCAAACTTCCGCGAAATGACCTGAAAATCTGTGGGGGTCATTTTCTTGGAAGGAGAAGACTTGCGGGCGAAGGATCCACGAGAATTGGGCAAGGAGACCCAAAAGAGGACCCTCCACGCGGCCAGATTTCTTGGCCGCGTGAGAGGCCCCCTTTTGGCCCCTGTGGCCCCATTTCCTTCCATCTTCGATTTACCGACTCCGTCTTGACCTAAAACCAACTATAAAAAGGGTCCCTCGTGCCCTTATGGAGGGGAGCACCGCCGAAACACCGAAACACCAAAACAGGGACCAGAAGTTCCAGATTGGAAGGGGAAAACTCCGGCGGGGTGCCGCCGGTGTGATCTCCTACCCCTCCAACGTCATCTCCATCGACATCTCCATGAAGAGGGAGTAGTCCACCCCAGGGCTATGGGTTTGTGGAAGTAGCACTTGTATCTCTCTCTCTATGTGCTTCACTAATTAGATCCGTATGAGCTGCCTCACATGACTACGGGCACCGTTGTAATTCCTATGTGGTGGATCTTTTCTATGAGTTATTGAATCTGAGATTGCAATTGTTTCTCTTGAATTATTTGAGTAGATGTATCTTATGTACCCCGTTCTTATTTGCTAGCTTTGATCAATCTAGTTCTTGAGAGCGTGTGTGGGGTGATGGGTGCATTAGTTGGAGTAACGGGGGGTGGCTAGTGCTGTGAAAGTGACAGAAGTTCAGCGATCCACTTAGGTTTTGTTAAACCTTTCTTAGTTACCTTACTAGGGATAAAAAGGAGTACCTTGTTACCGGGGATTTGAAGTGACACTAATCAATCTCCATGACTAGATCTAGCAAGTTCTTACTTCAACTTCATGTCACATTGCTTAAAGCTATACTCTGGGTTTTCCTTAATTATCGAGGTGTTATGATTTATTTCGCATCTTGGTGGAGTAAAAGAGGGATCAATATGACCGTAGAGATCTCTATGCTAGGACGTGATGCCCATATGAAAGTACTCAATGTTAAAAATGTTATTGTAATCTCACATGTAATTCTTTATGTCCATCGTCTACCACTTTATTTGAGAGAATGCAAGTGTGAAACCATGAACCCCGGTCCTATTTTAATTATAAGAAAACACTCTAGTTACTTTGCTGCAATTTACTTTACTTGCACTTTACTTTAGTTGCATCTCCAATTCGAACTTACATTATCTCCATCACCACTTGCATCACAAAAATACAAAAACAATCCATTGCATATTTATTTTCTCATTTGCATTTAGTAGTAGATTTAATTATTGCACATTTACTTTCAGTTTTGCATTGCAATTTAGATGTCTCACACCTTGTTCTTGACAACCACTTGGTGAGGTTGAGGGCACAAAATTATCTACTTGTTTGCAGGATCCTGGAGGAAGCTTGGAAGACAACTGCTGAAATACTGGCTCCCCAAGAGTTCGATATAAACCCTCGAGTCACCCTCGTGGGGAAGAAGGCTTGCCACTAGCTACACACTCTGCACTTGGAGTCTCAACCTAGCCATCACCCGGGTAATTGGTGTTTTCGAGTACTTTAAGAATTTCGGGGTTGGTGGAACAACCGCGTTTATTTCTCGAAGTGTCCTCTTTGCCACCTTTGCTGAGGGAGTTGCGAGGAAAGTTAGATTGCATTCTCCATCAACTCTCGGGAACTTTGGTTTTCCTTTTCGTTGTTGTTCTTGGATTTTTTCGTTAGTGTCCGATTCACTGTCTTCTTTTTCAGCTTCTGGCTTTTGCTTGGAGAATTTCCTCTTGGAGTCTTCCCCTTGTTCCCGGATCCTGCACTGCCTTTCATATGCTTATTAAGCCGGCATTGTGCGTTCGTATGGGTGGGTTTCCCAAATTGCGAATGGTGGACACGGTTTTCCAACTTAATCTTTTCCCACTCTTCCTTTGTGTAGGAGATAGATTCTATGTTTCTTCCTTTCCATTTGCTTCCATTATCCTTTCCAAAGGCTAAGTTAACTTCTTTGGGCTTTGGCTGTGTTTCTGGAGTAGCTCTTTTCTCAGAACAAGGCACCTTCTTGGCCTGAGCCAAGGCGTCAATATTTCCACCTCTTGCTCTGATGCATGCTCATTTTCGGTTGTAAGCATAGATCCGAGATCTTTATGCTGCTTTGAACCAACCATGAACGGTACGAGGCCGGGTTTTAAGCCGTTGACAAAAGCATGCATTGCTTGTATGTCACTTACTCCAGAGCAGTTGTTCTTCATTGCAGTCCATCTTGAGATGAAATCCACGTATGGCTCATCTTCAAATTGGGTGCAGCGGTTGAGCTGGTTGATGCTGTTGGGGCGCTTGTAAGTTCCCCGAAAATGCTGAGTGAAAACTCTAGCCATGTCATCCCAGCTGTCTATGGTTCTTGACGGAAGCCCGTTAATCCAATCTCTGGCTCCATCCAGCAACATTAGGGGGAGGAATTTTACTGCCTCTAAATATGTCCCTTTGTTGATCTGGACGGCTGTATAATAGTCTGAGAGTCAAGTATCCGGGTTTGTGCTACCGGTATATTTTTGATATGTTGGACCAACTTTGGCGAAGCCAGAATGTAGAGTTATCCTTCGGATCCTGTCAGTAAAACACTTAGGTCCAAAGTATAGATCATCTCTTTCCGCTCTGTCAGCGTGTACGGAATATCTACCGGCTGAATGGACATAAGGGGATCTGCTCCTTTCTTTTCCATTGTTGCGCGAGTGCGCCCTTCCGGGATTATCCATGTTTCCTCCATTATCATGTCCTTTGGAATAAGGTGGAGTTCTACTCCTGGGTCTTTCCTTATTCCTAGGAGGGGTACGGGATCTCTCACGCCTGTGAGGAATATCGTGTCTTCCGGCTTTTTCAGCAGGGCGTCTCGGAGGCGGCATTGCTTTTCCGTCCTTCCGGTTTTGTTCTTCCTGATCACAGGGGTTGATTCCACCTTTCAGCGGATGGGATCCTGTTCTGGACGCTGCATTCTTGTTATCGGGAATTTTCTTGTCATTTTTCGGATCTCCTTTCTTCTCTTTGGAATTGTCTGAATCTCCAGGTTCTCCAGGTCCAGGTGCTCCAGCGGTGCATGTAGCTGTTTTGCATAGGGCCGAGTTGTCATGCAACTTCCCTGATCTTGCCTGCCCTCACTGCTGTTGTTGCAATGCTTTTCCTAAGAAGGCGTACACCCCTTGGAGTTTTCCATCATTGGAGTACAGATCGTTGTTGAGGATGGCGAATGCGGCTTTCGCGTTTTCTGCTACGGTTTTGTATATAGGTTCGCCCCTGGCATTGATGTCGTTTACTTGCTTTTGCCAGGCGGGGTTTTGGACCCGATCCTTTGGCTGCAGTACTTCCGGTCTTACGATTCCAGGTAACCTTGTAGGTTTTATGCCGAAACTATTCTTTCTCTCGTATTCCTCAATTTCTTCCTGCTTCAACTTAATGTCAGCCTGGGTTTGTAGGAGACTTTCCCGAGTTCTAAATAGATGTTGCTGTTGCCTTTGAAGAGCTTGTCTCCTGGCTTCTAGCACTTCAGGGGGTTCGTCGGGTCCCACTGGTGTTTGAAGTAAGTCTTGTTCGTCCTGTTCTAACATTCGTGGAACAGAGATTTCCTTCATTTTCTTCTCTGGAGACTTGACTCCGCTTCCTCCTCCTGCTTCCAGGTTTTCGTTGGTGGTATCCACCAGTTTTTTCTTCCGGAGTTTGTACTGGACTTTCTTGGCAGCCTTGTTTCTTTTCTTGGAAGAGGGAGGTTTTTTTACCAGGTTCATCTTCTGTCAATCCCTTGACATCAGGGTAAATTGGACTGGTTTCACCGTCCTCTCTTTCCTCATCTGGCGGAGGTGTTTGAGGGTCTTCCTGACTTTCGGCATCCGAGTTATCAGTCGGTTTTTTCATAAGCACTTCATGGAATCCCTCTTGAAAAGATTTGACCTTTCTTTCGAAAGCGTCTTCATCTTCGTCTTCGGAATCGAGCTGGTCCGATCCGGGTTCCGATTCCAATCTCGCCTCAATGGCGGCTAACACAGAATCGGCTTCCGAGTTCGTCGTCATATTGACGGATGTCGGATCTTCCACCTCTGTTGTGGGATTGTTTTCTTCTGCCTTTTCCACGGGATTGTTTTCGTCCGTGTTTACAGCGATCTCGGTTTGCACCATACCAATAAAGTGCGATCTCATTGCAGGCATCTCCAAAGAGGCAGCGATTTGAGAAGGATATTGGTGATATGAGCAAAATCCGGCATCATAGTTTTCTTCAATTGGGTATAGGGAGGGTGGGATAAATTTGCTTCCACCATAGAATCCCATTGCTTCTGCAGTTAATCCGATAAAGATGTTTGCAGATCCAATCGGTAATACGCAGGCACTTACCAGATGATTCCGTGCTCGCATGTACGATCCATTGTCGAGGAAGCGCCCGACATCGTTGTCGAATTCCAAGCTTCCGACAGTTATGGTACTACCGATTCCACCGAGTATCCCCGATCGAAACATAACGCCTGACGTCGTTATCCCCACGGTGGGCGCCAACTGTCGAGACATCGTAGTAGGGTTCATAGACGGGGGTGCCATGAGGCCTACGGGTAAAGACGTGAGGGGGGCGTGGTAGTATGACAACCAGGGACACCAAAGTTTACCCAGGTTCGGTACGTCGCAACCAGGCGGCGTTCCTACTCCTGCAATCTCACTATATCAGGGATTAAGCCTGAAGTATACAAAGTACAATGTGAGTTTGGGTTGCTAACTCGACGAGGATCAACTTCTCGGCGAGTTGGCTTCTAGCTTATTCTCTCCTCTCTTTCTTCTCTCCCGTCCGACTTTATATAGATAGTCGGGTTAGAGTTTACTGAAAGGAAACCTAGAAGACTACGGTAAGTTCTAACTTGGAAGGCAAGAATCCTCCTTCTACTCCAAGCCGCACCACGTGGGCCGTGGTCCGAGTTCTTCTAGAATCCGGCTTCTGTGCGTCAGCTTACTGGGCCGCCTAATGGACCGTAATCCATTACCATTCAGGCCACCCTGGTAATCCGACTCTTTAGGACACTATCTGATATACCCCTAATCGGTATATATCCGACATCGGTACAATACAAATTCAAGTTTAATGGGAACCTCCTGGATGCATTTTCGCCCTCTTGGGGCCTCCGACAGGGTGATCCTCTATCCCCCTTCTTATTTCTTTTTGTTGCTGATGGTTTGTCTACTCTCCTCCAACATGAGATCACTAACAAAGATATTGAGGCTGTTAAAATTTGTTGCCTTGCCCCAGATATATCACATTTGTTATTTGCAGATGATAGCTTGTTATTCTTCAAAGCAACAAGGGACCACGCCCGAAGGATTAGGTGTGTTCTGGAGCAATATGCTAAAATCACAGGCTAACTGATCAATCCAAATAAGTGCGCTATTATGTTCGGTGAGGCATGCCCTATTGCAAACCGAGTGGTTGTGAAAGAGGAACTGAATATCACGCAGGAAAGTTTTGAGGCCAAGTACCTAGGCTTGCCAACCCCTGATGGCCGGATGTCAAAAGACAAATTTGCATGCCTACAAGCTAGCCTTGCAAGGTGCCTTGTTGAGTCGGAGGGTAACCACAAATCATAGGCTGCGAAGGAAATTCTCATTAAATCCATTGCCCAAGCTATCCTGGTCTACGTAATGAGCGTGTTTAAACTCCCTTTGGGCTTATGTGATGAACTTACAAAGATGATACGACGATACTGGTGGGGGGCAGATAATGGAAGGAGAAAAACTTGTTGGGTTGCCTGGGATATCATGCTTAGACCGGCGGAGTGGGTTTCCGAGACATGCATCTATTTAACCAAGCCCTGCTGGCCAGACAGGCTTGGCGTCTCATTCAGTTCCCTGACACCCTCTGTAGCCGGTTACTAAAGGCGAGATACTTCCCAAACGGTTCACAAGTCGATACCATCTTCACGGGTAATGGATCCTCTACTTGGAATGTCATTACGTATGGATTGGAGTTGCTGAAAAAAGGGTAATCTGGAGAGTTGGCAATGGTTCCCAAATACGTGCTTGGCGTGATCCTTGGATCCCGAGAGACAGACAACGAAAGGCCTTGACTGAACAAGGTAGATGCAGGTACAGGTGGGTGGCAGACTTCTTGTTGCCGAACGGCGATTGGAACATTCAACGCCTACAACTCTACTTCAATCAAGAGGACGTGAGCGCTATTATGAAAATAAAGGCCTCCTCCAAGACAGGAAGATGACTTTATTGCTTAGCACCAAGATAGGCGTGGATTATTCTCGGTAAAAAGCGCGTACAATCTGGCCCTTGCACAGAGCATGCTTGTACAAGATAGGGGCACTACCAGTATGAGGCCCGATGGAGAGCGTCCTGCCTGGAAACTTGTTTGGAACTGCCCGGTTCCGCCGAAAATGCGTATCCTAGCATGGAAGATCTGCCGTAATGTTGTGGCTACGAAGTCCAACCTGTTTAATAGAGGCATTGCTAAAGATTCAATCCATGACATCTGTGGAAGAGAATAAGAGGATGCCTACCATGTTTTCATCCGGTGCCCCCACGTCCGGATGCTTTGGGAAGCCATGTCCGAGGTCTGGTGCCTTCCGCCTGATGACATGCTCATCAACATTGGATCTGAGTGGTTGCTGCAACTCCTAAACAAAATTCAAGAGGACCAAAGAGCTAAAACAATAATGACCTTTTGGAGAATCTGGCATACACATAATGAGATGACTCATGAGAAGCCTTGCCCTCCGATTGAAGGCTCTAGACGATTCCAGGTAAGCTACCTTAATTCACTACTGATGATAAAACAGTGCCCTGTTGCAGATCCGACAAAAGGTAAAATGGTTATCAACGAGGACTGGGGATTCAAGAAGAAGCCAAAGCATATGGATGGCAGACAAAAGGTTCGAAAAAGATGGTCTCCTCCGGAAACAGGCAAAATAAAATTGAATGTTGATGGTTCTTATAAATCCGATGGTACCATAGGTGCAGGTATGGTTTTGTGTGACCATAGTGGACAAACCATCTTCTCTGCCTGTATGTCTCTGGACCACTGCCTGGACGCAACGGAGGCTGAACCCCAGGCTTTGGAGGAAGGCATCAAGCTTGCATTGGTGTGGATGTCGCTTGAGGTGTCAGTTGAGTCAAATTGCCTGGAAGCGATCGAACCGATCAAGGAGAAGTCCCCAAATACTTCAGTCCATGCTTTCAGGATTAACGCTATCCGTGATCTTATTAAGGAAAGGAACATTGTAGTGGCTAAAATCTGCCGTGAATCCAATACTGTAATCCATGAGCTATCAAAAATGGGTAGGAGCCTGGCTAGAACGGCATGTTGGCCGGGAGGTTTCCCACAGGAAATCTCTCAGTTTGTAAGAGACGAATGTCTCCTCCCAACTATCTAATATAATCTTTTTTACCGCAAAAAAGTATAAACTTTGTATTAGTACTAAGTGACTAGAAAAAGGGGCCTCTCGGAAGCGAACGGGGAGGGCAAAACGAGCGCACGCGAGCGCGACACGTGGCGGGCGCATGTGCGAGGAACCGGACGAAGTGCGTGCACGCGTTTCTTTTCAGATCCGTTTTTTCAAAACGAAATATCTCATGAACCTTAATTCGGAATTACAAACCGTTTTCATATCCGAATTCCTCGCGTCGAGATCTTCAAAACTAGATCCCATGTTGATAGGTTTCGAGAATTTTTTTTTCGGACTTTGTACACCCTGTTGTCTAGAGTTTATACTTTCGGTAGCACGCACGCGCGTGTGTACACCATATACACCATGTATATCTAGTAGCACGATGCTCGGCTTCGCCTCGATATTTTTTTACAGCTCGGCTTCGCCTCGATAACCATTTATAAAGATCTGGAAGGGGGTACATAGGTCGTTGTGCGCATTGGTCGAAGCGTGCATTGGTCGTAGTGCGTGCTACGGCTCGGCGTTGCCTCGTACTACCGCTCGGCTTCGTCTTGAACAAAACGCCTACGGCGTTCATCTAAAGAGTACACACGTGTTGTATCTAAAAAGTATAAAAAAAATAGTTACTAAAAAGTATATAACGTTGTATGTGAAAGTATAAAAAAATTGCTACCGAAAAATATACAAACGTTGTTCTGAAAGTATAAAAAAATGTTACTGAAAGTATAAAAAAATGTTCTGGAAAGTATAAAAAAATGTTACTGAAAGTATAAAAAATTGTTCTGAAAAGTATAAAAAAATGTTACTGAAAGTATAAAAAAAACTGTTCTGTAAAGTATACGCACGGTGTACATGAGTGTACATCCGCGTGGGTGTACACATCCGCCTGGGTGTACGCCGGCTCTTCACTAGTGTGTACACCCGTCTGAGTGTACAAAACGCGTGGGTGTATAAACTTCTGGGTGTACATCCGCATGGGTGTATATCCGACTGTAACTAGATGTACAACCGTCTGGGTGTACACTCGTGGTGCACGTGTGTGTACGTTAGCACATGCACTTAGGACGTACTTCGTTCACTGCACGTGGGCGTACAACCGTGTGTAACTGGGCGTACATCCGTGTTGATTCTGAGTATAAAAAAAAGGTTTTTCGAAACCTATCAACATGAGATTTAGTTTTGAAAGTCTCGACGCGTGGATCTCAAATATGAAAACGGTTTGTAATTTCGAAAAAAACGGTTCGCGAGATATTTCATTTTAAAGAAACAGATCTCGAAATAAATACGTGTCAATCCATCCTCCGTTCCGCCCTTGGGAAAGTGAAAACCCCTCAAAACTCTCTGGTGGCGACACTTCTCACGCATGCGGACACTCTGTGGAGGTTAGGAGAAAGGAGAAGGTGACAAGTGTCGCGCTGTGGGCGCGCGCGGTGACCTTTCGAAAGACTGACCTTTTTCTAGTGATTTCGACATTTTATGGACTACCAAAAATGCCCGTGCGTTGCAACGGGTTTAAAATAAATTAATATCCTAGTTTGGAGTAGGATGCCACCCCAATTTTGATTGTGTCATTGTTTCAGAAGCATGATGGTTTTCACCCAAATGTCAATTATCTTAGATGTCCCACTATACAATAATCCTCACAAAAGTAAAAGAAAAGATCACCACTTACTCTATAATTTTCTTTGTACACATCATGGGTAATCAAAAGTACGAAATCATTGTACAGAAAATAGCTTGTTACATTACATGGAAAAACACTAAATTAATTTTATGTTGTTAAATTGCCAAAGAATTGGACCGCATGGAAAACCCCGGTTCAAAGATGTTAGCAGCATTATGAAACTAACCAATATGTTGTAATTTGGTACCGAACGAGATGTTAATTTCTTGTATTACGGTGATTATTATGTAGTAAACAGGTTGGCAAGTATATCCACAAGTGGAAACTTCCATACGATTAATTTTACAGTAATCTATGGTAAGAAAAATAGTAGGAAGACAACAAAGCAAGCAGTAATTCAACCTAATAATTGACAGTGAACAATTTATACACCACATAATCAATTGAGAACACCACTAATAATAGACCAAACGTCAGCGGTTTGCACAATCTAACATGGGACAAAGTGCGCCACTGAACTTCGCTAGAGCAAACCATGTTTGCATGTTCTCAATAAAACAATGTTGGATATATGGAACTGTCAAAAAATCGAGTACATATGGTGAAGGCTGCCTAGCACCATAAAAACATTCCAAAAGGTTCCTTAATTCAACACATAATCAGCTAAATAATTAATCTCACAAATTTGAACACAAATTAAAATAACAGGCAAGTACTCCAAATGAGATTACTGTAGTAAGCAATGCCAATGAGGTGCAAATTAATAAGGACCAACAAAGCTATGAAAGAGTAATTAAGTAGTTTTTTTTGCAAATGGAGTAATTAAGTACCTCACCGTGAGGGTTTGGAATGGAGGTGTAGAACTTCATGGACATCTTGCTGTAGCTTGTGTTGTTGAAGTCCTTCCACTCCACGTAGAACAGAGCGGGCCAAGGAGGTGCAGGAATCCCCCGTGTGCCGGAGGCATGCAAGATGCAGCACCACACTCCAGTCGATGCGAACAGCAAACTCTGGGAATGCCCTGACGATGAACTTGTGGAGTCCTAAACTCTTTTTGAAATATTGTCGTGGATTCACCGATTCAGTGAAGATGGAGCAGCACAACATCATAGATGGTGGACGGAGCAGCACAACAGCGGTAGCCTCCTTCTCGACCAAGAGGCAAGGACGCACGCGGACTCCAAGGGGCTGCCGACGGCAACTCTTACTTTTAATTTCCATGCTCAGCGCAGGACACCCAGACAGCGAGGGCGAACGCGGTGTTTTTTTGCATCCAAGAACACCAGATGGAACGCAACCCGTCCTTCTTCTCTAGTCTTGTGGACATCACCTCCACCGCTGGCAAAGATCCGGCGAGCCGCCGGACACATAGAAGACCTGCCATACGGAGCCTGTTGTCGCCGCCATCACTTCGTCGCCGAGCTCCTCGGCGCGCGTCACATCTGGGCCACCTGGCAGTTGAGGACGAGCTGCCTGACTTCCGGTAAGCCTTGGCGACGGCGTGAACTCGCTGTTGTACCAAGTGCGCCAGCACTGTGCTGCCGAGCTCCTCGACGTGCGTCACGCCGGTCGTCGTGACCAGCTTGAGGCAGAGAGTCTCCAGTGACGCGGCGACAAGGACGCCGCACGGCAGACCGAGTGTCCATTTGGTGAGGATGATGCACGGCAGGTTGAGCCTCCATTATGGGGCGGCGCCGGACCCGCTGGATGTAGCAAACAGGAGGTGGACGGCGACTCCCATGTGGAGGCCGACGGCGCCCTCGATGACATGCGACAACACCAACACCATGATCCCCTCTGTTGGCTCTGCCCCTGCAGTCCACGGACACAGTCACCTCCATGAACTCGTCCGGGTTCACGCCCCGCACCGCCGTGACTCGCTTCTACACATGTGCTAGCACGCACTGGAGCGTGCTTCAAGGGGTGCCGACCTGGGATTTGTACTCGGCGTCGTGACCTACTACTACTTCACCTATAGCCCCAGGCCGCCGTCCTACTCCATGAGCAACATGTCCGTCTCGCAGTTCGACTTCAGCTAGCTCGTCCGACCTGATGCTCTATATCAAGCTCGTCGCCAACGTGCGCGCCGAGAACCCCAACGAAAGGATCTACATCAGGTATGAGTATGACGAGGGCTCCCGCATCATCGTCTCCTACCGCGGCACGCCGCTGTGCTCCGGCAACCTCCTGACCTTCATCCAGGGCCCCCAAGAACGTCACCGTATTGAGATCGCCATGGAGGGGCGGCGGGGAGAGACGATGGACGTTTGCGCCGGCGGCCGGTAACACGTCCGCCAGGTCGGCCTGCACGGTGGCGCACGCCCTCGTTGTTGACGTGTAGGTAACGCTGGACTTTGCCGTCCACGGCGAGGTGTCCCGCAAGGTGCGGGTACAACGCGACGTCCTGCCTAGTCCCTCCTTGAGCGCCTTGTTGGACGGTGCCGGCGCGGTGGTATACTCGCACAGAGCAGATAAACATGTACGCGGCCGCGCGGTCGAAGACAGTCAGCGGAACCCTTTTCTCGGCCAAGCTGCTGGAGCGCGGGTGCGTCACAGAAGGTCAAGGCAGAGGCAGTAGCGATGAGAGCGTTGAAACGTTTTTTTTCTTCTAATAATCGGTGGCAGTGGTGTAAATTATCATATTATGACGGAGGGCAAAACTGTCATTTTATGTTGGATGAAATTTTGGTCAGAAACACTAATGCCTTTATTATTAGGTAGAGATAGGAGGGAGTACGTAACACGTTAAGGTTTACAATGTCCCCATAAGGTTTACTTCATAAAGAAGCTTTTGGGCCGTTTATTGGGCTTGAAATATACTTGTTGTTCGGCCACTGTGTAAGGAGGCTGCGAAATTATGACAGGCTGGAAAACGTAAGACAGACGAAAAGAATTTTTTTGGTGGATGAATGAAACAACCGTTTTTTTTTTAAACTAAGTTGTCAAGGTGTTCTGATAGCTTGAACATTCGACCAATCAGTTCTCTCCTTGTAGTAGTAAAAAGGGTTATCTATGTCATCACATTCAGTAGTATCTATAATGGCTGGCTATAAAGTTGACAGTGAAACAGAACAGACAAAAACGCCAGAGACCAGAGTGTCAGAATTGTAGCTCCAAATTATTAATACATCAGCATTAACATAGTGTCATAGCACCATTACTCCCGTAGTAACTTGCAACACATCACCAGCTGCACCATTTTGCTACACCATATAGAGTAAAATAAAATGGACATGAAATTTTGATGCGTTCGGCTGTTGTCTGGACCGGCCCGCGTTTATACATCACACGAACATTAAATCAGGCAAAAGGTTGATCCGCTGGAAACGGTTAATCGGCCTTTTTTTTTTTCATAGTCAGTCTCAGGAGAGCCCCGTGTGTCTCTAACTCGTACGCGTTGTGAAGCGCGGAATACAAGACGTTTCGAGTTATCTCCCCACTCCCCTCACCGTTCAAACCCCCACTCCGTTCTCTGCTTCCAATGGTCGGAGCTTCTCCAATGTTGCGTCGCTCCACTCCATCCCACCCGCTCTTCTGTCATCGGCAACCCCGCGCACTCTTGATGGGTGGATGGCATCATGACGTGACATCCCCACCGAGGAGCTCTAGCAGATGTTTCAGGGGTCCCCCCCCTTCTGCACCAGCCGCCCCACAATGGCGGTGCCATCGGCGTATGCATCACCGGTAGGTTGTTCATCTGCGCGGCCTGCACCACCCCCAGTAGGTAGTTCTAGCTCTGCATTTGCCCTTCTAGATGCTAGATTGCTAGAGGATTTGCTTAGGGGTTTGGTCGTATGGACTGAATTTTGAGTGGCGGTTGCCGCCAGTTGTCAGTAGTGAACGACGGTTGGTCACTCTCGCACTGTACGAGTATAGAAGGGCAATTGGTCGATCTTGGCGGCGCTTTATATATTTTCCGCTAGTTAGATCTGTAAGTTGTGCTTGATTTAGGATTTTTTTTTTTTCACGTCATGCGATATGCACTTTGTCTGATTCCAATGAACTTCTTGCATGTCATTGTTGACCACTGTTGTGCATCTGCCATTGCTGATCGCCATTGATGTGTATCTTATCTTGCTTTCTGTTGATGTGCATCTTATCTTGTTTGTCATTGTTATGCATCTGCTTATCTTGCTTTGCACTTCTTGCCATTGTGCATGTGCACTATATTGCATTGTCTCCCATTTTGCGTTCATTCAATTGCAGATTGTATCTGTTGCCATTGTACAATTGTTGTGCATCTTCTTGCCTGCCATTGTGCACTAACAAGTGTCAAGCTACTAACAAGGTACTCAAGGCCGAGTGGGATACCCTCCCCCCACCCCACGCATCTACGAGGTTAGAGGGCATCATTCCGATCAACCAGCACGTACTAAAGTATGTGATGCCCGTGAGGAATGTCGTGGGATAATCACGGCAGACGTTACCGGGGGTAACTTGTCTTGGGGCAAATCGACTCTGGTGTTTGGGAGAGGGTTTAGCTCAAGGGAAACCATGGTGATATGCGATCTGGTAGCCGGCAATCAACTCGCCGAGTCTCCGATCTGAATATATTATCTCAACTCTCGTGTTACAAGGGATACTCGATATCTCGCAACCTCTATCTCGTCATCTTGTGTATCCTAACCCTAGGGACCGGCTTATATAGTACCCGGATCCCCTGGCTTACTATCCAAGGCGTGCTCGGAGTCCTACCCGGACACTGCTTACAAACCCTAAACTTCCTTATCGGAACCCACAATCCGGGTTACGAGGCCTATACTTCTGGGCCTTCTAGAAGCTCCTTTTTCCTAAGCCGGGTCTTGTGCAGCGTCCTTTGGGCCAAATTACACCTTGGTATTAGCATACCGGGTTATCATCCCTCCATCAAGGAAGGAGGAGGCGGCCATGGAGGCCAAGCGTGTGTGCGGAAAAAAGCCAATGGTAGGCTACAAGGCCACAGTCCTACCCCGTCGCTTCTATGTGCAGCTCGACCGGGATAACATGCACATGCCTGTCGTCCCCAGGTCGTTCCATGAACCTTGAATAGCTGACGTGACGTAAGATCCCCCTCCTATGTTGAATGCCACTGGGTGTGTACTAGTTCCGCGACGACTGGGTGCAGATGAGGCCCTTCGGCGAGGAGGTGGTGCTAGGGATGAACTAGCGAGAGTTCGTGCGCAAGTTCAGAGTGGAGAAGCACGACGTCATTGTCTTCAAACTCGGCATCTTCAAGGCCGACACCTTTGTTGCGAAAGGCTACAATGGTCTTGACCACGGCTAACACAAGCGTGGTAAGGTAGTACTGATGTGTTTTGATCAGGGGCATATGATACCCGTGTTAGTTGTTGACATGGGTTTATGGATATCCATGACTTGCTAATTGCATGTTGCTTAATTATGCAGCTAGTGCATTGTCTATGGTCGATACTTTTGTGCAGGGTGTGTGATTCTCCTAATGTCATATACTTATATTGGTCATATTTATATTGGTCATAATAAACCGAATACAATAGTTTATATGCTTAGTGTTAATGACGTGATTCTATTGAATTGACTTCAAATGTGATGAGCACAACACAAAACCAGCATAACACAAAACCAGCACACAACCAAACAGCGGTGTGCCACTCCAAAACCAACTTTCGAGGTAACCAAACACGATAATATGAAATAAATAGTCAAAAAAAGAAAAACTAAATTCAGCCAACCAAACGGGCTACACAACGTCACTACTAGGAAAATTGCTATAGGAGTGATGATACCCGTGACGCACATCACATTTTGCACGCCACGCCTATTACCCGCGGCGCACCACGTCTCTGCGCGTCGCGCCTAAAGGCATAGCCGCGGCGCACCAAATGAGAGCCACGTCGCGCGTATGTGTGGGGCCGGGGTGGCGAGCCTCCGAGGCATACCCGCGACGCACTGTACCTGTGGTGCGTCACGGGTATGTGGTATAAAGCGCGGCGCACGTTCCATCGCTGCGCCACGGATTAGATAGACGTGACGCACCTTGGGCTGGTGCGCCACGGCTACGGAGAGTACAGGCCTACAGCCGTTCCCCTCCTTCCTTCGATCTCTCCACACCACACACACACCAACACTACGCACCGCGCGCCGCCCTTCTGCATCGACGCGCCGCCGCCCTTCTGCATCGACTAGGAGGAGCCACGGGGGAGGAGGACGAGGAGCGCCGCCCTTCTGCATCGACACCGGCCGTCTGCCTTGAAGGGTAAGCCCCCTCTTCTCCCTCGCGCGCGTGCCATCGCCGCCGGCGGCACTCTCTGCTCCGACCACCTCCAACCTAGCTAGGCGCATAGGGTAGGTCGCGTCGATCGTAGATACCAGATCCACGATGCCAAGTACCATAGGGTGACCCGCGGCGTCCTCAAGATCTTCCTCGAGAACGTCATCCGCGACGCCGTCACCTACACCGAGCACGCCCGCCGCAAGACCGTCACCGCCATGGACGTCGTCTACGCCCTCAAGCGCCAGGGCCGTACCCTCTACGGCTTCGGCGGCTAGAGGCCCTCTCCTTCGTTGGCGTCGGCTGCTGCAGATGCAGATGTGTTTTCGTCCGTCTGTGCTCACGAGACATCGATCCAACCAAGAAATCTTAGATGCAGTCAAATCCACCATGTTATAGTTCTTCTGAATTTCGCCAATGTTTTGTTGGCCCGCTGTTTGTAAGAACTAAATTATGAATGCATATGCTTTTGGCAAATTGAGATTCAAAACAGTGATGCATACCCGTTACCGATTTCTGCCTAGATCTTATACGCTAGCTACTGATGTTTTAAGATACCAGCGTGTTACCTCCCATTCTGTTTCTGGTTGTAAGAACTGAATTATGAACGCATATGCCTTTGGCAAACTGAGATTCAGAGCAACCATACATTTCTGCTCGGTTACCGATCTATTTTACACTAAGTGAATAGATCTCTGTCTATACTTTTTTTTAAGCTACTAGGATGGAGGGAAACACACTAAGTGTAAATTAAAGGTTGTTTCCTGCTGTCAGGGAGCAAAACCATGTTTGTCATTTTTACAAGTTCGGCCATGAGGAAGAGCTAAGATTCGGTAACGAGAAAAATCATCCAGCATGAATTACAAAAATCGATGCTTTTTGAGTAAACTTGGACAGGGGGATACACTGAGGTATATTAATCTAGAAGAGCTGTGATCATTGGTTTAAGATCTATCTCTGCTTCCCCCATGATATCGTCGGCAGAGAAAGTGTCATGGTCATACACTTCCTGGAATTAGCGAGATTCTGTGTTATTTAGACGGAGTGAAAAATAATACATTGTCTGCTTCGTTATTGAGCAGGGTTTTATCAATGAATTTCTTCTCTCCCATATTTTTCTACTTTTATGGTGAACTATTATTTTACACATCAATAAGTCTCTATCCTGCCATACCAGCCCATTGACATGAGAATGCTCATAAAATGCTCTTCATCATAAAATTGTCTCTCTCTTGTAGTTGGTTCATCAACTACATTAAGGCACCTCGTCCATACATGCACGATTAGGTGTAGGCCTTATTTTTCAAGTTGGTCTAATTTGATATACTCTGTTTTTAGTTTTTACATTACTGACCAGGTTTGATCCTGGATATTTTCACCAAGGAGTTGAAGTTCATTTTTAAATTCTCTTACCGTTTTGAAAAGTACTAAAGTTGCTTAACAAACCATGCTTGGAAAATAAAATTTAGAGAATTTTAAAGGCCTGAAAACAAACCCAACATTCAGCTAACCTCTCTGTTTTCTTAACACTTAGCAAAAATTCAGTAACTTTTCAGCAAGCCAAGACAGCAGGACCAACCTTGGTACCCAAATAATCCTAGTTTCCTTTTCTTTTCTCTTAAATGGTATTTGTAGGCATGCAAGTTTGTGTTTATATAAGCATATCTGTAGGAATTCCATTAAAGTAGATAGCGTCACTTTCTGCATTTGTTTTGTGATAGGTAGGTTCTGTCATTTGTCTTTGTTTTGTGATAGCTATGCTCCTCTAACCTCTATGTGTACTTTCTTAATTAAATAGAACATGGCTTGCGAAGTATGTCGGTCTCGATGTGCCGAAGGACGATTCACTGGGGCTTCTTTTATGCTTCAACTCCACGACGGTGACGTTGATTCGTTGGTAATTAACAATTCTTTTTATGTTAACTTGTTCTTTCGTTTTACTATCTAGCTTGAGACTTGTGTTTATTAACAAAATATTCTTTATATTTCTTTTTTAGATTCTACCATGCAATATTCGCGAAGAATTCAACGAGTTAGTTGGCAGTAACGTGGATTTCAATGTTCACGGGACCACCTACATTCTTCGAGTGAAAAAAGAAAGAACGAAGACCTACTTCTGCGGGCCACAATTGCAGGCTATCATCGCCACGTACAATTTAAGCGGAGGTGATTACATTCACTTCTCTATGGAAGGACCGCAACCTCGCATCAAAATTGTGTATATGGGCGGGATTGCGAGCGAGGATGGCGGGAGTGAGGAGGAAACTGAGAACACCGAGGATATGGACACTGAGGATGATATGGACGAGGAGGACCCATGGAAACATGTGGTGGTTGCTCAAAAAGCGAATCTTAGCGAGTTTGAGAAGGACCGTGTCCTTCAGAAACTTGCCCAGATAGATAGCTACATCGGGTCCCCTTTCGTGCATCGCATCACCAACACTAACATCTCCAATGGACATGTCATGGTATGTTTCTTAACACTTTCTTATTCGTATAGTTGCTTATGTTCTTAACACTTTCTTATCCGGTATTTGACATTGTGCTTTTATTCTTTCTTGGAATTGTGTGTTGTAGAAAATACCTTTGGCGGTAGCGGACAGTGCTGGCATGGAGCATAAAGGTACCATTGGAGTACGCCGTGGAGAATCAGGACCTGTCACCGTAGTTCCGATCACCAGGGATAACGCTGATGGTCGGGTCATCCTCAACTCTCAAGCATGGAGGCAGTTCCATTCCGCAAGAGGTGGTATGGAGGTTGGCCGAGCTATTCTGATCACCATGAGGAATAGTGACATCGCCAACTTGGACATGATGATGGTCATCGACTACATCCGCGCCCGCTAGATAGATTATGTGGTGATGATCGAAAATATGTAATATGGTTGTTTTCGAGACTAACTCCTGGATTTATTAGTAGTATATATGTTTGTTTTCTAGACTATGTAATATTTCTGCTATGAAAATTTATTCTATCAATTGCATACCTGTGTTTGAGCTATTGATATTCTTCTGTATTTTGTGTACTGACATTCTTCTGTATTTGAGCTGTATATACCTGTATAAATACGGTACTGCCTTTTTAAAAAAATACAGCATAGAATAGCCGTGACGCACCTAAATTACTAGCCGTGGCGCACCTTCGGAGTTAGGCGTGACGCGCCACGCAATAGCCGCGGCGCACCGTGCCCGTGCGTCACGGGTATAAATAGGCGCGGCGCACCTGCTAGGTGCGTCACGGCTAAACCCATAGGCGCGGCGTGATAGCCGTGACGAGCCCAGGTGCGTCACGGATAAGAAAAATGGTGCGTCACGGGTAAGCTTTTCCCTAGTAGTGCGTGACTCTATCCTCGTTTTTCCAAACCCAACTTCGTCAGGATCACTAATGCAAATGAGCCAAATTTCGTGTTGACAGCCAAACACGCCCTATGTGCTGATCGTCGTCTCCGTTTCATGCGTATAGTACCTGCTAGTGCATGAACAGATCGGTTAGTTTCTCTCCCTTTTCTTCGCTGAAACTGTTGATTCGCATTGCTGTAGGCTGCTGCGCCAAACGAAATGGAGTAGCAGTGGAGCACCCTGGCTGCCACCACTCCACTGATGGATGACGCAATATTGCTTGCTTCCGACCGATTTCCCGTGAAACCCATTGAATGCTGGCAAATCCGCAGTTCATTCACTCCATTTCTTCACCATCCCGTGACCAACATTTAATCATCAGCTCCGCATTTAGTCTCCACTCTGCTCGTCGCGTCTCTGCCCCTCTGACACTATAAAACCTGCGCACTCTGCCATCTTCTTTCCCTCCATTTCCAACGGTCGTGGTTTTCCTGCCCGGTGGTGGAGAGGGTTTGCGCGGCAAACACGTTGCGATCGATCCATCCATCCATGGCTTCGGTGCTATCCGCGTTGGTGCTGGTCGTGGTAATGTTGGCCGGCGCCGGGCGCTGGACGTGCCGGGGCGAGTTCACCGTGGTGGTGCCGGACTCGGGGCCGCTGGTGGACGCGCCGCAGACGGGGTTCTCGGACCGAGCGCGCACCGACCCGGCCGAGCAGCGGGCCGTGCTGGAGGTGATGGCCGCCACGGGCAACGGCTGGGCGTCCACCATCGCGGACGTGTGCCGCGGCCGGTGGCACGGCATTGAGTGCGTGCCCGACCGCGGGGACGTGTACCACGTCGTCTCTCTCTCCTTCGGCGCGCTCTCCGACGACACGGCCTTCCCGGCCTGCGACGCGGCGCGTGCCACGCTCTCCCCCGCCGTCCTCGCGCTCCCGCACCTCCGCTCCCTATTCTTCTACCGCTGCTTCTCGGCCAACCCGCAGCCCATCCCGGCGTTCCTCGGCCGCCTCGGCCCCGCGTTCCGGTCTCTCGTGTTACGGCAGAACGGCCACGTCGGCCCGATCCCGGCGGAGATCGGGAACCTCTCGGCGCTGCGCGTGCTCGACCTCCACGGCAACCACCTCTCATCCGCTATCCCGGCAACCATCCAGTCACTGAACTACCTCCAGCTTCTCGACCTCAGCTACAACCGGCTCGCCGGCCACGTGCCCAATATCAGGTTCCAACACCTCAGCATCCTGGACCTTAGCCACAACGCCCTGCAGGGTCGCGTCCCGGCCAGCCTCGGGCAATGCCGGTCTCTGCTGAAGATCGACCTCAGCCAGAACCGCCTGGCCGGCACGATCCCCGACGCGCTCGGCGACCTGTCCGACCTCATCTTGCTGGACCTCAGCCACAACGCGCTGTCCGGTCCGATCCCGGCGGCGATCGGCAGGTTGTCGACGCTGCGGTCGCTCAACCTCGGAGACAACCGGATGCAGTTCTCCACGGTCCCCGGCGACTTCTTCACGGGGCTCAAGGCACTGACGACGCTGGTTCTCTCCGGCATGGGGCTGGAAGGATCATTGCCGGAGTCAATCGGGGAGCTCAGCCAGCTCCGTGTACTCCGGCTGGAGAGCAACGGCTTCACGGGCGTGATACCGGCGAGCTTCCGGCGACTGGAGAAGGCGAGCGAGCTCCGCGTAGACGGCAACCGGCTCGTGGGTCCGATACCATTCGGCAAGCAGATGATGTGGCGGCTGGGCAAAAAGCTGCGCGTCGGCGGGAATGAAGGACTCTGCTACGACGCCAAGCAAGAAGGGCTGGAGGGCGTCGTAGCGCTGGCCGGCGTCGCGGACTGCGACAGCGTGAGGAGCCGCACGACGCAGCACTTGAGCTGGAAAAATAGCGGCGGTCCTGGCGGATTGGTGGCTAACGTGACATCATCGGCCGGAAATTCTGGCTGCTACCGCGCCAGTGGGGATTCTGTCAGGAGGAGTGGGCACGTTTTCTTGGGCGTTTTGGTGTTTTTGCAGCTTGTACTGTAGAAGAGCTGGGTTGTGGCGATGCCATTGGTGGTTAATCAAGTGTAGAGCTTTTTGCATAGGGAGGAATAAGGAATTATACAAACGTTCTTGCTGATTGAGGTTTCAAGGTTCCGTTTTGCTGTTGACACTTCTGTTTTTTTCTTTTTGACAAAGTTATACCTCTTTATCTTTAATTCATTATTCATTGATCACATAGGTTACATCCTTAAATAATAGAAAATCGGGAGGTTCATCTAGCCAAACATGTTGGTAACAACCCTGGCTAGCTTCTTCAGTTTGTTTTGCATAAATCTTCATCGTTCTTTTCTCATCTTGCACGCCTTCGTGTGACGCCACCGCGAAACCGCCGCCGTCGGGACCCTCCCCCGCCATGCCGCTCTAGCGCGCGCATCGCCAAAATGAAGGCGGCCGGCCCCGCTGGCTCGGCTCTGGCTCAGGCCCAGAGACTCATCTGTCGCCAGCTTGGGTGGGAGGTGGATGGGCCAGACGATGCCGACAAGAAGCTCCAGCAGTTCGCCATGGCGGTGGCGGACCCGCTCTCGGAGGCGCAGATTGCTGCTCTCACCGTGCTGGCCAACCAGGCCACGCTGCGCCGCCCGGCCACGTTGGAGGCGCAGGCCGCTGCTTAGCTTCGTCGCTAGGTTTGTGTCCTCCCCGTCGTTTGGTTTTAATGGATAGTCTCAGAATCCTGGTTTGGAATGTTAGAGGGCTCAATGCTACAGCTAGGCAATCAGTAGTCTGTAGGTTCGTTCGTGAGCACCTTGTCTCTGTTGTCTGCTTCCAAGAATCGAAAGTTGAACTTGTGTCTCAGAAGTTGGTGATTGATTGCTGTGGGCCGAGCTTCTCCAGTTTTCTTGCTGTTCCGTCTGTTGGTGCGAGTGGGGGGTTGATTATCGCTTGGGACCCTGCCCGTTACCAGGTCACTCAGCTTTCAGCCTCGAGGAATTTCATCCTAGCGAGCTGCACCTGTATCACTTCAGGCAAAGTCTGGTACATGTGCAATGTGTATGGTCCGCAGGGCCTGACTGAAAAACTCAACTTCCTCTCTGATCTCAAGTCTGCTGTCATGGCCGTGAGCTCCCCACTAATCATCGCGGGAGACTTCAACCTCCTTGCCGAAGCTACGGATAAAAACAACTGCAATATCAACAGGGGGCTTATCTCTGCTTTTCGCCGCTTCATCGATGAGTTGGAACTAAAAGATCTCTATCTGCACGGAAGAAAATTCACCTGGGGCAACGAACAACTCAACGCCACGCTCTGCCGTCTAGACAGAGTCCTCTACAACCAAGACTGGCACGAGTTGTTCCCAAACGCGTTGCTTCAGGCAGGGTCTTCGGCAGCCTCTGACCATTGCCCCCTTATCCTCGCGTGCAACGCTGATTTCAAGCCGCAGCGCCGTTTCAGGTTCGAGTCGTTCTGGACTAGGTCACCGGGATTCCTGGAAGAGGTGCAGCATGCTTGGTTTGCTGCCCCGTCGCACCACAATGCATTCATCAACCTGCATCTGAAATTGTCTCACACCGCCAGGCACCTGCAAGCTTGGAACTCTCGGCTTATCAGTGATAACAGGCTCCGCGAAGCTATTGTTCATGAGCTCATTTTCAGGCTGGATCAGGCTAGGGACCATAGGCCTCTTACGAGCGACGAGCATTTGTTCAGAAAAGCTCTGAAGATGAGGAGCTTGGGCCTTGCTGCGCTTGATCGATGCCGGTGGCGCCAACGTTCGAGGTTTCTCTGGCTAAAGGAGGGAGACTGCAACTCTAAATTTTTCCATCTAAAAGCCTCGGCCAGAAGAAGAAAGAATGCCATCCCTGCTCTAGATGTTGATGGGGTGCAGATCACTGAGCAGCCTGACAAACTGAAGGTCATCTGGGACCATTTCAATAATATCATTGGATCCTACTCGCTTGATGCCAACTCACTGAATCTCCAAGAGCTAGCCTTCCCCCAGGTTCATCTTGGCACCCTCGACGAACCGATCACGTCCACGGAAGTTCGAGATGCCATTCTAGACCTTCATCCAGAGAAAGCCCCGGGCCCTGACGGCTTCACCGGGCTTTTCTACAGACTTGCTTGGGACACGATCAAGTCAGACGTGATGTTGGCGTTTGGCCTATTAGAGCACAGTCACCATCAGGGTCTCCAACTGCTGAATTCCGCCCTTCTTGTACTGATCCCAAAGATGCACGGGGCTTCTAAACCGTCTGAATTCAGGCCTATCAGCCTCGTCCACAGCATCGCGAAGATTTTCACCAAAATTCTTGCTAAGCGCCTGCAGCCGTTCATGTCACCGCTCATCTCCCCTTGCCAGAATGCATTTATTCGAGGGCGCACGATCCATGACAACTTCGTGTACGTCCAAGGGGTCATCAGATCACTAAAACAGAAGAAAGTTCCAGCCCTGATGCTCAAACTTGACATTTCGAAAGCATTTGACTCGGTATCCTGGGTTTTCCTCATCAAGCTGCTGAAGCACCGGGGTTTTAGTAACAAATGGATTGATTGGATGATCGCCTTACTAGCCACCAGCTCCACGAAAATTGTGGTCAACAATGATCTCTCTGAGCCCATCTTTCATCGAAGGGGCCTACGCCAGGGAGACCCACTATCTCCCCTGCTCTTTGTCATTATAATGGACTGTCTGGCTAAACTCTTCACCTCTGCTGAGAACAGTGGAATTTTGGCACCAATTGGAAATCAACAGCTGCGCTTCAGGGCATCTCTATATGCCGATGATGTCATGATTTTCATTAAGCCCGAGCTGAATGATCTCAAGGCCACTTTCGCTATACTGAACCTGTTTGGTGGTGCCTCAGGACTGCACCCAAATCTGTCTAAAAGCAAGATCCACACTATCTGTTGCAACCAGGAAGACCTCAACCTACCGACTAGCAGCACTCACTGCCAGTTTGCCTCTTTCCCTTGCACTTATTTGGGCCTTCCCCTTTCGGACAAAAGACTGAAAAGAGTGGACTTTCAAAGAATTATCGACAAGTTTATGAAGTGCTTAGCCTGCTGGAAAGCGAAATGGATCTCTTTTGCTGGTAGACTGACTCTGGTAACCTCTGTTCTTTCAGCCCTGCCTGCCTATCAGCTTATTGCAATCGTCCACCCAAAGTGGTTGCTCAAACAGATTGACAAACTGAGACGAGCTTTCCTTTGGGCTGCCTCTGATTCTGTTGCCGGTGGAAAATGCCTGGTAAGCTGGAAAACTGTCTGCCGCCCGAAGGAGCTGGGTGGCCTAGGTATACCAGACTTACACCTTCAAAGCATTGCCTTACGCATGCGTTGGGCTTGGCAGGATGCCACGGACCCCTCTAGGCCGTGGCAGGGTCTCCCAATCCCTCTTGACAATACTGTCAGGGCTGCGTTTCGAGCCTCCACGTCGATATCAATCCATGATGGGCTTTCAACGAGCTTCTGGCACTCTAACTGGCTGCAAGGAACACCCCTAAGCCAACAATTCCCTAACCTGTACAAACACTCTAGGCAGCGAAGAATCTCTGTCCGGGCAGCTCTCCCTGATCGAGCTTGGATCGCTTCCATTAAGGCAAACCCGGGGGCCACTGTCTTGAGGGAGTTCCTGAAGCTTTGGGCTTTGCTACAGGATCGGGGAGAGCAGCAGTTCGATGGCTTACATGATGAGGTATCTTGGAGGTGGACCAGCGACGGGAATTACACCGCTGCTTCTGCGTACAAGTTCCTCTTCGTAGGCAGCTCCCAGCCCCTTCTGTTGCCTGATATTTGGCATGTGAGAGCCACCCCCAAATGCAGGCTTCATGCCTGGATCTGCTTGCGTAACAGGGCTCTTACTGCTGATAACCTAGCCAAAAGAGGATGGCCTCACAACCCTTGCTGCCCTCTTTGCAACACTGTCCCAGAAACTGCATTACACCTGCTTGTCTCCTGCCCCTTCAGTCAGGCCTGCTGGACTGAAGTCACCACTCGTTGCAGGCTCAGCGTAGATACCTCCCTCAACATTTCGACTGTCAGCCTGC
This sequence comes from Alopecurus myosuroides, assembly GCA_028641055.1. Taxonomy (NCBI): domain Eukaryota; kingdom Viridiplantae; phylum Streptophyta; class Magnoliopsida; order Poales; family Poaceae; genus Alopecurus; species Alopecurus myosuroides. The sequence goes on from CM054058.1 coordinate 281,779,119, forward strand.
ACGGCTGGTGGGTTTGCTCGACGGCTTCCGTTAACCATCGGCTGGTACAGCGCTGGCACTCCATCCTGCTGCTTACCTGGTGGAAAATCTGGAAAGAAAGAAACGATCGGATTTTCAATTCAAAATCCTGCAACCCAATCCAGGTCGCTGACAAGATCATCGACGAACTCTCTTTGTGGCGTGGGGCTGGAATTCTAGCAAAGTCGTGGCCGGCTGGAGATTAACTCTTGGCCGCCCGTCTGTTTGTATGTAGTTCTTTTCTATTCTGTTTCTTTTTCTTCCTTCTGATAAGCTTACCTGTAAGTATTTCATCCTATCCCTGTATACTCTATCCGGCTCTTTACCCGGCTCCTCTTAATATATGAAGCAGCGCCTGCTACTTCCCTCAAAAATAAGAGGATTTCTTATCTGACACTCTCTTAAAATCATATTCTTTATTTGACGCTAGTTGATATGCACACCTCCCTAGACATCAACCTTGAAAACTTGTAAATCAAAATCAACCATAAAATCTTCTAAATCATTTGCCAAAGCACAGTTTCACCAAAACCCTAAACTTGCACAGTTATAATAGCAACCAATCATACACCGTACTAAACTTGCACAGTTATAATAGCAAACAAGCATACACCGTATTTCATATTTTTAGTAATGGTTTGGCATTTGTTATCTCTTCTGAGAAGGTTCATATAATTGTAGTCCTCTCCTTCTTGCTTATTTGAAAGAGTTGAGTGTAGAAGCATAATCTTTCCACACGAATCAACCATCACAGAACAATTCATATCTTTCTATAAGTTTGGCGTATTCTTCGTTCAATGATTTTTCACAAAGTTAATACTGCAAATTAAACGCCATCATCTAAGAAAATAAGTAAATTTAATCGTGAATCCTCAAGAATTCCAAACTGCGTACCATCTTGAAAGTGTTCGATAGTACTTTTAGAAAATCTCTTGCACCTCAAAATCAAACACCGAATTTCCTATTTGGCTACAAATATTTCTCTAAACATGTTCCGTGAAAATATATAAATAAATTAAGTTAAATCGTGTATAAATTTCATATATTCTCATGACTAAGTAAGAACTATCAACCTCTAAGTGACTCGACTCTCTAGTATAGGCATCCAAAACAATCAAGGCATCAATCTCTAACAGTCATCCAAAACAATCAAGGCATCAATCTCTAAGTGACTCAACTCACTATCAATCTCTCTTGGAGTAAGATGTAGCATAGATATCGAAGTATTACAATTACCAAATTTACAAGAGTTGTCTGATATAAATTTTCTTAATCCAATCAAAGGAGAGAAAAGTTCTTTGACCAAGTTGGATGTGAGAACAAAGTTATCTGGAGCTTTCTTTGATCTAGATCGTACTACAGATTACAATTCAAAATGTAACTTCTCGGCTAAAGATTTGAAGTTGCAAGAGCACCTACACTCGTACAGATATGTGAGACATCAACCTTTTAAGATACACAGATTCACCAAGTTTAACATCATTCTCAATTAAAATCACAAGTGTAAATGACATGATTCAAACAATATGAAGAAACATGTATGTGCCTTGGAACCTGTGTCGCCTATGTTTCCTATAGCAGTAAAAATTCAGTAGAGCATTGCTATATGTACAACAATTTCATTTTTGTACGTGAATCATACATGAAACCGTCGTAGGCAAAGCTTTTTTGCTTTCAATATCTCAAGTAATGAAAGACAACCATGTAAAACAATATGTAGTATGCTTGGAATCAATCAAATCTAGAACTATTTGAAGGAAGGTGGACACGGAGATTCCGCCTGGGCTTGCGTGTCCCAGGCTTATCCAATGGCCAGCAGTGTTCCAAGATTCGTGAACATCGACTTTGCACATTCCAACCTGCACCAAGTACACAATCGCTTTCCTATGGAGCGCAAGGTTTACCTATACTCCTCGATCTGGTCCTCTTCCTCCGGTCTCGTCCCATGTCCCTTCCGTCTAGTCATCCTATTCCTCTCCCTCCGTTGAACCCGAGCGACTCTACAGGATTCAGTTGAGGCGTGGCGGTCATGGCTACCTCCTCTACGTAGCGATAAGGCAGGCGACCTCTCAGCCCGGTGAGCTCCCCGGCACCGTGAAGCCATGGTTCTGCGTCTGATCTGGCCGAGACAGGTAGGTAAGGCTCCCTCCTCCAGGGAGACGACGACCACGCCCTCGATCCTCCCCTCCTCCAAACATGACCAGATCTGTGGCTAGCCCGAGATGTGTTGGCTCCTCTTTCTTGAGGCTTCTTTTTATTTCTTTCGGGAGATCCGTGGTCGAGATTGGTGATAATGCATCAAGAGACTTCCCTTCCAACGGTTGGATGCGGCCATGGTGGTACTAACCCTCCTCCTCAGGTAGAACTGCCGCTGCCTCCCACAATGGCGCAGATTCTGCAGAACATTGAGACCAACCGCTTGAGGCATGAGTAGCTTCTGGAGCGTGTGCCTCGGAATACTGAACACCGAGCTGCAGGTGTTACACTTGTGGATTTCCTCAAAACTCAGCCACCGTATTTTGTTGAATCTACGGAGCCTCTTGATGCTAATGATTGGCTCCGCACTATTGAGTGCAAGTTTCTGGCTCTTCGTATCCAAGGCCGTGATCGTGTGAACTTCGCCACCTACAAGCTAGAGGGTGCCGCTGGTGCTTGGTTGAAAGGATTCTTGGCGTTGCAGGCGCCAGATCATGAGGTCACCTGGACAGAGTTCCATACTGCTTCCATGAGACGTACATTCCAAAGGCAGTTATGGATGGGAAAAGGACGGAATTCCTTGATCTCACTCAGGGCAATATGGTATTCAGGCTTATGGGCATGCATTCACCCGTCTGTTCCGCTATGATCCTCGTGATGTCACCAATGACGAGGACAAGTAGGATCTGTTCTGCAAGGGCCCGAATCCAACTGTTCGTTATGAGATGTTGCCCTTCAAGTTCCAGAGTTTCCAGGAACTGTACAATCAGGCCATCACTCCTGAGTGTGGCAAGAAGGAGATGGAGACTGTTGTGAAAAAGAGTGTTGGAGATTCCCGTGCATCACCTTCTGACCTTAAGAGGAAGTGTCGTGTGTTCATTCCATATAGCGTTGTGCCCAAGACTCCTTATCAAGCAAGGCCATCTGGATATATTCCTCGTTTTCCTGCACCACATGCTACATCAACCTATGGTGGCGGACAAGGTTATCGTCCTCCAGCTACTGGTAATACCTGCTGCGGGTGTGGCCAGTCTAGTCACTTCTCGAGGGAGTGCCCTCAGAATCATGCTGGACGTGTAGCTCCTCCTCCCAAGAAAGTGGTGAAGCCCACTGGTGTTGTACGTGGTTTTCTGAACCATGTTACAATTGAGGATTCTGAGGATGATCCATGTGTCTTACTGGGTACGATTCGTGTCAGCTCAATCTCAGCTTTAGCCTTATTTGATTCTCGAGCATCGCATACATTCATGTCAGAGGGGTTTGCTAAAATGCATGGGATACCTTTTGAGAAGTTATCAAAACCACTGATGGTAAACTCCCCTGGTTGTAACTGGCAAACCGCCATGGTTACGCCTTAACTCATGGTTAATGTGGGATCTTCGCAATTCCCTGCAACCTTCATTGCCCTAAAGTCCACTGACCTTGATGTCATATTGGGCATGGATTGGCTCTCAAAGTATGGAGCCATACTGGATTGTGCAACGAAATCCCTCACCTTGAAACATCCTTCTGGTGCCATAATCGAGTATTGGTCGGAGTTCACTATTCCGCCATCAGCATGCACACAACTCTCCCTTGAACTGTAATTATACTTCATGCAGGGTGATTACCCTCCTGAAATTCATGAGTTACCTATAGTAAGTGATTTTCTTGATGTGTTCCCTGAAAAGTTACCTGGCATGCCACCTGATCAAAGTGTGGAATTTGTCATTGAACTAGTCCCCGATACCGCACCTATGTTCAAAAGACCTTATCGCATGGCCCCAGAATAGTTGGTTGGATTGAATCGCCAAATAGAGGAGTTAGAAGAAAAAGGTTTCATTCAACCCAGTACATCTTCTTGGGGTTTTCCTACCTAGAAGAAGCGGGATACAAATGCTCCACGTATGTTTGTTGATTATCGGCTGCTGAATGCAGTGACCATCAAAAACAAATTTCCTCTTCCAAGAATCAATGACTTGTTTGATAAGTTAGCTGGTGCAACTGTCTTTTCCAAGATGGACATGCGATCATGATACCATCAAATAAAAATCAGAAAGGAGGACATTCCTAAAATGGCGTTCACTACTCGTCATGGTCTTTATGAGTACACAATCATGTCCTTTAGTCTCACCAATGCTCCAACTACCTTCATGCGACTTCTGAACTCAGTATTCATGGAGTATCTTGACAAGTTCGTCGTAGTCTACATCGACGACATTTTAGTCTAATCCAAAACCAAAGATGAACATGCCGGACACTTGTGTTTGGTGTTGACCAAACTCCATGGGCACAAGTTGTATGCCAAGTTCTCCAAATGTGAGTTTTGGTTGAAAGAGCTCATTTATCTCGGACACGTGGTGTATGCTGAAGGTGTTGCCTTTATCCCAGACAATGTTCAAACCATCGTGGATTTGGAAGTACCTAAATCAGTCAAGGAGCTTCAGAGTTTTTTCGGAATGGCAGGTCATTACCGTCATTTCATCGATAACTTCTCCAAGATTGGCAAACCTATGACTAAACTTCTTAAGAAAGGAAAAAAGTTTGAGTGGACAGAAAAGGCAGAGGAAAGTTTCCAAACTCTGAAAACCAAACTGACTACCACTCTTGTGCGTGTTCTTCCTGATACGAGCAAGGACTTTGTTATCTTCTGTGATGCCTCACAACATGGACTCGGATGTGTGTTAATGCAAGAAGGTCATGTGGTGGCTTATGGTTCTCGTCAGTTGAAACCTCATGAGCGCAAATATCCAACTCGTGGCCTTGAGCTAGCAGATGTTGTCCATGATCTCAAGAAATGGCGTCATTATCTTCTTCGTAACCGTTGTGAGTTATACTATGATCATCAGAGTCTAAAATACCTTTTCACCCAACTAGATCTGAATCTCAGACAGATAGGATGGTTGGAGGTAATCAAAGACTTTGATTTGTGTCTTAACTATCAACCCGACAAAGCGAATGTCATTGCTGATGCGCTAAGTCGGAAGTCTTATTGTAACAACTTGATGATACAACAAGCACAACCTTCTCTTCATGAGGAATTCTCCAAGCTCAACCTTGAAATCAATCCTTCTGGTTACTTGGCCAGTCTAGAGGTGAAATCTTCTCTTGAGGACCAGATCAAGAAGGCTCAAAAGCGGGATCTGGGAATTGCTAACATTAATAAGAACATTGCTAACGGGGTTGGTAAATGTTTCTCCATTGATGATCAAGGTACTTTTTATTTCGGTAATCGTCTGTTTGTCCCGAAGAGACAGAATCTAAGAAGGCTAATACTCCAAGAGGCTCATGATACACCTCTTTCTACTCATCCTCCTAGCACCAAAATGTACCAAGACCTACGTCCATGGTTTTGGTGGACTCGGATGAAGTGAGAAATCGCCCGGTATGTTGCTAATGCGACGTATGTCGTTGTGTTAAAGCTGAACACCAAAGACCAGCTGGTGATTTGCAACCTCTATCTATTCCTAAATGGAAGTGGGATGAGATTGTTATGGATTTTATTACCGGTCTTCCTAGAACAAAAAAGGATCACAATGCCATTTGGGTGGTGGTCGACCGTTTGTCCAAGGTTGCTCATTTTCTTCCTATCCGAGAAGACATTACCGCTATCCAACTAGAGGATTTTTATGTCTCCCAGATGGTTAGTCTTCATGATATTATGAACAGGGTAATCTCTTACCATGGAATTTTGTTCACCTCCAAGTTCTGGGAAAGTTTCCAGCAAGCTATGGGAACTCGTCTCTCTTTCAGCATTACTTTCCATCCACAAACCGGTGGTCAAACCGAAAGAGTGAATCAAATTCTTGAGGACATGCTCCGATCTTGTGTTATATCCTTTGGTAAGGATTGGGAGAAGTTCCTTCCATTTGCCAAGTTCACTTATAACAACATTTATCAATCTAGCTTGGGCAAGGCTCCTTTTGAGGTTATGTATGGATGTAAATGCTGAACTTCGCTTAATTGGTCTGAAACCGATAAAAGATTATTCTTTAGACTGGATACAATCAAGGAAGCAGAAGAAAAGTTCGCATCATTCGTGAGCGCTTGAAAACAGCTCAATCTCGTCATAAGAGTTATTATGATCATCATCATCAAGATGTTCATTATGAAATTGAAGAGAAATTTTATCTTCTAGTCACACCTCTAAAAGGTGGAAAACGTTTCGTAATCAAAGGCAAATTGGCTCCTCGTTGTATTGGTCCATTCCCCATCATTGGCAAACGAGTCTAGGTTTCATATATTTGCAATTGCCTCCAGGATTTCTGGACGTCCATGATATCATCCATGTCTCCAAACTCAAACGTTGCTTCAAAGATCCAATCCGTAGTGTGGACCACGAGACTCTTAAGCTCAAGGATGATCTCTCTTATAAAGAGGTTCATGTTCGTATTCTTGATGAGGCGGAACAAAGAACCAGGTGCCATACCATCAAGTTTCTCAAAGATCAATGGTCACATCATTACGAGAACGAAGCAACTTGGGGACGATAGGATCGTTTATGATCTAAGTACCCCGAGTTCTTTTCCCACTTTCAAATAAAATGGTGTTGTGTGTTGTGTACATGGCATACATGCATGAAAACCTTGGTTAAAAATTTGCATTTGAATATAAACAATGAAATGGATAAAAATCACTTATTTTAGCAACTCAAATTTTGTTTTAAATTTTTTCTCAAAATTAACAAACCAAGTTATGGTTTTGTTGGAAATTTGATGACCTTTCCAAAGGTTATTTTTGTGCAATTTTAATCTTCCAAAAAGGCCCTCAACTTTTCAAATTTCTTGTTGTTTTCAAAAGTAGAAGGGCCTATGTGTAGTTTCCAGAAGTTTCAAGGGGTTATGGGGAAATTATTTTTCCCTTTCTTGAACCTCCCGCCAGAAGGACGAAACCAACGATGGAGGTGCCACCTCCTGCTTCCAGCGCTTTGGGCTGGATTTAGACGACGAGGAGACGTCCGGATCGAAGACTCCTCCTCGCAGAACCCCCTCTCCCTTCCTCTCTCACTCTCTATCCCAGAGAAGACCGAACCCTAGCCTACCCTGCGATCCACCGCCACCATCGACTCTAACCGCGCGAGGTCCCGCCGAGGAGCTTAGAAGAACCGTTGTGACCCCCTTGAAGGGATAGTGAGGACACCTAGAGGGGGGTGAATAGGTTCTACGACCAATTTTAATTTTTCTACATGATTAGGCTTGACACAAAGGTAAATTCTCTAGATAGTGAAACTATGGTGAATTTACCTATATGACAAGTACAATAATAAATGCGAAAAGTACAACAATAAATGCAATGCAAACACAAGTAAAGGATAAGGGAACGAGATAACCGATAGGAAGCATGTAGAGACACGATGCATTCCCGAGTTCCTCCTACTTAAGGGAGTACGTCTCGTTGGAGGGCTGTGAGCTCGCCATGAAGGCCTACTCAACACCACAAAGGCGTCACCCTATTCTCCGATGAACCCTGCCACAAAGGCCTAGTCCACCTTCCACTATTGATCCCCTTTGAGGCGGGAATCAAGTCCATTACAAACAAGTTTGGGGCACACACCCACAACCAAATTGGGGGCTCCCAACAATCACAAGAATCACCAAGAGAGAGACAAGATATCTAGGTTCTCCATAAGAGGAAACCCTAGACTAGTTCCCCTCAAGCAAATGAGGGGGGAATGAAATCCGGTTGGTGAAGACGTAGATCGGGGCCTTCTCCTTCAATCCTCTAAAGATCAACACTTTTGGGTGGAAGGATTGGGAGATCTAGCAAGGTGGGTGAGCTCTAGCAATGGTGAGATCTATTTGGGACGAGATGGCTGGGGGTAGGTGGAGGGGAGGGGATATTTATACCCCTCATAAATTCTGGATCCGTTGGAGATGATTATGCCAAACTCACACCGGAGACTCCGGTGTAAAGTCCGGAGACTCCGGTCAGAGTTTTTTGCCAGAGCTTCAGTCCGGAGACTCTGGACAGTTTCCACTAAATCTCCGATGTGGCTCCAGTGGGTGACACCAGCCTTCACACCTTCGCGCAGAGCCTGTCTGTGGATCAGTGAGCATCACAGATGATAGACAGTCCAGAGACTCCGGAGTATCTCCGGTGAGTCTCCGGTATGAGACCAGTGGGTGACACCACACACGCACCATAGCTTTCTTCACAGACAAGTCCCAGACCGGAGACTCCGGTGTTCCTCCGGATTGTCTCCGGTGTGAGACCAGTGGGTGACACCACTTGCACCACATAGCTTCATGTAGCAGAAACTCCATATTGGAGACTCTGGTCAGGTAGACCGGAGACTCCAGACTGGAATACAATTCCAGCAGGAAATGCCCTAGTGCTCTTTGTCCTTTTTGATACTCAATCCCACCATGTGATATATAATTCATAGACCCTGAAAAACATCAACACACCTAAGATGATACATGTGTTGTTAACAATCACCAAAACAAGATGATTTAAGTGCGTTTGCACTTTCAATCCCCCCTTTTTTGTGTTTGATGACAACACACATATTTGCAATAAAATCACAGCTAGGCTGTGTTTGGAAAAAATAGACAGACTTTCAATCACTCAAGTCGTGAGCTCCCCCTATGTTTTAAAAACAATTCCCTCTAGATCAACTACTAATGAACAATATAAATGCATGCATAGATACGATAGGTAAAGCAATATTAAGCACAATAAGATAGATAGCTTCACCATGTAGTATCACCACACACATAGATTTAAATTTCACTAGGAAATGAAATCAACTAAGATAAAGGGAACACAAGCCATAAAAGCAAATCAAGTCCAAAGACTTGTGTTCCGAAGCAAATAACATCAAACCAAAGCAACCCTTGCAAATCCCTGAGAAGTCTATAGCTACTTCTCCCCCTTTGGCATCGAGACACCAAAAAGGGCAAAGAGAAACTACACGCAACCCAAAGGAATCAGTCATCCTCATCATAGTCCTCGTCATCCTTATCATCATCAACACGGTCCTCTCCTTCTCCATCCTCATCTTCATCTTCTACATCAAACTCTGCTAGATCCTCTTCTTCCTCAGTCTGCTCCTCAGTCTGCTCCTCTTCCTTAGTCATAGGAGCCTTGCCACGGTTGGTAGAAGAGGAAGGAGATGAAGTGACCTCCTCAAAATCACCCCACGGGTAGAGGTGAGTGTTCCATTTCTCATAGGACTGGGTCAAGGACTCGGTAGGAGGGGTACCAACAGGAGGAGTAGCTCCAATACCCGCGTGGTCCTGGAGCTTGGAGACCATCTTCATCAGCTGGCGCCTTTCCTTATAGGCCTCATGGTTCTCCTCGTGGACTGCAATCGTCATGCAAAGAATCTTACGCTGAAACCAAGAAAGCTTCTTCATCTCATCCCGAGCTTCTTCCTTGCTAGAGCGGCGAGAGGGAGGATCAACATTCTTCTTTCGAGACCTAGGAGCAGCCTCAGCATCACCCATGGGGGTGTCATCATCAGGAAGGTGAGAAGATAGCACCTGAAGAGTGCCAACAGAGTGCCCAGTCTCACACACAAGCCCTAGACACTCATCAAGAATGAGCATCATCACATAGGGACCTTCTTGATCACAATCAATGCAAAATATATCTCCTCCTTGATGAAGTGCATGATATCAATCTCATACCCCTCACCATCTGGACCACCCAAGTGACACTGGAACGCCTGATAGAGCAAGTTAACAATACCGCCACGAATAACATCCACATTCTCGGCCTTGGAGTAATGTTGTTGCGGAAGAGGCAGAGAATGATGTTGTAAACTCTCTTGAGGTCCCTAGAAGTGCCGGTTCTTGAGAGCTTCTCATACATAGGAGCCATCCTCTTCTTGTCATAAGCCAACCCATGGATATGCATACGCTGACCACGGTCATCACCCCAAGGGTAGCCAAGCAGCTCAGCCAACCTGCTGATAGAGGACTCACACTGCCTCGGCCCAGTCATCCAAGTAAGAGGAACATCATCAGCATCTCCAAATGTGACAGTGGCAAACAACTGCTGAACGGATGAGACATTATAATTCTGCTGAATGCCAACCAGATGCTCAAGTCTCAGCTTCTTCGTGATCCACACAGCCTCCTCAAAGTACTCAGAACTGCCCAGAGAATCCAAGTCAAGAACCTTCTAAGGACAAACAGGCTGCCTCAGAGATCTCCCTCTGAATCAGCTCGGACTCCCTCCTCCGGTAGTGAGAACTCTCAGAAGCGCGGGCCATGGTGAAGAAAGGTCTAGCCCTCATGGTCCTGTACTCCCTCTTGCTCAGAGACACCACAAAGGTGATCCTATCATACTTGGCATTCTTCTCCAGTTCACGCCTTTGTTCCTGATGAATAGCTTCTTGTTGGCGACACTCACCAGCCAAGGTACTCCGCTGAGCAACCCTTCCAGTTTCTGGATCGGTGAGAAGGTAATCACGAGATTGACCACGCGACTTCCTTGGTTGGACATTAGGATTGGAGGTGGATGACTTCGTCCTTTTCCCTAAAAACACACACGGCCAAACACAAAACCAGAGAGCAGAAACAATGAGCATACATGTCCAAAAGTGGAGGAGGAAATCAAACAGAAACATCAGGACAAGTTCTGGAGAATTCACACCGGAGTCTCCGGTCTAGCAGACCGGAATCTCCGGACCAACACTGGAGTCTCCGGACTGGAGAATCGGAGTCTCCGGACTGTTCTCAGATCTGAGATGTTAATTCACCACAACTTACTCTAACTAGTTTCTAGATGATTTCTACTGGTGGAAACAACATAGGGTGGTTCTAACAACAAGTAGAAGGTACCAACTCTCCCAAAACAAGTATCTAGAACAAGATCTAGATGAAAAAACAAGAAACAAGAGGGGATACCCTTGCCACCCATGTCTGCCATGGAGGATCCCACGGAGGGGAAACGCGAGGGGGTCGAGGGAGGCCCTCTGGGGCGGATTCCGGTGGTGGAAACCGGCCAGAAGGGACCTTGGAGGCGGCAGCGGCGCAGCAGGCGGTTTGGGGGTCGGGGTGGAGTTGTGGGAAAGCAAACCCTAACTCCCCCGATCCCCTCTTTTTATATTGCTGACCCCCAGACCAGAGTCTCCGGACATAACACCGGAGTCTCCGGACAGACCGGAGATTCCGGTGTGGCAGACCGGAGTCTCCGGACCACACTCCAAAAATCCTAGAAAATGGACAGGACATGTATGAGGCTAGTAAAACTTGTCTTTTGAGAACATTTTGGATTGGAATAGAAAATCACCAATAGGGATGGGATTACATACTCAAGGAAGCAAGAACAAACCTTTAAACACCAAATTTTGAGTATGTTTTCCAAAGAGGCAAACAAAACTCAACAAGTCAAAATAACACCAAATAAGAACCAAATGAGAACCAAATAAGAACCAACTCTTCAAAGGAAGAGTTTGGTGGCCTAAGCCACCATGTAAGAGATCATGGTATGTCACCACGAAGATATATCTTGGGTGCATTGGCAATTCTCTACATTGAAGCTCGCAATTCAACATTAGAAAAAGAGAGATAACAATGAATTTTTGCTTTGGGCATAATGGGGGGAGGAGAACCCAATGTGTTAGGATAACACTCCCCCTATGTCCATGCCTACACCTAAACCCAAACACGTATCAACTATAGGGGTGTGTGCAAGATCTTCAAGTCAAACTCCTATAATCGACGATATTTAGCTCATTCCTCAAGAACATGAATCTTGCATCATCAAGAGGCTTCGTGAAGATGTATGTGAGATTATCCTTGCTGGGGACATATGCTAGCTCAATATCACCTCTTGCCACATGATCCCGGATGAAATGATGATGAATCTCAATATGCTTCGTCCTTGTGTGTTGCACGGGGTTGTAAGCGATCTTGATGGCACTTTCATTGTCACACATGAGAGGCACCTTCTCCAAATGAACATCATACTCTTTGAGGGTTTGCCTCATCCATAGCAATTGGGTGCAAGCACTAGCGGCCGCCACATACTCGGCTTCAGCGGTGGAGAGAGATATACAATTTTGCTTCTTGGAAGACCGACTCACCAAGGACCTACCAAGAAATTGGCAAGCCCCAGAAGTAGACTTCCTGTCATCTTGATCACCGGCCCAATCCGAGTTTGTGTAGCCCTTGAGATAAAATTGTGCCCCCTTTGGGTACCACAAACCAAACCTTGAGGTATCAACCAAATACCGAAACATCCTATGGACCGCCACTAAGTGTCTTTCCTTAGGAGCCGCTTGATACCTTGCACACACACCTACACTCAAAACGATACCGGGCCTAGATGCACAAAGATAAAGCAAAGAACCAATCATAGAACGATACAACTTTTGGTCCACATCTTTACCATCCGGATTGCGCTTGAGGTGGCATTTGACTTACATAGGAGATGGCTTCATTTTGGCACCTTGGAAATTAAACCTCTTGGTCATGTCTTGGGTGTACTTGGCTTGAGAGATGAAAGTCCCACGAGCCAATTTCTTGATCTCAAAGCCAAGGAATAATTTAAGCTCTCCCATGATGGACATCTCAAACCTGTCAGTCATAAGCTTTGAGAACTCATTATTAAAAGCTTGGTTAGTTGAGACAAAGATAATATAGTACACATAGATTTGGCATATGAAAAGCTCTCCCTTTACCCTCTTTGTGAAAAGGGTAGGGTCGATCTTCCCAACTTCAAAACCACAGTCTTCCAATAACACTCTAAGGTGCCCATACCATGCACGTGGTGCTTGTTTAAGTCCATAGAACGCCTTATCAAGCTTTTATACATGGTTAGGAAAGTTGAGGTTCTCGAACCCCGGAGGTTGCTTAACATATACCTCTTCTTTTATTGCACCATTCAAGAAAGCACTTTTGACATCCATTTATTGCAACTTGAAATTATGCGAAGATGCATATGCAAGTAGGATACAGATGGACTCAAGGCGAGCCACGGGAGCATAGACCTCATTAAAGTAAATGCCTTCCACTTTAGTGTAGCCTTGGGCCACCAATCTTGCCTTGTTCCTTATGACAATAACATTCTCATCTTGCTTGTTCTTGAATATACACTTAGTGCCAATAACATTGTGGAAATCTTTGGGATTCTCAACTAGCTTCCAGACTTTATTGCGCTCAAAGTTATTGAGATCATCATGCATAGCTTCAACCCAATCGGAGTCCTCAAGAGCTTCAAACACTTTCTTTCGTTCCACCATAGATATGTGATCTTGATGCTCACTAAAATGAGCCAATTGTCTTCTTGTGGATCTTCTAGTTTGAACATCTTCCAAAACTTTGTTATCTTGGGCATCAATATGTTTCAAAGCTCTTCTTATCCTTCTAGAACAACGGGCTTCGATCTCCTCATTATTGCGAGGAGGAATCACTTGATCATCTTGATCATTTGGGTCCCCGTCTTGACCAACTTGGCCTTGATCATCATCATCATCATCAACAACAAAATCTTCAACACTAGCTTCAACTTGAGGAGAGGAGGATGAGGATGGTTGATCTTGGCCTTGACCTTGACTATCTTGAATGATAGGAGTGGTTGCATCTTGCGTAGTAACTTGGTCAATGAGAGGAGGGTCTTCAACATGTTCTCGGTTAGGTGCATCACTTGTCTCCTTGGCTTGTTCTTCTATTATAGAGGAGGGATCCACTTGAGTAGAGCATAGTCCTTCTCGAGTCGCCATAAGGTGTCCCTCAATGGGGCGGAAAAATTCCACACCCATCCTTCCTGTGGCTTCTTGAGGCATTTCAACATCTATATTAGAAACATGAAATTGCGCCACTTGGGAGCCATCATTTTCCTCGAAAACCACACTAAATGTAGTCTATGACAATCCGTGAGGCTTTGTCAAAGACTCTATAAGTGTGGAATTCGGCACCATAACCAAAAAATATATCCTCAGTAGTTTTGGATTGAAATTTAGACAACCTAACACCCTTGATCAAATAGAAGCACTTACAACCGAATACATGGAAGTAGGAGACGTTGGGTTTGTTGCAGGTGAGGATCTCATATGGAGTATTGTCCAAGGCCTTGCGGATGTAGAGGCGGTTGGAGGAGTGGCATGCGGTGAAAATAGCCTCCGCCCATAGATATTGGGGAGAAGAGTACTCCGCCAACATTGTCCTTGCCATATCCAATAGAGTTCTATTCTTCCGCTCGGCTACACAATTTTGTTGAGGGGTGTAGGTGGCGGAATATTGATGACGAATACCCTCATCACTAAGGAATTCATTCAAAGTTTAGTTCTTGAACTCGGAGCCATTATCACTCCTAATGGCCATGATTTGGACACTATGTTGACATTGCACTTGGTTGGTGAAGTCGATGATAGTTTGTTGGGTCTCACTTTTGCACTTGAACAAATAGACCCAAGTGTATCTTGAGTGGTCATCGACAATCACCAAGCAATACTTCTTGCCTCCAAGACTTGCCTCGGGCACGACACCAAAGAGGTCAACATGGAGGAGCTCCAAGATCCTCTTTGATGAGATAATAGTCTTGGCCTTGTGGGCAGCATCATGCATATTTCCTTCAACACACGACCTACAAACGCGATCTTTGGAAAAGGAAACATTTTCTTTTAGTCCGAGGATAAGGCCACCTTTGTGAAGACTTTGCAAAGTTCTCACGGTGACATGGGATAAGCAGCGATGCCACAACCACCCCATGTATGCCTTTCCGAAAAAACACATTAATTGAGAGTTGGTAGACTTCGAAAAGTCCACCATGAACAACTCATTTTCAACATGTACCACGTATGCGACATCAAGAGTCTTGCTCCTCAAAAGGACCACAATGTCAGGATCAAAGAAGACGGAGAAACCCATCTTCCCTAATGAACAAACTGAAAGTAAATTGTAACCAAGGGATTCAACAAGCATGACGTCCATGATAGTGATATCAGGAGCAATCACAACCTTGCCAAACCCCGATACCTTATACTTGGACATGTCTCCATAAGTGACAGTTGCATTAATATCATTTGGGCGCAACTCTGTCACAAGTTCTTTGCTTCCGGTCATATGACTAGTGCATCCACTATAAATTATCCATTTAGACCCACCGGAAGCATAGTCCTGCAAGAGATCATTGACTAGAGTTAGGACCGGAGCAGGGTCCCCTCATGTTAGAAACAAGGGTCTTTGGAACCCAAATGGTATAGTAAATGTAACCCTCAATAGGATCAACATATTTAGCTTGCACAACACCATAATAATCAACATATAAGAAATGGTGTGGATTGTTAGTTCCCGCGGAAATGCTACGAGTAGTGTTGTCCCTCATGACACCACCACTCAAAGCGACATTGTTAGCTTGTACGGGAGTGCTACGATTAGTGTTGTCCCTAATGACAATAACACTCGAAGCACCATTGTTGGCCTTCTTATTTCTCTTCTTCTTCTTGGCAACATAGCCAAGACCTTGCTTGCCCACTTGTTGCCTTGGAGCACTCACTTGTGGTCTAGAGGCAACCACTTGTGAGCTTGGGACAACCACTTGTGGGTTAGAGGCCACAACCTTCTCAACTTGAGGGCCCTTTCCCTTGAGCCTTGCTAGCTCATCCTTCAACCTAGCATTTTCCTCAATAATATTTGCACGATCATAAGAAGAATTAGAGGTGCTAGGGTTGTTAAGTTGATTAAGTTGAGTTTGAAGTTTTTCATGTAACTCTTTGAGGGAAGAGTGTTGAATCTCCAAGGCCTTGTGAGCCTTGATTAGCTTTTCAAACTCCTCGGTTAGTTTATCATGACCAACACCAAAATCAACCTTATCCTTTTTAGCCTTTTTATATTTACCAACTACAAGGTCACGTTCCTTAGTGATATTAGAACCAAGTTCATTATGTGACTCTTCAATAGATTCAAGTTCCTCCTCAAGAGAACTCTACCATCATGCTCTTCTTGAAGAGTCATGGAGAGAGATGCTATCTCATACGCATCCCTTCTTTCAATCTCACCTTTCTTCTCCAGAGCTTAATGGGCCTCTCCCAATTGGCTCATGAGATAATCAAAGTACTTCTTGGTCTCCCCTTGCATGTTAGACATAAATCGTTCCAAAAAGAGAATTTCATCTTCTACTCTTAGACTGGCATGGTTTTCTAATTCACTTGGGGTCTTAGAGTTGGGGGAAGGTGATACCTACGAGGCTTTAGCCATGAAGCACTTGGCATTTGGGTGAGGATGATTCTCATTGGGGGATTCAAAGAGAGATGAAGATGATGGAGTTGAAGCAATGGCAAGAGAGGCCACTTCACTTGTGGTTTCTTCTTCTTCATCACTTCCGGAATCATACTCCTCTTGACTCACTAGCATAAACTTGGTGGGGGACTTCTTGTTGAATGGTTTCTTCTTCAAGTGAGGTTTCTTGTAAGCAACCTTGGACTTATCCTTGCGAATGAGCTTGCCACTATGGAGTTCTCTATTTTCATAGGGACACTCCGCAATGAAATGGTGCTTATATTGACAATTGAAGCAGGACCTCACGCTTTGAGTCCCATCATTTCCATAGCGAGACTTTGTCTTCTCCTCAACATATGCCTTGGCCTTGGATGGATTCTTCCAAAAAATTGCACGGTAAGATCAATGACATCTTTGATCACGGGATCATATTCTTGATCCTTCAATGGAGCCAAGTCCTCATGGCACTCTTCTTCATACTCAACGTCCCTTGACACAACCTTGACGTTCAAAGCAACCGAAGCCCCTTTGTGCATTCCTATGGCTCTAGCACGGTTGTCAAGAGCATACTTGGTTTGCACTTGATATGAGCACACCTCTTGCATAACTTGAGTTGAGGTCAAAGAAGCAAATTCATGTATTCCTTGAATGCTCTTCAAGTCCGCGGGCTCAAATGGCATGAGAGAAATCATGTACTTCTTCTTGATCCAAGCATCATCAATGTACTTGGCACCAACATTGTGGAATGCGGTGGAAAGAGTCTTGAGCCTTCGGTACATGTCTTCATGGCTCTCCCCATCATGCATATAGAACCCTTCGGCCTCATTGCTCAAGCCATCATACCTATTCCTTTGCATGCTTTCATTGCCCACAAACATGACGACAAGAGCGTCCCATGTTTCTTTGGCGGTGGAATATTATTGAAGATGAGGCATGTGGTTAGGACCCACGGCTTGTTGAAGAATAGACAAGGCGGTGTAGTTAGGTCATGTGGCTTGTATCCATCCCGAGTGACCCTCCAAAGTTCTATACAAGAAGATTTCAAGTGAGTTTCCATATAATATTTCCATTCACCAAAAGAATGTGCATCAATTTTAGGTGGATCTCCTCTAGGAATTATGTGGGGATGTGGGACGGGAGGATCAGGAGAATAGTGTCCTTCGACGACATGGAATTCTCCTTTTCCTTCCGAACCCTTATCGGTGGAGTTCTTAGCGGAAGCATGTTTAAGTGGCTCACCATCTTCCCCAACCTCGGAACCCTCCGGTGGTTCAACCGTATGTGATGTATTGGATGTTGTCGGTTCCTTGGCTTCCATGAATTGCAACATGAGAGTTCGCGAGTCATCGATTTTTCTCTCCATGGTTGAGGTCAATGAATTTTCAACTCACTGAGATCATCCATCAAGACACTCGCCATAGAACCGACGACATCCGAAACATCGGCCATATTAAACTCTTAGGCGGTTAAGCCCGATAAAAGAGCCAAGGCTCTGATACAAATTGAACGGATAGTGAGGGCACCTAAAGGGGGGGTGAATAGGTGCTACGACCAATTTTAATTTTTCTACAAGATTAGGCTTGACACAAAGGTAAATTCTCTAGATAGTACAACTATGGTGAATTTACCTATATGAAAAGTATGATAATAAATGCGACAAGTGAAGGATAAGGGAACGAGATATCCGATAGGAAGCACACGGAGACACGATGTATTCCCCAGTTCCTCCTTGTTAAGGGAGTACGTCTCGTTGGAGGGGTGTGAGCTCGCCACGAAGGCCTACTCAACGCCACAAAGGCCTCACCCTATTCTCCGATGAACTCCGCCATAAAGGCCTAGTCCACCTTCCACTATTGATACCCTTTGAGGCGGGAATAGAGTCCTTTACAAACAAGTTTGGGGCACACACCCACAACCAAATTGGGGGCTCCCAACAATCACAAGAATCACCAAGAGAGAGACAAGATGTCTAGGTTCTCCACAAGAGGAAACCCTAGACTAGTTACCCTCAAGAAAATGAGGGGGGAAATGAAATCCGGTTGGTGAAGACGTAGATCGGGGCCTTCTCCTTCAATCCTCCGAAGATCAACACTTTTGGGTGGAAGGATTGGGAGATCGGGCAAGATGGGTGAGCTCTAGAAATGGTGAGATCTATTTGGGATGAGCTGGATGGAGGTAGGTGGAGGTGGATGGGGTATTTATACCCCTCATAAATTTTGGAGCCATTGGAGACGAGTCTGCCAAACTCACATCAGAGACTCCGGTGTAAAGTCCGGAGACTTCGGTCTGAGTTTTTCGCCAGAGCTTCAGTCCGGAGACTCCGGATAGTTTCCAGTAAATCTCCGGTGTGGCTCCAGTGGGTGACACTAGCCTTCACACCTTCGCGCAGAGCCTGTCTGTGGATCAACGAGAAGCACAGATGATAGACAGTCTGGAGACTCCGGAGTATCTCCGGTATGACTCCAGGAGGTGACACCACATGCGCAACCTTGCTTTCTTCACAGACAAGTCCCAGACCAGAGACTCTGGTGTTCCTCTGGATTGTCTCCGGTGTGAGACCAGTGGGTGACAACACACGTGCACCATCGCTTTCTTCACAGACAAGTCCCAGACCAAAGACTCCGGTGTTCCTCCGGATTGTCTCCGGTGTGAGACCAATGAGTGACACCACTCACACCACACAGCTTCATGTAGGAGAAACTCCATACCGGAGACTCCGGTCAGGAAGACCGGAGACTCCGGCCTAGAATACAATTCCAGCAGGAAATCCCCTAGTGCTCTTTGTCCTTTCTGATACTCAATCCCACCAAGTGATATATAATTCATAGACCCTGAAAAACATCAACACACCTAAGATGATACGTGTGTTGTTAACAAACACCAAAACAAGATGATTTAAATGCGTTTGCACTTTCACCCCTCCTCCACCTCGAGCAAGAAGAGCAGCGGGGATGGCCTGAAGGCCAGGAATTTCACGTCTTCCTCGTGGCCAGCCGAGCTCCGCTGGGCGCCATTTTCGATGGTCCTCACCTCCTCCCACTCCAACGTCCTCTCCATCGAGTTCCTGTTGAGCTTGGCACCCTCCCGATGCCCTTCCCTCTCTTTTCCGTGGACCAGGAACTCGATGGAGAGGATGTCTCCATCGAGTCCTATGGCCGTCGCCGCATCTGATCGTCGCCTTGCCGCCGGTCACCTAAAAGGGGCAGCGTCACCACCCCTAGACCGCTTGTGCCAAGGTGCGTCTTTTTGTCCCTTTCACGCGTGCCAGTTTGGACGGAGTCGCCGCCGGCGTGTGCGGTCGTGCTCTGTCGGCCAACCGCTGACGTCGTGGTGAAGTCAGCACGACATCACGAGGCCCCACTCGTCAGTATTTTATTAGTTTTGAAAATATTTAATAAAATAAAAAACACTTACACGTGGGACCCATTTTATTTATAATTCCAGAAATTATTTAAAGTTTATAAATTGAATATCTTTTAATCTGTAATTCCAAAAATTATGAAAAAATGACCAGAATGTTTGGAAAATTAAACTCTATCTGATTATGACATTTTCAAACAATTTTGAAAAAAGTTTGAATTTGAACATTATTTGAATTAAATTTAAATTCGGTTAAATTTGTCAATTTCACATTCAAATAAAATAAGAAAATATGAATAAGGTGTCAAATTTATCAGTGAAGTAAAAGTTATTTACTAAAAATGTTTTCATTCATGTTCGAGGAACTTCATTCTGACGCACTTTCAAAATACCCAAATTTCCCTTCCTTTTAAAGGAAGAAATTGCTTTCACCTAATCATTCTTTCATATCCTAAAACCCTAGCAACATATTGTACATGATTAGGGCCCCTTCTCAATGCATTAACTTGTCATGCATACATATTGTGCATTGCATTGAAGCCTTGTATTGAATTTTTGCTTTCTTTTCGGTGTTTGCTTTTTGTCGATAGATCGTGACCCGGAGGTTGATCCAGCCTACTACGACGACCTCGGCTCCACCTTCTACAAGCAAGGCAATCACAACCTCATGGAAACACCCATGTTTTAAGTGTTTTCAACTTCTTACTCATGCATGCGATTCAACTAAGTTTTGGGTCTTAGTTAGAGTTATCCTATTCAATGCATGTTCCCCTTTTTGTCGTCTTCATACTCGTCCCCTCCTAGTATGACTAGGTTTGTTTGAGTATTTCTAGAGCCTTGTGTGTTATATGATTATCCATGCTTAGTCTTATGATATGCTTAATCCGGTTGATGAATCCGGTCCATGTGTGAATCTAGTATGACATGTTGTTATGATATGATGTGATTTGGATAACTTGATTAACAAGGCATGGATGTTGAGGCCACCGTGGGTTGTGGTGTTTGTCTCGTTCATGCCCCTAGGAGCGAGTTCTCGCCTTCAAAGACAAGACTAAGAGTGTATCCACATGCGAGCCAATGAACCCTACTCAGCTAATTAACTTGTCTAGCCAGATCCATGGGTCACGTAGTTTGAGTTTTCCATCTGCGGGTGTGTCATAAAATGTTTTGGAGAAAACTTAGGGCGTGACCGGGACAAGTGATAGACGTACACAGATCTTGATCCCTGATGACCCACAAGTATAGAAGGTGTATCGTAGTACTTTCGATAAATAAGAGTGTCGAACCCAACAAGGAGCAGAAGGTGTTGACAAGAAGGTTGGATAAAGGATTCACTGTAAACACTAGCAAACGGGTTTTTGGAGGTTTTTGATATAGCAGATAAATAAAGTTCGAGTAAATAAAGTGAAGTAAATAATATTGCAGAAAGTGGCCTAATCCTTTTGAGAGAAAATGACAAGCCAGTTGTTCTATTTATGATTACCAAACGTTCTCGAGGACACATGGGAATTTTGTCAAGTGCTTTCGCTTCATTACGGTTGATTAATATTTATTGGTTCGCGAAGTGTTGTGTGGGTGAACCTATGCTAATGCACCGCCCAACTAGGACTAATACATACTTGTGATTATACCCCCTCGTAAGCATCCGCAAATACAAGAAAGTAATTAAGATAAATCTAACCACAACCTTAAAACTCCGGGATTTTACGCTCCCTCGTGCATTGGTTTCCTAATGGGGGTTTAGGTTTCTGTGACTCTGGCAACCCCTCAATTAGTATCCAAATACACAATGCATCCTCCTAGGCCCATAAAGGTGAAGTATCATGTAGTCGATGTTCATATGACACCACTAGAATAATAGCACCACAACTTAAATACCGAACCACGAGTTATTACTTCAATATAACTTCACTTCCAACATCATGACTTCTCCCATGTCCTCAAGAACTAAACGAACTACTCACAAGACATCATGTGGATCATAATAAGAGGTGATATAATGGATAATAACAATCTGGTCATAAAGTGCTAGCACCGATAAATCTCACAAGCATCAACTACTAACAAGTAATCCACACCGGGAGAGAGATCTAATGTAAAACAACGATAGAGGCCCCTAATTGTTACAGCGGGATGACGGTGGATGATGAGGGTGATGGTTCTGGTGGTGATGATGATGACGATGATGGTCTTGATGATGCCCGGAGCGATGATGGTGCCGATGGCGATGATTTCCTTTCTCCGGAGAGGAATTTCCTCGGCAGATTTCTCCCTCCGGAGAGCTTTTCTCTCTCTGGTGTTTTCCGCCTCGAGGCGGCAACGGAATAATTCTTTGATGATAGTCTAGGGCTTAGGGTTCCCTGGGGGTCAAGTACGCAAAAGGGATCGACCATAGGTGGGCCAGGATGGCCACACCATCAGGCAGCGCGGCCAAGGGGGGCGCCACCCCATGGTGTGGGCCCCTGATGGCCCCCCTCTGGCTCCCCTTCTGGCTATCCTCCTCCTCCAAACTTTTAAGACATCTCCGGTGTCCCCCCTCTTCTTCTGAACTTCTGAAATACGATATCTCGACGGTGCTTTTTCCATCAGATTTCTGGTCCCGGTGTTTATTCTCCAAAAATTATGAAACATGCAAAATAAGATAAAATAACATAAGTGATGCATCATAACATGAAATATATCGATGAATAACAGAAAATAACAATATAAAACAGTGATGCAAAATGGACGTATCAACTCCCCCCAAGCTTAGACCTCGCTTGTCCCCAAGCGAAACTGAACTCAGTAAGCATGACCACAGGTTTATGGAGTGAGGTGTCGATAAATAAAATACGGACAAGAGGCATCACATCTAACAAGGAACAAGTCATTTTAGACAAGAACTTCCTCTCATATAATCAAACTTGAAACAAGTAAAGGAACAATAAAGGTGCAAAAAGTAAATCAAAATTGGTAAAGGTAAGCTTCGTTCTTGGTCAGAGAACAATTAACAGTGTACTTATCTTTCGATCAGAGTCTTTATACTAGAGCTTATATTGCAGAGTTTATCATGCTCAACTATAACGGTCTCTTTGTAGACATTGGTAACTTTCAAAGTGGTATTCAAACAGATAAAAGCATTTGTAGAAACAAGGAAGAATAAAGAACATGATTGAGTAAATCAACATATAGCTGGATGAATCACAACAACTCAAATGCTTGCTTAAGACAGAAAGAAGTAGGTTTACTGACTCAACATAAATGTAAAAGATAAGCCCTTCGTAGAGGGAAGCATGGATCACTCATGTGCTAGAGCTTTTATTTTGTAAAACAGAGGTATAAAATGGTTGACATTCCTCCCAACCTTTCTTACAGAAACCATGGCTAACCGAATTCTCGGGTGCCTGCCAACATTTACAAACCATGGAGGAGTGTCGAATTTTGAGAGGAGTATGTTTATGTAAACGAATGGCAAACAGAAAATACAGTACGTCACAAGCCAACTAGACTTCACAAGAGCGGCTCCCATAGAAGGACGCAACTGGTATGGAAGGTCACCCCTCTTTCTCTTTTGTTTACACAATTATGCTTTGACTGATAAATCAAGGGCAAAAATAGTGAAGAGAATTTGTATTATTATTTGGGGCTGGGAACCCCACTGCCAGCTCTTCTAGAATTTGGATAAGCGGATGAAACCACTAGTCCAGGGTGTGAAATCCAGTCAACAAGTGAGATAAAGATTCTCTATTTGCGTCCTCATGAGCTAAAACAGGAGCACAAAACATGTGTAATTTTGAAGGTTTAAAGGTAGCACACAAGCAATTTACTTGGAGTGGCGGTGAAATACCACATATAGGTACGTATGGTGGACTCAAATGGAAAGGTTTTGGGGCTCAAGGTTTGGACGCACGAGAAGCATTCCCTCTCAGTACAGGTTTTTGGCTAGCAAGGTTGGGTAGCAAGCATAACAATCGAAGTAAAAAAAACAAACAGGTGTATGATAAAGAAAATCATGCAATCTTCCTTGAAGGTGCAAACAAACTTATTTGAGAATACTAGGCTTATGGGCTAACAAGAAAGAAAGATCATGGCATAATATATCTACATGCAACTCCTTCTTTTCTACTTAAGTCTCAACGTATTGTTGCTACTGACCAATGCTAAGTTTTCCAAAACCAACTAGATTATCTTGGAGCTCCAAAATTGATACCAATACTAACAACAAGATCAATCACATAACAAAAATTCCAAACTAAAATAAAGTAGAGAAAGTAGATGATGAAACTTCTCATTAATATTTCATTGCGGCAACTCAAACCAAGGGATACAACGATAACCAACTAAGGAGTGACACTTCCATACTGCAAACCATCCTATATGATATTTTCTCTACTCATGATATGACTCTTATAAAGGGTAAAAGGTGAAAGATACAGGTGATACCGCGACACTCCCCCAAGCTTGGAACAAGCCAAGGGGATGCCAATACCAATAACGAATCAATTCTTCGGTGGTGGTGGTGAATCCTTCTCGATGAGCTTATCAATTGATTTCTTCAGATCTTCAATTGCGAACATAAGCATACGCATCATCTCCGTATTGTGATCAATACGGTTTGCATGCTTGTCTGACGGTGAATTCCAGCCATCAAGATTCCCCCCCCCCACACACACACTTCCTTAGGTTGAGAGCTTTCTCTATCTGCACGGTTAGAACGATCCATATCCCAGCAAGAAGGCAACTTTGCCTCGGGTACCCTCATATATTGATATTCATGAATTAAAGTATGGAAAGGTCTCTTAACACGTGGGAGTGAAACCTATGGGTCGAAGCAGCGACTTAGAGCCTTCCATCTAGCGCTCATCCCCGTCGTTTTCCTGGAAGGTTTTGCAACCACTCCAATGCTTGCGATGGTAGCGTGTCGGATATATGCCAATTAGGGGTATATCCGGCATTGGCCTAAAGACCGTATTACCATGGTGGCCCACAGGCAATGGAACATAGTCCATTGGGCGGCCCAGTAAGCTGACGGACAAGAAGCCAGATTCTAGAAGAACCCGGAACACGACCCAAAGTGGTGTGGCTTGGAGGAGAAGACGGATTCCTTACTTCCCAAGTTAGATACTTTCCGTAGTCTTCTAGGTTTCCTTTTTGTAAGCCCTAATCTGGCTATCTATATAAAGCCGGACGGGATCAAAAAAAGACAGACAATTACCTATAAGCCTTGCCGAGAAGTTGATCCTCGCCGAGTTAGAGAAACCATACTCACATTGTACTTTGTATACTTCAGGCTTCAGGCCTAATTTAGTGAGATTGCAGGAGTAGGAACGCCGCCTAGTTGCGTCGTACCGTACCGGGGTAAACTCGGTGTTCTCGTTTGAAGTGCTATCACGTCCCCCCCCACCGGTTCTACCAGTAGCCTTATGGCACCCCCGTCCATGAACCTTACTACGATGTCTCGACATAGCGCGTGGACGCACTCGTGGGTTTTCTTCTACATCTCCTTCAGCTCCACTTTTGATCTCCTCCTTCGGCTTCCGATCTTGGAGATCATCATCCTTTGGTCCATTCCCCTTGTTGTTGTTTGCGGAGTCCATGGTGCTTCTAAAACTGAAAACAGATCCTGGCAGAAACAACTCGAAACAGAAACACGGCGAGAAAATGATATACGGACCTCGAGGGCTCCGGGGGGTTATATAGCAAAAATATGCGTAGTGAAAGGAAAGTCCAGGTCGAAAACGAGTCGGAGAGGGGCTCCGGGGATCCCACACCATAGGGTGGCGCGGCCAAGGGTGGGCGCGCGCCCCAGGTGGTGTGGTGCCTCCGGGCACCTTCTCCAACTCCTCTTCGGCTCGGTATTTTTCATATTTTCCAAAAATAATTAAATTATACCTTGGAAAGTAATCCGCGAACTTTTTCTTAACAGAACTGTTACCTATTCCAAAACAGACTTTGTAGATTCTGGAATCTTCCCTCTAATGAACTTCTCCGGAGTCATTACTTGAATAACATCAACATCTTCATACTAGGAATCCCCAGAAATATAATGTTTGAGTCTTTGCCCATTTACCACTTGTGTAGTGTTATCTTTGAGGGAAGCAATTTTGATTGCACCCGAACGATACACTTCTTCAATAATATAAGGTCCTTCCCATCTGGAGAGTAATTTTCCTGCAAAAAATCTGAGACGAGACCGATACAATAGAACTTTCTCACCAACATGAAACTCTCTTTTAAGGATTCGTTTATCATGCCATTGTTTAAGTTTCTCTTTAAAGGGCTTGGCATTTTCATAAGCTTCACATCTTAATTCATCTAAATGATTCAAATCAAGCATTCTTTTCTTACCAGCAAGTTTAAAATCTTTGTTAAGTTCTTTCACTGCCCAATAAGCTTTGTGTTCTAATTCTAAAGGCAAGTGAAAAGCTTATCCATAAACCATTTTATAGGGAGACATACCCATAGGATTTTTATAAGCAGTTCTATGAGCCCATAAAGCATCATTCAACTCATCAGATCAATTCTTCCTAGATTTATTAACAATCTTTTGCAAGATAGATTTAATTTCTCTATTTGATAATTCTACTTTCCCACTGGTTTGAGGATGATAAACTGAGGCAATTCTATGATTAACATCATATTAAGCAAGGGTTTTTCTAAAACCACCATGAATAAAATCTTTAAGCATTTTTTAAAGAGGTCTCACCATCAGCACTTTTTGTAGGTATAGCTTCTACCCACTTAGTAACATAATTAACAGCAACAAGAATGTGAGTATAACCATTCGAAGGAGAAAAAGAACCCATAAAGTCAAATCCCCAACAATCATAAGGTTCAATAACAAGAGAATAACTCATAGGCATTTCATTACGTCTAGAAATATTTCCTACTCTTTGACATTCATCACAAGATAAAATAAATTTACGTGCATCTTTAAAGAGAGTAGGCCAATAGAAACCTGATTGTAGAACCTTCTGTGCGGTTCTATCTCCAGCGTGATGTCCTCCATAAGCACTACTATGGCACTTCTTTAATATTTCACGTTGTTCATGATCTGGCGCACATCTTCTCATAATACCATCTACTCCTTGTTTATATAAATGTGGGTCATCCCAAAAATAATGCCTCAAATCATAGAAGAATTTTCTTCTTTGTTGAGCTGTAAATGTTGGAGGCAAATACTTTGAAACAATAAAGTTAGCATAATAAGCATACCATGGACTATCTTGGGATTTTACCTTTGTTGCAGCCAACTATTCATGTTGAAAACTATCATTAAGAGGAATAGGGTCAAAAGTAATGTTTTCCAATCTAGACAAGTTATCAGCAACAAGATTTTCAGCACCCTTCCTATCCACAATATGCAAATCAAACTTTTGTAAAAGCAACACCCATCTAATAAGCCTAGGCTTAGCATCTTTATTTTCCATAAGGTATCTAATAGCAGCATGATCAGTATGAATAGTAACTTTTGACTCAACAATATAAGGTCTAAACTTATCACATGCAAAAACTACAGCTAAGAACTCTTTTTCAGTAGTAGCATAATTATTTTGAGAAGCATCAAGAGTCTTACTAGCATAATGAATAACATTCAACATCTTATCTACGTGTTGTCCAAGAACAACACCTACAACAAAATCACTAGCAGCACACATAATTTCAAAAGGTGAATTCCAATCAGGTGGTTGAACTATAGGAGCAGTAGTTAAAGCCTTCTTTCAAGTTTCAAAAGCTTCCTTACAATCATCATAAAAAACAAATGGTACATATTTTTGAAGAAGATTAGTAAGAGGCTTTGATATTTTAGAGAAATCTTTAATAAACCTCCTATAAAAACCAGCATGACCAAGAACACGACGAATACCTTTAACATCCCTAGGACAAGTCATTTTCTCTATGGCTTCCATGTTAGTTGTGTTAACTTCAATACCTCTTTCAGAAATTTTATGTCCAAGAACAATTCCTTCATTAACCATAAAGTGGCATTTCTCCCAATTAAGAAAAATATTAGTTTTCTCACATCTCTGCAAAACTTTATCAAGGTTGTGCAAATAATTATCAAAAGAAGTTCTATAGATGGAGAAATCGTCCATGAATACGTCCACAATCTCTTCAAAAAAACCATGAAAAATAGCAGACATGCATCTTTGAAAAGTAGAAGGAGCATTACACAAACCAAAAGGCATACATCTATAAGCATAAGTACCATAAGGACAAGTAAAGGTTGTTTTCTCTTGATCTTTCTTCCTAACAGAAATTTGAGAAAACCCAGAATAACCATCAAGAAAGCAAAAAATGAGTTTTCTTAGACAACCTCTCTAACATTTGATCAATAAAGGTTAAAGGATAATGATCTTTCTTAGTAACTTTATTAACCTTTCTAAAATCAATACACATTCTATAACCAACTACTACTCTTTGTGGAATGAGCTCATTATTTTCATTAGGCACAACAGTCATTCCTCCCTTCTTATGGACACAATGCACAGGGCTCACGCATCTACTATCAGCAATATGAAAAATAATACCAGCATCAAGGAGTTTTAATACCTCATTTCTTACCACTTCCTTCATCTTAGGAATTAAACGACATTGATGTTCAACTACTGGCTTTGCATCAGGTTCAATATTAATAGCATGCTGACATATAGTAGGAGAAATTCCCTTCAAATCATCCAGAGTATATCCAATAGCTCCACGGTGTTTCTTCAGAATTCCCAATAATCTTTCCTCTTCTTCACCTGAAAGTTTAGCACTAATAATAACAGGATATGTTTTCTTATCATCAATTTAAGCATATTTAAGATCATCGGGCAAAGGTTTTAAGCCAAAGAAAGGATCCTCCTTTGGTGGTAACGTGGTACCCAAGTCTTCCACAGGTAAATTATGTCTCACTATCACCGGTTGACGAAGAAGAATATCGTCAATCTCATTTCTCTCTTCCATAAAGACCTCACTTGTGTGGTCCTCCGTATATTGCTTCAAATCATTGTTAGGAGCAAGAGAAATAGAGGCAAGTTGTTCAACTCTAAAATTCTCATTAGGCAATTCAGATTCATAAGGTGCTCTAGCAAATTTGGAGAAATTGAACTCATAAGATTTTCCATTGAATTTAGTCAAAATCTTCTCCCTCTTACAATCTATAATAGCATACAAGTGTTCAAGAAAGGTCTACCAAAAATAATAGGATAAGTTTTACTAGCATTCTTACCAAGTACTAGAAAATATGTGGGATATTTAGTCTTACCACATAAAACTTCCACATCTCTAACAATACCAACCGGAAAGACAATTTCTCTATTAGCAGGCTGAATAACCACATCAATATCTTCAAACTCACAAGAACCAGTTTCATGCATAATTTCTCTATAAAGCTCATAGGGTATCTCAATAGAACTAGAACCAATATCACACAAACCATAATAGCAATGATCACCAATCTTAACAAAAAGCACAGGAACACTAGTTTTCTTAGGTCTATGAGGATGGGAAACAATATTAGAAGCATCCTCACAGAAGACAATGTGTTCATCCTCCACATTTCCACAAACAAGATCTTTTACTATTGCTATAGCAAGTTAAACAGTTATTTGTTCATCAGGTTCAAAAAAATTCTTATTACTATTATTAACCACACTAGCCACCATAGAGTGTTCTTTCACCTTAGCAGGGAAAGGCATTTTTTTAGCATAAGGCTCAGGAACGGCAGGATTAACAACATGCACTTCTACATTACTAGCAGGAACAATATCTTTATAAGGTGCATGATACTTGTGATAATCCTTTTTAGGAATATCAAGATAAGAGGCAAAAGATTTAAGACAGTTTGCAAAGATTTGAGAATCAAGACCACAAATGTCAGACCCCGGACCCAGAGATATACAAACTGTCATGTGCTCCTAGCAATGGACTCACAAGGGCTTCAGGGTTACCAGCCCCGGCCGCAACAAACAACGGCAGACAGACCGGATTCATCGGCACGTAGTCCGGATCCCCGGTCTACTACTCCTTATGTCCACGCTAGTCATAACCAGATATGTATACCCAAGCGTCCACGAGTCGGATGAAACTGAAGGAACGGGACCAAAGTTATACAGAGCTGCTATGTGTCCAGAAAGTGCAACAACAATCGAGGGTTACTGGGGTTACCTCGCCCCAGGCCGATCACATCGACAGGCGGGCTCGGACATGGATCATCGGCTCCACAACCCCTCGACTGCGACAACTATGCAGGCATAGCCAAAACTGTATAACAATGAGCTCGAAACCAACAACCGATCAAAGCAGTACTCTAAACATGAAGCTTTATTAAACAGGTGTTACTAGAGTATAGCTTACAAGCAGAGGTCACACGACCCAACATTACATTAGACAACGGAAGGCAAATTATGTTGCTAATCAACAAGAACCAAAAAGGCCTAAGAGGCCGCAACATAAGGCGACGTCCCAGCCCATAGATTCCAGGCTGTTACCTGGGAACCCCAAACTACTCGTCGATGTCCACGTTGAATCACCACCGATGTGAGATCTTCTCCTGAACCAAAATTAAGCAAACCTGAGTACGGGAGGTACTCAACAAGGCTTAGTTAACCTATTATATATCTGCTATCTTCAAAAAGGTTTTATGAAGGTTATTTGCGTAAAGCCATCTTTGTTTTCCAAGTTGAGGAAGAAACAACACGTCTCATAGAGTATTTTGAAAACAGATGAGAAAGCTACTCAACTACTGATATCATCATCTTTTAATCCACCAAATCATTTCAGCACCTCGTGCTTCAAAGATCACCTCCTCCAGTTGTTCCACTATCTCATGCTACAAGGTAACCCCTCTCGGCATCTCCGAGGAGGCATCCTTCATTCGTTATCAACAAGTTTTAATCATTCCGTTTAAGTTGTCTATGATCACAGAATCCGTCACCAAGTCGTCTTTAACCGCAGACACGGCTTTTCGAAAAGATTTAACCCTGCAGGGGTGTACAACTTTACCCACACGTACCAACCGACTCTTAGTGCCACATGATTAGCACTAGCCCGGGAAGTGCCGGCAGAGGGTGGTCGATTCCCGACATTTACCTTGTCGAACTATATCCATGAGTCAACCCAAACAGGGCCACCCCGTCAACAGGGAGTTGGCCACCTCCTGACGTCACCTGTTCTGTGAGTCGGGAACAAGATCCGTGTACGTCCATCACTTGTCCCGGTCACGACCTAATTTTCTCCAAAACATTTTCTGACTCACACGCAGATGGAAATCTCAAACTACGTGGCTCATGGATAAGGTTAAACAAGTTAGTCAGCCGGGCGGGGTTCATCGGCCCACGTGTGGCTGTACGCTCAGTCTTGGCTCGAAGGCGAGAACTCGCTCCTAGGGGCATGAACAGGACAAAACGCCACAACCCATTGTGGCCTCACATCCATGCCGTGATTAGTCAAGTTATCAAAGGTAATTCAAATCATAAACACCTGACATAGTAGATTCACGCATTGACCAGATTCATCAACTAGGCATGGCTAAGCAAGACTCACAAGGTTTAGCAAAGCGCGCACAAACAAACCTATAGCTGCTAGGTGAAGTGGATCAGGATATCTAGGTTATGCAGTATATAGGAGAACTCTATCTACTGACATCAAATAGTTTGGGACCGAATGCAAAGTACGAGATTCAAATTACTTTGAAACCATATATGAGCAGATAAGAGGTTATGCTTGCCTTGGTTATAAGAAAACCAGATAAATTCTTCAGGAATAAGTGCTTGACTTGTCGGTTAGGATCAAGTATTCGTCATGCCGTTGTCGATCTTCTCTTCGGAGTCACGTTCTACCGAGGGGGAAACAACACCGAAAGAGAAAACAACTATCAAACATGGCATCGATGCAATGCGCAATATGTATGCATGAGCAAATTAATGCACTGAAATAACGCCCTAAACATGTTGGGTGGGTTGCTAGGGTTCGTATGTCAAACATGCAATTATGTTGAAAATAGCCCCGAAATGGACCCCGGAGGGTGTTTCAGACGATTCTGGAAGTGAGTAGAATTTTAGTTGCCCAAATGGGTTTGAAAACATCATAAACATGTTGCATTTATCATTTTGAGCATTTTGGTATATAACTTTTAACTTTGTAATTTTAGTGAATAAAAACTTATTTTTCTATTTTTAAATCATTAAACAACACTAAATAAATGGTCATTTTTGGACTTTCTCAAAAATGTGTGAAAATGACATATTCAGATAGTTTACATTTTTCTGAACACTCCCATACTTCCCTTTTATTTTTCAGAGTAATATTTTGGAAGATATTAAATTATCAAATTTTATTCATTTTGTGGAAATAGAAAAACAGGATTTGTGACGTCACGATGACGTCAGCGGCCCTGATGATCTTCTCTGATGAATTCAATCGTGAAATACTACTGCGAATTGGCCGAAGCCGTTTGGTTCCTTGGGTAGAGGCTTCGACAGCGAGCTAGAAGGTGGCGGCGCCGCTCCTATATGGTCGCCGGAGCGCGGCCGGCGACGAGGTACCGCGGCGGCGCATGGTGGCGCTCGGTGTCGTGAAGATGTAGTGGGGGAGGGAGTGATTGGAGGGGACGGGGATGCTCACCACGGAGCGGCGGAGCTCGTGGAGCGGTCGAGGAAGGCAGGGGAGGCCGGAGGAGACGGCATCGACAGCGGCGGTCACCGGCCGGAGTCGGTGAAGAAGTGGATGGCGGCGGGGATTCCGGCCCTCCCGGATCAATTCCTTCCTCGGGGACGTTCAATGGATGTCCAGGGAGCTTCCGGTGGCGTCCAATCGTGCCGGGGTGGTCGGAGACAACGGGAAATCGCGGCGGTCGGCCGTACCGATAGTTAGGGTTAGGGTTTGTTCCATGTGAGGGGCCAGAGAGAGAGAGAGCGATGCGAGGAGGAGAAGGGAGAGGGGACACGTCCTTGGGCGGCCTTATCTCCGCGAGCAAAGGCACAGAGGAGGTGGCAGTTCGACGCCTAAGCGGCCTCCACGCAGCTGGTCCTTCTGTCAAAGGTTGAAGAAGACATATTGCACAACACCCCCTGGAGTTTTCGGAATTCACCAGAAGGTCATTTTCTGCCTTAAAACAGCAAACAGATTTGAAAGATTGGGGTCCTTTTTGCAACAATAAAAATTAGCAAAAATGCTTTTTGGAAAGCTTATAAAATTTCCAACCTAACCACAACTTGGTTTTCCAAATTTGAAATTATTTTGAAAACAATTTTTGGGAGATCACTTTAAGTGACTTTTATGCAAGTTTCACTTAAATTCAATTTAAGAAATTGATTCAAATTTTTCCATGCATGCTATGCAATGAACACCACACCACAACCCTTTTGTTAGCAAATTTGGGATGTTACAACAAACAACACTAACATTATAGAAATCATTGGTTCCCATAAAAGATTTAATGCATTCATAATCGTAATTTATACCTGACTTTCTACCTTTGCCATTCTCCCATCCTTCAGTGTTTTCTTGAATACGATCAAGAAGATCCCATTTAGCTTCTTCCTTCATGCGTGTGAATGATCCAGAACAAGAAGCATCCAATAAATCCTTATCATGAAAAGAAAGCCTTGCATAAAAAATATTGATAACAATATTACATGGGATTTCATGAACGGTACATTTTAGCATTAATAACTTCATTCTCCCCCACTATTGGGCAATACTATCTTCATCATGAGGCCAGAAATTATAGATTTGATTCCGGTCTTTATGAATCTCACTAGGAGGATAAAATTTAGAATAAAAGAGAGGAACAATTTCCTCCCATCCAATAGATTCACCATTCTTCAATAATTTGAAACATTCAGCGATAAAGAAAATAATTTCCTTTTAACCTGATCCGTTGTAATACCTGCACACCTGAATAACTCGCATAATTCATGTATAAAGATCAAATGATCACTAGGATGGACAGTTCCATCACCGTAATAGCAGTTATCCATAACACGTCCAACAATTTTCATAGGTATTTTATAAGGATCTAATTCAGCAGATAACGAGTTACCTACTACCCTAGTAGTAACAGTAGAAGTACCCCTAAACAGAGAACCAAAATTATTCTCCATAATGAAATAAAACAGCAGTCAGAAATAAAAACAACACTCACAATAAAAGTTTCTCTTACCAATTCAACTTACAAATAGTGCTTCACTCCCCGACAACGGCACCAGAAAATAGTCTTGATGACCCACAAGTATAGGAGGTGTATCGTAGTACTTTCGATAAATAAGAGTGTCAAACCCAACGAGGAGCAGAAGGTGTTGACAAGCAGGTTGGATAGAGGATTCACTATAAACACTAGCAAACGGGTTTTGGGAGGTTTTTGATACAACAGATAAATAAAGTGTGAGTAAATAAAGTGCAATAAATAATATTGCAGAAAGTGGCCCGATCCTTTTGAGAGCAAAGGAGAAGCCGATTGTTCTACTTATGATTACCAAACATTCTCGAGGACACATGGGAATTTCGTCAAGTGCTTTCGCTTCATTACGGTTGATTAATATTTATTGGTTCGTGAAGTGTTGCGTGGGTGAACCTATGATAATGCACCGCCCAACTAGGACTAATACATACTTGTGCTTATACCCCTCGTAAGCATGCGCAAATACAAGAAAGTAATTAAGATAAATCTAACCACAACCTTAAAACTTCGGGATTCTACGCTCCCTCGTGCATTGGTTTCCTAACGGGGGTTTAGGTTTCTGTCATGCTGGCAACCCCAAAATTAGTAGCCAAATACACAATGCATCCTCCTAGGCCCATAAAAGTGAAGTATCATGTAGTCGACGTTCACATGACACCACTAGAAGAATAGCACCACAACTTAAATACCGAACCACGAGATATTACTTCAATATAACCTCACTAGTAACATCACGACTTCTCTTATGTCCTCAAGAACTAAACGAACTACTCACAAGAAATCATATGGATCATAATTAGAGGTGATATAATGGATAATAACAATCTGGTCATAAAGTGCTAGCACCGATAAATCAAACAAGAATCAACTACTAACAAGTAATCCACACCGGGAGAGAGATCTAATGTAAAACAACGATAGATGCCCCTAATTTTTACAGCGGGATGACGGTGGATGATGAGGGTGATGGTACTGGTGGTTATAATCATGACGATGACGATCTTGATGATTCCCGGAGCGATGACGGTGACGATGGCGATGATTTCCCCTCTCCGGAGAGGAATTTCCCTAGCAGATTTCTCCCTGCCGGAGACTTTTTCTCTCTCTGGTGTTTTCCTCCCCAAGGCGGCGGCGAAATATATCTTAGATGATAGTCTGGGGCATAGGGTTTCGTGGGGGTCAGGTACGCGAAACGGATCGACCAGAGGTGGGCCAGGGTGGCCACACCATCAGGCGGCGCGGCCAAGGGGGCGTGCCACCCCATGGTGTGGGCCCCTGTTGGCCCCCCCCTCTGGCTCCCCTTCTGGCTAGCCTCCTCCTCTGAACTTCTACGACATCTCCGGTGTCCCCCTCTTGTTCTGAACTTCTGAAATAGGGTATCTCGACGGTGCTTTTCCATTACATTTCTGGTCCCAGTGTTTATTCTCCAAAAATTATGAAACATGCGAAATAAGATAAAATAACATAAGTGATGCATCATAACATTAAATATATCAATGAATAACAGAAAATAAAAATATAAAACAATGATGCCAAATGGACGTATCAATCCTGACTCACAGAACGGGTGTCGTCGGGAGGTGACCAACTCTCGGTTGACAGGGTGGCCCTATTTGGGTTGACTCATGGATATGGTTAAGGAAGGTAAAGGCCATGGTCGATGACCCTCTGTCGCGCTCTTAGGAAAGAGTGTTACTGCGTGGCAATAAGAGTCAGTTGATACATGTGGGTACAGTGTACCCCTGTAGGGATAAATCTTTTCGAAAAGTCGTGTCCATTGTTACGGATGACTTGGCAACTGATTCTGTGATCATAGATAACTTTAACGGAATGACTAAAAACTTGTTGACAACGAATGAAGGGTGTCTCCTCGATTAAGTCGAGAGGCGTGAACCTTGTAGCATGAGATAGTTTGGGGATGAGAAAGAATTGGTGGAACGAAATAAGATGATGATCTCATTAGTTGAGTAGCTTTCTCCTCTATTTTGGAAATACTCTATTACACGTGCTTCTTCTTCCTCAACTTCGGTAAACAAAAGTTGCTTTACGCAAGATAACTTAGAAGCCAAGTCTTGCTGAGTACCTTTTGTACTCAATCTTGCCTCGTTATTGTTTTTGTTACACGCGCAGAAGCTTCAGCTGAAGAAGGTTTCTACCTCAATGTCGATGAGTAGTTCCGGGTTCCCAAGTGGCAGCCTGGTATCTATAGTATGGGTTTGTCTATGTTTCTTATGTTCGGACTCTTAGTGCTTTTGCAGACTTGTTGTATAGCAACATAATTTGCTTTCATTGTTTGGTGTACTATTGGATTACCTGACCTATGTTGGTCGTGTAGCCTCTGCGTGTAATGCTATACTCTAGTAAGTCTTGTATAATACAACTTCATGTCTAGAGTGCTTCTTTGATTGGTTGTTTATTTCGAGCTCGTCATTATACAGTTTTGGCTATGCCCGTGTCGTTGTCGTAGTCGAGGGGTTGTGGAGCCAATGATCCATTTCTAAGCACGTCTGCCGATGTTTACTCGGCCTGGGCTTGGTAACCCAAGTAACCCTCGATTGTTGCTGCACTTCCTGTGACACATAGCATATGTATAGCTTCATTCATCTTCATACGACTCATGGATTCTTTTATGTGCATATTTCGTTATGACGAGCATGCACACAAGCAGTAGTAGTACCGATGTGTAGCCGGCTTGCGCGCCGGCAACTGATTCCGGTCTCCCCGCCGTTGTTTGTTACGGCCGAGGCTGGTAACCCCGAATCCCTTGTGGGTCCATGAATAGGAGCACATAACAATATGTATAACTCTGGGTCCGGGTTCCGCCACTAGTGGCTCACGGGAAGGTCGTACTAAGTGGTGTGCATCTCATAAGACACCTAGGGTTGATGAAATTGAAGAGACTCTTGATCCCTCGAAGCCCAAGTGAAAGCCAAGGTTTCCTCCCCTTGAGAAGACTCTTCCTAGCAAAGAAAAATATGCCTTCAAGTATGTGATGTCGTGTTCCTTGCCACTTGACAGGAAAATTCATATATCATCGACCGTGTGATATGTCTCAAATGTATCTATAATTTCTGATGTTCCATGTGTTTTCATGCCATATGATACATGTTTCCTATACACTTTATGTCATTTTTATGAATTTTTTGGAACTAACCTATTGACAAGATGCCACAGAGCCAGTTCCTGTTTTCTGTTGTTTTTGGTTTCAGAAAAGTTGTTCTGGAAATATTCTCGGAATTGGACGAAACAAAATCACAGAGTCTTAGAATTTCTGGTACGTCAAAGGAGTCCAAAGGAGACCCAGAGGGGGCAGAAGATGAACCACACCATAGGGGGGGCGCGGGTCCCCCTAGCCACACCAGCTGGTGGTATGGGACCCTCGGGCACCCACCGACATCGCCCTTTCGCCTATATAATCCCCCTGATGCATAAACCCTAAAATATCCATCCCCCTTCCATGAAAAGTTCCGTAGCTCCACCGCAGATGACGATAAGTTTCAGGGGACAAAAATCTCTGTTCCGGCACCCTGCCGGGACAGGGAAGTGCCCCCAGAGCCATCTCCATCGACTTCACCGCCATCTTCATCGTTGTTGCTCTCTCCCATGATGAAGAGGGAGTAGTTTTCCCCCGGGGCTGAGGGCTCTACCGGTAGCTATGTGTTTCATCTCTCTCTCTCTCTCTCCCATGGTGTGATCTTTATGTGATCATGAGCTTTGTAATCTAGTTGAATAAGTAGATGTTACTCTTCATCTGTTATGCTACTCAAGTGGTTTTGTTATGAGATCTCCGTAGAAACTTTGATTACGGTGTAAAGGTGATAGTGTGTTCACCATGTGGTTTAGCATGATATATATATATATATATATTGTGTTGGATGACCCTATGAAATTGTGGTGTTTTTATAGAACCACATAGGGCTCATAGTGACAGTGTGAGGTTACCTGGATGGGGAAATGCGAACTCTAAGGAGTGCGTTTATAGCCATACGCAATGATTGGTATTTTTTATCCGACCGGAAAGTGGTTCAGGGTAGCATAGTGAAGAGATGATATTTATGTATTCAATTATGTTATTATTGTTGAGAGTGTCCACGAGTGAAAGTATGATCCCTAGGATTTGTTTCTAAGCATTGAAACACTGTTTAAAATCAGTCCTGCTACATGTTTGCTTGCTGCCATTTTTATTTCAGATTGCTACTATCACTTATAATCATCCATATTACTTTGATTTCACTATCTCTTCGCCAAACTAGTGCACCTATACAACCGACAATTGTATTAGGTGTGTTGGGGACACAAGAGACTTCTTGTATCGTAATTGCAGGGTTGCTTGAGAGGGATACCTTTGGCCTCTACCTCCTTGTCGGGGGGTTACCCCCGAGTAGGGTAAAGGCAAGTGGTAGAAGCAACTATCAGAAGAGAGGTTTGGTCGAGTAGCCGCCTACCCGGTACTTGCTACCCGGTCGACTGCTACTCGGTCTCTCCTCAAGATGACCAGAAGGAAGAATCAATCAAGTTCTGTCCTTTCGAGTAGAAGAGTTGGCCCGAGTAAAATTGGCGGGAACCTACTCGGGCCAGAAAGTCAAAGGAGCCGTTCTGACACAGGATCCCGCGTATCCTGGGTCCGTACTTGGCAGTATTCGAACAACTGTTCATCTGGGACCGGCCTGCCTGACAGTGACAGCATGGAAGCAGGCCGTCGCAGGATAAGGGGGGCCTACTCTGTGTTTGGCACACTGATACCAGTCTGTCCCCTTGTTTTGCCCAACGACTTTCCAGATGCAGCCAAGATTAGGAACCAAAGCTGTCAGCGGGAACCCGGAAGAAGGACGATGTGCACACTATGTCGACACTTGTCCATGTTTGGACGTATCCGGCTGGGCACCGGGTATATAAGGTGCCCCGCCGCCTCCTGCGTGAGGGATCGCAAGCAGGATCGTAGGATCGAACACTTGGTGACCTAATTCTTGACCTAGTTCATCACGTTGAGAGGAGAGTGGCTACTCGGTAGCAAGAACATTGTACTGTGGCTACTCGGTGAGACACCAGAATACATAGAGAAAGGCAGGAGTAGGGGTTTTACCTCCTCACGAGGGCCCTCAACCTGGGTAGATCGTGTTGTTTGCAGTGTTTACTTCGTACCTCACGCGGCTACTCGTCGCGTGATCCCTCCCCGAGCACCTCCAGCGTCCTTCGTCCCCACATCTTTAGCCATCCCATGGCATCTGCCGTGACACCACCACGACAGTTGGCGCCCACCGTGGGGCAACCAGAAGCGCTGGTTGGAGTTTCTGTTCGGACAGGATCTTCTTCAGCAGAGCGCGTGGTCTGTGGCCTTGTCCACAGATTCGGCTCCTTCGACTTCGTCACCGACAACGCTGGCGATTTCGGCGGCAGGGCCATGCCGGAGGGCGGCTCGGTGATCTCCTTCGGCTCTCACCTCGTCTACGTCGCCACCGTCGCCAACCGCGAGTACCCCGAGCTGGTGCATGACGCGGAGGATCCTCCCGCGGTGATCGCTGCTCGCGGAAGGCCCGCGTGCCGTTCTGCGAACTGCGCTGAGGTGATGGTGACCGGCTTGGCGGCAAACACTGGCGCAGCCGCTACTGGCGCTGCGGCAGTCGTCGAGGATCTTGCTGCACCAAGCACTGGTGGCAGGACTCACCGGCCCTACGAGAAGGAGTGCAACTTGCCGCCTTCCACTTCTACGACTATTCCCGCGTCGGCTGTGCGACCTGGCATGCCAACTCCCACCGACATCGAGCTCCTAGCCATGAGGGAGCAGCTCGAGCGGCAACGCCTGGAGCTGCTTGCCGAGCAGGCGGAGTTGGATAAGGTGAGGTTGGAGTTGAGTCTAGATCAGCTCGAGTACGACAAGGCTCACGGCTTCACGCCAGTCGCTAGGAGGGCTAGCAGAGTAGGTGCCACTCGGCGCAACCTTGGTGCCGAGATGGCGACAGTTGTAGAGGTTCCTGCTAAGTCCGCCACCGCAAACACCTCCACCCGGCCCAGATATAGCACACCCGCCAAGACACTTAGAGCTGCAGAGGCTGTAGCTGCCGAGTTGCCTCGTCTTGATGGCGATGCGCGTATTAGGCAGCAAGAAAGACTCAACGAGTTGGTGTAGGAGGCTGCTAGGCAGAATGAGGAGTTCCGAAAAGCCAACCCTGGTGCCGGAGCTTCTCAGGTGGTGCACTCGCACGCGGCTAGATCTAACGATCAGGCCTCGTCTCCGCATCCCAGCCGCGAGAAGAGCCGCAGCGGACGTTCGGCCAGAGATAGGCAAATGCAGGTGTATGACCCGGCTGCTGCCGCGAGACAGCTTGCTGTGCCGCAGCAGCCCGGGCAGGAACACAACGCTGCAAGAGCATGCTCTCAAGCCCATCAAGCTCAAAGCCAGGCCCGAGATGAAGCGCGTCCAGGTCCTTCTCGGCGTCCCGCTGCTCCGCCTACTCGGCAGAGGCAGCAGCCGCGCGCAGTGGCAGCAGTCGCCAACCCGGTGGAGCAGCCTGCAGCTGTGCAAGTGGACAGATATGATGATGGCTACTCGGCTATGGAGATGGCTGGCTATGATGTACATGATCGTGTTGGCGAGCGCATGCTGGCGCCTGGAGATGCGAGGCATCAGTTGGACCGGATCAGCTTGTCGGCGCGGCTGGAGAACACGGG
Source organism: Alopecurus myosuroides (assembly GCA_028641055.1). Lineage (NCBI taxonomy): Eukaryota > Viridiplantae > Streptophyta > Magnoliopsida > Poales > Poaceae > Alopecurus > Alopecurus myosuroides. The sequence goes on from CM054058.1 coordinate 281,819,658, forward strand.
TCCTCCTGGCCCCGAGTGCTTTGGCCCGCGCATCATGAACGAGCCGTCCGTGAAGAACTTCCAGCTCGCAAGGGGCACCAAGAGCTACAATGGCAGCACCAAGCCCGAAGATTGGCTCAATGACTATGTCACCGCGGTCCATATCGCGAACGGCAACAGAAGATGGGCGGTGCGCTATGTTCCCCAGATGCTAGAGGGTCCAGCTCGCACTTGGCTCAACAACTTGCCCAAGAACAACATCAACTGCTGGCTGGACTTCTCGGATGCCTTCATCAGCAACTTCACCAGCACCTACAAGAGGCCGAATAGGCCACAGCAGCTGTCCGCTTGCAGGCAGCGAGAAGACGAGACAGACCGGGAGTATCTTACTCGGTGGAGTACATTGAGGAACACCTGTGAAGGTGTGAATGAAGCACAGGCCATTACTTGGTTTGCGCAGGGATGCAGACATGGCAGTATGTTGTGGCAGAGATTGCAGAGGGAGATGCCGAACACTCTGGCGGAGACCATCAAGATTGCGGATCAGTACGCACTTGGTGATCCCACTCAGCCACTGATGGACTCCTCTGAGCCGAGAAGAAACTTCAGCAACAGCAAGCGCAACGAGTTCCGCAACAAGCGCCGAGTAGATACTCGGTATGATCCTGAAGAGGTGAATGCAGTGACTGTTGGGGCTAGTGGCAGCCAAAGGCAGAAACCTGCTGGAGCCTACGGGCAGAACCAGAACCAGGGCCAAGGCAACAAGAAGCCATTTCGCACCTCTCAGTCGGGTAGCGGAAACTCCGAGCAACCGAAGAAGTTTGTCTTTGATGACATGAAGGATGGCCCATGCAGTTTTCACACTCACCACCCCTCGAGGCCTGCTAACCACACCACTCGGCAGTGCGAGTGGTGGGATGTGATCAAGAGTGATGGCTTGCCTCCTCCTCCTCCTCTGCCAGCGGCCAATGCCAATGTGCAGCCTACTCGCGCACCCGCAGCTCGGCCGCCAGTGTACCCGAGAAGAGAGAATGTGAACCAGGTGGCTTTAGGAGCCAACCGCAAGTTCAACAATGAGGGCTACCGCAACAACAACAACAACTACAACCGCAACAACAACAACAGGGGCAACAACAACAACTACCAGGGCAACAACAACAACGGCAACAATGGGGGCGGAGGCTCCAATCAGTACCAAGAGCACCACGAGAGCTACATGATATTCACTTCTGAGCCAGTCGACAAGCAATCACAGCACAGGCGGGCCATGGAGGTCAATGCAGTGATTCCTGCTGTCCCTCACTACATGTATTGGTGTGACCAGGAGATCAGGTGGTCCAGAGCAGATCATCCCAAGGTGATGCCCAATCCGGGTAGCTATGCCTTGGTGCTGGATCCTACCTTCCTGGGTCCCGAGAAGAATGTGAGGTTCAGCAAGGTGCTAATCGACAACGGCAGCAGCATCAACATCGTGTACAAAGACACGCTCGAGAAGCTTGGCCTGGCCGAGAACATGATGCTGCCCAGCAAGACCACCTTCCATGGTATTGTGCCCGGGATCTCGTGCAACCCGATTGGCAGAGTGTGGATCGATGTGCTATTCGGCACCAGGGATAACTGCCGCACAGAGCGCCTGCAGTTCGAGGTGGTTGATCATCAGAGTCCTTACCATGCTCTACTCGGCAGGCCTGCTCTGAGCAAGTTCATGGCCTCTACCCATGTTGCGTATCTGAAGATGAAGATCCCCGGTCCCAATGGCATAATTACTATCTCTGGTGATTACAAGAAGTCCATGGAGTGTGCCTCTGCTAGTTCCCAGTTGGCGGAGTCGATGGTGATAGCTGCCGAGAAGAAGAAGATGTATGAGGTGGTAGCTATGGCGCAATCTGCGCAAGCTGGCGCGCAAGGTGTGCCGAGTACCCAGCACGGGACTGCATTCCAGGCATCTCAGGAGACCAAGAAGGTCCAGGTCGACCCCGAGTTCCCCGACCGTGTAGCCATCATTGGCTCCGGGTTGGCGGAGAAATAGGAAAGCGAGCTCATCCACTTCCTCCGTGAGAATCGGGACGTATTCGCCTGGTCCAATGAAGATCTACCAGGAGTCCCGAGGGAGTTGGTTGAGCACTCATTACATGTGCGTCCTGACGCCAAACCAGTGAAGCAGGCTATGCGCCGCTTCGGAGATGAGAGAAGGAAGGCCATTGGTGACCAGATCACCAAGCTGCTGATAAGCAATTTCATCATGGAGGTGCTGCATCCGGATTGGCTAGCCAACCCGGTCATGGTCGAGAAGAAGAAGGAGGATCCCAAGGCTGCCACTGCATGGCGCATGTGTGTCGACTACACCGACTTGAACAAGGCATGCCCCAAGGATCCTTTCCCGCTACCTCGCATCGATCAGGTGATCGATTCCACTGCTGGTTGTGAACTGCTGTCTTTCATAGATGCCTACTCTGGTTTTCACCAGATTGCACTCAATCCTGCTGATCAAATAAAGACTGCTTTCATTACCCCGTACGGGGCTTATTGCTATCGTGTCATGTGTTTTGGCTTGAGGAATGCGGGTGCAACCTATCAGAGATGCATGCAGAAATGCTTGCACGACCAGCTCGGCAAGAATGTGCAGGTGTACGTAGATGACATTGTCATCAAAACGAATAAAACACATACTCTGCTTGCCGACCTGGAGGAAACCTTTGCTAACCTACGCAAGTACAAAATGAAGCTGAATCCGAGTAAGTGCACCTTTGGTGTCCCGGCTGGCAAGCTACTCGGTTTCCTAGTCTCTAGTCGGGGCATTGAGGCCAATCCTTCAAAGAACAAAGCTATTGAGAGCATGTCTTTGCCGAGATCCTTGAAGGATGTGCAGAAGTTCACTGGTTGCTTGGCATCTCTGAGCCGTTTTCTGGGCCGAATGGGCGAGAAGGCCCTGCCACTGTACCAATTGATGAAGAAAAGTGACAAGTTTGTCTGGACTCCGCAAGTGGATGTGGCATTCAACGAGCTGAAAGCAATGCTGGCCAGTGCTCCCATATTGGCTAGTCCGCTACCCAAGGAGCCAATGCTGCTGTACATTGCTGCGACTAACCGAGTAGTCAGTGTGGTGATTGTGGTGGAACGAGAAGAAGAAGGCAAGAGTGTGCAGTGCCCAGTGTACTATCTCAGTGAAGTGCTGTCCAGTTCCAAGCAAAACTATCCGCACTACCAGAAGATGACCTACGGCGTGTATCTGGGCGCCAAGAAGCTAAAGCATTATTTCCAAGAGCATCCTATCACGGTTGTGAGCTCTGCTCCCATCTCGGACATCATGGGTAACAAGGAGGCGAGTGGCAGAGTAGCCAAGTGGGCAATCGAGCTAGCTGCGTATGCACCCGCGTACGCGAGAAGAGAAGCCATCAAGTCTCAGATTCTGGCGGAATTCCTGGTGGATTGGGCCGAGGTGCAGTATGAACCTCCTGCTCCAATTTCTAACTACTGGAAGATGCACTTTGATGGCTCGAAGGTGAAGGAAGGCCTTGGTGCTGGCGTAGTGCTTACGTCACCCAAGCGAGATCAACTCAAGTATGTGCTACAGATTCACTTCAAGGCATCCAACAATGTAGCAGAGTACGAGGCAGTGGTGCATGGTTTGCGAGTAGCAAAGGAGGTTGGTGTGCATCGCATTATATGCTATGGCGATTCAGATCTGGTGGTGCAGCAAGTCTCTGGTACATGGGATGCTCTGGATGCCAACATGGCATCATATCGCTTCCTGGTGCAGTCTATGACTGGGTTCTTCGAAGGCTGTGAGTTCCAGCACATTCACCGAGCAGAGAACGAAGCAGCAGATGAGTTATCCAAGTTGGGATCTTCTCGGCAATCCATCCCGGCGGGAGTCGCCTTGGAGCATTTGAGGAAGCCATCCATCAAGCCTTCTCCCAACTCGGAGTCCATATTTGTTCCTTCTCTGCCAAGTGAGGAATCTGATCCCATGGAGATTGACTGGGAGAATGCTACAGGAAACCCGGGGACTGCCGTCCTCTACTCGGGGACTGCCACTCCTTACCCGGGGACTGCCACTCCTTACTCGGGGACTGCCATTCCTTACCCGGGGACTGCCACTCCTTACCCGGGGACTGCCACTCCTTACTCGGGGACTGCTGTCCTTAACCCGGGGACTGTCGCATTCATTGAGGAAGTCCTTGCTAATCGGTCTGGGCTTCGGAGAAGTGCTCCCATCCCTAAGGAGCAGCCAGAGGTACCCGTCCCAATGGAAGTGGTCGAACCAGTGTTTCCCGCACGGGAGACACCGAGTTGGGCCATGCCCATATTATCCTTTCTGAGGGACGATACTCTGCCAGAAGATGAGGTGACTGCAAGACAGATTCAGAGAAGATCCAAGGGCTACACTATAGTCCGAGATGTGCTGCACAAGAGAAGTGCCACTGGCGTGCTGCAACGCTGTGTGGACCCAGCAGAAGGAGAAGAGATCCTGGTAGAGATACACCAAGGAGAATGCGGGCACCATGCCTCTTCTCGGGCACTGGTCCAGAAAGCTTTTCGGCATGGTTTATACTGGCTCACAGCACTGCAGCAAGCTGAGGACATCGTGAGGAAGTGCAATGGCTGCCAGATGTTCGCAAGTAAGATTCACATGCCTGCTTCCGAGCTGAAAACAATTCCTATCACCTGGCCATTTGCTGTTTGGTGTTTGGACATGGTTGGGCCTTTCCAGCCGGCTAGAGGCAACATGACTCACATCTTGGTCATGGTGGACAAGTTCACCAAGTGGATTGAAGTGAAACCTATTCGGAGGTGTGACGGGGCCACAGCTGTGAAATTCGTGAAGGATGTGATCTTGAGATATGGCTACCCGCACAGCATCATCACCGACAACGGCACAAACTTTGCTGAGGGAGCAATGGTGCGGTTCTGCAGAGATAAGCGTATCTGACTAGACGTTGCGTCAGTCGCGCATCCCGCTTCCAATGGGCAAGTTGAAAGAGCAAATGGCATGGTACTGGCAGGCATAAAGCCAAGGCTCATGGAGCCACTGCTGAAAACACCTGGGTGTTGGTTAGACGAGTTGCCAGCGGTGTTGTGGAGTCTAAGGACTACCCCTAACCGGTCAACCGGCTACACGCCATTCTTCTTGGTATACGGGGCTGAGGCCGTGTTGCCAATAGACCTAGAGCATGACTCCCCCCGAGTAACCCTCTACACTGAGGTGGAGGCGAGAGAAGCTCGAGAAGACGACGTTGACCTGCTTGAAGAAGCAAGAGAGCTGACTCTGTCACGTTCGGCTATCTACCAGCAAAACCTGTGGCGTTATCATAGCCAAAAGGTGAACCCAAGGGTTTTCCGAGAAGGAGACATGGTCCTTAGGCTTGTGCAGCGCACAGCCGGGATGCACAAGTTGTCTCCTCCATGGGAAGGGCCTTTCATTGTGAGCAAAGCGCTGCACAACGATGCTTACTATCTTGTAGATGTGCGCCCACCACAGGCGAACAGGGCAGACAAATCCGGAGAGGAAACCAAGCGCCCTTGGAATGTAGCTCTACTCCGTCGTTTTCATTCGTGAGCAAAGATGTGTATGTACCCTCTTATCCGAGTTGAGATTCTACTCTGCAATCTGAAATTGATCTCGGGGACTGCCCTCGTCCAAAATTGCTCTAAGTGTTTTTTACTCGGCTTTACCTTTTGCCTATTCGGTTGCTCTACTTCAAAATTCAAAGGTACATTGAGTACTGTGTTTAAACCTACATGCCAACTCTTCGACTTTGCTGCTGTCCGAAACCCGGCTTCATGGCAAGCAAGAGAACAAGCAAAAGGTCCATGAGCACAAGAAAAATTACTAAGGAAAAGAAGAGTGCAGGAACCGAGTAGGGTGTTTTTATTACTGTTCTGTGTCTTGTCTTTTCGGCTAAGTGGTGAGCTGCGTTATTATGATTGCTTCTAAGCGGCTAAGTATTTGCAGCTCTACTCTTTAACTCTTGTGACTCGAATACCAAAAAAGCAACAAGTTGCAGGTAGAGCTGAGACGAAAAGGGAGAGTGAATAAGAAATGCAACTCGGGGACTCGCATGATAACGCAACTCGGCATCCAGCCCAGGTTGAACAAATTGATTAAGATTGAAAATAATAAAGTGGGAATAAAAATGAGTAGCAACGGAATAAAATAGTCTGATACATTTGCTCCCGGCATCCCGGGGATCTGATAAGTGTTTGAGTAAAAAGTTTGCAGGGTAAAATCAAATTCAGGTTGACGGGGTGTTCTCGGTGCTCGCCTTGGTTGCTTCGTCTTCCTCAGTGGCCATGGTGGCGTCCGCCTCTGCGCTGGCATCCACAGTCCTCGCTTGCTCGGCGTCAGGCTCGGTGGTGACCTGCTCGGAAGTTGCAGTGGCCACCGAGATGGGCGTTGTCGCGGAGGCGGAGCCGGTCTCAGGGGCGTGGGGGCGAACGGTGTCATCAAGGGCGGCCCCTGACGAGGTGCCGAACTCGAGGGCGGCCGTGTCGATCTCCTCGGCCTCTTCATCGCTACTCGCGACGACCGCGGCCTTCCCTTTGCCCCTGGGTGAATCGAAGAAGCCCAACTCGGGATCTGTTTCTTCATCCTCCTCCTCGTCCTCCTCCATCTCGGTGTCGGGCTCAGGGAGGCCATCGATGAAGGTTGTTGTATCAGCGCATTCCGCAACCTCATGCGCAATCAATTTGCGCATGGTCACGCAGCTGGGATCCATCTCCCACTTGGAATTGGCGCGCTTCCCGCGGATGACCTGCATGTTCAAATTCTCGTACCAGGAGGCGACGCAGAGCAGCATCAGATCAGCGCCTGCCCGAGCTCCCGAGGCGCGCCACTTCTTCAATTCGGCCTTCACGTTGCGCAGCTTCAGAGCAAGGCCACAAATAGTTGTTGGCGCAGCGTCCTCAGGCCAGAAGAGCTTGTGGAGCTGGAAGGCGGTGCGCACCAGGTCAGTGCCCACGCCGGCTAGGCGTTCGAACTGCCCTCGCATCACCAGCAGGCTATCTTCGATATCAGCTCTGGTGTCTGCAGCCTCGCCCTTCTCAATACGAGCTGCTTGGGCCTTGGCCAAAGCAGGCGCGCAAGAGGACACGATGTCAGGGAAGATTTCTGCAAGAAGCAAGTGAGAAATTCAGTAACAGAATCAGAGAAGAGGTAGAACCGAGAAGAAGAGATACAGAAAGAAGAAAACTTACGATTCAACTCGTGGCGCAGCACCTGAAGCTGGCTTTTCCATGTTTCCTCATTGGATACATGCTTCTCCTCGAGTAAGCGGAGCCCCTCCAGCTGAGTAAAGAGCCCAGCATTGGCCTTTGTCAGCACCTCGCATTCCTGCTTGAGGGCGTTTATCTTGGCATTGGCCGTTGTCTCGGCTTTTGCCTTCTCGGCGATGGCTCTGTCCCTCTCGGCACCAAGGTTGACAGCATCCTGGAGTGCCTTCTGCAGCTGGAGTTGCAGCTTCTCCATCTCGGTAGTATGCGCACTCTGCAGAGCTGCAGATTGGCTTACTAGTCGCACCTCCACCTCAGCAGGTTTGAGGCAATCTTGATGCTCTAAAACAAACTTCTTATGATCTTCTGAAAAGAGCAAAGCACGGTTAGCAGAGAAGCAAAGGAAACAGATACAAGGGCGAACCGAGTAGACAGTGGTTTACCTTCAAGCTTCTTGATGGTGGCCTCGCCATTCTCGACAAAGGCACGGCAGTTCTAGTGCTCGTCAACCAGGGCTTTAAGTTTCCCTGCAGAGTAGAAATGGTTAACGCAAAAAAGCAGTAGCGGGCGTAAACAAAAAACGCAAGAACCGCGTAGCGAGAAGCGTACCTTCCACCTCGGACAGCCTCATGGTACTGTTCATAACTTCCTTGTCGGCTTCTTCGGCGCTCACCTTCTCCTTCTCAAGGGCGGCAATACGCCTCTTGGCAATGGCATGGTTCCAGAGAAGTTGACGATGCAAGTTGGTCCGCTTCAGTACACTATTCTGAGAAGCAAAAGAAACAAGAGTCAGGCAAAGTATTTGAGATTCCACCCGAGAAAGCGGCTATTCGGGAGAGTGTCCGCCTACTCGGCCAGAATCTCGGGGACTGGGTGATGGATAAGGAAAAGAGGAAGAGTAGAAAAGAAGTGAAGATGCAACTCGGAAAAAATAAGTTAAGGCTTACCGCGTAAGACTGCTCGAGATCTTCTGCGTTCTTGCGGTGCACGAACATCTTGGCAGCCAGAGTAGCACAGGTGGTCGAGACGGTCATGGGTTTGCAACCCAAGTCCACCTTGTTCCAATCCTGGCGCATGTGGTCGATGTCGCCCAAATCGATGCCGTTCCAGTTGGGGTTGCCGAGAACCTTGCTATCCCACTTGGCGTCGATGAAGCCAATCAGGTCGAGTACTTGCTCGAGGCTCTGGGATGTTATCGCCTGGTCTTGAGCTCCCCGAGAAGCAATGGAGACGGATCTGTCCTGGTTTGGGGCCGGGGGCCTGGAGTCCACCGCCACGGCTTTCCTTCCCTTCTGAATAGCAAGAGTCCGGTCAGTGGGGGAGAAGCTGATCTGGTTCTGTTGGCTGACCTTCACCATATAATCCGGGTAGAGGGGCTGATCAGCTATGGTAGCGGCGGCAGGAACCGCACTGGGATTGCGGATAACCAGCTGCCTGGACTGGCCAGCTGGTGCCGGCGGCAGCTTGTCGGCAGGTTTCTTCTTTGCTTTCTCCTTCTGAGCAGTTGGCTTCTCGGAGATTGGCTTCTCGGGTTTCTTCTTCTCGGTCTCCTTCTTCTCAGCCTTCTCCTTCTCGGCTCTCTCCTTCTCGGCTGCCTCCTTCTCGGCAGCGTCTTGCACACTCTTCCTGGTAACCGGCTTGGCTGAAGGGCCGGTTGCAGCTGTGGGTTGTGGCACCCGGGAGGAGTCTGGCTGGGCGCCACCTTGGTCAGTTGGTGGCGCCAGGGGCGCGCTGTCTGATGCGCCATCTGGCTGGGCGCTACTCTGCGTGGCGTCTGGTTGCACGTCGCTCAGAGGGTAACGCCCAGTCGCGTCCTCTACCCGCTGTTCAGCAGCAGGATCTGGCTGGGAGATGTCCATTGCATCCACCCGCGCCTGGGACGCAGGATCTTCTTGCGCAGCGCTCCCTGTGGCTGGCTGTTCCTGTTCGGCTTCTGGCCGCTCGACGGCGGCATCATGGTGCATCTCTGTATCTTGATCTTGATTCCCCTCGGCGGCGTCGGCCGGAGGGGAAGGTGGTTTCTCCTGATGAGCAGCATCCTGCGGCTCTGGCTCATCGTTCTGGGCATCAGTGCCCTCTGTTGATGCATTGGCGGCATTGTTCTCGTCGCCATCGAGGTCGATTAGTTTGTCGACATCGATGGCAGTCTTCTTCTGAGTCTCGCTGGATGCAAGAGCGGCATCCGCGTTCAAGGGGGCTCTGAAGAGGAAATTGGGATCAAAGATAAGAAAAGGGCAGAGGAAAACAAGAGAAAACAGTGAAGGAAAAGGATTGGGAGTCAACCGAGAAGAACTAAGTAAACAGAAACATGCAACCGAGAAGAAACTTACGCGTTGGTGGAGGGAATCATTCGTCTTGTTCTCTTCACGACCGCCTTCTTAGTCGTCTTCTCGGCGGGTTTCTTCTTCTTGGCGGGGGGCTCTAGGGCGCCGCTGCCGGTCCGCTTGCGGGTAGCAGGTGCAGCAACTGATAGAGGATTGACCTCAAGGGCTCTCTCGTCTTCATCCTCGTCATCATCCTTAGCATTGGCAGCATCTGAGAAATAGAGAGGAAGAAAGACACTTCAGAAATAGCAGACAAAGGGCTTGTGCTTTTCGCAGAGAGAAAGCGTGAACTCAGTTACCTTCTAACTCGTCATCAGACCAGTCGCGGAGCGACGTTTCGGCAGGCTGCTTCTCTGTCGAGGGGGAGTGAGGAAGGTTGATCTGATCCACGGTCTCGAGGGAGGCCTGGTCATCTTCTTCTCGGTCATCTGACCAATTGCCCTCAAAACGCTCGCAGCTTTCAGTAAGCTGGCGGTCAAGGATCTGGAGAAACAGAGAAACATGGCAAGTTAGCCGAGTAGCGAGGAAGCATTCTACTCGGATGGGCGTGCAAACACAAAGCACACTAAGCCTAGGGAAATTTGCTAAGTATCCTACTCGACAAGGCGTGCGAACAACAAGCATATTGAGCCTAAGTATTTCTCCTAAGTATGTTACTCGACAAGGCGTGCAAACATCAAGCATACTAAGCTTAGACAGTTCGATAGAATAATCTACTCGGTGCAGAAGGCAATTGCTAGTCGCAGCCAAGAGAGAAGATTTTCTAGTCGGATGGCATATGTTGAGAGCGGAATAAGGAGAACGTACCCGGGGGATCGGCTTCGTGCGACTGAAAGGGGTGAAGCCATACTCCCAGTCGTCGGGGAGGCTCGTGGTCAGAATCGACCTTGCGTGATCGGCGACATCCGCGTCGCTGAGCTCGAGTGTGGTCGTGCGGGTGCAATCACGAGGGCCTCCCAGGTAGCACATTGGATGGGCGCGCCGCTGCAGCGGCAGCACGCGATTCTTGATCCAGCAAGCGACGGGATCGTCGCTCCTGAGCCCTTGGCCGATGAGGTAGGCGAGCCGCTCCTCCATCTGTATCGAGTTGCGTTCGTTGGAGGGCTTCGTCTTCCAATTCTGCCCGGTTGGAGCTCGGTTGCTCCACGCGGGCAGATTGATGCGATCCGCTATCGGTCCCCCTTCCGTGGCGGGGATGTTCTTGACGTAGAGGAAGGACTTCTGCCACATGCGGACGGAATCCAAGCCCTTGATACGAGGGTGGTTGGTTCCCGCCCGCTGCAGCATCATGGCGCTGCCGGTGTCGGTTACCCGACTGCCACCGGCCGCGCCGTCCTTTTTCCCCTTACTCTGATGACGGAGGTGAAAGTATTTCAGCCAAGTATCCACCGTGGGGCGGACGCCTAGAAAGGCCTCGCACACCACGGTGTGATAGGCTAGGAAGACAATGGCGTTTGGAGGGAGGTGGTGCATCTGGACACCGAAGTGATCCAGGAAGGAGCGCAGGAAGTCCGATGCCGGCAAGCCGAATTCTCGCGCGAAGTGCGCGAGGAAGACGACATGCTCGCCCTCCCGCGGGGCCGGAACGAGTTCGCCGTCGGACGGCCGGCACTGAACACCGGGAGGAACCCTCCGGGTGTTCACGAGCCAGGCGCAGTCATCGACGGTGACGTGCGAACCAGCCCAGCCGGCGCGAGCAGCCATGGCAAGGGGTGAGCGGATGGCGGAGAGTTGGAGAGATTGGGTGGAGGAAACGAATCCGCAGCGGCGCAAGGAGTTGCGCGGCGGCGGAGAGCTCAGTGGCGGAGAGGAAACAGGGCAGAGAAAAGGGAAAGTGCGGAGGAGGAAGAAGGGGAAGTTACCGGTGGGAGTATTTATACCCTCGCCTCAGGCTACCGTTACCACCGGGGTAGTGGGATCGATCGTGGCCATAATTCCCGTGTGGTGGGGCCTGTGGCCGGATAGAAACACACGCAAGCGCGGCACGCGCGCGTAACGGCCACAGTTGATCCCACGACCAGATCGTGGGATATTACTGCGCTTGATGGGACATGACGAGCCTGTGGGCCCACTCCGTGAAAACTGGGCGCGTGGCACGTCGTGTCCTGGGCAACGAGACATCGGGGTCGCGGATGCTTGACACGTGTCCAGTTGCGACACGGATGGCTGGATTGTGCTCTGCGCTGCAGAGACGCTAGAGGAGAAATTCTCTAAGTCTTTTTACTCGGTTACAGAGTAGAAAGCAGGTGCTATTCGGAAGACAGGAAACTCAAGGTACTTTCTAGAGTACTACTCGGAGGTTCTTACTCGGCATCTTGAGGTTCAAGGGTTGTGTTGCAAAGGTTGGTTTTAAGCTGGCAGAGCCTGGTGAACGAGTTCGCAAGATTCTACCAGCTTCGGGGACTGCTGTCGGGGGGTTACCCCCGAGTAGGGTAAAGGCAAGTGGTAGAAGCAACTATCAGAAGAGAGGTTTGGTCGAGTAGCCGCCTACCCGGTACTTGCTACCCGGTCGACTGCTACTCGGTCTCTCCTCAAGATGACCAGAAGGAAGAATCAATCAAGTTCTGTCCTTTCGAGTAGAAGAGTTGGCCCGAGTAAAATTGGCGGGAACCTACTCGGGCCAGAAAGTCAAAGGAGCCGTTCTGACACAGGATCCCGCGTATCCTGGGTCCGTACTTGGCAGTATTCGAACAACTGTTCATCTGGGACCGGCCTGCCTGACAGTGACAGCATGGAAGCAGGCCGTCGCAGGATAAGGGGGGCCTACTCTGTGTTTGGCACAGTGATACCAGTCTGTCCCCTTGTTTTGCCCAACGACTTTCCAGATGCAGCCAAGATTAGGAACCAAAGCTGTCAGCGGGAACCCGGAAGAAGGACGATGTGCACACTATGTCGACACTTGTCCATGTTTGGACGTATCCGGCTGGGCACCGGGTATATAAGGTGCCCCGCCGCCTCCTGCGTGAGGGATCGCAAGCAGGATCGTAGGATCGAACACTTGGTGACCTAATTCTTGACCTAGTTCATCACGTTGAGAGGAGAGTGGCTACTCGGTAGCAAGAACATTGTACTGTGGCTACTCGGTGAGACACCAGAATACATAGAGAAAGGCAGGAGTAGGGGTTTTACCTCCTCACGAGGGCCCTGAACCTGGGTAGATCGTGTTGTTTGCAGTGTTTACTTCGTACCTCACGTGGCTACTCGTCGCGTGATCCCTCCCCGAGCACCTCCAGCGTCCTTCGTCCCCACATCTTTAGCCATCCCATGGCATCTGCCGTGACACCACCACGACACTCCTTGAGTTCGATAAACCTTGGGTGATCCACTTAAGGGAAACTTGCTGATGTTCTACAAACCTCTGCACTTGGAGGCCTAACACTGTCTACAAGAATAGAAGCGTGCGTAGACATCAAGCTCTTTTCTGGCGCTGTGGTCGGGGAGGTAAGGTAAAAGGTACTCACATCCTATGTGAGTGCTCGAAGTTATTTCCTTTAGATTCTACAATTATATCTTTTTGTTTCTTGTTTTTATTTTCACTAGTTAGGCTTAATGGAAAACAACAAAAATATGAGAGAACTTTGTAATCTTTATATTGAATCGGGACATGATGCTTTTGAAGAGAAAATTAAAAAACCTATGGAGCTTTATTTGCATGCTAGTAGCAATGTTATTACTATGAATTCTTTGAACACCATTATTTTAATGATATGGAAAAATCTAAGCTTGGGGAATCTAGTTTTGATGAATATGATATTTTTAGTCCCCCAAGTTTTGAGGAGGAAATTTTCTTTGATGATACTTTGCTTCCAATATATGATAATTATAATGATTGTGGTATTCTAGTTCCACCTATTATTGCGGATAAATTTTATTGTGATTATGATATGCCTCCTATATATGATGATTACAATGATGAACATGTTATTTTTAGTCCATCTACTGTTGAGGAGAAATTTCATTATGATTATACTATTCCTCCAATTTATGATGATTGCAATGATGGATGTGATAGTTTTACTCCCATTATTACTAATAAGAAGGACTTTACTTATGTGGAGAGTAATGATAATATTTTATGCTTTATCATGATAAAAAATGCTTTATCTCATAGCTATATTGTCGAGTCTATTCATGACGCTACTAAGAATAATTTTTAGAGAGGAAAATATGGTTATGGAAATCTTCATGTTATTAAATTTCCTCTCTTTATGATGAAAGTTTTGAGTTTTATCTTGTGTTGCTTCTATATGCTGGTTTCTTTAAGACCCACTGGTCATTATGAAAGAGGAAGACACGGTTTCATATATCTCAATAATATTAAGTCTCCTCTCTTTATGTTGAAATTTTTGAAGTTGCACTTGTTTTGCTGTCCTATGCTTGCCACTTTGTGCTTTATTGTCTTGTTTTTCTACAAGATTCTTTTTCATAGGAAGTGGGTTAGACTTAAATTTGTTTTATGTTTTCTTCTTGATTCTCTCTTTTGCTTCAATTCATATTTCTCATCTGAGAAACTTCTCAAATTATCATGCCTGGCTAAACGGCTTTAAAGAAAAGCACTTCTTGGGATATAACCCATGTTTTTATTTTTGCAATTGTTTCTTCTATTTTCTTTGAGTCAATGTGTTGTTTACTTCTGTACAACTACTTTGCATCTTTATTTACTCGTATTTTTTGTGCCACATAAAGTCTCTAGCAAAAATTGAAGTTGGATTTGGATTTCCGTGCAGGAAACAGATTTCTGGTGTCCATTGTTAAATTCGTATAAATTCATAGAAAGATCAAAATGAACTAAAAAAAATTTGTTCTTAATCCTTAGCTATTTTTGAAACTTCTTCTAGTTTTACATTTTTCGATTTGATCAACTTAAGTGCCCCGAAAAAATTCGTATTTACATATTGTTCTGATTTTGGCAGATTCTGCCTTTTTACTTGCATTCTCTCTTTTACTATGTTGAGTGGATTTGTTTGCTCCACAAAACATCAGTGTGTGTAGATAATGTTTAAAATTTATTAATAATGCTTGTTTCCAAGGAGAACATGTGAGTTTTTGATTATGCACTAACCCTCTAATGAGAATTACTTTGAGTTTGGTGTGAAGGAAGTTTTCAAGGGTCAAGAGAAGAGGGTGATATAATGTGATCAAGAAGAGTGAAAACTAAAGCTTGGGGATGCCCCCGTGGTTCATCCCAGAAAATTCCAAGAATACTCAAGCGTCTAAGCTTGGAGATGCCCAAGGCATCCCCTTCTTGAACAACAATTTATCAGGTCACTTCTAGTGAAACTATATTTTTATTCGGTCACATCGTATGAACTTTACTTGGAGCGTCTGTTTGTTATTGTTTTGTTTTCTTTTGTTTTCCTTGCGGCAATAAAATTAATTGAAACCCAGCATTCTTGTGTAGGAGATAGACATGCTCCGCTTTTTCATATGAATACTCGTATTCTTCATCATGCTCGTATTCTTAGTTTTTCTTCTAGTTGCTGCAAATCCTTTTAGCTCTTGTTTTTCATGCATATCTTATTCAGATCTATTAGTTCTAGTAGAGTAGTAGCAGTACTCTCTTGTTTCATTGATATATCATTTGGAGAGTTTTTGTTTATATAAAATGACTAGTGTTGGAAAGCAGTAGTAAAATATTTCATGCTTATAATGGTGCAAAGAGAAGCTTGTTTAGACTGTGGCTAGACTTTATCATGTCATGTTAGATGTTATTTTAATTCTATGCTTAGTATTTATTATTGTAGCATGACTTGTCTCAAATAGCTGAGAGTGTTTAATGTTCCATTGAAAGAATCATGAGTTGTTTTATCACATTGAAGCATACATTTGTGGTGTTCTCCTTTGAATGCTTTATTTGGTTGAGTTGGCGCATGCTTACCCCATACTACAAACCAGTCACTTATAGCCTCTATGATCATTTATGTTTTGACTTGTAATACCATTCATGATTTGATTTATAATGTTTTTATCGCTATGCATGATTATGGCCATTATTTCTCTCTTAATTTGTCGCTCCCAGTTTTTTGCTAGCCTCCACCTGTACTGAGTATGAGCTCTACTCGTGCATCCAACTCCCAAAAACCAAATTTTGCCAAATGTGTCCACCATACTGATACGTCATAAACGTATCCCTAATTTCTGATGCTCCATGATCATATTATGCCAATTGCTACATGTTTTCTCCCTTGTTTATGTCTTTTTTATCGATTTTCCGGACTAACCTATTAACAAGATGCCACAGAGCCAGTTCCCTGTTTTCTGCTGTTTTTGTAGTTTCAGAAAAGTTGTTCTGGAAATATTCTCGGAATTGGAAAATTCGAAGCCCGGAAGTCCTATTTTCCCCGGAAGCATCCAGAAGACCGAAGAGGAGCCGAAGAGGGGCAGCAGGGGGGCCACACCATAGGGTGGCACGGCCCCTGTCCGCGCCAGCTATGGGCGTGGGCCCCCCTGGCCTCCACCGCCTTTGCCCTTTCGCCTATTTAAGCCCCCGGGATGGAAAATCCAGGCACCTTATCAAAATCCCCGAAAAAGTTCCACAGCCGCCGTCACCGTCAACCCCAGATCAGGGGGGTTCTGAAGCTATTTCCGGCACCCTGCCGGAGAGGAGATCATCACCGGAGGTTTCTACATCACCATGCCTACCTCCCGAATGATGCGTGAGTAATTCATCCTTGGACTACGGGTTCATAGCTGTAGCTAGATGGTTGTCTTCTCCTCATATGCCTCCATGTTTAGATCTCGTGAGCTACCTATCATGATCGAGATTGATCTTATGTAATTCTCTATGCTGTGTTTGCTGGGATCCGATGAATATTGACCTTATGCCAAGTTGATTATAGTCTTTATTTGCATATGTTATTTGTGATCTTGCATGCTCTCCGTTGCTAGTGGTTATTCTGGCCAAGTAGTTGCTAGTGACTCCAAGAGGGAGTATTTATGCTCGATAGTGGGTTCATGCCTCCTTGTTGCCTTGCTCGAGTGACATAAATGTGAAGGGGGAGGATGTGTTGTTTCCATCAGGGAGAAAACAACGGTGAGAGTGCCTGCGTGCAAAATCATTGCTTACATTACACACTTTGTTTAATGCAATTATCTGTTGCTTGCAACTTAATACCTGAGGGGGTTCGTATGATAACCTGAGGGTGGATTATTAATCATAGATGCAGATGGATGTCGGTCTATGTATCTTGTTGTAATGCCCGCACTAAATAGCATAGTAATCTTCATGACATATTGTGTACTACGGTGAAAACTCTTTTTGTCAATTGCCCAGTTGTAAATTGTTCACCCAACATGCTGTCTTTTATGGAGAGACACCACTAGTGATACTATGAACCCCGGTACATTTTCCACACTATTAAACAAACCACAACAATTCCCTGCTTTCTTTACTTCCTGCAAGCATACACCATTTTACCACACTATATGTCTAATCTTTTGACAGCCTCACGGTACCGTTGGGGCAAAGTATTTTGGTTGTGTTGTGTGCAGGTTCCATGTTGTTGATGACACCGGTGAAGCGCCAGCACCACCGTCAGTGGCATCAACCTTTCGAAGGTCCTCCTTCTCCTACTGGATTGATAACCCTGGTTCTTAACTAAGGGGAAAACTTCCTACCGATGTGCTCTTCACACCCTCCTCTTGGGGTATTGTAAGGACCCCAGACCGGCAGTCTGAAACCCTCCGTATGCATACATTCACGATCCCAGAAAGATCAGTCGTGAACAACATACAAAGTTGGCACACAGAAATACATCATCCATTACACGAATACATAAAGGTATTACAAAAAGATCACATGATCAAGTTTAACACAACTGCCACAAGGGCAGGCAACTTAACAAACACAGCGGAAGACAATTAAAACACAACGTAGTTGAGCCCAAGTCACGCCTTAACCTACAGGCTGCTGACCCGGAGACGATCCTAGTTCGCAAAGCCGTCAACTCCGTACTTCTCTTCATAGATATCCTTCGGAGGCTCCTTCTCAAAATCTGGCAAGTAGATACCAGGGGCGAAACCATAATGAGTACATTTGAATGTACTCAGCAAGACATCCATCATGTCACTTACCAACATGCAAATATGCTTATATGGTGGAACAGGTAGGCTATAAATAGGGTTCACTATCAATGGTGTGCATATATGATGACACCATAGTTGCAGTCAGATTAATCTGTATCTTTGTTGAAGAAGATACTTCGGAAGAAAACAAAATAATATAGTTTTATTTCTCTTGTAGATATCACATGTACAAGAGTTTTTGTAAAGTTTTGTTTAAAGAATATTTTCTCTTTGCAAAACTTCTTGGAATCAGTTTCCAGAATTCTTGCTTAGAGTAGAAAATGTTTTCTTTGCAAAACATTTTGTTTTGTATAACATCATCTGGCTTTTCATCATCGACGATACCTCCACGGTATAAGTTTCCATTCCTTTCCGAACTTCACAAGTTCAACACTTCCTTTCCAAAATTTCCCTTTCAAAACTCCTTTTTGAAAACATTGACACAATGCTAGCTACATGGCCATTCAACTGTCCATATCCGAGGACGCGGCTTCTTCGAAAAAGTTGTACTCTGCAGAGGTGTACACATCCACCAGATCCAGTACACCTCCCGTGAACAATCACGGACTGTAACAACAGTATGTAAACATCAGGTATCTGATCATAACCATCCACTATGTTCAAGCTAGAATATGCCTATCTCTCAGTTGAGTTTAATCTCCTCGGCACCATGTCGCACATCGCCATGACAGGAGACTCAACCGATGCAACCGGAGGGAAAATTAATCCCACACTTTATATGCCTCAACATTGGGGGTTTTGACGACATTCGGTTCGAGGGTACGACGCCCCTTATAGCAAGTGAGATAGCACACACTAATAAGAACAAACTTCAAGTTAAGCCCCGTGCCCATGTTAGGGTAGGGTGGCAGTACGGTAAAGGTTGTCCGGCGAAGACTAGGTTATGTGTCATTTTTGAAAACACCACTTTCTCAAAAATGACCACTTCCACATTCCTCCGGAGAACAAGGATCCGCCTTTTCTCCGGGTTTTTCCGTAAAGCCTTTGTTTTGTAGAATCACAATTTTAGGGTGTCCACTTAGGGACTAGTATATTTGATGGTAATAAATACCATATGGTGGCCTATGGGCTTGGTATTACCAAGTTTAACTATTGGCATGATAGTAACCTATAGTATAGTATAGTAGTAAATTCCACATCAAAAATAGTTTTGATAATCAAGTTTTTGTAAAACTTCAGAGGTAAAACATGCATGATAGATAATGATAAGTATTGTATCAGCAAGCAATCAGGATGCTTGCCTGGTATCTCCTTGTGTCCCTGGTTGTTGGAGTGACTGGAACTTGAAACAGAGCCTCACGACACTTCCTTCCTCTTCGTTTTTCTAACGCCGTAAAAAAAAGAATAAAGGACACACATTCAGAACCAAACAAGACAAACAAGGCTACAAGTAATACATACAGCAAGCAATCAAGAAGTACCACCCAAGTTCTCAATTTTTCCCTTAAGAAAAATTGGCATAAAAACTATAGTTGAAAAGTCTGCTTTTTTTTCTAGTGTTTATGTGTGGCCAATTCAATGATTTTTTAGTTAAGAACACCATGGACCAGTGGGGTAAAGCACATGTTACTAGACAGTAGGGTGTCACATAAAAACACATTTTGATGTCTAAAAATTCCCACAACAATCTCTATGGCTAGCACACATAATTTGCTAAATTACTCAAGTGGTGAAAAGGGGTCATGACAACAAGTCAAGCCTATTTTCCCACCATGAGGCAAACATACCAGTGGGTGTTCCACTAGCAAATATGCTCACCAAGAGGTTAATAAGCCCTCTGGTCACTTTTATAAAAGTGCTCAAAACAAACAAACAAGCATCCAAAAACTCCTACTCATACTAGTAGAAAATTTAGGAAAAATACTAGACTAGTTTAGGCTACACTAGTTAATTTTATGCACAAGTGTGCAAGCTAGCAGAGGCAAAATACTCCTCTAACCAGTACCACAAATGCTACTGGATTCCACAAAATAACATAAAAAAAACATAGCTAGGAAACAAGGAAAAACTATGCTTAAAAGGCTACACATGTGAGGAGATTAATTCCTAGTCATCCAAGTGTTACTCATGCTTTTATGCTACTTAAGAGGAAACCTATCAGAGGTGAAAACCCTAAGATAATAATGCCACAAGTACATTCCATCCTCTGGTTTCCACACCAAAGATTCATATTTTTCCCTAGGGGAAAACAAGACAAAAAGCATACATGAATATCCTAGTATGCAATTTAGACTTTAAGCATTTCTATTTAAATCTATTTCAAACACAAGCACCAAGTATCTAGAGGTTCTATAACCAAAATAACAGTACCTAAATGGCACTAGTTTCATGAGAATTAATCTAGCAATAAGCCTAAAAAGCATTTAAAGATCTACTCAAAACATATATAAAAGAAACACATCTAGTGTGGGGAAAATAATGTTTCCACCAAAAATGCAATGAAACCAGTGGGTGTTCCACTAGCATATCAAAGCATTAAGAGGTCACAATGCCTCTGGTCCACTTGCTAAAAATTTAACAAAAGACTAAACAAGCTTCTAGTGCAATAACAATACTAGCAGAAAATAACAGGGTGCTAAAATAAGCAAGGCAATGCTACTCATGTTATTGTTTTCACACAAGTGAAAACTTTAGGGGTCAAGTACTCATAACAACTTATCAAAATGCTACTGGACCTATGGATACAACCCAAAAGTATGTGGTCACAAAACCACAAATGATTATGTCAAAATTCCACACATGAGGGAATTTTTCCATAACCATTCTCATAGTAATGATTAAGCTACTCATGCTTTTCTACCAATTCAAATGCAAGCTATCAGAGGTGATACTAACCAAATATAAGTATCAACAAGGTGCTGTATCTAAAAATCTCAACACAACAATCCAAGTGCTTGCACATAATTTATCACTCAAAAATACTATGCAAAATATTAATTAGAGATAAAACATATGTTAATAACAAAAGTTCTATTTCTTCTCCACTCAAGTCCACACAATCTAACATGCTAAAATATCTAAGTAACACTTAGAAAACAAGTTCACACATCTTAAACATGCTAGAAAACAATATTGTAACGCAAAAATATCATCACACAAATTAATTAACTAAAATGCCAAAATGGCAGAAACATGCATTTTAAAGATCTGTCCACCAAATTTTGTAGGATGCTCTAAAAATTAAACCCTTCTAGGTTTGGATAGCCCTAAACATATACAAGACCATCCAGTTGAGTTTGCATCAAAAATCATTTTTAATAATTTTATAAAAATCACCAAAGTGCTCTCTGGTGTTTTACCAAAATGCATGCCATTTCAAAAATACAATGAATTTGGAAACGAGGTTAAATTCTCCTGTTAGGAAATTTCAAGGGCTTTCCAATGCAATTGGCCTCACTTCATTCGGAGTTGTGAAATTAAAATGGTGCTCATTTTGGTGTTTATGGTACCTGTTGCCAAATCATTTTTCATTTCAAATCTATCCATCCAAATGTAGATCTACAACTTGGAGATGGTTTAGAATTAGTTGAGGTACCACTGTGAATTTTAGTTTGGTCAAATTCATATTTTAAGTTGCCTTTTTGAGCCAAAAGTAACCATACCAGTTTCTGTAAAATTAAAATGGAAAAACAAGTGTCTTGGGCCAGATCCAACTGTTGGGCCGGCCAGATCTGGTTTTCACCGCGGGGGAAGCTAGCCACTGAGGCTGACTCGCGGGCCAGCCGCCACGCGGGCAGCCACGCGGGCGAGTGCGGGCCCACTGGCGAGTTTGACTGCGCTTCGCGGGGTCAAGGGAGACGTTGCGTCAGCCCGACGTCAGGACGACGTCACCGCCGGCGGGAAGAGCTCCGGTGAGCCTAAATTCGAGCGCATCCGAGCCATATTTCGCGAACAAACTGCACCAACACGATGTGCTCGACGAGGGGAACCTTCTAGGGCCAGTTGCGTTTCCAGGGAGGGAGTCGGAGAGCGACGGCAACGGCGCGCGGCGGCGGCCGGACGGTGAAGACGACGCGGCGTCGTTCTAGCGCGAGAGGGAGGGGGAAAAGTGGACGGCGGGGTCCGTGTGCTCACCCTAGGCGCGATGGAGGGCTCGACGGGGTCGGAGGGGGCTCGTCGCGGCGGGAATCTCACGCCGGAGTGCGCCGGGCTCGGAGAAGACTCGAGGTTGGCGCGGCCTCCACGCGTCGCTCCGTCTCAATTCCTTCTGCAGAGAAGTCACACTCGACGAGGCGGAGACGATGGGCCACTCGGCTGCCGGCGGAGAGCTCCACAGCGGCCGAATCGACGGCGGCCTTGCACGGGCTAGGGTTTGGGTTCAGATATTTTCAGAGAGAGAGAGAAAATTCGAGGGGGAGAGAGAGAGGGGGCAGGTGAGAGGTGCACTTGAGGTCTTTTAAACAACTAGAAGGCTTACCTTCGAAGCAATGGAAGCATGGGCTCCCATGCCCCTCTGCTGCGTCATCTACAGGAAGAAGAAGACCATGTGTGACTAGGATTTCAATTTAGTCCCTGGAAAATTACAAGTAGGTCCCTGTACTCTCTGAAAATGGATGTTTTCCCTAGGCAAACAAAGTCAAAATTTTAAATCCTTTTTCCCAAAATTCTAATTAGTTGAGATGCACAACATATATGAAAATTGGCTCAATTAGATAAACTTCATAATTCAAAGTTGTTCAAATTTGAATTCTTACATAAATGGACATTGAATTTATTAACCTACTTAGGAGCTTCCAAAAATTATAATTTTTGGCACACATTCCTTATTTGATGTGTTACTTATGTGGTAGAAATTTCAAGTCATTTAGAGTTACTTCATAGAACAAACTTGTTCAAATTTCAAAAAGGTGCTGTGAAGAAAACAGGGGTTTTTGGAAACTTAAACAATTCAAAAACTTGTTTCCTTTTGGTTTTCATCCTTATTTATGATATAGAGCAAGTGGTATTTATTTCCTGGCATTTGGAAAAAGTTTGTAGAACAAACTTGTTCAAAATCCCAATTGTTGCTGTGGAGAAAAACCATGTTTTCAGGACTTTAATGGATTCAATTTTTGGTCTCCTCTTGTGTGTGTTCCTTATTTGATATAAGGAAGCAATGGTATGAATTTCAAATCATTTGAGGAAAGTTTCCAATAGTAACTTGTTTTAGTTTTCTGTTTCTGGAAATATTGGAATTTCTATTTAATAAGGCACTTGGCTTTTCTTTAACAATGCTTTGCCAAAATATTTATGTGACTAGAGATAGCAAGTCAATGCTCTCCAATACCTTTGTTTTTAATCTTGCAAGGTTGGAAAAACATTTGATAATATTTTGGTGAAGCATTTAAGAATGCCTCTTTTCCTGATAATCTTTTAGGGAAATTTTATTAAGTGTTTCCTCTTTCTTAATTTAGGCCTTGTAATAATATTCAACAAGTATTGGATTCATAAGATAGTTTTGTAAAACTCTTTGATCAATATTTACTTTAGAAAATATTGCCAAAGTCATTGGAACAATATGTTGAATATTTTTATCCCTGGAACCATATGTTGAATATTTTTAGTTCACTGCTTTGCTATCCTTTTAAAGTTTGCAAGTTTATATAATTAGTTTGTTTAGTTGCACTTAAACAACCACAAACAAACACAACCAAGGTTTATTAGTAAAGCAATTAGCCAAACAACGGTGTTAACATGTATTCTAAAATTGGGATGTGACAGGTCTTCCCCCCTTAAAAAGAATCTCGTCCCCGAGATTCACAAGCGAGGACTAAGGGAGGGCCAACAAACACAATGTTAGTGTTGGAGTGAAGGTGCTTCCCCCCTTTGACTTTTCTTGGGAGGTGGGGTACTACCCTAAATTAGCAACTTCATTTTTAAAAGTACACCAGCACTGTGTTAGGTCCAAAACTTTTGTTTCCTAGTTTGAACAAAAATTAAGGTTAGTGCAGAACTACCTGGAAAAATACCGTCAATTATTTACATGAGTTCCTAGGTATAACCCATATATTACATACAACATATGGAGTGGTGTACCACTCACATAACATGGTACATAATAAGCTAAAAAAAAATATAGCTTGTGGGTGCAAAGGTTAGGTTGCTAAGGTAAAACAAACAGACAGAATAATACCCCTGGCAGTGGGCATTACTCACCACAAGCAACTATCACTTACTCTGTTCATGATTTTAGTTGGATGTTTTTAGCTTCATAAGATACTCTTAAGCACAATTATAACACAAGTATAAACTCATGCTAAAGTAAAACATTTTACACAACATCCAATAAGCAAGCAAACAACACCACAGATGAATAGACTATTTATTCACCAGGTTATTGTTTATTAGAGGTTTTGGAATCCATCAATCATGAAAAATTAGCAAACAACCAGTAGCTAAAAACCAAAGAATACAATCATAAAGGTACTCTAAAACACCATCTTTACACAAGGTAAAACTTCTATTACACAGGCATAAAAAAAAACAGGACTGCACAAATAACACACTAGTATGAAAAATCTACACCAGCATGCTATAAGAGATAATCATATCCTATAACCATAGAACATGAAACTACATAATTCATGGCATGATAACAGAAGTAATAACTTCCTAAACATGCTATATCAACACATATACTTATAAAATAACAAGAGGGTAATACTAGAGCAAAAATAACCATTTTCTAGTGGTGAAACTAGCTTCACCCTAGAGAAGCAAACAATGCTATCATGATGTTTAAACTTAAACAAGCAAGTCATGAATATAAAAGTACCTAATAACAGTACACAAAACTTACTTCATGTTAGTAAGCACAAACATCAAAACAATTCCATGATACAACTATTAATCATGCAGAAATTTTCTTCTAGCAATTTCTGTTTTCTTTAAACAATTACTAGCAAACAAGCAAGGTATAACTCACACAACCAGTAGCTATGAAATTAATGAAAAGTTATCTAAACCTTTTCAAAAATCCATACACTCAATTTAAAATTATCCACAAACAATCTCAATCAAGAGGAATTTATTTTATTTGCGAACAATTTAATTTCAGCACACGATAGTGAAACAATTCTTAACATGATACCCCTAAGGAATATTATGCTAACAAAAGGATCACACCTAAACATATTAGTCTTTACTAATAAGAGATAAACTTCTCACTTTCATAGGTGAGAACAAACAATTATATTTTCCATGGTGGAAAATAGAAATCAAACACATAGTGAAACATGCTAATTTCACACAGGTGTATGGTTGGGGATTTTCATCCTCAAGCTAAAATACAATGGGACCAGTGGGCTATGGCCTACTAATACCAAGGCAAAAATAGGTACTAAGCCTCTGGTTACTCATGAAAAACTTTGCATATAAGATAAAAATATAAGGCTATTTAGTCTAGTGAAGCAATACTAGTGCATATTGATAGCAACTCTTACACATGCTTTATTATTAAAAGACATGTAAGCTAACATAGGTACAAGCGTCAAAATATCAGTACCTAAATGGTACTGGACTCAAAGAAAACATAGCACAAAATTTATCAAAGCATTCACACAAAGATCTAGCTTTCACAATATTTGCAAATAATAAAAACTGGAAAAATAGCAATGTTACTCATGCTTTGCTATAAGATCTCATGCAAGTTAATGAAGATAACAACATATAAATAACAGTACCAAAATGGTACTGGATCTATCATAACCATAACAAAAATCTAGGTACAACAAATCTATAAGGATTTGCCCACTCAACAATCCCAATAATAAAACTGGAAGGTAACAAATGCTATTTCATTCTTATTCGAGTTTCCAATCATGCACACACTTTCTAGGGTAGATTTCTTGTAAGAAAACAACATAATAACAAGTCCTAACAACTCCATATAAGTTAGGAAGCAAGATTGAATAAAACACAAATTTATTTCAATCAAGAGCACACAAAGAAACAAACACCAGAAAACTGCTGTTTCCTAGATCTATCATAAACATTTCATGGTTTACTTAATTTCTAAATCCCGAATTTCATAGTACCTACAATGTCTACTAAGATTTGGTTTCCAAAGTAGATACACCTGATATCTTATTGACTAGTAAACGACTAGGTTATCCTTTTATTTTCTCGTGACTTCTCCTTTTTACCAACTAGATTAAAAGGTGCCGTAAGTCACTTAATTCCTTGTTTTAGAAAGAGTTGTCAGTAGTTCACATGCTTTGGTTAGGTGTCAACCTAAGATTATACCAAACATGTTAGTCTTGTTAGCTTTCTATTTAATCATGTTTGTCCGACAAGATACGACTAGCGTCATACGTCGAATATTGAATTGTGCTCTTTTGATTGGCTTTTGAGGGGATTGCGCATCATGGCATGTGAATACTTCTTTTGCACTTTTCTCCATAGGAGGGAGGTATATAGCTTTTAAAAGGGGATTTCTCTTATTTGGTCTTTTTAAAAGGGAACATAAACAAGTGCAACATTTAGCCAACATGGTAGAAAGAGTCTTTTGCACACACACAAACAAGACTCCATTTGAGCTACGTCGGGGAAGGCGACTCATGGGGTAATCGCTAAATTACTCCAAGCTAGACTGATCCAAAATTCCTAGAAGTGGCTGAAAGAACTATATCTACTTCTGACCATCATCACTGTAGAGCTAGGCAATTATTTTGGTCTTCTCGGGACATCGGCAAGTATAAAAGTTTTTTGTATGGAAACAAGATAATAGAAGTAAAGTTTTGATAAAACTTTATGCAACAATCTGTTTTTGAAACTCCAACTATTTTCTGGACAGAAAACTTCAAAGACGAGAGATGTTTCAAAAACAGAGCGGAGCAGTTGCAAACAAGTAAGAAATAAACTCTTAACCGAGAGAGATACCAACTCTATAAGGCCCGCCCTTCGAACCACTGTTCAAGGACGCCCTTAATATGCATTTAGAATCTTTTTGAAAAGATAACAAGGAGGGGAAAATATACTAAAAATCCCTTAGATAAAAATAATGCACATAGTAAATGGGTTTTTACTCAAAAAATACTTTTCTTTCCTATCTGACGTCCATGCTAACTAAGGTCTCCTAAGGTCAGGATGGCTCTGATACCAACTCTGTAAGGACCCCAGACCGGCAGTCTGAAACCCTCCGTATGCATACATTCACGATCCCAGAAAGATCAGTCGTGAACAACATACAAAGTTGGCACACAGAAATACATCATCCATTACACGAATACATAAAGGTATTACAAAAAGATCACATGATCAAGTTTAACACAACTGCCACAAGGGCAGGCAACTTAACAAACACAGCGGAAGACAATTAAAACACAACGTAGTTGAGCCCAAGTCACGCCTTAACCTACAGGCTGCTGACCCGGAGACGATCCTAGTTCGCAAAGCCGTCAACTCCGTACTTCTCTTCATAGATATCCTTCGGAGGCTCCTTCTCAAAATCTGGCAAGTAGATACCAGGGGCGAAACCATAATGAGTACATTTGAATGTACTCAGCAAGACATCCATCATGTCACTTACCAACATGCAAATATGCTTATATGGTGGAACAGGTAGGCTATAAATAGGGTTCACTATCAATGGTGTGCATATATGATGACACCATAGTTGCAGTCAGATTAATCTGTATCTTTGTTGAAGAAGATACTTCGGAAGAAAACAAAATAATATAGTTTTATTTCTCTTGTAGATATCACATGTACAAGAGTTTTTGTAAAGTTTTGTTTAAAGAATATTTTCTCTTTGCAAAACTTCTTGGAATCAGTTTCCAGAATTCTTGCTTAGAGTAGAAAATGTTTTCTTTGCAAAACATTTTGTTTTGTATAACATCATCTGGCTTTTCATCATCGACGATACCTCCACGGTATAAGTTTCCATTCCTTTCCGAACTTCACAAGTTCAACACTTCCTTTCCAAAATTTCCCTTTCAAAACTCCTTTTTGAAAACATTGACACAATGCTAGCTACATGGCCATTCAACTGTCCATATCCGAGGACGCGGCTTCTTCGAAAAAGTTGTACTCTGCAGAGGTGTACACATCCACCAGATCCAGTACACCTCCCGTGAACAATCACGGACTGTAACAACAGTATGTAAACATCAGGTATCTGATCATAACCATCCACTATGTTCAAGCTAGAATATGCCTATCTCTCAGTTGAGTTTAATCTCCTCGGCACCATGTCGCACATCGCCATGACAGGAGACTCAACCGATGCAACCGGAGGGAAAATTAATCCCACACTTTATATGCCTCAACATTGGGGGTTTTGACGACATTCGGTTCGAGGGTACGACGCCCCTTATAGCAAGTGAGATAGCACACACTAATAAGAACAAACTTCAAGTTAAGCCCCGTGCCCATGTTAGGGTAGGGTGGCAGTACGGTAAAGGTTGTCCGGCGAAGACTAGGTTATGTGTCATTTTTGAAAACACCACTTTCTCAAAAATGACCACTTCCACATTCCTCCGGAGAACAAGGATCCGCCTTTTCTCCGGGTTTTTCCGTAAAGCCTTTGTTTTGTAGAATCACAATTTTAGGGTGTCCACTTAGGGACTAGTATATTTGATGGTAATAAATACCATATGGTGGCCTATGGGCTTGGTATTACCAAGTTTAACTATTGGCATGATAGTAACCTATAGTATAGTATAGTAGTAAATTCCACATCAAAAATAGTTTTGATAATCAAGTTTTTGTAAAACTTCAGAGGTAAAACATGCATGATAGATAATGATAAGTATTGTATCAGCAAGCAATCAGGATGCTTGCCTGGTATCTCCTTGTGTCCCTGGTTGTTGGAGTGACTGGAACTTGAAACAGAGCCTCACGACACTTCCTTCCTCTTCGTTTTTCTAACGCCGTAAAAAAAAGAATAAAGGACACACATTCAGAACCAAACAAGACAAACAAGGCTACAAGTAATACATACAGCAAGCAATCAAGAAGTACCACCCAAGTTCTCAATTTTTCCCTTAAGAAAAATTGGCATAAAAACTATAGTTGAAAAGTCTGCTTTTTTTTCTAGTGTTTATGTGTGGCCAATTCAATGATTTTTAGTTAAGAACACCATGGACCAGTGGGGTAAAGCACATGTTACTAGACAGTAGGGTGTCACATAAAACACATTTTGATGTCTAAAAATTCCCACAACAATCTCTATGGCTAGCACACATAATTTGCTAAATTACTCAAGTGGTGAAAAGGGGTCATGACAACAAGTCAAGCCTATTTTCCACCATGAGGCAAACATACCAGTGGGTGTTCCACTAGCAAATATGCTCACCAAGAGGTTAATAAGCCTCTGGTCACTTTTATAAAAGTGCTCAAAACAAACAAACAAGCATCCAAAAACTCCTACTCATACTAGTAGAAAATTTAGGAAAAATACTAGACTAGTTTAGGCTACACTAGTTAATTTTATGCACAAGTGTGCAAGCTAGCAGAGGCAAAATACTCCTCTAACCAGTACCACAAATGCTACTGGATTCCACAAAATAACATAAAAAAAACATAGCTAGGAAACAAGGAAAAACTATGCTTAAAAGGCTACACATGTGAGGAGATTAATTCCTAGTCATCCAAGTGTTACTCATGCTTTTATGCTACTTAAGAGGAAACCTATCAGAGGTGAAAACCCTAAGATAATAATGCCACAAGTACATTCCATCCTCTGGTTTCCACACCAAAGATTCATATTTTTCCCTAGGGGAAAACAAGACAAAAAGCATACATGAATATCCTAGTATGCAATTTAGACTTTAAGCATTTCTATTTAAATCTATTTCAAACACAAGCACCAAGTATCTAGAGGTTCTATAACCAAAATAACAGTACCTAAATGGCACTAGTTTCATGAGAATTAATCTAGCAATAAGCCTAAAAAGCATTTAAAGATCTACTCAAAACATATATAAAAGAAACACATCTAGTGTGGGGAAAATAATGTTTCCACCAAAAATGCAATGAAACCAGTGGGTGTTCCACTAGCATATCAAAGCATTAAGAGGTCACAATGCCTCTGGTCCACTTGCTAAAAATTTAACAAAAGACTAAACAAGCTTCTAGTGCAATAACAATACTAGCAGAAAATAACAGGGTGCTAAAATAAGCAAGGCAATGCTACTCATGTTATTGTTTTCACACAAGTGAAAACTTTAGGGGTCAAGTACTCATAACAACTTATCAAAATGCTACTGGACCTATGGATACAACCCAAAAGTATGTGGTCACAAAACCACAAATGATTATGTCAAAATTCCACACATGAGGGAATTTTTCCATAACCATTCTCATAGTAATGATTAAGCTACTCATGCTTTTCTACCAATTCAAATGCAAGCTATCAGAGGTGATACTAACCAAATATAAGTATCAACAAGGTGCTGTATCTAAAAATCTCAACACAACAATCCAAGTGCTTGCACATAATTTATCACTCAAAAATACTATGCAAAATATTAATTAGAGATAAAACATATGTTAATAACAAAAGTTCTATTTCTTCTCCACTCAAGTCCACACAATCTAACATGCTAAAATATCTAAGTAACACTTAGAAAACAAGTTCACACATCTTAAACATGCTAGAAAACAATATTGTAACGC
Source organism: Alopecurus myosuroides (assembly GCA_028641055.1). Lineage (NCBI taxonomy): Eukaryota > Viridiplantae > Streptophyta > Magnoliopsida > Poales > Poaceae > Alopecurus > Alopecurus myosuroides. Next base: position 281,849,855 of record CM054058.1, read on the forward strand.
AAAAATATCATCACACAAATTAATTAACTAAAATGCCAAAATGGCAGAAACATGCATTTTAAAGATCTGTCCACCAAATTTTGTAGGATGCTCTAAAAATTAAACCCTTCTAGGTTTGGATAGCCCTAAACATATACAAGACCATCCAGTTGAGTTTGCATCAAAAATCATTTTTAATAATTTTATAAAAATCACCAAAGTGCTCTCTGGTGTTTTACCAAAATGCATGCCATTTCAAAAATACAATGAATTTGGAAACGAGGTTAAATTCTTCTGTTAGGAAATTTCAAGGGCTTTCCAATGCAATTGGCCTCACTTCATTCGGAGTTGTGAAATTAAAATGGTGCTCATTTTGGTGTTTCTGGTACCTGTTGCCAAATCATTTTTCATTTCAAATCTATCCATCCAAATGTAGATCTACAACTTGGAGATGGTTTAGAATTAGTTGAGGTACCACTGTGAATTTTAGTTTGGTCAAATTCATATTTTAAGTTGCCTTTTTGAGCCAAAAGTAACCATACCAGTTTCTGTAAAATTAAAATGGAAAAACAAGTGTCTTGGGCCAGATCCAACTGTTGGGCCGGCCAGATCTGGTTTTCACCGCGGGGGAAGCTAGCCACTGAGGCTGACTCGCGGGCCAGCCGCCACGCGGGCAGCCACGCGGGCGAGCGCGGGCCCACTGGCGAGTTTGACTGCGCTTCGCGGGGTCAAGGGAGACGTTGCGTCAGCCCGACGTCAGGACGACGTCACCGCCGGCGGGAAGAGCTCCGGTGAGCCTAAATTCGAGCGCATCCGAGCCATATTTCGCGAACAAACTGCACCAACACGATGTGCTCGACGAGGGGAACCTTCTAGGGCCAGTTGCGTTTCCAGGGAGGGAGTCGGAGAGCGACGGCAACGGCGCGCGGCGGCGGCCGGACGGTGAAGACGACGCGGCGTCGTTCTAGCGCGAGAGGGAGGGGGAAAAGTGGACGGCGGGGTCCGTGTGCTCACCCTAGGCGCGATGGAGGGCTCGACGGGGTCGGAGGGGGCTCGTCGCGGCGGGAATCTCACGCCGGAGTGCGCCGGGCTCGGAGAAGACTCGAGGTTGGCGCGGCCTCCACGCGTCGCTCCGTCTCAATTCCTTCTGCAGAGAAGTCACACTCGACGAGGCGGAGACGATGGGCCACTCGGCTGCCGGCGGCGAGCTCCACAGCGGCCGAATCGACGGCGGCCTTGCACGGGCTAGGGTTTGGGTTCAGATATTTTCAGAGAGAGAGAGAAAATTCGAGGGGGAGAGAGAGAGGGGGCAGGTGAGAGGTGCACTTGAGGTCTTTTAAACAACTAGAAGGCTTACCTTCGAAGCAATGGAAGCATGGGCTCCCATGCCCCTCTGCTGCGTCATCTACAGGAAGAAGAAGACCATGTGTGACTAGGATTTCAATTTAGTCCCTGGAAAATTACAAGTAGGTCCCTGTACTCTCTGAAAATGGATGTTTTCCCTAGGCAAACAAAGTCAAAATTTTAAATCCTTTTTCCCAAAATTCTAATTAGTTGAGATGCACAACATATATGAAAATTGGCTCAATTAGATAAACTTCATAATTCAAAGTTGTTCAAATTTGAATTCTTACATAAATGGACATTGAATTTATTAACCTACTTAGGAGCTTCCAAAAATTATAATTTTTGGCACACATTCCTTATTTGATGTGTTACTTATGTGGTAGAAATTTCAAGTCATTTAGAGTTACTTCATAGAACAAACTTGTTCAAATTTCAAAAAGGTGCTGTGAAGAAAACAGGGGTTTTTGGAAACTTAAACAATTCAAAAACTTGTTTCCTTTTGGTTTTCATCCTTATTTATGATATAGAGCAAGTGGTATTTATTTCCTGGCATTTGGAAAAAGTTTGTAGAACAAACTTGTTCAAAATCCCAATTGTTGCTGTGGAGAAAAACCATGTTTTCAGGACTTTAATGGATTCAATTTTTGGTCTCCTCTTGTGTGTGTTCCTTATTTGATATAAGGAAGCAATGGTATGAATTTCAAATCATTTGAGGAAAGTTTCCAATAGTAACTTGTTTTAGTTTTCTGTTTCTGGAAATATTGGAATTTCTATTTAATAAGGCACTTGGCTTTTCTTTAACAATGCTTTGCCAAAATATTTATGTGACTAGAGATAGCAAGTCAATGCTCTCCAATACCTTTGTTTTTAATCTTGCAAGGTTGGAAAAACATTTGATAATATTTTGGTGAAGCATTTAAGAATGCCTCTTTTCCTGATAATCTTTTAGGGAAATTTTATTAAGTGTTTCCTCTTTCTTAATTTAGGCCTTGTAATAATATTCAACAAGTATTGGATTCATAAGATAGTTTTGTAAAACTCTTTGATCAATATTTACTTTAGAAAATATTGCCAAAGTCATTGGAACAATATGTTGAATATTTTTATCCCTGGAACCATATGTTGAATATTTTTAGTTCACTGCTTTGCTATCCTTTTAAAGTTTGCAAGTTTATATAATTAGTTTGTTTAGTTGCACTTAAAAAACCACAAACAAACACAACCAAGGTTTATTAGTAAAGCAATTAGCCAAACAACGGTGTTAACATGTATTCTAAAATTGGGATGTGACAGGTATCCCAACGAGTGCAAGATCTGCACCATCAAGGACTTTTTCTGGCGGCTTTGCCGGGGAGAAGGAAGTCTTCTGGCAAGGGGATTCTCTCGCTCTCAACCTCTTTATTTTGTTTAGTGTCTTGTTTTTATTTTTGTCTTGTTTTTCTTTTCTATATTAAAAACACAAAAAAATAGTTCTTATTCTAGTTGTTATTTTTGCTTTATCATGCTTGCTATCAATGTTTGATGTCTTTGAAACCAGATCTTTTAGGCAAGGTGGGTTCACGGATGAACAACAAAAACATTATAAGGAACACCTCTTGTCACAAAAAGGGATACACTTATGGGAGCAAATTCATAAATTGCATGACTATGCTAAAAACCTGTGCTCTACTTATAATGTTACTTATTGCTTTGATAAATCTTGCTGCTATAGGAGGTATAAACACCTCCCTTTTCAGTGTGAGTATAATGATGATGTTACCATATCTTCTTATGTTAAGGGAAATTATGAATTATATGATGTGTAAAAAATTGAAGAATTTATTGCTTGGAAGGGTGCATTCAAAATTGCCTATTTGCTTGAAAGTATTGATGATGCACCTTATAAACATGAGATTTATGCTATACTTGAATATTGCTTTGATAATTAAAAGGATTGTAATTACTACATAATGGAATATCTTAATAAATTCTCTCAACCTAAAGAAGTAACTGATGCCTTGCAGGAGCCTATGGAAGAAGAAATTGCTGAATCTGGAAGCTCATTGGATGAAAAAGAGGAGGAGAATGATGATCAAGAGAAGGAAGAATGGATCCCATGTCTACCTCCCAATGATAGTAACTCTTTAACTCATACATTATCTGATAAAATTGATACTTGATATACTTGTGACCTTGATACTACTATGAATGAAACTTGTGAGAATGATATTGCTACTATTATGTGTGATAAGCCATGCTACTTGGATAAATATTATGATAATGCTCTTGATGATGGTCCTATGTTACTTGATGTTATAAATTATAATGCTACTGAAAATAGGATTGCTATAATGTGTCCTATACCTTTTAAGATTGATAAATCATCTTGCTTTACTATTGCTAAAAGTGGGAAAAAAGAGGAGTTGATTTTGAATTTTGATCCCACTATTTTTAAGCTTGATACGAATTGTGTGCTTTTAGACCATGACAAACATGCTTTATGTGATAATTATGTTGTTGAGTTCGTTCATGATGCTACTGAAAATTACTATGAGAGAGGAAAATATGGTTGTAGGAATTTTCATGTTACTAATACACCTCTCTTTTTGTTGAAAGTTTTGAAGTTGCTCTTGTTCTTCCTTCCCATGGTTTCTAGTTTGAGCTTCTTTAATTTATTTATTTACGAGATTCCTATGCATAGGAAGTGGGTTAGACTTAATTTTTTTATACTTCCTTCTTGATGCTCTCTTTTTCTTAATTCATATTTCTTATGTGAGCATTTTTTGTTTCTATGCCTAGCTGAAAGGCGTTAAAGAAAAGCGCTCCTGGGATACAACCCGTTTTATTTCGCTGTTTTCAACCCGTTTTCCTTTGTTTTATTTGGTGTAATTTGCACCTGGGTGTTGTCTATTTCCTTAGAAACCCCTCTGTATCTTTTCTTTTTAGTTTTTGTTGAGCCAAGTAAAGCCTCTAGTGGAAAGTTGAGCCTATATTTCGGATTTCTGCGCAGGAAACAGATTTCTGCTGTCCACTGTTAGTTCCGTTAAAAATCACAGAAAATTCAAAATGACCTGAGCTTTTTTGCGCTTAATCCTGAGTTATATACTCAAATTTTCTTACAAGACCACTTTTTTATTTGAGCAATATAAGATTTTTTTTAGAAATCGATCTTTACCTGTTGTTCTGTTTTTGATAGATTTCTGTCATTTATCGCATTTGCATCTTAATCTCTTTCTTTTGGTGTTATTTTGAGAAAAAAAGTTTTTAAAGAATTTGTGACAGTAGCTAATGTGTTTTTGAGTGTGGGACTTGTTTTTAAACTGAACCATGTGGATTTATTATTTCAATTGCACTAACTTTGCTAATGAAGATTGTGAGAATTTTGATGGGAAGGAAGTTTTCAAGGGTCAAGAGAAGAGGATGATATGATGTGATCAAGAAGAGTGAAAAGCCTAATCTTGGGTATGCCCCGGTGGTAAATCCAAGAAAATTCCAAGAAGACTCAAGCTCCTAAGCTTGGGTATGCCCAAGGCATCCCCTTCTTCATCAACAAATTATCAGGTCACTTCTAGTGAAACTATATTTTTTATTCGGTCGCATCTTATGTGCTTTACTTGGAGCGTATTTTATTTTTGTTTTCAGTTTGCTTTTGATTTTGCTTTCAGTTTTTTTTTACTTTCATAATAATCTTGGTTGGACCCCAGCATTCTTTTATTGGAGAGTGACACGCTCCTCTTTTTCTTGAGAATACGTTGTATTCTTAATCTCTGGCTAGCTACTGCATTTTTTTTAGCTCCTGCTTTGCATGCATCTCTTATTAGAGATGTTAGTTTTAGTAGTATTATTTGAGTACTATCATTTTTGCTTGATGTATCATAAATAGTATTTTTATTAAAGCATGTTTTGTATGGTGCTTGTTGGGAGAAACAAAAACTGCTGCTTGAAGTAGAATTTATAACAGTACTAGTAGAAGCTTATATAGACTCTGGCTAGAACTTTTTCATGCCATGCCAAATGTTATTTTAGTTTTAAAGCCTTGTGGTTATTGAGTAGCATGATTAGCCTAAAATATCTGAGAGTGTTTAATATGTATTGAAAGATTCATGAGTTGTTCTTGTCATAGTAAAGCATCAATATATGGTATTCTCTTTCGAATGTTTTATTTGGTTGACTTGGCGCATGCTCACACCATGTTTATGACTACAAAGCAGTCACGAATAGCCTCCATGACCACTTAGTTTTTGAACTTGTGATACTTCTTATGTTTTAATTAATGATGCTTATGTCGCTATGCATGATTATGGCTCTTATGCTCTCTTGATTTGTCGCTCCCAGTCTTTTGCTAGCCTCCACCTGTACTGAGTATGAGATCTACTCGTGCATCCAAACTCCCTTAAACCAAAGTTTTTCCCATTGTGTCCACCATACCTATCTACATGTGGTATTTAACTGCCATTCCAAGTTAATTGCTCATGTGTTACCTTTAAAACCTTTAAAATTACTCCTGCTTTATGTTCTTGTTTTTGCTCATCATGACGTAAATAGAGAATCTTTATCTCACTTGTTGATTGGATTTCACACCATGGGCTAGTGGCTTCATCCGCTTATCCAAATGATAGAAGAGATGGCAGTGGGGTGGCCAGCCCCAAATTAATAAAAACAAATTCTCTTCGCTATTTTTGCCCCTGATTTATCAGTCAAAGCATAATTGTGTAAACAAAAGAGAAACAGGGATGACCTTCTACACTAGTTGCGTCCCGCACCATGGGAGCCACTCTTGTGAATCCAGTTGAATTGTGACGTACTGTATTTTCTGTTTACCATTCGTTGACATTAGCATACATCTCCCAAAATATAGACACTCTTCCACGGTATGTGATTGTTGGCAGGCACCCGAGGATTCGGTTAGCCATGGTTTGTAAAAGATGGATGGGAGGAGTGTCAAACTTTTAATACCTCTGTTTAATAAAATAAAATCTCTAGCACAAGAGTGATCCCTGCTTCCCTCTGCGAAGGGCCTTTCTTTTAATTTTATGTTGAGTCTCCATCTTCTAACTTTATGCACAATTGAGAGAGCATTTTTTCCATTCTGAGTTCTATGTGCATTTGTCCCATAAGCATCAATAATTACTTCATGATGTGTTATTATTTGTTCTTAAATTATTTGTTCTAGTATCTCTCTTGAACTTTGAAGATGTCCTGGCATTTATGTTTTTCCCCACTCTTAAGGACTATCGAAATATCACTTTGCCATGCTTTCTCTATACCTGAAACAAACGTCTACCTTTCTTTGCATTATTATTCATGATCCTTTATTTGAGTTACTCTTCGTGATGCAAAGTAATTTCTATGCTTTATTATTAAATTCTTATTATCATGCTTGTGTTTAAAGTTTTATGATCTCAGCGTGCATATGCTTTTACATTAGATTGATCAAGTTTGTGTTAGTAGCATGTCACCTCAGAAATTATTGTTTTATCGTTTACCTACTCGAGGACGAGTAGGAACTAAGCTTGGGGATGCTTGATACGTCATAAATGTATCCCTAATTTCTGATGCTCCATGATCATATTATGCCAATTGCTACATGTTTTCTCCCTTCTTTATGTCATTTTTATCGATTTTACGGACTAACCTATTAACAAGATGCCACAGAGCCAGTTCCCTGTTTTATGCTGTTTTTTTGGTTTGAGAAAAGTTGTTCTGGAAATATTCTCGGAATTGGAAAATTCGAAGCCCAGAAGTCCTATTTTCCCCGGAAGCATCCAGAAGACCGAAGAGAAGCCGAAGAAGGGCAGCAGGGGGCACGCCATAGGGTGGCGCAGCCCCCCTGGCCGCACCAGCTATGGGCGTGCCCCCCCCCCCGGACTCCACTGCCTTTTCCCTTTCGCCTGTTTAAGCCCCCCGGATGGAAAACCCTAGGCACCTGATCAAAATCCCCGAAAAATTTCCGCAGCCGCCGTAACCGTCAACCCCAGATCAGGGGGTTCTGAAGCTGTTTCCGCCACCCTGCCGGAGAGGAGATCATCACCGGAGGCTTCTACATCACCATGCCTTCCTCCGGAATGATGCGTGAGTAGTTCATCCTTTGACTACGGGTTCGTAGCTGTAGCTAGATGGTTGTCTTCTCCTCATATGCCTCCATGTTTAGATCTCGTGAGCTCCCTATCATGATCGAGATTGATCTTATGTAATTCTCTGTGCTGTGTTTGCTGGGATCCGGTGAATATTGACCTTATGCCAAGTTGATTATAGTCTTTATTTGCATATGTTATTTGTGATCTTGCATGCTCTCCGTTGCTAGTGGTTATTCTGGCCAAGTAGTTGCTAGTGACTCCAAGAGGGAGTATTTATGCTCGATAGTGGGTTCATGCCTCCTTGTTGCCTTGCTCGAGTGACAGAAATGTGAAGGGGGAGGATGTGATGTTGCCATTAGGGAGAAAACAGCGGTGAGAGTGCCCGCGTGCATAATCATTGCTTACATTACACACTTTGTTTAATGCAATTATCTGTTGCTTGCAACTTAATACATGAGGGGGTTCGGATGATAACCTGACGGTGGATTATTAGTCATAGATGCAGATGGATGTCGGTCTATGTATCTTGTTGTAATGCCCGCACTAAATAGCATAGTAATCTTCATGTCATATTGTGCACTACGGTGCAACCTCTATTTGTCAATTGCCCAGCTGTAATTTGTTCACCCAGCATGCTATCTTTTATGGAGAGACACGACTAGTGAAACTATGAACCCCGGTCCATTTTCCACACTGTTAAACAAACCACAACAATTCCCTGCTTTCTTTACTTTCTGCAAGCATACACCGTTTTTCCACACTATACGTCTAATCTTTGTTTTTAGCAAGACCGGTGAGATTGACAACCTCATTGTACCGTTGGGGCGAAGTATTTGGGTTGTGTTGTGTGCAGGTTCCACGTTGTTGATGACACCGGTGAAGCGCCAGCACCACCGTTAGTGGCATCAACCTTCCGAAGGTCCTCCTTCTCCTACTGGATTGATAACTCTGGTTCTTAATTAAGGGGAAAACTTCCTACCGTTGTGCTCTTCACACCCTCCTCTTGGGGTATCTCGACGAGTGCAACATCTGCTCCATCACGTACCTACCTACATGTGGTATTTAACCGCCACTCTAAGTAATTATCTCATGTGCTACCTTTAAAACCTTCACAATTATTCCTGTTTTGTGTTCTTGTTTTAGCTCATGAGGAAGTAGTAGTTGGATTTGTTGTCTTCCATACTAATTAAGTACCCTGACTTGCATGCTTCATCTGCTCGTCATTAATTTTGCAAAGAGCTGGTTAGACTATTATAACATAAAAAGATAAACAAATAAATAGGAACTCCTCCATGGTATGAGATTGTTGGCACGCACCCGAGGATTCGGTTAGCCATGGTTTGCGAAAGAAAGGCGGGGAGGAGTGTCATACTATATAAAGTGTATCATCTAAATGCCCAATATAGATAATACGGAACCGCTCTCAACTTGTTTAGTATGGAAGATGACAAGAACTCTATTACCATTCGTTGACATAAGCATACACCTCTCTAAAAAATGTTTTCAAATACCTCTGTTTAATAAAATAAAAAGTTCTAGCACATGAGTTAATCCCTGCGAAGGGCATTTCTTTTACTTTTTTGTTGAGTCTCCATCTTCTAACTTTATGCACAATTAAGAGAGCATAGTTGCTATTCTTAGTTTAATGTGCATCAGTCCCAAACATTATTATTGATTGATTGATGATGTGTTATTACTTTCTCTCAAATTATTTGTTCTAGTCATCCACTTGAATTTGAAGGTGTCCTGGCATTTATGTTTTTCCCCACTCTTAAGGACAAGCGAAATATCACTTTGCTATGTTTTCCTTATGCTCGAAACAAACGTATAACTTTCAAGTGCATTATTATTCATGATCATTTATTTGTGTTACTTTTCATGATGCAAAGTGATTGCTAAGTTTCATTGTTAGAATTATATCCACCATGCATGTGTTTAAAGTACTACGATCTCATCTTGCATATGCTTTTACAATTTAGATGATCAATTTTATGTTGGTCGCATGTCACCTCAGAAATTATTTGTTTTTATCGTTTTACCTACTCGAGGACGAGTAGGAACTAAGCCTAGGGATGCTTGATACGTCTCAAACGTATCTATAATTTCTGATGTTCCATGTTGTTTTCATGCCATGTGCTACATGTTTCCTATACACTTTATGTCATTTTTATGGATTTTCTAGGAATAACCTATTGACAAGATGCCACAGAGCCAGTTCCTGTTTTCTGGTGTTTTTGGTTTCAGAAAAGTTGTTCAGGAAATATTCTCGGAATTGGACGAAACAAAATCCCATAGTCTTAGAAATCCTGGCACGTCAACGGAGTCCAAAGGAGACCCGGAGGGTGTGAGAGGAGGATCCACACCATGGGGGGCGAGGGTCCCCGTGGCCGCACCAACTGGTGGTGTAGGCCCCCTGGCTGCCTACCGACGTTGCCCTTTCGCCTATATAATCCGCCCGATGCATAAACCCTAAAATATCCAGCCCCCTTCCAAGAAAAGTTTCGTAGCTCCTTCGCCACCGCTGACAAGTTTTGGGAGACAAATATCTCTCTTCCGGCACCCTGCCGGGACGGGGAAGTGCCCCCGGAGCCACCTCCATCAACTTCACCGCCATCTTGATTGCCGTTGCTGTCTCCCATGACGAGGATGGATTAGTTCTCCCCCCGGAGGCTGAGGGCTCTACCGGTATCTATATGTTTCATCTCTCTCTCCCATGGTGTGACCTTTATGTGATCATGAGCATTGTGATCTAGTTGAATAAGTTGATGTTACTCTTCATCTGTTATGCTACTCAAGTGGTTTTGTTATGAGATCTCCATGACACTTTGATCACGGTGTAAAGGTGACAATGTGTGCACCGTGTGGTTTAACTTGATATATATATTTTTGTGTTGGATGACCCGGTGTTTGTCTAGAACCATCTAGGGCTCATAGTGATAGTGTGAGGTTACATGGATGGGGAAATGCGAACTCTAAGGAGCGCTTTTATAGCCCTACGCAATGATTGGTGTTTGTTATCCGCTCGGAGAGTGGTTTGAAGTAGCATAGTGAAGAGATGATATTTATGCATTCAATTATGTTATTATTGTTGAGAGTGTCCACTAGTGAAATTATGATCCCTAGGCCTTGTTTCTAAGCATTGAAACACCGTTTACAATCAGTTCTTCTACATGTTTGCTTGCTGCCATTTTTATTTCAGATCTCTACTATCACTTATAATCATCCAAATTACTTGTATTTCACTATCTCTTCGCCGAATTAGTGCACCTATACAACTGACAATTGTATTAGGTGTGTTGGGGACACAAGAGACTTCTTGTATCGTAATTGCAGGGTTGCTTGAGAGGGATAGCTTTGACCTCTACCTCCCTGAGTTCGATAAACCTTGGGTGATCCACTTAAGGGAAACTTGCTTCTATTCTACAAACATCTACACTTGGAGGCCCAACACTTTCTACAAGAATAGAAGTGTGCGTAGACATCAGCATGCCAATATGATGCCTCTGTTTCGCGGAAAAGATCCTCGGTTTCACACTCTCTTTCAAGATCATATTTACCAGGAAATTCTAATGAGAAAGTCCAAGGACAATGTTGCCTCTCAGCATGCTATTTGTCTTGACCTCATGGAGAGGAAGCCCGAGTACTTTAGAGAGGCACTTTCTATTTGTGATTCTTTTGGTCTTCGTCCTCTCATGGAGCTGCAGCAAGACTATAATGAGGGCCTTGTGTGTGAGTTTCTTGCCACCGTGCACCTTGGGAATGGTACGGTCCATCACATCATTTGGATGTCCAAGGGTGAGAGTTTTCAGCTCAAGTGGAGTGAAGAGGGAAACCTCATTGGTTATCCGGCTCAAGGTCCTTTTTTTGATGGTCCGGAGTATAATGAGTCTTGGTTCCGTGTTCATGACGCTACCACGTCACTCAACAAAGATGCTTTTGGGCCTCTCTATGCTTGGAAGAAGTATACTTTTGGGTTCTCCAAGGGGCTCTACTACACATATGATATCATGCACCATATCTACTGTGCGACCCCCAACCCCAAGGTGGGAAATATTTAAGAGATTCAAGGCTACCTCAAAAACTTGATGATGCTCACTCATGAGAAACGTACCCAAGGTAGTTCTCAAAAGCTCGATGTTATGGACTTCATTTGGAATGTGATATGGACTGCTATAGCGTGGAAGAAGAATGCTTGCTATGGGCCTCTTATCATGAAGATCATCTTGCACGCATGGGAGGCAAAGCACCCGGATGTTCCTATTGGTGATGAGGACACTTGGGTCACGCACAAGGTCAAGTACTTGCAAATCAAGGACCACACCGAGCCCATGGAGCATTCCATTCCTGCTAGCCGTAAAGGCAAGGCCAAGCCACGTGTGGTCTGTGACGCCCCGGGATCGGGCACTATGCAGATTTCAGCATTTCCACCCAAATCCGCATAATAACCGATTCCAGGTTGCCACTTGTGATAACATTACAACAGTCCACAAATATTCCGCAACAACAACAGAAAAGATATATACAAGACGACTCAAACGAGTCAAGGGTACAACTGATACAATACAAAGATCCAAATGACAGCGGAAGAAACAGCATAGTGTCCGACTACAGACAAGATACAAATTGGACTAAGAAACCTGAAGATAACCGATGGCGTCCAATCCCTGCCCAGGCCAAGCCGGAGGGATTCCCAAGCTAACGTCGTCAGACTTCAAACCTGTTGACTGCAATGTGGAATATGCAGCCACGAAATGGATTCGTGGGTCAGTACTGTTAAGTACTGGCAAGTGGATAAACCATACTCACAAGATACCAACGTAACCAATCATCACAAGATACAAATACTTTGGGTACAACGGAAAGAAAAGGGTTAGTGCAAAGAAACGGCAGCGGGCAGCACTAACAACTAAAGAGACGCGCTACAACTTCCGGCTAAAAGAAAGGGATAAGATAGCGTGACAAAACCAACTACAACTACTCACCAAACAATACCCATCCAGTGTTACCCCCTACTAAGGAAGCAACCCAAGGAAACTCACATTGTTGATTAAGGTGACATTCATTTTTATGGTGAAGGTAATACTATATTACTAGTCAAGTTATTATCATTAGGTGTAAGTTGTCTGAGTACTTGTTAGCCAGCACTTTCACCAAGTCGTCACATAACCGCGGACAACACGGCTTCTCGAGAAGATTCATCCCTGCAGGGTGCGCTACAGTACCCGTACACACTCAAGCCACCAACTAAAACTCAGGTTGGCTCGACACGACCCAAACCGTCTCTACAAGCTATCCTAGGAGCCACGAAGCTATAAGGTCCCGGCCAGTCCGACCTAACCTAAGCGCAAGGGTGAAAACCACACCCCCCGGCACCACAGGCCTCGCCCTATATGCATCATCATCATCATCAACAGTAACCATGGGGGCCCCACCCATTCATGCATATGAGAAAATGGAACACCCGAACTAAGTGTGGCTCTTCGGACAAGCTGCAAATCAGGTCTAAGTCGAGGGGGGTCCCATACTACCTCCCGGATGCGGTTAGCGCGCTCATCATAGATCAATGGACAATACTCTTTTCCTAAGTTCGACACTAGCAGGCTCCAAAACCACGCCGGGCCTCCTGCCGGTGTCTTATCATCAAATTATTATTACCCCAAACATTAACATGTTGTTGATTAAATTGAAACCCAACTATCAACTAAACAGGTGATACGACAAAGGACAACAAGACTAGAGCGCCAACAAACCTAAGCATGCAACTACGACACGAGTGCCAACAAGGTAAACAAACAACAGTTAATAGGAAGTGGAAGGAAGGCTATATCATGGCTGCAAGGTAAACATATGATAGGATCGGGACACAAGCATCGAATCATAAGGCTAGCATAAAGACAACGGAAAGAATCGGTAACAAGTGATGAAAGGCAGCCATAGGTAGCAGGTGAGTATACTTGCCTGGAATCCAGCAAGTAGAGGTACATCCGAAGAACTTGTCGTTGCTCATATCATCTCAACGTCCTATCCGCGAAGAAGCAACGAACTAGAACAAACACCGGATGCAACAATTACTACTACGGCAAAAGATCCAGCATGATCCTATTTTATATGCATGACATGCGGGGATGCAACTTAACCAATTTAAGTTGAGATAAAAGCCCAACATTTAATTAGGAAGGTTTAAGTTATTTATCTAACCATCAATATTAAATGTTGTTTAGCATGGAAAACAAATAATAGGTGAGCTAACCAAATTTAAATGGAAGGGGGTACAAATTGTATTGAAAAGGTTCAAAACATGTATAAAATGTTTCACTAATCATTTTGAGCTATTAAACATAATTTTTGGATCATTATTGAATTTATTATACATTTTTCCATAAGCATTTTTATTCTGCCCCTTTTTGTAAACAGAAGGAAACATGTTCAAATTTAATTCAATTGTGACCAAATAAAATACCACTGTGTAGAGTTTGTTAAGACAAATTTTTAGAGCTCAAGTTTGCTCAATTTGGGTGAACAGAACTCAAGTTATGAATTTCCAAAGTTTCAAATTTTAATAGCCATTTCTGTATTTAATTATTTAGTGCAAACTTTATTACACAAAAATGTGGCAACTTTGTTACTAACAGAAATAGCACAAGATTATGAATCCACAGAAATTTGAATCATTGAAATTGGAGCATTTTTCAATTTGTTATTGATTTTACAAATTAAGTTTTGAATCTGTTTTTTGAAATCCCAGAACAAAAGAAAAAGGCCCAAACGTTTTATACCGGGGCTAGGCCATACCCGCATTTTTTTTACCACTGACAGATGGGGCCCAGCGACACGTGGCCTCCAGGGTCAAAGACAGGTGGGACCGGAGTGAGGGATTAAATCCCAAAAAGTGGGGTGTTTATTCCGGGCCGAAGGGGATTCGAACCAGGGACCTCCTGGTTGCGGAACAGGGGCACAAGCCACTGGGCTACTACTGCGTTGGTGATACTATACGGATCTGACAGCAGAAGATGTCTACTTCGCGGCCTTAACTGAATTTCGAATCTGAACGAATCAGACTCCAGGCAGAACAACGATGGAACAGCGGGGACACGCGACCACCACGATCAGAACGGTGCGCCGCGCGATGGCGAGGCAAAACAGAGCAGGAGGAAGGCAGGGAGGAGGGGCCCGAGGGCGGATGCTCACCGGGGGTCGGCGGAATTGGGGAGGAGGACGGCCACCGTTGGTGAAGACGACCATGGCCGCCGGCCTGAAAAAAGCGGCAGCAAACGGCGACGGCGTGGTGGCTCTGGGGCTCCGCAGGCCCGGCCGAGGAACCGCACGCGAAGAGGGTAGTGCCCCGGTTCCATTCTCGGCCTCGGCATGGTCGGGCGATGACCATAACGACGGCTAATGGAGCTCCAAGGTCCGGCCATGGAGGAGTTCATGGCATCGTTTTCGTGGACAGAAAGAAAGGGAGGAGAGGGAGAGCGATGGCGGCGGGTGAGAGGAAGAAAGAGGAAGGCTAGGGTTAGGGTTTGGAGGGGAGGGGGGCTGCTTAAGAGGAGGGAAAGGGGGCATGTGGGTGCGGTGCGTGGTGGAGCTTATTTCCCCCCTCCGCTGTCGTCACCACCGTATGGAGGTGGGAGAAGAGAAGAGTGGGCTGGGTCGGGTTGGTAGGTGGCCAGCTGGGCCTTGGATAGCCCAGTTCGGTTGCCTCCCTCAAGACCCTTTTTTTGTAAAAGTGAAAGAGAAATTTGAAATTTGAGGGGTTTTACACATGCAAAAATTATGAAATAAATTTTTATTGCATTTGGAATTGAAAATGCCCAAGTGCACCAATTTTTGATTTTGAAAAAATTGAAACTTTTGTGGAAGTTTGAATTTAGATGAATTTGGGTTGAATTTGAATTTGGGGAGGTTTCACTACTCCAAAAAAATTATAATTTTGGTTTCTTTGCACTTGGCATCCAAAATGCCCAAGTGTGCAAGTGTTTGTTTTGAAAATTTCAAATATTTGAAAAGGTTTGAATTTTGAAATTGGTTTGAAAACAAGAGTGCAATGCGTATGATGCATGATGCAATGCAAGGATGCCATGATGATGCAAAAAAGAAAACAAGCAAAACTAATTGGGGAAAACCCCGGGTGTTACAGCCGACACCACTAACAAGGGATTGCGCCCTCGCAATCCGCTCCAAGCCGGTAAGAGAGAGAAGAAGTTGGAGCTATCGAGTCTTCATGCTTCAAGTTGATCTCCTTGACACCACTAACAAGCTTCTCGACACCACTAACAAGAGATTCTTGCTCGGATTGATGACGATGTTCTTCCACTAGGAATCTTCCGATGATCGAACCTATTAGGTTAAAGGCTCAGAAAACATCCACCCACGTAGAATCCTAGAACTTTGAAAGATAGATACGGGAGTAGACTCCAAAACAAATGAGGTAGAAGGAGAAGTAGAATAGAGATAAGGAGAAAACAAGAATATTATTGAGATGTTTCCAAAATAGTTTAGCAAAAATAGTTTTTGACACTCAAGAAACAACGACCGTTAGCGAGGTTATCCTACAGGCTTTGCGGACCCGTTGCTTCGATAACCATTCGTATCGAAACAGCCTTGGGAATCGGAAACCATGCTCTGATACCATTTGTGACGCCCCGGGATCGGGCACTATGCAGATTTCGGCATTTCCACCCAAATCCGCATAATAACCGATTCCAGGTTGCCACTTGTGATAACATTACAACAATCCACGAATATTCCGCAACAACAACAGAAAAGATATATACAAGACGACTCAAACGAGTCAAGGGTACAACTGATACAATACAAAGATCCAAATGACAGCGGAAGAAACAACATAGTGTCCGACTACGGACAAGATACAAATTGGACTACGAGTCCTGAAGATAACCGATGGCGTCCAATCCCTGCCCAGGCCAAGCCGGAGGGATTCCCAAGCTAACGTCGTCAGACTTCAAACCTGTTGACTGCAATGTGGAATATGCAGCCACGAAATGGATTCGTGGGTCAGTACTGTTAAGTACTGGCAAGTGGATAAACCATACTCACAAGATACCAACGTAACCAATCATCACAAGATACAAATACTTTGGGTACAACGGAAAGAAAAGGGTTAGTGCAAAGAAACGGCAGCGGGCAGCACTAACAACTAAAGAGACGCGCTACAACTTCCGGCTAAAAGAAAGGGATAAGATAGCGCGACAAAACCAACTACAACTACTCACCAAACAATACCCATCCAGTGTTACCCCCTACTAAGGAAGCAACCCAAGAAAACTCACACTGTTGATTAAGGTGACATTCATTTTTATGGTGAAGGTAATACTATATTACTAGTCAAGTTATTATCATTAGGTGTAAGTTGTCTGAGTACTTGTTAGCCAGCACTTTCACCAAGTCGTCACATAACCGCGGACAACACGGCTTCTCGAGAAGATTCATCCCTGCAGGGTATGCTACAATACCCGTACACACTCAGGCCACCAACTAAAACTCAGGTTGGCTCGACACGACCCAAACGTCTCTACAACCTATCCTAGGAGCCACGGAGCTATAAGGTCCCGGCCAGTCCGACCTAACCTAAGCGCAAGGGTGAAAACCACACCCCCCGACACCACGGGCCTCGCCCTATATGCATCATCATCATCATCAACAGTAACCATGGGGGGCCCACCCATTCATGCATATGAGCAAATGGAACACCCGAACTAAGTGTGGCTCTTCGGACAAGCTGCAAATCAGGTCTAAGTCGAGGGGGGTCCCATACTACCTCCCGGATGCGGTTAGCGCGCTCATCATGGATCAATGGACAATACTCTTTTCCTAAGTTCGACACTAGCAGGCTCCAAAACCACGCCGGGCCTCCTGCCGGTGCCTTATCATCAAATTATTATTACCCCAAACATTAACATGTTGTTGATTAAATTGAAACCCAACTATCAACTAAACAGGTGATACGACAAAGGACAACAAGACTAGAGCGCCAACAAACCTAAGCATGCAACTACGACACGAGTGCCAACAAGGTAAACAAACAACAGTTAATAGGAAGTGGAAGGAAGGCTATATCATGGCTGCAAGGTAAACATATGATAGGATCGAGACACAAGCATCGAATCATAAGGCTAGCATAAAGACAACGGAAAGAATCGGTAACAAGTGATGAAGGGCAGCCATAGGTAGCAAGTGAGTATACTTGCCTGGAATCCAGCAAGTAGAGGTACATCCGAAGAACTTGTCGTTGCTCACATCATCTCAACGTCCTATCCGCGAAGAAGCAACGAACTAGAACAAACACCGGATGCAACAATTACTACTACGGCAAAAGATCCAGCATGATCCTATTTTATATGCATGACATGCGGGGATGCAACTTAACCAATTTAAGTTGAGACAAAAGCCCAACATTTAATTAGGAAGGTTTAAGTTATTTATCTAACCATCAATATTAAATGTTGTTTAGCATGGAAAACAAATAATAGGTGAGCTAACCAAATTTAAATGTAAGGGGGCACAAATTGTATTGAAAAGGTTCAAAACATGTATAAAATGTTTCACTGAACATTTTGAGCTATTAAACATAATTTTTGGATCATTATTGAATTTATTATGCATTTTTCCATAAGCATTTTTATTGTGCCCCTTTTTGTAAACAGAAGGAAACATGTTCAAATTTAATTCAATTGTGACCAAATAAAATACCACTGTGTATAGTTTGTTAAGACAAATTTTTAGAGCTCAAGTTTGCTCAATTCGGGTGAACAGAACTCAAGTTATGAATTTCCAAAGTTTCAAATTTTAATAGCCATTTCTGTATTTAATTATTTAGTGCAAAATTTATTACAGAAACATGTTGCAACTTTATTACTAACATAAAGAGCACAAGATGATGAATCCATAGAAATTTGAATCATTGAAATTGGAGCATTTTTCAATTTGTTATTGATTTTACAAATTAAGTTTTGAATCTGTTTTCTGAAATCCCAGAACAAAAGAAAAAGGCCCAAACGTTTTATACCGGGGCTAGGCCATACCCGCATTTTTTTTACCACTGATAGATGGGGCCCAGCGACACATGGCCTCCAGGGTCAAAGACAGGTGGGACCGGAGTGAGGGATTAAATCCCAAAAAGTGGGGTGTTTATTCCGGGCCGAAGGGGATTCGAACCAGGGACCTCCTGGTTGCGGAACAGGGGCACAAGCCACTGGGCTACTGCTGCGTTGGTGATACTATACGGATCTGACAGCAGAAGATGTCTACTTCGCGGCCTTAACTGAATTTCGAATCTGAACGAATCAGACTCCAGGCAGAACAACGATGGAACAACGGGGACACGCGACCACCACGATCAGAACGGTGCGCCGCTCGATGGCGAGGCAAAACAGAGCAGGGGGAAGGCAGGGAGGAGGGGCCCGAGGGCGGATGCTCACCGGGGGTCGGCGGAATTGGGGAGGAGGACGGCCACCGTTGGCGAAGACGACCATGGCCGTCGGCCTGAAAAAAGCGGCAGCAAACGGCGACGGCGTGGTGGCTCC
Source organism: Alopecurus myosuroides (assembly GCA_028641055.1). NCBI lineage: Eukaryota > Viridiplantae > Streptophyta > Magnoliopsida > Poales > Poaceae > Alopecurus > Alopecurus myosuroides. The sequence continues at coordinate 281,868,780 of CM054058.1, forward strand.
GGGGCTCCGCAGGCCCGGCCGAGGAACCGCACGCGAAGAGGGTAGTTCCCCGGTTCCAATCCCGGCCTCGGCGTGGTCGGGCGATGACCACAACGACGGCTAATGGAGCTCCAAGGTCCTGCCATGGAGGAGTTCATGGCATCATTTTCGCGGACAGAAAGAAAGGGAGGAGAGGGAGAGCGATGGCGGCGGGTGAGAGGAAGAAAGAGGAAGGCTAGGGTTAGGGTTTGGAGGGGAGGGGGCTGCTTAAGAGGAGGGAAAGGGGGCAGGTGGGTGCGGTGCGTGGTGGAGCTCGTTTCCCCCCTCCGCTGTCGTCACCACCGTACGGAGGTGGGAGAAGAGAAGAGTGGGCTGGGTCGGGTTGGTAGGTGGCCAGCTGGGCCTTGGATAGCCCAGTTCGGTTGCCTCCCTCAAGACCCTTTTTTTTTTGTAAAAGTGAAAGAGAAATTTGAAATTGGAGGGGTTTTACACATGCAAAAATTATGAAATAAATTTTTATTGCATTTGGAATTGAAAATGCCCAAGTGCACCAATTTTTGATTTTGAAAAAATTCAAACTTTTGTGGAAGTTTGAATTTAGATGAATTTGGGTTGAATTTGAATTTGGGGAGGTTTCACTACTCCAAAAAATTATAATTTGGTTTCTTTGCACTTGGCATCCAAAATGCCCAAGTGTGCAAGTGTTTGTTTTGAAAATTTCAAATATTTGAAAAGGTTTGAATTTTGAAATTGGTTTGAAAACAAGAGTGCAATGCATATGATGCATGATGCAATGCAAGGATGCCATGATGATGCAAAAAAGAAAACAAGCAAAACTAATTGGGGAAAACCCCGGGTGTTACATGGTCATTGATGAAGAAGACAAAGCGGGGCCCTCTTGTTCTCCATCCCAAGGGGCGTTTATGTGGATGGCTCATGCTCTCAAGAAGGTGTTCAAGGTGAACAAAAAGATTGAGGGGCATCAGTGAAAAGTTCACCATGACAAGGAACGCAAGCACTGCAAGGCTGCCAAGGCATCAAGGCAACTTCATCGTGATAACTTTGAGGAAGTTGCTTCTCACATCGAGGACAACATCACCACTTGGGGACAATGGCATGCAAAGGACTCTCGGGGTCATCTTATCACTTGGTCTGACGAGGAACCAGGAGAAGAAGCAACAAGCTCCTGTCACCGACTCCGTCCTCAGGACTCAGACGACCTCTCGGAGTGAGCCATAGTATGTTAGCCTCGACCTCTCTCTTTTTGGTATCTTGATTCCAAAGGGGAAGAAATATATGTTGGGATGCGTTTGTGGGTATTTGCATGGGTTTTCACAAGCTCCGTTATTTAAGTTGTTTCTTTCTAGCTTGTGAGATGGTTGTGTTGTTAATCGTGAACCTCGTCCTACATGGTGTGAGACATGTCAACCTCATTTTGCTTAACTTTCATACTCTTTCAGTTCATTATTATTTGTGTGAGCAAGTTATAGTTTATTTATCACCTATTTCTCTTGCTCAGTTTATTCATCATGAAGGGAGCATAACTCTAGAGGAGCTTCGTCCATGTTGTATAGATACCGGTGTTGCAAATTTTGTGTTTTCATCAATTACCAAAAAGGGGAGATTGAACGATCATCTTTTGTTTTGATAATTGATGACAACACAATTAGAGAACTAATCTCTCTGTGAAGTTTATACATGGATTATATGCAGCACTCGTGCACGATACCACGTATCCCCTATCCATATCTCTAGGGCACCGTGACGATATTTCGTCGGCGAAGAGATTAAAACGAGAAGCATGTCAAGATCAATGCCAGGTGATGGTAGTACTGGTGAAACCACGGGTAGTACTGTTGCCTGGTATTTCCAGCACACGCTCAATCCCTCTGCCTGGAGCACAGCAGCCACCGGTGGTGGTACTTCCAAATCATGCTTCGGCTACCAAGTGGCGGAGGTGCCAGCGAAGGACACCGGTGGTACCGCCAATTCCGCCGGTGGTACCGGTGAATGAAGGGGCGCTCAGAGGCTGTGCACCACCGGTTGAGGTAGCACCAAATTGAACTTCCGGTTGCAACTGGCGGAGGTTCCAGTAGAAGGCACCGATAGTACCAGTGGGCGGTAGTAACGCTACTGCCACCAGTGGTAACGGTAGTGCGGAACCAAGATCACAGCGAGAGAGAGAGCCGTTGTACACTGCGGCTCTGACCCCACCGGTGGTACCGCTGGTGCGGGAAAGAGCCCAACGGCTGGTTGGAAGAGGAGGGTATTTATTGCACTCCTTATTCCCCCACTAGCTTAATCTTCACTCCTATTTCTCTCTTCTCCATTAATGCGAGCTTCAACATACTAGATCTCCCCCTCCGTCCACCCAATCGACACCGTACTTCGTGGAGTGCTTGAGGAGAGCTAGATCCATGATTCCGCCAAAGGAATCGCAAATCAGTTCACCAATCATCATAGATCTTTAAATCTCTTTGGGGCCTAGAATCCCTATAAGAATCCTTAGTGCTTGTAGCTTCCACCCTGTTGCAAGAAGCTTCGGATGGTTGAGATCCTCCATCCATCTTTTGGAGTAGCCTCAACCTTGTGTAAAGGTTTGGTCAACACCTTCAAGCCGACATCATAGTGGAAACGATAATCTCCCTCACCGGAGAAGCTCAAGGAGAACAAGGTGTGCACATCCGTGCGTCTAGGTGGCTCCACACACACACACACACACACACGAAACAGGCTTTACACCCCGCTTTATAAATAAAGCAACCCAAGGTCCAACAACAGTACACACACATCCAACACGAAAGTACAAGTCCGCTGGGGCCACAGCACAAAAGATCCCAACAAGAAATAAAAAAAAACAACAGGCGATACAACTCCGAACAGAGTAAAGCTCAGTGGCTGGGGGTGGCAGATAGGCGGCGATCCGCCGTCACGAGGTCCTGAATCGCATCGTCCAGCCGCTCTAAGTTCCGCTATCTACAGAGAGGGTGCCACTGCTGCAAGAAGGCCAGAAATTTAAACACAAAGTCAGAGGCCCTTCTCAGATAGACACGCTCGATAACCATATTGTTACAAATAGTCCATAAAGTCCAGGTCGTCGCGGCGAATATTAACTAGAAGAGGCGCCTCCTCCTCCCATTTCTATTCGCCTGCACTTCCAGGAAATCGCTCAGGTCTAGGGCCTGCCACTCAGGCCCTAAGGCCTCGGCCACGAAGCTCCACAGGAAACGAGCTACGAGGCAAGAAAAGAGTATGTGAGTACCCTTCTCCGGTACTGCACACAAGGTACATGTCCCGTTACCTGGACCCATTCGCTTGGCCACCTCCACACCCGAGGGGAGGCGGTCGCGTAGAAGCTTCCACGTGAAGATTTTAATCTTCAATGGCATAGGGGCCTTCCACAGGTGGGAGGCCCAGGTCACCGTAGGACCTCTAAAAAGGGCCCGGTAAGCGGAGCCCACAGAGAACCGCCCCGAGGGCGGGAGGGTCCAGGTGACCACATCCGGTGAGTCAACTAATGACTGAGGGAGGCCCTGACGCAGAGCCTCCAAACTCCTGGTCTCAGCCGGACCAAATGTATGCCGGAACCCGATGTTCCAACATCCATTTTGAACCGCCCATGCCACTAAGATTCTAGGATCTGAGCATATAGCAAATATGTCCGGGAATGCGTGGCGCAAGGGACGGTCATCTAACCATGGATCCAACCAGAATTGGGTTCCTCTACCGTCACCTACAGAGAAGGAAGCCCCAGTCTGGATCTGATGCTTAATGGTCTGCAGGGCTCGCCAGAACTGAGAGCCCTCCTTCCGCTCACATGCTAAAAGGGGGCTCCCTCGTAAATATTTCGACTTGATAAGCTGGAGCCAAAGTGCCCCGTCCTCTCGCGGGATCCTCCAGACCCATTTAAGCAACATGGCTTTATTCATGTGACGCAAAGCTAGAATCCCTATGCCCCCGGTCCTTGGAGGCGCAAATATCTTCGCATTTGACCATATGATATTTCTGGTGGCCATTCGCCGCCTGCCTGAAGAAGCGTGATAACGCCTTGTCAAATCTGGCGTGGACGCCCTCCGGGAGAAGGTAGGCCCCATCATATACATGGGGAGCCTGGACATGCAGGAGTCGATAAGGATAGTTTTACTCCCTTTGGAGGTAAACCTCCCTTGCCATGGCTCCGCTCTAGATGAGACCCGCTCCACTAGCGGGTCAAGGTCCTTGATAAGGATGCGCGAATCCCGGATCGGCATCCCCAAATAGGAAACCAGGAATTGCGCCAACCTACAATTAAGGTTGTCGGCAATCCGGCATTGGTCGTCCTCGGAATACCCAAGTATAACAACCTCGCTCTTATAGAAGTTAATCTTGAGGCTGGACATGGCCTCAAAGCAGAGGAGTAGTAACTTTCAGTTGATAATGTCAAGTTCCGACCCCTCCACCATGATCATGGTGTCATCAGCATATTGCAGATGGGTCACACCGCCCCCGGGGATGAGATGTCCCACCACCCCCCAAGATGTGGCCAGAAGTCTTAGCCCGCTCTAAGATCTCTGCAAGGGAATCCACTGCGGCGTTAAACAGCAAAGGGGAAATCGGGTCCCCTTGCCTAACCCCACGAATGGGCCTAAAATGGGGACCTACTTCCCCATTTATGTTAATAGCGGTATTGCTGCTCATAACCAGTTGCATAATCCTGCAGATCATCCGGTTGTCCAGTCCTCTCCGCTCTAGAACTAAGCGGAGGAAGGACCAGTCCAAGCGATCATACGCCTTCTAGAAATCTAGCTTAAGGAACACGCCCTTCTGGCGGCGTGGTTTTACTTCATGAATAATTTCATGAAGTGTCAGGATAACATCAATGATATACCGGCCCTTAAGAAAGGCAAACTGGTACGGGTGCGTAAGGCGCTCAAGTATAGGAGCAAGCCTCACACCTTGAAGATGATCCGTTGGATTGCATTAAGGTCTGAAATCGGTCTAAAGTGGCAAATATCCGTGGCCCCCACAACCTTGGGGATCAGGGTAATCACACCAAAATTTAGGCGGGTCAACACCAATGTCCCAATATAGAATTCCTGGAACATCGGCATGATCACCGCCTTGATAGTCTCCCAGAACTTCTGGAAGAAGATGATCGGTAGTCCGTCCGGTCCAGGGGCAGAGTTAGTCCTCATATCCATGATCGCCCGGGCCACCTCCTCCTCAAGGAAGGGGAGGGTCAACCCTTCATTCTCCTCATCCGAGACCAGGTCCCCGGGCGCCCAAAGATCCTCGGCAATGGACACCCCTGAGCGAGGTTCCGCTGAGAATAAGTCCTTATAAAAGGAGTATATGTGGGTGGAGATATCTACCGACTCCTCCAGAAGACGATCTCCCTCCCACAGGCAAGGGATAGAGCATTTCCGGTGACGCCCATTAGCGATCACATGGAAATATGCCGTATTCGCCTCGCCCTTAAGGATCCAGTTCTGGCGACTCCGTTGTTGCCAGAAGATCTCCTCGCCCTTGTAAATATCCATAAGGGAGTCCTCAAGAGCGTACCGCTGAAGCCACTCCTCAGCAGTGAGACCAACCAAACCTGAAGCCTGATCTAATGCTTGGATCTCACCCAGGAGGGAGGCGTTCCTCTTCCGCACCTCCGCCCCTAGATTGACGCCCCATCCCCGCATAAATCTACGGGCCATCTGTGCACAGTGGTGTCGCGCCTCGACCACATTGAAGAGACGCGGCGGGTGGGCTGCAGCCTCCACCCACTTTGCCTTAACAGCCTCCACAAACCCTGATTTGTCCAGCCAGAAGTTCTCAAAGTGGAAGTGGTTTAGCCTAGGTGGGATGGCGCCAGCAGACGAGAGAAGGAGTGGGTGTGGTCAGAACCAACCCTCGTCAACGCGCGAAGGGAGCATAGTGGAAAGGCAATCTCCAAATCCACTGAGACTAAGACCCGATCCAGCACACTTCGGATCGGATCCGCCCGGTTGTTAGTCGATGTATAACGTTCTCCCACACACCTAATCTTCTTAAGAGCGAGGTCTGCTATCCAATCATTAAATAGCATAACCCGCCGGGGGTCGATGTTTGCCGAGCTCTTGTCCTCGGGGGACCTGATGAGATTAAAGTCCCCGACAATGACAAGTGGGGTGGAGCACCTCTCCACCTTACCCCGCAGCTCATCGAGGAACTCCACCGATCTACTATGGTCCGCGGGGCCATACACAACTATCACCTCCCACCGGAAGGAAGTACGTCTATGGGAGAGAAGCATACTCAGAAAGAACTCCCCGCGGTCCATGTCCTCCACCTCAAAGGTGTCCTCCTTGACACCAAGAAGGATTCCCCCGGAGTGGCCCATCGCCGGGAGCCACTGCCAGGCAAACTTGAAGGGACTAAGTTTCTGCAGCTCGTGGATTGAGAAGTCCTGTCTAATCGTCTCGTGTATGCCCACAATATCCACATCCTCCCGCCTAATGTATTCGCTCAGCTGATTTGACGAACCCTCCCGCCTGAACCCCCTCATGTTCAAATAGAGAAATCTTATGGGAAGATCAATTAGGAAACACTATCGGGGGTTGTCCCCTTACGGTGGACAGATCGGGCCCTACTAGACGTTGAGGGCCGGGACGGACCTTTGGGGGGTCTCCCACGTGAGCGTCCCGTCAGGGTGCTCACATGTGGAGTCACCTCACTACTCGGGGTAGGCAGGGAGCTACTACTCGGGGCCGATGCCGCCTACATCGGTGTCCTAGAGTCGGGTGCCGCCGTCCTCATAAGCTCCGCCTGAGCTCGTGAGGCCACGAGGGCACCCTCGTAGATCTCCCTGGCTTTGATCGCCCCAATATGTTCCAAACGGGGGCCCTTCTCGCCCCCCCCCCCCCGAAAAACTATGCCACAGTCTACGACAACCTGCGCCAAATGGTCCAAAGGGACCTCATCGAGAACCGAAAATCTAGAACCGGAAGGAGAGGGACGAGGAGTGGGCGTAGTCGTACCTGGGATGTCGCAGCGTGCTGCAGTCAACTGGATCGCCTTGTCCTCCATAGTGGGCACCGGCCTGCTCAGACCGCCCCTCGCACTCGCCAGCCGAGCGCTGTAGCGTGAGGGCTGAGCGGGCTGGGGCGCCTGCCTGGACCAGCGCTGAGGCGACTCCTAGGGGGCGGTCAGGGGAGTGTCGGGGACGACCATGACCTGCTCCCAGGCGCCAGCGGCCGGCGTCACCGGTACCATCGAGGGCGACAGCGTCGGAGAGGTGGGGGACGAACCCGGGGAGAGGGTGTAGCACAGTGCCCCCTGAGTGCGAAGATGAAGAGGGGGGCACCTCCAGCCCCACACTGAACGGACAACGACGTCGCCTAGAGGGGGGGGGGTGAATAGGCGATTAAAACTTTTCCGGTTAAGGCTTGCTAAATGCGGAAATAAACTAGGTGTTTAAATTAACAAGCATACAACCTAAATATTCTATGGCCAACTAGATGCACCAACAACTTATGCTAAGCAAGACAAGTAACAAGGTGATAGCAAGATATATAACTTCAAGCTCGAAGGCTATCACAATGTAAATTGCATAAGTAAAAAGCTCGGGTATAGAAATAACCGAGGCACACGGAGACGAAGATGTATTCCCGAGTTCCTCCCACAAAGGGGAGTACGTCTCGTTGGAGGGGTGTGAGCTCACCACGAAGGCCTACTCAACGCCACAAAGGCCTCACCCTATTCTCCGATGAACCCCGCCACAAAGGCCTAGTTCACCTTCCACTATTGGCAACCTTCAAACCCGAGGCACGCATCCACAACTCAATTGGAGGCTCTCGGTGTCACCACAATCTTGGGGCACGCATCCACAACTCAATTGGAGGCTCCCAAGAACACCACAAGTCGTCTAGGGTCCAAGACCCAAGAGTAACAAGCTCACAAACTTTCAACTTTCACGAATCCTCGTGGAGAGAGCAAACCGATGCAACCGATGCAAATGGCAAGAGCACAAGTGCTCAAATCCTTCACTCTCAAATTCCAACAAAGCAACAAATGCTTATGGGGGAATAAGAGAGGAAGAACAATGGAGGAGAAACACCAAGAACTCCAAGATCAAGATCTACTAAGTTTCCCCTCACTAAGAAGGAAGATGGATTGGTGGAAATGTAGATCGAGATCTCCTCTACCTTCTCCCTCAAAGATATGCAAGAATCATAGGAGGGATTGGGAGAGGGGCAAGCTTTCCAAGGTCAACAATGGTGGGAGAGAAGGGGGAAAACGTGCTTGGAAGACTTGGGGACCAATGGGGAAGAAAGCCCCCTTAAATAGGTCCCCACAAAAACTAGCCGTTTGTGCAGGAATCTGGGACCGGAATATCCGGTCCAAGTTTGGACCGGAATATCCGATCCGAAGATCTGCTCGAAACCTGTTGACTTTAACCGGAATATCCGGTCCCCTTGGAAAAATCCGGTACCAATAATCCGGTCCATGTCAGTGAGCAAATTGGTCTGAAAACTGCCCAAACCGGAATATCCGGTATGCCCCGAATAATCCGGTTCAAATAATCCGGTTCACTCCAGAAGGTTCAAGCTTCCAGTCCTTAGCCATTTTTCGCAGCAACCGGAATATCCGGTCCAGGATGAATAATCCGGACCAAATAATCCGGTTGACTCCAGTAGCTCCAACCTTCCAGACCTTAGCCATTTTTCGCAACAAACTCCACAACCGGAATATCCGGTTCCTCCGAATAATCCGGTTCCAAATAATCCGGCTCCTCTCTGTCCCGAATATGGACCAAAACTACCCTAACCGGAATATCCGGTTGCCCGGAATAATCCGGCTAGAATAATCCGGTTGAGTCCAGAACAGAGAGGCTGAACTAGAAACCCCATAACTTTTGCAAATGAACTCCGAACGAGGTAAAACCAATTGCAATGGAAAGATAACAGCAAGGAGTATCCAAACAAAAAGTGAAAATATTGATACCTCAAAGTATGGAGAAGTTACCACACATGGAAGGTGTGGGAACATTCTCAAAGACGAACGGAATATTTTCACCACCGAAAACGCAACAAGTTTTTCTTACGAAATCCGTTTTCGAGAAACCAAGGCTTGTCATGAAGATCACGACAAGAACTAAAACCCAAAGGAGACAAAAGCCAAATAAGAACCAAGAAAGATGATATGCAAAGTATGCAAAGGTTTGAGCTCTCCATAACGATTCGATCGAGTTACTCACTTGAGAGCCCCTCTTGATAGTACGACTATCTATCCTATAACCCGGTCTCCCAAAGACACGAGACCGGTAAAATAGAAAACCTATCAAGATTATACCTTTGCCTTGAGCATTCCACTTGATCTAGATGATGACGATCTTGACTCTCTCAAGTTGGATCTTTTTTCTTGATTGCGCTTGCTAGCACAAACTCCGCTTGATGAAGACTTGCAAGTTGCTCCCCCATACACCATTATGGGAGAGACTAGCTCCCCCATACACCATTATGGGAGAGACCCTTCGGCAAATCTTCACAAGGCCACAATCTCCAAAAGGGTGGCAAGCATCAAGCATAGGATATCTTCTAGATGCTTCACTTGAGCTTCCACGTCAAGCTAGATGACAAACACCGCTTGACGACGACATAGACCATGGGCTATATGAAATCTTCCTTTTGGTTCATGCCCATGGAAAGATATCTAACCACACATAGAGATGCGACACACACATATCATGGGTTAGTTCACAATGCTAATTTGACAATTGCTTACCATACCATGAGATACACAATCCCACTTGGTACAACTTGTAGCTTTGTGTGTTGATCGCTTTCTTGATCAACCTTGTATCTTTGCTTCTCAATTCTAAATATGATGTCTTGAAGGTGATAATGAAACATCACCTAAACCTTTTCTTCAAGACACACTAGCAATAAGCTCAACTCAAACCATGACCATTCTTCATATAAATCCTTGAATGTAACAATGGCCATCAAGGAAGCTAATAGAGTTCAACACATGAACTCCATTACTTCCTATGGACAAGATCTACAAGGATAACTCAATGCAAACATTAGTCCATAAAGGATTGTCATTAATTACCAAAACCACATATGGGGGAACCATGCGCTTTCAATCTCCCCCATTTTGGTAATTGATGACAATCCCTTTTTACGAGGGTTTATATGATGAATAAAGCAAACATGCTAAACAAGAGCAAGGATGCAATAGCATGGAAAGGCAAATGCTTAAGAACGAAACTAAAGCATAAACCAAATTCCCTTAAACCCTCTAAACTTCTCCCCCATTGGCATCCATTGCCGAAATGGGCAAAAAGATTAGAAGGCCAATATAGTAAGAGCTCCCCCATAGTGTATGCATTCCTCATGATATGAGTGAAATCAAGTGCATATCTCCAACTATGAATAGATGGAGGAAGATCAAACTATATTGAGGATCCAAAGATTTATAAGCAAAGTAAAATTGGAGGATACTTTCACAAAGAAGCAACCAACCACAAGGATCCGAAAAACCGATTGACCAACATCAATATTTTGATAGGATCAACCAAGTGTTCTAGAAAATCAAGAGGGAACTCCCCAAGGTACATGCACAATGTTAGATTTGAATTACTATATAATGTGCACAACATGGAATCATCACTCCCTTCTAGATAATTTTGAACACAAACAAGAGCAAGATAATAGATTGGAGATGAAGCAAAGCAACTTGCAAACAAACAAAAGTTGAGCAATGAAGATCAAGAAGTGACAAATAAATACTTACTCAACCGAAATAGATGCGTGTGACAAGGAAAAAACATTTTTAGGAGACTAATAGGATGATAGAATCATCAACATAGTATTTCAATATAGGAGGCACATAGTGCATATCATGTCTTTCCCATACACACAAACCATCAAATGATAAAGCACATAGGTCCACAAGCTTATTAAGATGCAAAAGGAATACCAAACCAAAAGCAAAGCTTGTGCCTTTTAGGAACCACAAAGGAATATAAAGCAATAAAAAGTGGTCACTAAAGAAATAGAATATCAATTAAAGATGTAACTATTATCGTGTGTATAAGTTTCTAAGTGGACAACAATCACAAAGATATATATCCACAAAGAAACATGCACACACAAAATAGGTACAAAGGTGAAGAACATGATATCCAAGAGAGGTTCATTAATATACCAATAAGATTTTTGCTTGAAAGCAAAGCACTAAGCTTAGTTTAATCTTAAGGGGATATAGATGAACACACAAAACTCATCAAAGCATCACAAATATCACAAGGGAAAAGTGATAGTTGGAATGCTTCGAGAAAGGTAACGCATATCACAAAATATTCAAATGGTTTTTGAGAATTCATCAATATTGCATATGAGAGACTTCGAGTAGAAGTTGCTAGATTAATATATTTGGGATTGGTGAATCATAAAATGATTGTAAATATCCCCTAGATATGTAATCATCCCGGCTTACTCATATTTGCAATAAAGATGTTTTTGATAAGACATTTGCAAGAACCAAATGAAATGCAACAAATGGAATTCATGCCAAGATGCACCCTACACAAGGTTGAAAGCTAGAAATGAATGCATGAGATAGATACTTGTTACCGAGATGACATTGGTGATGAAGAGGATGCGAGATTGATAATCATCGAAGCTTGACTCCTATAAAACCATGGTGAGAACACCTTCCTTATGAATGGAGCAAGCAACCAAAGTATCTCCATTGTTCCTAAAAACAAAATTCAAGTACAAACTGGTACCCAAACTCATTGGGTCCAAGGTAGTTAGAACAACTACAATACATAGGACAAGCTCCAAGTAAATATGTGCATATTAATATGAATTTGAATTTCATGCACATCTTAGCCATTTAGGATTTGATGGAGTTTATCCTATATATTGGATCAATGAAAGTAAGCATGCCAAAAGATATATAGTAAATATGCATGCACAAAACTTTCAAGAACCAAAACAAGATACAAATTGGACAAAGAACTAATCAAACCAAGAAGCCACTTACAAGAGTGAAAATAAAGAGAATTGTCCAAAATATATCAAGACCCAAATCAACACATGATTGAGGAAACCAAATAGAGAAGATACCAAAAAAAACATCAAAGAATAAACAAACCCTCTACACTTTTCATGATAGCACACAAAGTACCAAGACGAAAAGTGTTTGTCTTCCAAAGAGACAAGTCATTGGGAAAACAAACAAATTTAAAGACAACAAGTGTTCAAACGCATATAGGATAGTTCTTCCAATAATAGTGCATTATTTATGATCTTGCATTTGAATACAAAATGCACACAATGGAATCATTACTCTCCATATATATTATTCAAACACTAGTCATGTTTAAATAAAATCAATTAGATGCAATACCAATTTAAAGAACGGTGATCTACTCAATGTAGGATAGCTTCCCCAAGAATAGTGCAACCCAAAGAAGTATGACTTTGACCATAAGTGCACAAGTATGGGATCATTGCTTTTCCTAACTCAAGAAAGCATAAAACAAATTTTGAGTAGAGCAAGGAAGACACAAAGGAGTTTGAACCAAACAAAATCCTTGGCAAGAAACAAGGCAATATTAGAGCAAAGGCCAAAGTAAATATGATCAATAAATTTACCACATATTATTATAACTTGTCAAAGACAAGAGATGTATGGAGATATTTCTCGGTGGTAGAATTGTTCACAATCATATTCACAAAACATAAGCATGTGACAAAAGATAGGAATAACAAACATGCTTAGATAGAGATTCTTGAAGGCTTCAAATAAAATCGTAAAGCAAGGCAACAAGAAACTCTCGAACAAACAAGATACCAAAGAAGAGAGACGCAAGATATTTTAAGCAAATATGGGACTTGTTTGAGCAACAAGCCACATAGGAACAAGATAACTAATAATATCAACTCTAGGTGGCAAAACCTCACATGTTCACATTTTCTAGGCTTGTAATATGCACATAGCTTATTACTCCCCCATAATGTGATAATCCATTGAAAACAACAAGAGGCAAAAATAAATCCAACAAGAGAAAGTTAATGGACATTAGAAATTGAATTTCTCATGAGAAAGACATACCGCATAGAGACTAGATAATATTGATATATCAACACTAAGTGGTATTCCTCATGTACACACATTTTAGGATAGTAAAGTGCAAAGCATATTACTCCCCCAAAATGGGATAGTCCATTAATCTCCCAAAGAGCCAACTAAGATAAGCAAAGAAAGCAATGAAGGCTCAACACAAAGAACACAAGTACATGGAGTGCAAACCAACAAACATAACTAGATTACTCAAGATAGGTAAGTAGGAAGCACAACATATACAAACACATGCTAGAAACAAAACTAACATATGCAAGGGAGCAAGCAACTTTCAATGTATATAGAATTAAATACAAGTTACCGCTTGGAGGAACAATGGGCAAGAGATATATATAATCCAAGTGACTTGGCTTGAGGAAATATAATTGATGAAGATCCCTTAATTCTTCATAAAATAGCCAAGTCTCCAATGCCCTCCAACACCACCTATTGATCAAGTTTGAGCTTGTTGGTCCCCAACCAAGTTGGGTCCTAAGAGGTTAGTCACAATAGGTTTGGCAACCCAAATGGTTCTTTTCTTGACACCACTTGGAGTACCAACATACTTGGCAAACACATTGCCCACATTATCCTTCCTAATAGAATAAACATCATCAACAAGGATAGGGTTGGATAATGTACCATTAGTGCATGAAGAAGCAAAGTGTCCCTTCTTGCGACAAAGGTAGCAACATCGACTCTTTTCTTTCTTCTCAATAGGCTTCTCAACAAGAGGAGCATTGGCTTGAGTCTTCTTAGGAGGTGGCCGTTGTTCAACTCGTGGTTGAGCATGAGATTGAACAAGAGGCCTCTTCCCTAGTTGCTTCTCACTAAGAGGCTTCTTCTTCAAAGGGCAAGATCTAACATGGTGCCCTTCAATCTTGCACTTGAAGCAAATAATCTTGGCCGAATCTTTGACTTGTTCTTGGCCCTTCTTCTTGTCAATAATGGACTTGTTCTTGAGATGGGAGTTGAATCCAAGTCCACTCTTGTCATTGGGAAGTCTTCGCACTCTCAACATCTTGTCAAGTGTGGAACTCCCTTCATGACACTTTTCCAAGTCTTTCTTCAAAGAAGTGACTTGGGCCTTGAGCTCTTTAATTTCCTCTACATGGTTAGAATCAACACAAGAGCTAGAGGAAGTAGATGCTTCATTGTTAGAGCAACAAGGCAAGGAAAGCAACTCATCACAAGATGTAGAAACATTATGAGAGGATGAGTTACTAATACTAGAACAAGGCAATATAGCATTAATAGAAGAGATTGTTCTAGTTACCACATGAGGCTCACAAGATGTTACCTTTGTAGTGATAGCCTCAAGAGCTAATTTTAGCTTGGTATGGGATTCTAGAAGATCCTCATGAGAGCTAGATAGCTTTTCATGACTTTCTTCCAATTTCCCATACTTGCTAGTCATTAGCTCAAGTTGAGCCCTTAGCTCAACATTCTCCTTCAAAATAGATGCTTCACAAGATGTGGAGTTAGTAGCACAAGCATCAATTGAAATAGAAGAAGATAACTTGGCAAGCTCATTATTTAACCTAGAGTTTTCTTCAATTAGATTAGCATTGCCAACAACAAATTCAACCTTTTCATTTTTAAGCACTTTATATTTAGCATGGGTATGGTCACGTGCTTTAGTGAGATAGGCTATTTGTTCATTATAGAGCTCCTCGATAGATTCAAGTTTCTCCTCAAGAGTAACTCGGAGCTCATACTCTTCCTCAAGAGACATAGTGAGGGATGCCTTTTCATCGGCATCACTTCTTTCAATCTCACCTTTAGTTTCAATTATTTTAGCGCTATAAATAGCAAAAGCCAATATTTCACTAAAAGGAGTGATAGCTTTACTACCTTTAGGGAGATCAAGAAGAACCAACTCACCCTTCTCCATTAAGGAGGCTTCGTCCTCAAACTCTCCATAAAATATATCCGCATCCTCATCATCACAAGATGTAGTGGGTTCCAAAGGTGGAGATACCTTTGAATCCCTAGCCATAAGGCACATATGAGAAATGGATGGCGAAGATGAAGATTGACTTGAAGCACCAATAAGGTCCATGTCTTGTTCCACCACAATATGGGATTCCTCTACATTGTTAGTCACACAAGTACTAGAGGAAATGGAAGCATTGTTTTTATGAAAACAAGACATAGGAAGCATATCATCATGAGATTTAGTTAAACAACTATTACATGATATGCAAGGACTATCAATACTAGCATGTATGGAACTTTGAGTGCTAGAAAATATTAAGTCCAAAGATAGATAATTGCAATGGGATAGAGATGAAGTATAGTCAATAGCAAATTCACTATCCACAAAGCAATTCCTATCACCACTCACCATATCATTACCTTGTGACAAATCACATGTTGGTGGAGTGGAGAAAGATGTGAACTTATCACGGCCGGAAGTGGATGGAGAACAATCATCCTCAATAATATTGGACACATCATATATATCTTGAAGTTTTGTCCATAGCTCATGAGCGTTCCGAAAAGGCATGATTGATTGAATAACTACATCGCTCAAAATACACAAGAGACCATTAGATACAAGAGTATCGAGATAAGAATTTTCCTCATCCTCTAGAGATAAATCTTGAGAATCCTTTGGAGGAGGAAAATCCATATCTACAATTCTCTTAACATACTTTGGACCCATGTCCTCAAGAAAATTAAGAATGCGAATTTTCCAAGCATCATAATTTCTACCATAGAATATAAAAGCGGGATCATGTTCTATTTCTCTAAACGACATCGTACTCTCTAGGATGTAAAGCCTAATAAAGAGAGACGAGGCTCTGATACCAATTGAACGGACAACGACGTCGCCTAGAGGGGGGGGGTGAATAGGCGATTAAAACTTTTCCGGTTAAAGCTTGCTAAATGCGGAAATAAACTAGGTGTTTAAATTAACAAGCTTACAACCTAAATATTCTACGGTCAACTAGATGCACCAACAACTTATGCTAAGCAAGACAAGTAACAAGGTGATAGCAAGATATATAACTTCAAGCTCGAAGGCTATCACAATGTAAATTGCATAAGTAAAAAGCTCGGGTATAGAAATAACCGAGGCACACGGAGACGAAGATGTATTCCCGAGTTCCTCCCACAAAGGGGAGTACGTCTCGTTGGAGGGGTGTGAGCTCACCACGAAGGCCTACTCAACGCCACAAAGGCCTCACCCTATTCTCCGATGAACCCCGCCACAAAGGCCTAGTTCACCTTCCACTATTGGCAACCTTCAAACCCGAGGCACGCATCCACAACTCAATTGGAGGCTCTCGGTGTCACCACAATCTTGGGGCACGCATCCACAACTCAATTGGAGGCTCCCAAGAACACCACAAGTCGTCTAGGGTCCAAGACCCAAGAGTAACAAGCTCACAAACTTTCAACTTTCACGAATCCTCGTGGAGAGAGCAAACCGATGCAACCGATGCAAATGGCAAGAGCACAAGTGCTCAAATCCTTCACTCTCAAATTCCAACAAAGCAACAAATGCTTATGGGGGAATAAGAGAGGAAGAACAATGGAGGAGAAACACCAAGAACTCCAAGATCAAGATCTACTAAGTTTCCCCTCACTAAGAAGGAAGATGGATTGGTGGAAATGTAGATCGAGATCTCCTCTACCTTCTCCCTCAAAGATATGCAAGAATCATAGGAGGGATTGGGAGAGGGGCAAGCTTTCCAAGGTCAACAATGGTGGGAGAGAAGGGGGAAAACGTGCTTGGAAGACTTGGGGACCAATGGGGAAGAAAGCCCCCTTAAATAGGTCCCCACAAAAACTAGCCGTTTGTGCAGGAATCTGGGACCGGAATATCCGGTCCAAGTTTGGACCGGAATATCCGATCCGAAGATCTGCTCGAAACCTGTTGACTTTAACCGGAATATCCGGTCCCCTTGGAAAAATCCGGTACCAATAATCCGGTCCATGTCAGTGAGCAAATTGGTCTGAAAACTGCCCAAACCGGAATATCCGGTATGCCCCGAATAATCCGGTTCAAATAATCCGGTTCACTCCAGAAGGTTCAAGCTTCCAGTCCTTAGCCATTTTTCGCAGCAACCGGAATATCCGGTCCAGGATGAATAATCCGGACCAAATAATCCGGTTGACTCCAGTAGCTCCAACCTTCCAGACCTTAGCCATTTTTCGCAACAAACTCCACAACCGGAATATCCGGTTCCTCCGAATAATCCGGTTCCAAATAATCCGGCTCCTCTCTGTCCCGAATATGGACCAAAACTACCCTAACCGGAATATCCGGTTGCCCGGAATAATCCGGCTAGAATAATCCGGTTGAGTCCAGAACAGAGAGGCTGAACTAGAAACCCCATAACTTTTGCAAATGAACTCCGAACGAGGTAAAACCAATTGCAATGGAAAGATAACAGCAAGGAGTATCCAAACAAAAAGTGAAAATATTGATACCTCAAAGTATGGAGAAGTTACCACACATGGAAGGTGTGGGAACATTCTCAAAGACGAACGGAATATTTTCACCACCGAAAACGCAACAAGTTTTTCTTACGAAATCCGTTTTCGAGAAACCAAGGCTTGTCATGAAGATCACGACAAGAACTAAAACCCAAAGGAGACAAAAGCCAAATAAGAACCAAGAAAGATGATATGCAAAGTATGCAAAGGTTTGAGCTCTCCATAACGATTCGATCGAGTTACTCACTTGAGAGCCCCTCTTGATAGTACGACTATCTATCCTATAACCCGGTCTCCCAAAGACACGAGACCGGTAAAATAGAAAACCTATCAAGATTATACCTTTGCCTTGAGCATTCCACTTGATCTAGATGATGACGATCTTGACTCTCTCAAGTTGGATCTTTTTTCTTGATTGCGCTTGCTAGCACAAACTCCGCTTGATGAAGACTTGCAAGTTGCTCCCCCATACACCATTATGGGAGAGACTAGCTCCCCCATACACCATTATGGGAGAGACCCTTCGGCAAATCTTCACAAGGCCACAATCTCCAAAAGGGTGGCAAGCATCAAGCATAGGATATCTTCTAGATGCTTCACTTGAGCTTCCACGTCAAGCTAGATGACAAACACCGCTTGACGACGACATAGACCATGGGCTATATGAAATCTTCCTTTTGGTTCATGCCCATGGAAAGATATCTAACCACACATAGAGATGCGACACACACATATCATGGGTTAGTTCACAATGCTAATTTGACAATTGCTTACCATACCATGAGATACACAATCCCACTTGGTACAACTTGTAGCTTTGTGTGTTGATCGCTTTCTTGATCAACCTTGTATCTTTGCTTCTCAATTCTAAATATGATGTCTTGAAGGTGATAATGAAACATCACCTAAACCTTTTCTTCAAGACACACTAGCAATAAGCTCAACTCAAACCATGACCATTCTTCATATAAATCCTTGAATGTAACAATGGCCATCAAGGAAGCTAATAGAGTTCAACACATGAACTCCATTACTTCCTATGGACAAGATCTACAAGGATAACTCAATGCAAACATTAGTCCATAAAGGATTGTCATTAATTACCAAAACCACATAGTGTGGGGCTGGGGCGCCTGCCTGGACCAGCGCTGAGGCGACTCCTAGGGGGCGGTCAGGGGAGTGTCGGGGACGACCATGACCTGCTCCCAGGCGCCAGCGGCCGGCGTCACCGGTACCATCGAGGGCGACAGCGTCGGAGAGGTGGGGGACGAACCCGGGGAGAGGGTGTAGCACAGTGCCCCCTGAGTGCGAAGATGAAGAGGGGGGCACCTCCAGCCCCACACTAGCACATTCCTCCTCCTCCACGTCTCCCCGGTCCAGTCCCAGCGTCTAGGCATCGAGACCCTGAAGACCAAAGTTGGAGCCGTACTGGGAAAACGGGGCCTCGAGAGCGTGCAGGTTGTCGAGGCGGGGAGCGGAAGTAGCCGTACTCTGTGCCATAGACACCGCGACTCGACCACCCAGCGGCGGCAAAGTGATAGCCCCTAACGCTGCCACGGCGGACGGGGGCACCGCCGTGGGGGGTGGAGCCTGGAGCCCGCTTAGAGGGTCCACGGCCGATGGGTCGTGCTCCTGAGACCCCCCCTCCCCCGCCCCAGCCACGTCGTCGTCAGAGGAGGAGTCCTCGCCTAAAGAATCACCGTCCTGCGCAGAAGGGCCCCCCTCCGGGAGGTCGGGGGCGGGGAGGGGGACGGTACTCGTCAAGTTCCACATGCAGCACATCTCCCTGGTTACATCCCTTACCACCGAAGTAGACCGGAGGTAGGATACCAGGAAGCATGTTCGGGTCGGGGCAAAGGACCCGGAACCGAATTGCCTCCGAACCTACCAGGGAGCTCTCATCGGTCTCGGCCAGCATGCCAAGGGCCCTAAAGAGTAGCTCAATGACTGTCAACGTCCGAGAAACGTCCGGCAGGCCATAGAGCCGGACCTAGGAGGAGTGAAGAGTGTTCGTCGCGGTCACAGCAGTCAAAGCCTTGATTGAAACCTGAATCTTGTTGAGCGGCAGGGTGAACATGGACCCCATAGAGCACAACTGGAGCATCTCCGCCGAAGGGAAGAGCACCACAAACTCAGTGGGCGACACCATGCGCACCTGCCACTCGTGGCCTGGCATAACCTTGGCCAGCTCCTCACGAAGAATCTTGAGGGTAAGCCTAGCCGACAGAGCCGAGAGCTGGTCGGGTAGCACCGTCACACGTGCAAGGTTCTCTGGTACCACCATGGGGACACCATCTAAGTCGATGTAGTAGAAGATCGACTCTACCCCATGGCCCAAGAGCTCCAGATGAGGGCGGTGTGGCTACGGTGTGTCCCTGGTGCAAGCGCCCATAAAGTGTCCCGGGTCGCCATAGCGCATACAACTCATGGGCTTGGTGCATTCCGAACAAAAATGCCCAACCACCCCACAGTTGAAGCACTGAGTGTGTGACAGAGAGCCCTTCCCTCCCTCCGCCTGAGGTCGGTACCCCGCCTGGGTCAAAGCACTCGGGTCTCTCGCCGGAATGGAGGACGACGACCTGGGTGGGTGCCCACTCTGGCTCCCTCCCACGCCGTCATCCCCCGTCGGGCGTGCCTTGCGCTTCTTCTTCTTGGTATTCTTCTTCGAGGGCGGAGGCCCATGAGCAAACCCCGGACGGGGTCACGCTCTTGCCTGGGAGATCCCTGCGGACCGTCTCGGTCACGGTACGCGCCACCCTCCTGACCCGAGCGAGCACCTGTATGGGGTTCCGTGGAACCGCAGGTGCGACGGCCCGACACCGGAGGCCGAGCAGCATGACGGGCCAGCGCGTCCTGGAGCAGATCCTCCTCGCAGCGATCTCCCTCCGGCGAGCGACCTCTCCTCGGCGACCGACCACGTCCCGGCGAGCGAGCCGCAGGGGAGGTGTGACGGGAGCCAGCACCCCGGCCCAGAGATTGGCGCCCAGCGCCGCGTCGGTCCAGGAGGTCATCGGACCGGGAGGGAGGCGAGGTCCCGCGCATGCCCGACGGCAGGTAGCGGGTGGGCGGTGGGCGTCGGACCTGCCGTTTGTGCGAGCTTCCGGCGGGAGAGGAGAGTGAGACCGGGGGCAGCGGCGGTGATGGACGTCGTCCTCGTCGCTAGGCGCGCGGCCGCGCTTCATCATGTCGGCGAAGGTACGCGACAGGGGAGGCGGCGGCGGGTTGGGGAGAACGGTGCAAGCGGTTGAGGTGTATCGGCGGATGCGGGAAGGGTCGACCGGGTGCCCTAGGGTTAGGTCCCTAAGGACTTTTTGGAGCCACAGCCAAGCCCCCGACTTTGGCTGATTCGATCCCGATACGGCCTGGCCCGGCCCAGGGGAACGCGGTCTGCGCCACTCCAAGATGGGCCGCAACAATTGGGTCGGCCCAAGGAGGGGGTCCATGCTAGGGTTAGATTCACCCTCCTCGGAGTGGAGGCGCGCAGAGGACCTCGAGGGCGACCTCACCGGAGGCAGCGGAGGAACGTGGGGTGCCGCCCGCGCCGCTCCGTTCCCCACCCTAACGGTGTTTGTCCCCACTATCCCAATCGCCACCCGCAGCTCCCCTAATCACGAGTCGAACCCCTCGCGAGCCACCGTCTCTGTCGCCTCTGCCGGTCTAGCCGGGAATCTAAGGGCTCGCGGCGGCACCCAGACCTGGCCGCGTGCCCCGCCACCAAGACACGCGCGACGGGCGGGCACCTTCCTAGCTAGCGCCATGAAGTCCCCAAAGGTCGTCGACGGCGGGCGCACACATCTAGCCGCCATCTCAGCCTCGGCGGCAGCCTCCTCGTCCACCTCCTCTGCAACATGTGCCCACCGGCGACCCCGGATAGAATCGGCCACCATCGCCCCGTCTGGGGATGGAGGCGTCATCCGCAGAGTGCCCAGCGACGAGTAGCCGTGGCCCTGCAGGCCCGCAGGCGGAAAGGACGTCGGCGTCATACAGTCGCCATCGCCTCCCTCAGCTCGTCCCGCTGTCTCTCGACACACTTATTAACTAAGAAAGTGGTTAACGATCGTGGCTCCACACCTCTCCAACATAGACATACTTCCCGTGGGAAGGAACTACGGGAAACATATCCTTGTCTTCTTGTTGAAACTTGTGGTTTATCTTGTGCTTTACATATAGCATTTGTTGCGCACTTTGTATTGTATCACATAGGTTGTTCACCTAGTTGCACGTCTAGATAACCTTGTGTTTTACTTGTTTAGCCCAATCTAAAAAGGAAAAGAAGAATTTTTTTTGCCACTATTCACCCCCCTCTACTTGACCATACCATACATTCAACTGATTTGTGATAACAATCCCCATGATATCGTGTGAAGTCGACCACACCAATATTGTGCCATATAGCCATGATGGGTTGTTCGTATTGTTTTGAGGACGACTGGCGAGTGAGTATGACAGGACAAAAAGTTGCCCGTCCTTTCACGTCAATCTCTGACATGGGATCAATGGAGAACTCACCGTACCATTACCACCTCCACGGGGACACCCTTAATCACTAGTGCCAGTAGGCGTATGGCTTATCATCTGAGCTATGTGGTGATTGTGAATAGTGTGTTAACCGAGGCATCGGGGCACATTAATTCACGGAGCTCCGCCCTCACAAATTATTTTAATGAAAACATTACGCAAGCCTAACAATTCATAAGTATGCTAGTGGTAGAACCGCCCTCCCCAAGGACACCTTTATCCCTATTGTAGTTCCAATCGTTCAACCATCCATTAGTCCGCTTTTGTTTACTTACTTGTTTAGTTTAGTTTATTGTTTTATTTCTAATCCTTTTACAATCCTTATTTTAGTCATTTTTACTGTTTGTTTTAGCCTATAGATAGTTTGCAGAGCACCAACGAGAATAGGTGATCAAAACTAACCATAGAGGACCATTTCAGTAGCTCCACTGTGGTTCGTTACTCTTATTTTGAAACTAGCTATAACAACCCTATGCACTTGCAGGCATCAGAGGCCATGGGCCCACCTGGCAACCACAAAAAATTGGGTTCGGCGATAGGAGGAAATTTCCCCCATCCGGCACCCCCCTTATGGAAAGTCCTCCGAAACTCTTCCGGGACCATATAGATAAAATCATCGAATCTATATAACAATGTTATAAATATAGTATATCATATCTTGTACATCTCATGTCCCTCTTCACTTGCTGCGTTAATTGTGCAAAGTATTTTTCTCTCATAGTAGCTTCTCCGAAACGACTCCGAATCATACCAGACTTGTTTCTGTAATATCTTAACGACATCGACCATTACTTATTGATGTTAGAAACATATTTCCGACATCCCGAGACATACCATGTCCTTCATAATATCTCTTGAATATTAATTTTATCACGTCGAAATTACCCGAATGACACCCGCTCTCCTCCGGACCAACTAATGCAAACAACAGACTTTGACGCCTTAACTGTGTGACTCCTATAGGTTCGATAACTAGTAGACATGATTGGAAAACCATTTTCCTAATCAATAATCAATATCGGGACCGTTGACATCCATATTGATTTCTACAAGTTATACGAATAAAATTGTTGAACATGTTGGTTATTAAGTAAGTTCCTATTACTTCGCGACACAAATCAATACCTCAAGACGAGATGAATGATAAGACCGTGATTAAACTCTTCAATCACCATATCACATTATTATCAATATCTGGTATGATTCCTTTTACTAGTTACCGTGTTATAGTATCACCATGACTAGAGTCATGCCTTTGCCGTGCTGACTTATTTACCGATACTATTTCACCGAATGGATCCTGGATGTATCTCTCTATTATCCATATGAGTAATTCCTAGTCTTGAACTATCACAATGATAAGAACACTGTTGTGACCACCCAGTGTTAGCCTTTTCGATCATCCAGTTTACGGTGTGATACTTGAATATACCAAAATGATCTTTATGGTGAACGTCATCATGTATTCTCATGGTCTAAGGAAGCAAACAAATTAACCATCTTGTGATGATATTATTCGGCAAAACTAAGCTCGTAGTACCTCAACTACTTGGGTCTACCCAGCCACAATGTTGAAACAACATTGTTCTCACATTAATATTGGCATAGCAAATGTCCATGACTAGGAAATCGTGGCCGTCTAATATTAACGCGTTTGTCTATGAGAAATGACAAAGAGTTATAACGGTGTATTTATGTATCTACATGTGCATATGGATTTTCCTCTAAATCTCATATTCAGTGACCATGGAAGTTGTAGCATAAAACATAATACATTAATTGATATATTTTATTGTCCCTTGGCATACATCCAACAATCGATAGGAGTGACAGGTACATGAAATGGATCAGATTCGTGACTAGACATTCTAGGCATGTCTCTCGTAAGAAATATATCCTCAAAGAATTTAAATATTTAGATTCAAAGATGGTACCAACATTCATGTCATCAACTCCATATTTCATCACAACAAATATATATGCAATGCTATGATATCCAAGAAAGACACAATCAACAATTTTTGGTTCAGGATTACAATTCTTGTTGATTGACACCTTCAATTTTGTTAAGCAACCCCAAGTTCATTGGTAGGAGAGTGTTAAAATTATCTTATAACATTCTTAAAATGGTGTAATATCTTTATTCTAGTTGGAACTCAGTTTAGGACATGATATGGAGTCAATATAGCCTCCCCGACCATTCCTTGGATAAATCCATAGTGTCTAACATGGCATTTACCAAATCTATTAGAGTGTGGTTTTTCCTCTTAGTAATCCCATCGGATTGAAGGAAAAAAAGGCATGCGTTCTCTCTTTTCTTATACCATGTTCCAAACATAATTAATTTAACTCATTAGAGAAGTACTCACCACCATGATTAGACCAAAACCTTTAGATTTTTCTTCCAAGTTGACTTTCAATTTAAGCTTTATAGATTTTAAGCAATCTAGAGCCTCATCTTTAGTTTTCAAGAGATATACATAACATTACCTAGTAGAACCTTCAATAAAAATTATGAAATATTTCTTTCACCTATTTTCAACACACAATTAATCTCACGTAGATCTAAATGTATGAGCTCTAGTGGTGCCAAATTTATTTCCTCCGAAGGCTTGTGAGGCTGCTTTGCTTTGACATAAACATGGCACTTAGAGCCTTAGACTAAGGTGAACTTTTCAGAATTAAACTAATACTAGCAAGCTACGTCATGCAACCAAAATTAATATGACACTACCGTGAATGCCAAACATTCCTCTCATTACCACTATTGCAAACATGATTCACAACATTACCACAGAAATCTCTAGAGAAGCCGAACATGGCTCCACATTCATAGCCTTTTCCATCAAATGATCCATACTTAGATGGTACAACCTTATTAGACTAGAGCACCAACTTAAACCCATATTTCATAAGACGATATCCACTAATGAGATTCCTCTTGATAGAAGCGATAAGCTGCACGTTGTTGAGATACACCATCTTTCCTGAAGTAAAATTTAGATATACCATGCCAATCCCAAGAATAGAAGCATGTAATATATTTCCCATCATGACAGTGGAAAATTGTTGGGCCTGATAATAGGTAAACATGCAGATATTAGAACACATGAATATTAGCACATGTATCAACCGACCATTCATTGAATTGAAATATTTAGAAAATAGTTGGCAAAAAATAACCATACCCAAAAGTTCCTTCTCGTTTATTGCTAATGATCCATGTTGACAAATTTGGAGCTATGTACAGTCTAATCCTTAATTCCTCTACATTGTGGACAGCGATGAGCCTAATGGACTTTCTTGTCTCACACCTAGCAAGGAGCCTTCTCCATGTTTTTACCCTTCTTCTTCTTGAATTTGGTAGTCTTGGCGACTTTTCCCTTTAACTTGTGAGTATTTTTCTACACCATGTTGGTGGTAGAACGTCTCTTGTTTTGTGAGTGTGTTTTGTCTTTAGTCCTTGCCTTTTCTTCAACATCAAGAGAGACAATATGATTCTCAATAGAAAAATCATGCCTCTCATGTTTCAGAGAAGTGGCAAAGTTCCTCAATGAAGGTGGAATCTTAGAGACAATGCATCCCACGACAAACTTGTTCGTTAGCACACACATTTAAGGAGGTCGAGTTACTTAGCCATTATATGTATCTCATGGTCCAGTTCTACTACAGATCGTTTTCAACCATCTTGTAGTCATTAAATTGCTCCATAGCATACAGTTCTCCACCAGCATCGGCTGCACCAAATTTAGAGTCTAGTGCAACTCAGTTAAGGCATATGGACCGCTATCCAGCATGCATCCATATCTAAAACTCCACCTCAAGAAATCTATCCAGCAAATCTCTTTGGTATTAAGTTGCAGCAACAAAGTGATGTCTTTGTGTGCAACAGACAAATGCATTAAGAACAATACATAATGTAAGCAGTGGTCCTCGTTCGTAGACAAGAGCACCACTGTTTTATCCCTAGTAGCAACAACAAATCCCCCATTCGTCACGTTTCTGTCACTCGAGCACATATGTAAGGGAGGCATGAACCTATCATCTAGCATATAAACCCTTTCTTGGAGGTGAAAAAACTACGTGGCCAAGGAAATCATAAACACCGAAGAGCATTGCAAGAAAATATTAAAACTCTATACGAATATAAGTGAAGCGTCTGAGATTGACATGAACAAAATAATAATAATCTCACGGTTCATCGGGTCCCAGCAAACACAACATGCACAATTACATAATGGTGGTCTCGATCATGTGAGGCAGCTCACGAGACAGTAAATATGGAGGCATAGGGGAGAGAACAACCATCCAGCTACTGCTATGGACCCGTAGTCCCGAGATGAACTACTCATGCATCTGTCTGGAGGCGACCATGGCGATGTAGAGGCCTCCGATGATGATTCCCCTCTCCAGCGGGGTGCTAGAACAGGGCTGCAGAAGCCCTAGATTGAACTTTCGATGTGACAACGCCTCTCTGTATGTTTCGTGGAAAATAACTCCCTCACCCAACGTTTTTAGGGTTGCAGGAAATTTATGGGCGAAGATGCGTCGAGGGGCGGTGGCCAGGGTGCCCAACGGCCCATCAGACATGTCCTAGGGTGGGGAAGCGCCTCGCACCCCCTGGGGGCCCTGGCTCCCCTCCAAATCTTCTTTGGACTCCATCTTTGTTCCTGGGAAAATCCATCTCCGTGGATTTTGAGCCCTTTCTGAGAATATTTCTTTAAGAGCTTTTCTGAAATAGAAAAACAGCAACTGGCCTGGGGCATCTCATTAATAGGTTAGTCAATGAAAACATCCAGAAAACAATAGAAAACATGTGGAAAACAAAAGGTATTGGGTAGAAAACAAGCATGGAGCATCAAAAATTATGGATACATTTGCAACGTATCAAATTCCCCAAGCTTAACTCATGCTCATCCACGAGTAGGTAAGTGATAACAAAATAATTTTTGAGGTGACATGTAGCCAACACAATCTTGATCAATGTTATGTAAAGCATTGTAGGATGAGATCAAAGTACTTTAACAAAGGCACGATAAATATTATTTGAACTAATGTAAACTTAGCAACTATGTTGCACATGAAAAGTAACACAAATACATGACAATGAATATAATGCATTGAGAGTGATACATTTGTTTCAATCATAAAGAAAAACATAGTAAAGCGGTATCTAGCTTCTCCTTTGTGTGATAGAAAAATATAAATGTCAGGCCACCTTCAAAGTTTAAATGGTGACTAGATACAAATAATTTGAGAACAACAATACCATAATCATGAATCAATCAATAATAATTTTTGGGACTATGCACATCATACTCAGAATGACAACTATGCTCTCTTAACTGGTGCATGAAGTAAGAAGATGAAGACTCAACATAAAAGTAAAAGAAAGGCCCTTCGCATAGGAAAGTAGGGATTACTCTGCTAGAGCTTTTTATTTAATAAAATAGAGGCATTGAAAACAATTTTGAGAGAGGCGTATGTCTATGTCAATGAATGGTAATGAAAAACTTATCATAGTCCATGTCAAGAAAAGTATTTAGACTTTTGAGAGCGGTTTCCATTAGCATTTTTTCTTATGGTTGGAACTCCCCCCTCCCACCTTTCCTTTCACAAACCAAAGCTAACATTCATCAAACCATGGGGAAGTGCTTTTTATTATTATTTGAGTTCATATTATATGGCACCAGCTCTGTGCAAATTAAGATGAACAAAGATTACATACTCATCTGCTGAAATAAGGGAGAAGAACTTTTCTTGACATAAGCCATGATAAACTTTAAACTACTTCCTCATGAGCTAAAATAGGAACACAAAACAGGTTAATAATTTTGAAGGTTTAAAGGTAGCACACGAGAAATTTACTTGGCGTGGCGGTGAAATACCACATATTGGTAGGTATGGTGGACACATAGGAAAACTTTGTTTTTTGGGAGTTGCATGCACGAGTAGAGCTCATACTCAGTATAAGTTGAAGGCAAGGAAAAGACCGGGATCGACCAACTAAGAGAGCAATAACGGCCATAATCATGCATAGCGACAAAACATCATTAATCAAAGCACGAAGTGATATTACAACTCAAAAACTAAATTATCATCAAGGCTAGAGGTGACTTTATTTATATTCATAAAATGGTGTGAGAAAGATCCAAGTCAATCCAGATAAATCATTCAAAACAGAATACCACAATGTCATGCTTCAATATGAGGGAACATAACATGATTTAATTTTAATGGCACATTAAGCACTCTCAGCTATTTGAGACTAGTCATGATACATCATATACTACTAATCACACAATTAAAATAACATCTAACATGAAACTCCAAAGCCTAAGACATAGTCGAAACAAGCTTCCTATTGCACCACTATAAGCATGAAACATTTTACTCTTCTCCAACACCAATCAACTTATTTGAAACATATCTCAAAGAAAATAATCATCAAAGACCAGAGAACTAATCATATATAAATGAACCAAACCAACAACCTCTGAACAAAACCGAGCGAAAAACAAGAGCTAAATGTAGTACTAGCAAAAACTGAACACTCAGAGAACAAAAAGAGTGAAAACTAGAGTGTTCTAGGCAATGAAAACGGAGCGTGTCTCTCTCCAAAATAAAATATGCAAGGATCCAACCATAAACTACAGAAAAGAAAACAAAACAAAACTGAAAGAAAAATAAATTATGCTCTAAGAATAACACATATCATGTGAAGCAATAAAAATATAGTGTTTTGAAAGAAAAATGATATTTTTGTCGATGAAGAAGAGGATGCCTTGGGAATCCCCAAGCTTTGACGCTTGTACTTCTTGGATATGTGTTGGGGTGATATGGGCATCCCCAAGTTTGATATTTTGTCCATCATTCATCTCATCATATCATACTTCTCTCCCTATACTTGATAACTTCCTCCACCTAAAACTTCTCACAATCTTCATTAGCAACGTTAGTGCATCAAAATAATAAATCCACTTGGTTCAGTTTAAACACAATTCTAACACTAAATCTAAAACATCATGTAATGTCACAACTTCTTTTAAGGCTCCCCCCCCCCCCCCCCCCCCCCCCCCCCGTGAAAGAATCTCGAAAGAAAAAGATTTAGAGGCAAATGCAAATATTGGCAGAAATCTGTCAAAACAGAACAATAGGTAACGATGATTTTCTTCGAATATCGTCTGTTGCTCAAATAAAAAAATGAGAAACTAATGAAAGTTAGGTAACAACCTGGGGCATGTGTATATTGTTTTTCAAAGCAATCAAATGTTTTAGATGAGTGAAACAACTTTTTTGGTGGAAGCACAGAAATCTGTTTCGGGACAACAACTTCCCCAAATCGCACTAACTATCTATTAGAGGTTACTCTTGGGACAAAAACGAAATAAAAATGATAAGGATCAGTTGTTGCAGAGGTAACAACTTCCAAGACACAAAAAACAAAAGAAAACAGAAAAAACAAAAAGAAAACAAAAAGAAAACGAAGGAAAACAAAGTGGGTTGCCTCCCACAAGCGCTTTTCTCTAACGTCTTTTAGCTAGGCATGACGAACGAATCAAGTATTATGAATAGAATCATGGCCAAGAACACTTTCATTTGAAACAGAGCATCTTTAACATGTTTAGAAAATTTAAACTTTCCTCTAATGCAAGCATAAAGATTTATATAGCCATCCCTAACATTTATCAAACATCCCACAATGTTCAGAATTGATCTTCCTAAAACTGTGTTCCCTTGCTCTTATTTATCCATAATCATGAGATATGCATGCATAGTTTTGTGGTGAAAAGAAACTTGGACATTTTTAACTATTCCCTTAATTTTAGAGATAGTACCATTAGCATGTGGGTGATAGTAATAGTGATCAATCATATTCTCGAATTTCAAGTATTCATAAACAATCTTAGGCATAGTAGATATCATGGAACCAAGGTCACAATAAGCTATGAAGCTTCGATTATCAATTCTAATTTTAATATAAGGTTCCCAATCATTCTCCAATTCGGTAAGGACTTTCCCCTCTTGTAGAGGTCTTTCTACTTCATTTAAATTTAGCTTACTAATCATCTCTATAATTTTATCAAGTTTATTATGTATGGCATTTTCATTGTTTTCCATAAAGATACTAGCTAAGTATTTAAATCATTGAGAGCTTTAATGTCCTCACAATCTAGAAAATTCCCTTCTACCATCATGTCGAAAGCATGCGTGTACCAACCAATAAGCACAACATAGAAGCATCTAAATGATATATTTGAATCAAGCTCAAGTTGCATTTTTTGTGTGAACTAGAAATTTTTTCACAAGCATGTTTGAATCTCTCCCCACCTCTTTGTTTGAAGGTGAGGATCTCAGCCTCGAGAGACATAACAAAAGGAGTAGAGCTAGACATACTAACAAAATAATCTAACAACACAAATAATAGACTAGAAACTAGAGAACTATTTTTTTTGGAGGTTTTTGATAAATGGAAAATAAGACTAAACAAAAGTAAACTAAGCAAGAACAAAACAAAAGAAACAAAGTGGAAATGTGAGACTCCCCTTGCAGCAAGCTAGAAGTCCCGAGCAATGGCGCTAGAAAAAGTACTTGATGCTGACGTGATCACAAGCTCGTTGGGAGACCCCCAAGCGGAAGGTATGATGTAGTCCAGTGGAAGTTTTCCCCGAATTAAGGAACCAGGGTTTATCAAACCAGTAGAACTTTGTAGTCTTGAAGAAGGTTGCTTGTTGTCTGGCGCGTCAACAAGCATGGAACCTGCACACAAACATAAACTCTCTCTTGCCCCAACTTTCCGGAAAGTTATCACTCTTCCGATCTTGCCAAAAACTAGAGAATTAAACATATAGAGTCTTGAAACGTATTAAAAGTAAAAACGGAACAACAAGGAAACAATTATAGAAGTGCTTGAAAGAAGGTTGCAAATATGAGGAAAATATGACCGGGCCATAGGTTCACTAGTGGCGTCTCTCCAAAGAAAACAAACATGATGGGTGAACAAATTACATGTGGGAAATTGACAAATCATGAACATATAATAATACTATTATGACGATATATAGTTCACGGGTTCTAACATTGTAGGCATTATGTCAAGGTATATGGACCGCTATCCAGCATGCATCCATATCTAAAAGTCCACCTCAAGAAAGCTATCTAGCAAATCTCTCTGGTATTAAGTTGCAGAAACGAAGTGATTTCTTTGTGTGCAACAAACAAATGCATTAAGAAAAATATGTAATGTAAGCAGCGGTCCTCGTCCATAGACAAGAGCACCGCTGTTTTCTCCCTAGTAGCAATAGCACATCCCCATCCGTCACGTTTCTTTCCCTCGAGCATAGATGTAAGTGAGGCATGAACCTACCATCTAGCATATAACACTCTCTTGGAGGTAAAAACAACTACATGGACAAGGTAATAATAAACACCGGAGAGAATTGCAAGACAAGATTAAAAATCTCTACGAATATAAGTGAAGCATCTCAGATTGACATGAAAAAAATAATCATAATCTCATGGTTTATCGGATCCCAGCAAACACAACATGCATAATTACATAATGGTGGTCTCGATCATGTGAGGCAGCTCACGAGACTCTATACATGGATGCATAGGGGAGAGCAAAACCATCTAGCTACTGGTATGGACCCGTAGTCCTGAGATGAACTACTCACGCATCTGTCCGGAGTCGATCATGGCGATGTAGAGGCCTTCGATGACGATTCCCCTCTCCGGCAGGACACCGGAACAAAGCTGCAGAAGCCCTAGATTGGACTTTCGAGGTGACTGTCGCGACCCCGGACCCAGAGATATACATACTGTTATGTACTCCTAGACATGGACTCACAAGGGCTTCAGGGTTACCAGCCCCGGCCACAACAGATAATGGTAGGCAGACCGGATTCATCGGCACGTAGTCCGGATCCCCGGTCTACTACTCCTTGTATCCATGCTAGTCATAACCAATTATGCTGGGTGACCGGTAGTGCTAAGAAGGATACATATGTATCTTAGATTTCCAAAGCAATAAGAATTGCTAGGAATAGCAGATACACGCCTCAACGCATAGACCCATCATACTCAAGCATTTCAGGCTGGGAGGAAGGGTGAGTGAATAGGTGTAGGAGCACCACTTCATCGATGAGGCCATGAAACTCAACACAACCTCTTGATATAGAAGAGTGTGATACTCGAAGGTAGAACGGAATAGAAGCTAATCAAACTTCTTTATTCTGTGAATTACAAAACTTTGACCTGGTTCTAGAGATGAACGAGGTACTGGAGTTTGTTTCTCCTAACATTCCAAGGTGGAATGTTTGACAGAAAACAAGAGCAAATGCATTGGAAGAATCCAACATCATATGTAACTTGGTTTCGAAACAACGGACAGAATTCGGAAAGCAACTAAAGAGTAGGAACGTGCTCTGGAAAATCCTGAGATCACGTTGGATGCACGGGGTAATACTCATGTGTAGAACCCATGCCAAAAGGTTGGTATAGCTGAACCAAGAACAAAGATATGAGAATCATAAAGAACACTCTTTTTTGTGATCCCTTTTTATTCCAAAGGAAAGACTACAGCTATGAGAGTTGGAATTGCCTAGCCACCCTGAGGTAGAACAGATTCCTCAGGATCTAAAGAAACATAACTTGGGTTAAAGGTCAGCATCTTGTACTGATAGCGTGAGATCACATGGTTATTAAACCACATAATTCAACCCACCACAATTCAGCACATTCCGGGACCTTCGGTTCAAGTCCAAGGTTAGAAACCAAGAGAAAGGAGTAACTACTCTCTTAGTGTCTTAAGGACACTATGAAAAGCAATCACGAAGTGTATTTCCAAGAAGACAAACATAGCTCTGGAGGAATTTGAGCAGAGGGTAACGGATACATTCGAGATGGAAAGCAGATCTCGAGGTTCAAGATTTGGGACATTAGAACAGAAGTGTGTGGAATCCACACAACTCAAAGAGATTATGAACGAAAGGAATCTCCCAGTTTAAGAGATAACGGAGTATGGAACACACACGACTCTAGAAACTTTTTAACACTAGGTCAACTTGGACAACAACGTCCTTGCCAAAGAAGGCACCTGAGTTTTGAATGACTAGGAGAGATGGCAAAACCTTTTCAAATCCAAAACAGGTAAGGAGACCCAGAGTTAGAGTGATACCAGATAAGGAGTAAAAAGAATCCTAATAAGGTTTTCACGATCCATTTGGGGTTTAAAAATAGTTTTCACAAACACTAGACTCAACATCGACCAAGCAGTAAGGTTTTCCTACAGGCAGTCCTGCTCTGATACCATGACCTGTCGCGACCCCGGACCCAGAGATATACATACTGTTATGTGCTCCTAGACATGGACTCACAAGGGCTTCAGGGTTACCAGCCCCGGCCGCAACAGACAACGGCAGGCAGACCGGATTCATCGGCACGTAGTCCGGATCCCCGGTCTACTACTCCTTGTATCCGTGCTAGTCATAACCAATTATGCATACCCAAGCGTCCACGAGTCGGATGAAACTGAAGGAACGGGACCAAAGTTATACAGAGCTGCTATGTGTCTAGAAAGTGCAACAACAATCGAGGGTTACTGGGGTTACCTCGCCCCGGGCCGATCACATCGACAGGCGGGCTCGAACATGGATCATCGGCTCCACAACCCCTCGACTGCGACAACTATGCAGGCATAGCCAAAACTGTATAACAATGAGCTCGAAACCAACAACCGATAAAAGCAACACTGAAGACATGAAACTTTATCAAACAGGTGTTACTAGAGTATAGCTGTACAAGCAGAGGTCACACGACCCGACATTACATCAGACAACGGAAGGCAAATTATGTTGCTAATCAACAAGAACCAAAAAGGCCTAAGAGGCCGCAACATAAGGCGACGTCCCAGCCCATAGATTCCAGGCTGCTACCTGGGAACCCCAAACTACTCGTCGATGTCCACGTTGAACCACCACTGAAATGACGAACTCCACCTGAACCAAAATTAAGCAAACCTGAGTACGGGAGGTACTCAACAAGACTTAATTAACCTATTATATATCTGCTATCTTCATAAAAGGGTTTATGAAGGCTGTTTTGCGTAAAGCAATCTTTGTTTTCCAAATCGAGGAAGAATAGCACGTCTCATAGAATGTTTTCAAAACAGATGAGAAACTCACTACTGTGATCATCATCTTTTCAAACCACCAACATCACTTCCCAGCATCTCACATTCTATAAGGATCACCCCTCTCGGCATCTCCGAGGAGGCACCCTTCAAACATTACCTTCATGCTTTGTCAACATCTTTTACGCCACGTTCAGGTTATCTATGGTCTTTGCCTTCACCAAGTCGTCCTTAACCGTGGACACGGCTTTTCGAAAAGATTGCCCTGCAGGTATGTACACTTTACCCACACGTACCATCCGACTCTTAGCGCCACATGTACGTTCTTCCATGGAAAGCGGCAGAGGGTGGCTGGCCACGACCTTTACCTTACCCGACCCTATCCATGAGTCCACCCAAGACAGGGCCACCCCGTCAACAGGGAGTTGGCCATCCTCCTCACGGCACCTGTCTCTGTGAGGCGGGGTCAAGATCCGTGTACGTCCATCACTTGGCCCCGATCACGCCCTAGCAGAGCATTTTGTTTTCAAAACCGTTTAAAAGGTTTTATTTGCGGTGCCGAATGGAAATCTCAAACTACGTGACTCATGGATCTGGCCAAACAAGTTAGTTGGTCGAGCGCGGTTACTTAGACCCCACGTGTGGTTGCACGCTCAGTCTTGGCTTCCGCTCGAGACCGTAATCCTAGGGTTGGCGAGTATAGGTCGAACAACCACTTCCCAAGTGGCCTCCCATACCAGCATTAGTCAAGTTATCCACACAAAGCTCATCTCACCACGTCATCATATCATACTAGGTTATCGCAGCTCTGATTCATCAACCGGATGGAGCAGAGATAAACAAACATGTATGACTAAGCGAAGCAGATATGAGGCTCTGGCGATGCGCACAAGCAAATCTATGGTGGCTAGGAGCAGTGGATCAGGATATTGAGGCAATGCAGTATATAGGTGAACTATATCTACTAGCATCAAATACTTTGGAATCAAATGCAAAGTACGAGATTCAAATGTTGTTCGAAAGCATATATGAGCAGATAAGAGGTTATGCTTACCTTGGTTATAAGAAAACCAATTGAAATGTCTTCTGGATAAGTGCTTGACTTGTCGGTTAAGATCAAGTATTCACCATTGGATTGCTGGCCTTCTCTTCGGGGTCACGTTCTACCGAGGGGGAAACAACACCGAAAAGAAAACAACAATAAAACATGGCATCGATGCAATGCGCAATATGTATGCATGAGCAAGTTAATGCAATGAAATAAATCCCTAAATATGTTCGTTGGATTGCTAGGGTTCATATGTAAAATATGCACTTTTACTGAAGTTGCCCGAAATGGACCCCGGAGGGGGTTTCGGACGGTTATGAAAGTAGGTACCATTTTAAAATCTCAAATGGGTTTTAAAACACCATAACTAGATTGCATTTGTCATTTTGAGCAATTTGGTATATAACTTTTAATTTTCTAATTTTAGTGAATAAAAAGTTATTTTTCTATTTTTTAAATGATTAAACAATATTAAATAAAGGCCATTTTCCAACTTTCTCAAACATGATTGAAAATGACATATTTGGAAAGAGTACATTTTTCTGAACACAACCATATTTTTATTTTATTTTTCTGATTAATATTTTAACAGTTATTCAATTATCAAAATTTATCATTTTCTGTAATTCATTAAACATTTTCTGAAAATAGAAAAACAGAAATATGACGTCATGATGACGTCACGGTGACGTCATCAATGGTCACAGATGTTCTGCTGCGGATGAAATCGATCGAATTCGTCGATGGTTTTCGAATTGGAGGCGATGGGGAGGTGCAGCAGGTCGAGGCGAACGTATTGGTGGCCGCGCCGCCCGGAAATGCCCACCGGAGGCTCGCCGGCGTGCAGCCACCGCGGCGGCGGGACAGCGAGCACGGCGGCCGGGAGTTACAGAGGGGTAGGGGTGAATGGAGGGCACGGTGAGGCTCACCATGTCTCGGTGGAGCCCATGGAGTGGTCGGGGAAGGCCGGGGCGGCCGGAATCCTCGCCGGCATGAGGATTTGGCCGGCGGCCGAACAGAAGAACCGTGGCGAAATTGCGACGATGCACGCGATGTCTTCTCCCTGTCTTGCTCGAAGTGATGGAGAGGACGTCGGAGGAGCTCCCCATGGGTTCATCATGGTGAGGCGGGGCTCTGGTCGCAGGCGGCATCCAATCACGGCCGCGACTAGGGTTTGCTCTCTGGGGAGGGATACATAGAGGAGGGAGTGAGGATGACGGCGAGTGAGAGCAGGAGGCACGACACTCTCCTGTTTGGCCTTATCCTCGCGGGGGAACGGCGGCAGCAGGATGTGGCAACGCTCCGGCGAGCTGCCTGCTTGTCTCCCGACGGGAGGAAGAAGACAAAGGCGATCTTGTGAAAACCCCCTGTAGTTTCTGGATTTTACAAAGAAGCCCTTTTCTCTTTAAAAACAGAACAGAAAACAGAGTTTTGGGGACCTTTTTGGAAGCAGAAAAATTGTCAAAAATAAGTTTTGGAAACCTTATCAAATTTCCAACCAAACCATGTTTTGTTTTGGTGTAAATGAAATATTTTCCAACACAAAATTTTGGAACCCATTTGAAGTACTATTTCTGGGATTTTTTTCAAACCATTTAAATTCACAAATTAAATTGGTTCAAACATGGTTTAAATTTTTGTTTCATGCATGTATGAGATGAACACACACCACACACCCTAATGTAGCAAACTTTGGGATGTTACAAATCTACCCCCCTTACAAGAATCTCGTCCCGAGATTCCCGAAGGAGAAGAAAGAAAGAACACCGATTTTGACGATCTTCTCCAACCCTACGATTCTCTTCTCGAAGAGGTTGATCTGTATCACTTGCGAAGATCTCCAGCGTCTACACCTTAGGTAGAGTGAAAACTCTTAGAAATTGATCTTCACGAAGATCGAGTATCTCATGGATAACTCATGACAGGGATGTTTGTAAAGAACTTTTGAGTCAACAAGCATGAAACACATCAAGGTAGCGGAGTGAACACAAGAAGGTTTCAAGTTTGCGGACGATTGGTCTTGAAAGGATTTAGAATATGAGCTTTGCACAAGACTTTAAATCCTTTTGGAAAAGGAAGGTTGAACAACTTGTGACATCGAGGTTTCTTCAAACAGAATACCAAGATGAGGAGGATTGTCTTCGATACCAAAACATAATATCCACAGACGAGGGAGAACACGAGGAAACACTGTAATTCGTGCGTCAGTGAAACTTTTATACAGGATCATGTTCACTCTTCGGAGTGGACACGGAAGATTAAGGAACTTTCATTCCGTCAAAACTTTGTCGAAATCTTTTTCAAAGATCGGGATGTTACTTCATGAAAGAAAATGAGTAACCACGGAATGTTGGAACACCGTGATTAAGGAGGAATTCTTGGTCACACCATAAGGATGGTTAACCAACGGGGATTAGAATACCAGAAGGAATAAGGAATCTTTTTCCTATGGTGGATTTGACGTAGCAATACGTTTACCACATGGTTAAGATCCCATGGCTGAAGTAACTCACAAATTCACACAATGTGTGAGATAAACGGAACTTCAAGTACAAACCACTTGAAGAGGGCAACTGATCAATGGCGGTTACAGAACACCAAGAGATGGTTCTCATGATGAACTAGTTTCCACTGGAAGAAAAGTTTGGAGGACCAACTGAGAGATATTGGAAGAATCAACTTCTAGGTTCTGCTGGATGTTCTAGATACCGACAACAGGCTCACGACAAGCCTTCTATAGGTCATCAAGTCAATGTAAAACTCCGGTTTGGAAGAACAGGGAGGAAACTTGTTAGAATAAGCCAGACAAGAATTCTCACAGAGAGTGGTTGTTCTTACGGATTCAAAGAGATATGACATTAGGCCTTCCGGCTAATTGTGTCAACCACAACATCAACCATGCCGGATTTTGAAAAGACCTGATTCAATACTCTTGAGGAAACACTAACCATCGTTGCTGCTTGAGACTCAGCTCTGGGTAGTGGATTTATAGCTCAGGCTCGGTATGTTTGAACGAAGAGATTGCACCGGTTATCAACAACATACATATGCTGGATTCTCAAGATGTGGACTACGATTCCACGCTCAAGAAGATGAGCGAGATTGCAGAACTCATGTTTTAGCAACTTGTGGAAGGTGGTTGCACCTACATGGATTACTTGCAACAGAACACATCGGAGTCCTTGTTGGGAAGATGACAACAAAGATCACCAAGATCTTGG
Source organism: Alopecurus myosuroides (assembly GCA_028641055.1). Classification (NCBI taxonomy): domain Eukaryota; kingdom Viridiplantae; phylum Streptophyta; class Magnoliopsida; order Poales; family Poaceae; genus Alopecurus; species Alopecurus myosuroides. Next base: position 281,907,214 of record CM054058.1, read on the forward strand.
ACTTCTTCTCTTTCACGGGTAATCAGTCAGTGGCTTAATGTGGATGGAAACTTCTTCAAGAATTGGAGGTAGCAACCTACCATCTCAAAAATAGTCCACACATGCTCGACCGACTTGGGATTATTCCCGAAGGAATAAGAAAACTCTTCTCCAATCCATGGCGACAACTTTCACCAAAGGCACATGAACCCGAGAAAGTCACTTCAAACATCGAAAGCACAACTTCGTGATGACACAAAGATGGTTATCAAGAAGTTTCCGATATTAGTGCCAGTTGTTCAACATGAACCTCTTGCAACTTGGAGAAAATAGGGATGTCGTCGATGGGCTCGACAACACCCTTGTCAAGACACTCCAAGATGAGGGATTCATATAATACATGAACGAGGCAAGGTATTGGTCAGACTAGAGGACATGAAGGTGTACTCGAGCAAAACACCAAGAGTGAAAACACCATCAAGACAGTCCTTGGATCTTTTCTCGATTTGACGATAGCCCGAATCAAATCAAGAGGTAGAGTGATAGCATTTACGAAAAATAGATACTATCATGCTTCAACACAGAAGAAACTAGACATCCCTTAACTGAGGATCAAGTTAGGCGGAGCTTTTGCCTTTCAACTCTCCAAGTTGTTGTTTAAGCTCAACCAACTAGTCCAAGGTGTCTAGCGCAGTTTCTTGGAGAAAGGAGTAGTTCAAACTACTCCTAGTTTAGACATCACGGTCAGGTGACAAACCTGGTGATACTTCTAGAAAGACAACCAGAATATCACAACCTACCAATATGTCTCGGAGTTTGAAAGGGATCTTGCTTTTCAAAGCAACTGATATGGTCTAGAGAGCTTTGGCATGAACCTAACTCTATGACCAAGAATGTGCACCGGAGTGAACGGATTTGGTAACACAGTCAACTTCAAACAGAGGTTGGGTGACCGGTAGTGCTAAGAAGGATACAGATGTATCTTAGATTTCCAAAGCAATAAGAATTGCTAGGAATAGCAGATACACACCTCAACGCATAGACCCATCATACTCAAGCATTTCAGGCTGGGAGGAAGGGTGAGTGAATAGGTGTAGGAGCACCACTTCATCGATGAGGCCATGAAACTCAACACAACCTCTTGATATAGAAGAGTGTGATACTCGAAGGTAGAACGGAATAGAAGCTAATGGAACTTCTTTATTCTGTGGATTACAAAACTTTGACCTGGTTCTAGAGATGAACGAGGTACTGGAGTTTGTTTCTCCTAACATTCCAAGGTGGAATGTTTGACAGAAAACAAGAGCAAATGCATTGGAAGAATCCAACATCATATGTAACTTGGTTTCCAAACAACGGACAGAATTCGGAAAGCAACTAAAGAGTAGGAACGTGCTCTGGAAAATCCTGAGATCACGTTGGATGCACGGGGTAATACTCATGTGTAGAACCCATGCCAAAAGGTTGGTATAGCTGAACCAAGAACAAAGATATGAGAATCATAAAGAACACTCTTTTTTGTGATCCCTTTTTATTCCAAAGGAAAGACTACAGCTATGAGAGTTGGAATTGCCTAGCCACCCTGAGGTAGAACAGATTCCTCAGGATCTAAAGAAACATAACTTGGGTTAAAGGTCAGCATCTTGTACTGATAGCGTGAGATCACATGGTTATTAAACCACATAATTCAACCCACCACAATTCAGCACATTCCGGGACCTTCGGTTCAAGTCCAAGGTTAGAAACCAAGAGAAAGGAGTAACTACTCTCTTAGTGTCTTAAGGACACTATGAAAAGCAATCACGAAGTGTATTTCCAAGAAGACAAACATAGCTCTGGAGGAATTTGAGCAGAGGGTAACGGATACATTCGAGATGGAAAGCAGATCTCGAGGTTCAAGATTTGGGACATTAGAACAGAAGTGTGTGGAATCCACACAACTCAAAGAGATTATGAACGAAAGGAATCTCCCAGTTTAAGAGATAACGGAGTATGGAACACACACGACTCTAGAAACTTTTTAACACTAGGTCAACTTGGACAACAACGTCCTTGCCAAAGAAGGCACCTGAGTTTTGAATGACTAGGAGAGATGGCAAAACCTTTTCAAATCCAAAACAGGTAAGGAGACCCAGAGTTAGAGTGATACCAGATAAGGAGTAAAAAGAATCCTAATAAGGTTTTCACGATCCATTTGGGGTTTCAAAATAGTTTTCACAAACACTAGACTCAACATCGACCAAGCAGTAAGGTTTTCCTACAGGCAGTCCTGCTCTGATACCATGACCTGTCGCGACCCCGGACCCAGAGATATACATACTGTTATGTGCTCCTAGACATGGACTCACAAGGGCTTCAGGGTTACCAGCCCCGGCCGCAACAGACAACGGCAGGCAGACCGGATTCATCGGCACGTAGTCCGGATCCCCGGTCTACTACTCCTTGTATCCGTGCTAGTCATAACCAATTATGCATACCCAAGCGTCCACGAGTCGGATGAAACTGAAGGAACGGGACCAAAGTTATACAGAGCTGCTATGTGTCTAGAAAGTGCAACAACAATCGAGGGTTACTGGGGTTACCTCGCCCCGGGCCGATCACATCGACAGGCGGGCTCGAACATGGATCATCGGCTCCACAACCCCTCGACTGCGACAACTATGCAGGCATAGCCAAAACTGTATAACAATGAGCTCGAAACCAACAACCGATAAAAGCAACACTGAAGACATGAAACTTTATTAAACAGGTGTTACTAGAGTATAGCTGTACAAGCAGAGGTCACACGACCCGACATTACATCAGACAACGGAAGGCAAATTATGTTGCTAATCAACAAGAACCAAAAAGGCCTAAGAGGCCGCAACATAAGGCGACGTCCCAGCCCATAGATTCCAGGCTGCTACCTGGGAACCCCAAACTACTCGTCGATGTCCACGTTGAACCACCACTGAAGTGACGAACTCCACCTGAACCAAAATTAAGCAAACCTGAGTACGGGAGGTACTCAACAAGACTTAATTAACCTATTATATATCTTCTATCTTCAGAAAAGGGTTTATGAAGGCTGTTTTACGTAAAGCAATCTTTGTTTTCCAAATCGAGGAAGAATAGCACGTCTCATAGATTGTTTTCAAAACAGATGAGAAACTCACTACTGTGATCATCATCTTTTCAAACCACCAACATCACTTCCCAGCATCTCACATTCTATAAGGATCACCCCTCTCGGCATCTCCGAGGAGGCACCCTTCAAACATTACCTTCATGCTTTGTCAACATCTTTTACGCCACGTTCAGGTTATCTATGGTCTTTGCCTTCACCAAGTCGTCCTTAACCGTGGACACGGCTTTTCGAAAAGATTGCCCTGCAGGGATGTACACTTTACCCACACGTACCATCTGACTCTTAGCGCCACATGTACGTTCTTCCATGGAAAGCGGCAGAGGGTGGCTGGCCACGACCTTTACCTTACCCGACCCTATCCATGAGTCCACCCAAGACAGGGCCACCCCGTCAACAGGGAGTTGGCCATCCTCCTCACGGCACCTGTCTCTGTGAGGCGGGGTCAAGATCCGTGTACGTCCATCACTTGGCCCCGATCACGCCCTAGCAGAGCATTTTGTTTTCAAAACCGTTTAAAAGGTTTTATTTGCGGTGCCGAATGGAAATCTCAAACTAAGTGACTCATGGATCTGGCCAAACAAGTTAGTTGGTCGAGCGCGGTTACTTAGACCCCACGTGTGGTTGCACGCTCAGTCTTGGCTTCCGCTCGAGACCGTAATCCTAGGGTTGGCGAGTATAGGTCGAACAACCACTTCCCAAGTGGCCTCCCATACCAGCATTAGTCAAGTTATCCACACAAAGCTCATCTCACCACGTCATCATATCATACTAGGTTATCGCAGCTCTGATTCATCAACCGGATGGAGCAGAGATAAACAAACATGTATGACTAAGCGAAGCAGATATGAGGCTCTGGCAATGCGCACAAGCAAATCTATGGCGGCTAGGAGCAGTGGATCAGGATATTGAGGCAATGCAGTATATAGGTGAACTATATCTACTAGCATCAAATACTTTGGAATCAAATGCAAAGTACGAGATTCAAATGTTGTTCGAAAGCATATATGAGCAGATAAGAGGTTATGCTTACCTTGGTTATAAGAAAACCAATTGAAATGTCTTCTGGATAAGTGCTTGACTTGTCGGTTAAGATCAAGTATTCACCATTGGATTGCTGGCCTTCTCTTCGGGGTCACGTTCTACCGAGGGGGAAACAACACCGAAAAGAAAACAACAATCAAACATGGCATCGATGCAATGCGCAATATGTATGCATGATCAAGTTAATGCAATGAAATAAATCCCTAAATATGTTCGTTGGATTGCTAGGGTTCATATGTCAAATATGCACTTTTACTGAAGTTGCCCGAAATGGACCCCGGAGGGGGTTTCGGACGGTTATGAAAGTAGGTACCATTTTAAAATCTCAAATGGGTTTGAAAACACCATAACTAGATTGCATTTGTCATTTTGAGCAATTTGGTATATAACTTTTAATTTTCTAATTTTAGTGAATAAAAAGTTATTTTTCTATTTTTTAAATGATTAAACAATATTAAATAAAGGCCATTTTCCAACTTTCTCAAACATGATTGAAAATGGCATATTTGGAAAGAGTACATTTTTCTGAACACAACCATATTTTTATTTTATTTTTCTGATTAATATTTTAACAGTTATTCAATTATCAAAATTTATCATTTTCTGTAATTCATTAAACATTTTCTGAAAATAGAAAAACAGAAATATGACGTCATGATGACGTCACGGTGACGTCATCAATGGTCATAGATGTTCTGCTGCGGATGAAATCGATCGAATTCGTCGATGGTTTTCGAATTGGAGGCGATGGGGAGGTGCAGCAGGTCGAGGCGAACGTATTGGTGGCCGCGCCGCCCGGAAATGCCCACCGGAGGCTCGCCGGCGTGCAGCCACCGCGGCGGCGGGACAGCGAGCACGGCGGCCGGGAGTTACAGAGGGGTAGGGGTGAATGGAGGGCACGGGGAGGCTCACCATGTCTCGGTGGAGCCCATGGAGTGGTCGGGGAAGGCCGGGGCGGCCGGAATCCTCGCCGGCGTGAGGATTTGGCCGGCGGCCGAACGGAAGAACCGTGCCGAAATTGCGACGATGCACGCGATGTCTTCTCCCTGTCTTGCTCGAGGTGATGGAGAGGACGTCGGAGGAGCTCCCCATGGGTTCATCATGGTGAGGCGGGGCTCTGGTCGCCGGCGGCATCCAATCACGGCCGCGACTAGGGTTTGCTCTCTGGGGAGGGATACATAGAGGAGGGAGTGAGGATGACGGCGAGTGAGAGCAGGAGGCACGACACTCTCCTGTTTGGCCTTATCCTCGCGGGGGAACGGCGGCAGCAGGATGTGGCAACGCTCCGGCGAGCTGCCTGCTTGTCTCCCGACGGGAGGAAGAAGACAAAGGCTATCTTGTGAAAACCCCCTGTAGTTTCTGGATTTTACAAAGAAGCCCTTTTCTCTTTAAAAACAGAACAGAAAACAGAGTTTTGGGGACCTTTTTGGAAGCAGAAAAATTGTCAAAAATAAGTTTTGGAAACCTTATCAAATTTCCAACAAAACCATGTTTTGTTTTGGTGTAAATGAAATATTTTCCAACACAAAATTTTGGAACCCATTTGAAGTACTATTTCTGGGATTTTTTTTCAAACCATTTAAATTCACAAATTAAATTGGTTCAAACATGGTTTAAATTTTTGTTTCATGCATGTATGAGATGAACACACACCACACACCCTAATGTAGCAAACTTTGGGATGTTAAAAATCTACCCCCCTTACAAGAATCTCGTCCCGAGATTCCCGAAGGAGAAGAAAGAAAGAACACCGATTTTGACGATCTTCTCCAACCCTACGATTCTCTTCTCGAAGAGGTTGATCTGTATCACTTGCGGAGATCTCCAGCGTCTACACCTTAGGTAGAGTGAAAACTCTTAGAAAGTGATCTTCACGAAGATCGAGTATCTCATGGATAACTCATGACAGGGATGTTTGTAAAGAACTTTTGAGTCAACAAGCATGAAACACATCAAGGTAGCGGAGTGAACACAAGAAGGTTTCAAGTTTGCGGACGATTGGTCTTGAAAGGATTTAGAATATGAGCTTTGCACAAGACTTTAAATCCTTTTGGGAAAGGAAGGTTGAACAACTTGTGACATCGAGGTTTCTTCAAACAGAATACCAAGATGAGGAGGATTGTCTTCGATACCAAAACATAATATCCACAGACGAGGGAGAACACGAGGAAACACTGTAATTCGTGCGTCAGTGAAACTTTTATACAGGATCATGTTCACTCTTCGGAGTGGACACGGAAGATTAAGGAACTTTCATTCCGTCAAAACTTTGTCGAAATCTTTTTCAAAGATCGGGATGTTACTTCATGAAAGAAAATGAGTAACCACGGAATGTTGGAACACCGTGATTAAGGAGGAATTCTTGGTCACACCATAAGGATGGTTAACCAACGGGGATTAGAATACCGGAAGGAATAAGGAATCTTTTTCCTATGGTGGATTTGACGTAGCAATACGTTTACCACATGGTTAAGATCCCATGGCTGAAGTAACTCACAAATTCACACAATGTGTGAGATAAACGGAACTTCAAGTACAAACCACTTGAAGAGGGCAACTGATCAATGGCGGTTACAGAACACCAAGAGATGGTTCTCATGATGAACTAGTTTCCACTGGAAGAAAAGTTTGGAGGACCAACTGAGAGATATTGGAAGAATCAACTTCTAGGTTCTGCTGGATGTTCTAGATACCGACAACAGGCTCACGACAAGCCTTCTATAGGTCATCAAGTCAATGTAAAACTCCGGTTTGGAAGAACAGGGAGGAAACTTGTTAGAATAAGCCAGACAAGAATTCTCACGGAGAGTGGTTGTTCTTACGGATTCAAAGAGATATGACATTAGGCCTTCCGGCTAATTGTGTCAACCACAACATCAACCATGCCGGATTTTGAAAAGACCTGATTCAATACTCTTGAGGAAACACTAACCATCGTTGCTGCTTGAGACTCAGCTCTGGGTAGTGGATTTATAGCTCAGGCTCGGTATGTTTGAACGAAGAGATTGCACCGGTTATCAACAACATACATATGCTGGATTCTCAAGATGTGGACTACGATTCCACGCTCAAGAAGATGAGCGAGATTGCAGAACTCATGTTTTAGCAACTTGTGGAAGGTGGTTGCACCTACATGGATTACTTGCAACAGAACACATCGGAGTCCTTGTTGGGAAGATGACAACAAAGATCACCAAGATCTTGGACTTCTTCTCTTTCACGGGTAATCAGTCAGTGGCTTAATGTGGATGGAAACTTCTTCAAGAATTGGAGGTAGCAACCTACCATCTCAAAAATAGTCCACACATGCTCGACCGACTTGGGATTATTCCCGAAGGAATAAGAAAACTCTTCTCCAATCCATGGCGACAACTTTCACCAAAGGCACATGAACCCGAGAAAGTCACTTCAAACATCGAAAGCACAACTTCGTGATGACACAAAGATGGTTATCAAGAAGTTTCCGATATTAGTGCCAGTTGTTCAACATGAACCTCTTGCAACTTGGAGAAAATAGGGATGTCGTCGATGGGCTCGACAACACCCTTGTCAAGACACTCCAAGATGAGGGATTCATATAATACATGAACGAGGCAAGGTATTGGTCAGACTAGAGGACATGAAGGTGTACTCGAGCAAAACACCAAGAGTGAAAACACCATCAAGACAGTCCTTGGATCTTTTCTCGATTTGACGATAGCCCGAATCAAATCAAGAGGTAGAGTGATAGCATTTACGAAAAATAGATACTATCATGCTTCAACACAGAAGAAACTAGACATCCCTTAACTGAGGATCAAGTTAGGCGGAGCTTTTGCCTTTCAACTCTCCAAGTTGTTGTTTAAGCTCAACCAACTAGTCCAAGGTGTCTAGCGCAGTTTCTTGGAGAAAGGAGTAGTTCAAACTACTCCTGGTTTAGACATCACGGTCAGGTGACAAACCTGGTGATACTTCTAGAAAGACAACCAGAATATCACAACCTACCAATATGTCTCGGAGTTTGAAAGGGATCTTGCTTTTCAAAGCAACTGATATGGTCTAGAGAGCTTTGGCATGAACCTAACTCTATGACCAAGAATGTGCACCGGAGTGAACGGATTTGGTAACACAGTCAACTTCAAACAGAGGCTGGGTGACCGGTAGTGCTAAGAAGGATACAGATGTATCTTAGATTTCCAAAGCAATAAGAATTGCTAGGAATAGCAGATACACACCTCAACGCATAGACCCATCATACTCAAGCATTTCAGGCTGGGAGGAAGGGTGAGTGAATAGGTGTAGGAGCACCACTTCATCGATGAGGCCATGAAACTCAACACAACCTCTTGATATAGAAGAGTGTGATACTCGAAGGTAGAACGGAATAGAAGCTAATGAAACTTCTTTATTCTGTGGATTACAAAACTTTGACCTGGTTCTAGAGATGAACGAGGTACTGGAGTTTGTTTCTCCTAACATTCCAAGGTGGAATGTTTGACAGAAAACAAGAGCAAATGCATTGGAAGAATCCAACATCATATGTAACTTGGTTTCCAAACAACGGACAGAATTCGGAAAGCAACTAAAGAGTAGGAACGTGCTCTGGAAAATCCTGAGATCACGTTGGATGCACGGGGTAATACTCATGTGTAGAACCCATGCCAAAAGGTTGGTATAGCTGAACCAAGAACAAAGATATGAGAATCATAAAGAACACTCTTTTTTGTGATCCCTTTTTATTCCAAAGGAAAGACTACAGCTATGAGAGTTGGAATTGCCTAGCCACCCTGAGGTAGAACAGATTCCTCAGGATCTAAAGAAACATAACTTGGGTTAAAGGTCAGCATCTTGTACTGATAGCGTGAGATCACATGGTTATTAAACCACATAATTCAACCCACCACAATTCAGCACATTCCGGGACCTTCGGTTCAAGTCCAAGGTTAGAAACCAAGAGAAAGGAGTAACTACTCTCTTAGTGTCTTAAGGACACTATGAAAAGCAATCACGAAGTGTATTTCCAAGAAGACAAACATAGCTCTGGAGGAATTTGAGCAGAGGGTAACGGATACATTCGAGATGGAAAGCAGATCTCAAGGTTCAAGATTTGGGACATTAGAACAGAAGTGTGTGGAATCCACATAACTCAAAGAGATTATGAACGAAAGGAATCTCCCAGTTTAAGAGATAACGGAGTATGGAACACACACGACTCTAGAAACTTTTTAACACTAGGTCAACTTGGACAACAACGTCCTTGCCAAAGAAGGCACCTGAGTTTTGAATGACTAGGAGAGATGGCAAAACCTTTTCAAATCCAAAACAGGTAAGGAGACCCAGAGTTAGAGTGATACCAGATAAGGAGTAAAAAGAATCCTAATAAGGTTTTCACGATCCATTTGGGGTTTCAAAATAGTTTTCACAAACACTAGACTCAACATCGACCAAGCAGTAAGGTTTTCCTACAGGCAGTCCTGCTCTGATACCATGACCTGTCGCGACCCCGGACCCAGAGATATACATACTGTTATGTGCTCCTAGACATGGACTCACAAGGGCTTCAGGGTTACCAGCCCCGGCCGCAACAGACAACGGCAGGCAGACCGGATTCATCGGCACGTAGTCCGGATCCCCGGTCTACTGCTCCTTGTATCCGTGCTAGTCATAACCAATTATGCATACCCAAGCGTCCACGAGTCGGATGAAACTGAAGGAACGGGACCAAAGTTATACAGAGCTGCTATGTGTCTAGAAAGTGCAACAACAATCGAGGGTTACTGGGGTTACCTCGCCCCGGGCCGATCACATCGACAGGCGGGCTCGAACATGGATCATCGGCTCCACAACCCCTCGACTGCGACAACTATGCAGGCATAGCCAAAACTATATAACAATGAGCTCGAAACCAACAACCGATAAAAGCAACACTGAAGACATGAAACTTTATTAAACAGGTGTTACTAGAGTATAGCTGTACAAGCAGAGGTCACACGACCCGACATTACATCAGACAACGGAAGGCAAATTATGTTGCTAATCAACAAGAACCAAAAAGGCCTAAGAGGCCGCAACATAAGGCGACGTCCCAGCCCATAGATTCCAGGCTGCTACCTGGGAACCCCAAACTACTCGTCGATGTCCACGTTGAACCACCACTGAAGTGACGAACTCCACCTGAACCAAAATTAAGCAAACCTGAGTACGGGAGGTACTCAACAAGACTTAATTAACCTATTATATATCTGCTATCTTCAGAAAAGGGTTTATGAAGGCTGTTTTGCGTAAAGCAATCTTTGTTTTCCAAATCGAGGAAGAATAGCACGTCTCATAGAATGTTTTCAAAACAGATGAGAAACTCACTACTGTGATCATCATCTTTTCAAACCACCAACATCACTTCCCAGCATCTCACATTCTATAAGGATCACCCCTCTCGGCATCTCCGAGGAGGCACCCTTCAAACATTACCTTCATGCTTTGTCAACATCTTTTACGCCACGTTCAGGTTATCTATGGTCTTTGCCTTCACCAAGTCGTCCTTAACCGTGGACATGGCTTTTCGAAAAGATTGCCCTGCAGGGATGTACACTTTACCCACACGTACCATCCGACTCTTAGCACCACATGTACGTTCTTCCATGGAAAGCGGCAGAGGGTGGCTGGCCACGACCTTTACCTTACCCGACCCTATCCATGAGTCCACCCAAGACAGGGCCACCCCGTCAACAGGGAGTTGGCCATCCTCCTCACGGCACCTGTCTCTGTGAGGCGGGGTCAAGATCCGTGTACGTCCATCACTTGGCCCCGATCACGCCCTAGCAGAGCATTTTGTTTTCAAAACCGTTTAAAAGGTTTTATTTGCGGTGCCGAATGGAAATCTCAAACTACGCGACTCATGGATCTGGCCAAACAAGTTAGTTGGTCGAGCGCGGTTACTTAGACCCCACGTGTGGTTGCACGCTCAGTCTTGGCTTCCGCTCGAGACCGTAATCCTAGGGTTGGCGAGTATAGGTCGAACAACCACTTCCCAAGTGGCCTCCCATACCAGCATTAGTCAAGTTATCCACACAAAGCTCATCTCACCACGTCATCATATCATACTAGGTTATCGCAGCTCTGATTCATCAACCGGATGGAGCAGAGATAAACAAACATGTATGACTAAGCGAAGCAGATATGAGGCTCTGGCGATGCGCACAAGCAAATCTATGGCGGCTAGGAGCAGTGGATCAGGATATTGAGGCAATGCAGTATATAGGTGAACTATATCTACTAGCATCAAATACTTTGGAATCAAATGCAAAGTACGAGATTCAAATGTTGTTCGAAAGCATATATGAGCAGATAAGAGGTTATGCTTACCTTGGTTATAAGAAAACCAATTGAAATGTCTTCTGGATAAGTGCTTGACTTGTCGGTTAAGATCAAGTATTCACCATTGGATTGCTGGCCTTCTCTTCGGGGTCACGTTCTACCGAGGGGGAAACAACACCGAAAAGAAAACAACAATCAAACATGGCATCGATGCAATGCGCAATATGTATGCATGAGCAAGTTAATGCAATGAAATAAATCCCTAAATATGTTCGTTGGATTGCTAGGGTTCATATGTCAAATATGCACTTTTACTGAAGTTGCCCGAAATGGACCCCGGAGGGGGTTTCGGACGGTTATGAAAGTAGGTACCATTTTAAAATCTCAAATGGGTTTGAAAACACCATAACTAGATTGCATTTGTCATTTTGAGCAATTTGGTATATAACTTTTAATTTTCTAATTTTAGTGAATAAAAAGTTATTTTTCTATTTTTTAAATGATTAAACAATATTAAATAAAGGCCATTTTCCAACTTTCTCAAACATGATTGAAAATGACATATTTGGAAAGAGTACATTTTTCTGAACACAACCATATTTTTATTTTATTTTTCTGATTAATATTTTAACAGTTATTCAATTATCAAAATTTATCATTTTCTGTAATTCATTAAACATTTTCTGAAAATAGAAAAACAGAAATATGACGTCATGATGACGTCACGGTGACGTCATCAATGGTCACAGATGTTCTGCTGCGGATGAAATCGATCGAATTCGTCGATGGTTTTCGAATTGGAGGCGATGGGGAGGTGCAGCAGGTCGAGGCGAACGTATTGGTGGCCGCGCCGCCCGGAAATGCCCACCGGAGGCTCGCCGGCGTGCAGCCACCGCGGCGGCGGGACAGCGAGCACGACGGCCGGGAGTTACAGAGGGGTAGGGGTGAATGGAGGGCACGGGGAGGCTCACCATGTCTCGGTGGAGCTCATGGAGTGGTCGGGGAAGGCCGGGGCGGCCGGAATCCTCGCCGGCGTGAGGATTTGGCCGGCGGCCGAACGGAAGAACCGTGGCGAAATTGCGACGATGCACGCGATGTATTCTCCCTGTCTTGCTCGAGGTGATGGAGAGGACGTCGGAGGAGCTCCCCATGGGTTCATCATGGTGAGGCGGGGCTCTGGTCGCCGGCGGCATCCAATCACGGCCGCGACTAGGGTTTGCTCTCTGGGGAGGGATACATAGAGGAGGGAGTGAGGATGACGGCGAGTGAGAGCAGGAGGAACGACACTCTCCTGTTTGGCCTTATCCTCGCGGGGGAACGGCGGCAGCAGGATGTGGCAACGCTCCGGCGAGCTGCCTGCTTGTCTCCCGACGGGAGGAAGAAGACAAAGGCGATCTTGTGAAAACCCCCTGTAGTTTCTGGATTTTACAAAGAAGCCCTTTTCTCTTTAAAACAGAACAGAAAATAGAGTTTTGGGGACCTTTTTGGAAGCAGAAAAATTGTCAAAAATAAGTTTTCGAGACCTTATCAAATTTCCAACCAAACCATGTTTTGTTTTGGTGTAAATGAAATATTTTCCAACACAAAATTTTGAAACCCATTTGAAGTACTATTTCTGGGATTTTTTTCAAACCATTTAAATTCACAAATTAAATTGGTTCAAATATGGTTTAAATTTTTGTTTCATGCATGTATGAGATGAACACACACCACACACCCTAATGTAGCAAACTTTCATCCCTTTCCGAGAATATTTGTTCCTAGGAAAAACGATCTTCGTTCCTAGGAAAAACGATCTTTGTGGATTTTCGTGGATTTTCATCCCTTTCCGAGAATATTTCTTTAAGAACTTTTCTGAAATAGAAAATAGCAGAAAACAACAACTGGCCTGGGGCATCTCGTCAATATGTTAGTCAGTGAAAACATCCGGAAGACGATAGAAAACATGTGGAAAACAAAAGGTATTGGGTAGAAAACAAGCATGGAGCCTCAAACATTATAGATACGTTTGCAACGTATCACTTAACATATAAGTTCTTTGGATTGTTAGACAATTAAGAAATTTTACAATGAGTTTAATTAGTGAAATCACCATTACATATGTACTATTAAATTAAACCACACATGACAAACTAGACATACTAGCAGATTCACATATGGTCCAACTACTAGGGATAACAAAGAGAGAAAGAACACATACGTGTTGACGGGGTTGGTCTCCACCATGGTGTTTTTGTCGTCGACCATGGCGATAAAGGGGAAATAGTAGGAGTAGGAGTCAGAATCGGCAAGGATGCAGTCGAACGAAAGCGAGAAGTCGCGCCGAGATGCTCCCCCAAAAACTTATCGGTCGTCTTCCAGTGCAGGATCTCAATGACGGGTTTCGGAGTCCTGTTCTCCTAGTTGAACGTGCACGGGGTCTCAGGGATGGAGAATCCTAAAAAAAGCAACATGCGCCATAGTCTGGCGGAAGGTGCAGAGCACATGCGCCATGCGTTACAACAAGTGTCCTCCACACGTCGGAAGAGCTAGCCAAGTTTTGAGTACACAAGCTTACCACGTAGTGGAGGAGTCACGGCTTCCCACACGCACGCTAACGCGCATGCACACCACACTTGTATGTGTGTGACACATACACAAGCAGATGTCTCGTGTGACGCCCCGAGATCGGGCACTATGCAGATTTCAGCATCCCCGCCAAATCCGCATAATAACCGATTCCAGGTTGCCACTTATGATAACAGTACAACAGTTCACGAATATTCCACAGTTACAACAGAAACAGATAGATACAAGATGACTCAGACGAGCCAGGGATACAACTGATACAATACAAGGATCCAAATAACAGCGGAAGAAACAACACATCGTCCGTCTACGGACAAAATACAAATTGGACTAAGAGTCCAGAAGATAACCGAGAGCGTCCATCCCTGCCCCAGGCAAGCCGGGAGGGATTCCTCCAGCTAACGTCGTCAGACTTCAAACCTGTTTGACTGCAATTGGAATTTGCAGCCACGAAAAAGGATTCGTGGGTCAGTACGGTTAAGTACTGGCAAGGGGGATAAAACCCATACTCACAAGTTACCGCGCGTAGCCAGTCATCACAAGATACAAATACTTTAGGATCACGAAAGGAAGGGGGGTTATTGCAAATAAGCGACAGCAAGGCTGCACTAACCAACTACAGAGAGATACTACCACTTCCGGCTAACAGAAAGGAGATAAGATCGAGTATTGTAACCAACTGAAAGTAACTCCAAACAAACCCATCCTGGATCTCGCCCTTATCCAAAGAAGCAATCCGAGATAACTCACACAGTTGGATTAATGAATAATGGATCAGGTTGTTGTGTCAATAAGACTATTACTAGTCAAGTTATTATCATTAGGTGTAAGTTGTCTGAGTACTTGTTAGCCATACTTCACCAAGTCGTCACATAACCGCGGACAACACGGCTTCTCGAGAAGATTAATCCCTGCAGGGTGTGCTCCAGTACCCGTACACACTCAAGCCACCAACTAAAACTCAGGTTGGCTTGACACGACCCAAACCATCTCTACAACCCATCCTGGAGCCACGGAGCTATAAGGTCCCAGCCACGCAGCCGAATACTCAGCGCAGGTGTGCAAAACTCCCGCAGGACACAACACCCCGGCACTACAGGCCTCGCCCTATATGCAACATCATCATAAGTAACCATGGGGGATCCACCCATTATGCAAGGAGCAAATGGAACACCCGAACTAAGTGTGGCTCTTCGGACAAGCTGCAGATCAGGTCTAAGTCGAGGGGGGGTCCCATACTACCACCCGGATGCGGTGAGCACGCTCATCATGGATCAGTAGACAAGACCCTTTTCCTATTAGGGTCGACACTAGCAGGCCTCAAAACCACTTAGGGCCTCCTGCCGGTGCCTTATCAGCATATTATTAATAACAGGTTGATTGACTAACATCGAGCCCCCAGAACATAAAAGTAATCTAGTAACGGAAAGTAACGGGTAACAGACTCGAGCAAAACAACCTAAGCATGCTAGTAAGACACGGGCACAAGCAATGGTTATAGGTGTGGAGGTGAGGCAATATCAGGGTTAAAGGATTCATGTGATAGGTTCGTAACAGAAACAACTACTACTAAGGCTAGCAGAAAAGAACAACGGCAAGAATCGGTAACAAGTGATGAAAGGCAGCCATATGGCAGCAAGTGAGTATACTTGCCTGAGATCCCGCAAGGTAGCAGAACTTGTCGTTGCTCACATCATCTCAACGTCCTATCCGAGAAGAAGCAACGAACCTCGAACAAACACCGGATGCAACAATTACTACTACGGCAAAAGATCCAGCATGATCTAGATATGGATGCATGGCAAGTTTAAAGATGCATCAAGGTAAACTAGTTGACAAGATAAACAGATTTAAATGGACCCGCATGCAATTTGAGTTGCATATGAACAGCCCATGAATTATGGTTAGATGATTTGTTTTCCAACTAATCAACAGGTGAAGGTGGATTAGCATGATGCATGGATGAGGAAAACAACAAAATAACAACAATAGAACCAATTGAAATAAGGGTTAACAAGTTTGGAAATTATTGGTTAAGTGTGGAAAGTTTGGTTACTTAAACATGTCACACAAGCAATTTTTGTTTTCACCAATTTAAATTGTTCAAAATAGATAACAAAGTTTATATTTGAAAAGAACACAAGATTTTGGGTGGATTACATGTTTCAAATATTGAAATTGGAATTAGGATAATTTAATTATGAATTAAACAATATTAAACAAGTTTTAAATGAATTTAAAACAAGTTTGAATATTAATTGAATTTTATTTAGTCAAAACATAGTTTCAAATTCACATTTGCAAAGTTCACACTTTGGTGGTTTGAAAACATATTTTGCATGTTCAAAATTATTTTATTTTGAGCAAGTTATGATTTTAGCAATTTTAAATGAATTAAACGAGTATTAAATTATTTAGGCAATTTAAATTATTCAAACCATGAAACAAAATTTATATTTGAAAAGTTTATTCAAAATGTTATGGAAAACATATTTTATTGGTATTATTTGGAATTAGTATGAATTATTTATGAATTGTTGCAAATTACAATTGAATTATTTGAATTCCAATTTGAATTGCATTTTGAAAGTTCAAAACAGAAAACAAATGTGATATTTGAAAAGTTCATGATTTTCTGATTGGGATACATATTTTGTTTGTGCAAAACAGAGTTGAAATGGCAAAGATATGATTTATGCAAGTTATTTAGGGTTATTAAACATTTCCTGGAAAAGAAAAACAAGGAATTGGTCATTTGCACCGTGGGTGGGCATACCCACGCTGGATGACATGCGGGGCCCGCGCCCGTGTGGCGCTGAAGTGGTGCGCGGAGGCCACGCCTGCACACAGAGACGATGGCAAGTGGGGCCATGGAAAAATAGTGCAAAAGGGTGGCCTTTCGCGCGGTCAAGGGGAATCGAACCCGGGACTTGTACCGCGCGCGAGAGGGACAGGACCACTACGCTGGTTCGTGGTTCGTGTTAGCACTGAAGACGGAAACAACAAGGAGTTATGTGTGGACGTTAACTGAACTTCAACAGCAGAACACGACACCGGTTCAGTTACAGAATATCGATCACACGAGGATTCCTCGCCGGAGAACCACGGCGCGGCCGCTCGATGGCTGGCACAGAGCAAGTGGGAGGGAAGGGGAGGCCCTAGGGCGAGAGGGGGGCCTCACCTCGGTGCTCGACAGCGTTCGACGAGAAGGTTGCAGACGACGAGGACTCGGTCGCTCGGGGCGGCACGGTCCTGTCCGCGTCGCGGGCGTGCTCGCCGGCGGCCGTTCGTTGAGCAGATCGCCCGTCCGCGGGGATGCAGGGGTAGCGGCCACCGCGGCGGCTCCATTCCCGCGGTCGCCCACCCGCGGCACCCACCCGTTCCCCGCCGCCGTGGCGTTACTCCTCCGGCCATGGCGTGCTCGTCCAAGTTCAGAAACAGAAGTGGTTTTGAGGGGAAAGGAAGGGGAGACAGTGGATTGGCGGCGCTAGGAGGGGAAGGAGGAGATGGAGTAGGTGGCTAGGGTTTGGAGGGGGCTTGAGGGGGAGATATAGGGGAGGGGGAACATGGCACATGGGGGAGTTGGTGCTGTCGCTTTTGTCTGCAGAGAAAACGACAGAGAGGGGGGGATCGTACGGAGGTGGGGGACGAAGGGGAGTTGGGCTAGACGTGGGTGGTGGGCTGGGTTAGATGGGCTGCTCCCTCTCTCCTTGGATTTTCTTTTCCTTTTTCCCCTTTCTTCTTTTTTTTTTTTTGCAAGAGATCAAAGAGGGAGAGAGAGAAAAGGACTTGGGGTTTTTGTTATGAACTATTTTCATTAATTTTTAAAACAGAAAAGAAAGCAAAAGCTAACATTATTTTCCAGGGTTGGAACTTTAATTGATTTAAAGTTGCTAGTTGAATTTCAAATAATGTTGGACTTGGGAATTTTGGAAATAACAAATTTTATTTAATAAGCAACAAGCAATTATGAAAAATATTGTTTAATTAAATTGTTTGCAAGAAATTAATGCTTAAACCACAATTTGAAACATGTCAATTAAGAAGGAATTGATTTGAAATTGAAATTACCATTTGGGGTTAATAGAAAGGGATTTTATTATCAGGCAATTTAAATAAATTCAACTTCAACTTATTGGAAACAATTTGAGTTGCAACTTTCAATTGAAATTTTTGGACATGTGTGAAGGTTTAATTTGTTTTGAAAACATGATGCAATGCATAGGATGCATGGGGTGCAATGCAACAACCAACTTTCTATCTAGGGTAACACCCCAGGTGTTACATCTCGCGTAAAATATTAACCATCGACAGAAACATGCTCTAAGTCAAACTCGATTCACGAAGCGCGACATGCGTGCATGACGAGCGGAGGTGGAGGAGTGCACATAGACTCCTCCTATTCTCACTCACTTACTAGTGGGAGATGAGCTGTCCTTGTAAAGTGTTTTCCATCTCTCCGAAGTAAAGTGGGACTAAACTTAATCCCACTAGCCACCAAACTGAGTGGGTCTCTAGTATTTCAAAATTTGTAGGCTAGATACGCTGCGTAAGTGGGTTATAGCCCATTAAAATCCAATATTTACTTCTAGATCATAATAGCATCCCTAATTTTGAACAAACCCTAGTTAGAAACCACGACACTTATTTTGTCTCGGGAGGAGTATATTATTCAGTATAAATGTTTGAAACACTATTGGCAGTCAATGTTCATTTTTTATAGTGAATTTAAATGTCACTTATTTAAGATTTTGAGGAAGTACATCCAAGTTCGGTTGCACCAGCTTCAAATCCGGCGCCACACTTGTACCCCCTTCATCCCATATCACTTGACGTTAAAATGGATATATCTTACACTAAAATAAGTTAAGATATATCCGCTTTAACAATAAGTGATATGGAACAAAGGAAGTACAAGTCTTTGAACACCTTGTGCATATCTTCAAATAATCCTTGTATGTTGATTCGTCTCTTAACCATTAGTTAAGAAATTGTCTCTAGAGTAATGACACCCAAGATACCAGATTAGCCTTTATTCTAGGATACCCCGCACGTTGTAGTGAGATACTTCTATAGAACTCTGTTGTGCGGATGAAACAATATAAAACACATGTAATATGATGTTCTCTACAAGAATGTGCAACATTCAATTGGTCATAGTAATTGCGAGGCTAAATTTGGTCAGCGTGATACCAATTAAAAGTCTTTAACATTCAGGAATGTACCTTATTGATGTTGCAAAATAGTTGAATCCATAAATAATTATGATGAAATCAACGAGCCGACGAAATAAATAATGTGAATAGCTTGTATGAAGAGATGCCAAGCACATTGTCACATAGATTATTTTTTGTACTACATATAGAAGAGCACGTAATTTTCAGTGATCTTCACCACTTCAATTAATTGGAAGAAAATTTACTTGGTTGACTAAAATGATTATGAAAAGAACCAAATGTGGTGTTCGAGTTGCATATATGATTTAATAATGTAGTAATATAATATGATTGTGTGGTACAAGATGACAATATAACCCATGTTACCAGGGGCAGAGCCAGTATTGTACATTGAAGGGAACACAAGATGGCAACTCTTGATTAAAGGGGGCCAAGAATGATCATTTTCTCCTAAAATCGCATCTAAATTATTCTTGTACATAAAAAGTCTGGCCACTTCCTGAAATAGGCGGCCAAGGCCCTTGCTGGTCCCCCTAACCTCGCCACCGCATGTGAGTACTCGTCGATCCAGATCCAGCCCATGAGGAGATGGCGCAAAAAGAAAAGTCGGTAACTCTCGACACAAACACCCGAAAGCACGTGCCGACCTAGACCTGACCCACCAGGGGATAGCGCTACGCGTTACCCCAACAAAATTCGCTCGCGCGGCTCAAAAAACGAAACAAAAATCAAAACCCACAGACTCTCATATTGGTTGCTAAGAGCATCTCCAACGCGCCGACGCATTTGGTGTCCGCGCGTGGCCCGTTTTCATCTGTTTGGGTCACGAAACGGACAACCATACGGCCCCCTGTCTGGGCTTTCCAGGCAAGTGAACCCAACGCGCCGATGAATTTGGTCTGCCCAGCCCAAGTTCCCAAATTGCATCAAAATAACAAGCAACAACATGAAATCAAACTAGAAATGCAAATAGTTCGTACATGACATAAAGTAAAATGCCCTCCTGGCATAGAAAAAAATACCCCAAAGAATTATGATGTGCAAGTCCCCATTTGCCTAGACCATCAGCCAATGTTCATGCACAGCGCAAAAGATCGAGATGATCATGCATCTCTTTGCCAGTAAACAGCTTAGTTTTTCTCATACCAAGCCCTCTTCTTCGGCGTCAAGGTGCTCAAGTCGACTGTCATGATTTGCACCTCTTGGTTTTCTTTCGTCATCTCCACTTTGGCGGCGCTAGTCCGAGCATTGGTCTCATCGATCTCAAGCTTCTTCTTTTGGAGATCTAAGTAGTTTTTGTCCCTATTCTTCCTCTCTTGGTGCTTGTCTCCGTCCCTCTCGTCCTTCTTCTCGAGGTTCTTGTCCTTTTGGGTTATGAACACCTTCAAGGTGTCTTGAAAAGCAATTGTTGACGCATAATGCTTCAACTCCATCGCATAATGCTTCAACTCCATCTTCGTGCTCTTGTTCCCCCTTGGAATCTTAATGTCGAGAACCGTGGGATGATCCCCACCTTTTTGTAGTTGGCCGATGAGGTCCTTCCACTTGGC
This sequence comes from Alopecurus myosuroides, assembly GCA_028641055.1. Classification (NCBI taxonomy): domain Eukaryota; kingdom Viridiplantae; phylum Streptophyta; class Magnoliopsida; order Poales; family Poaceae; genus Alopecurus; species Alopecurus myosuroides. Next base: position 281,927,949 of record CM054058.1, read on the forward strand.
TTGGTCTTTGAGCTCCTTCCAACAATGAGTCAAGGTACCCCCATGTTGGGTCTTGAAGCATTCCAATGCTTGGATCACACTGAAGGAGCAAACACCACATGTGCATACGAGAGGGGTGAGAGATCATACCAAGTCACACAATACATATAATGGAGCAAACGACATGTGATTCATTGTCTCTCAATACATGTAGTGGAGCAAACAACACATGTGCATACGAGAGGGGGTGAGAGATCATACCAAGTCCTTCACTCCAATGCCATTCACGGGCTAGCCAAGAACATGTTCATAGGAGCATGTAAACTTGCTACACTCAGATTGGATGAAACTCCATTTCTTGGATATATATATATATATATATATATATATAGAGAGAGAGAGAGAGAGTGTTATGTTCACTTGCCCACTGCACCTCCCCTATGAACCTTTTCTCATGGAAGTACAAGTGGAAATTCTTCCAAAAGATTGCCCCTTTTTGCTCGACCCCTTGTTTGCATCTTGCCTCATCTTGATCCATGGCAAAGCAATACGTCCTCATCATGCGAGAAGCCCTTCGTCCTTTGTGAGATGAGCTTTACCCCGGGGTCCCCGCGCCCGTGCCTATATTGTCTCCTTTCTTGGACCTCGAGCTCGTCCGCAAACAATGGCTCTTCTTTGATGGTGATCACCTCCTCGGCCCCCTCGGTCTCCTCGAGATCGTCGCCATACGCAACCTCATCGGCGTCTTCAGCGATGATATCTTCGAGGAAACCATCCCCACCACCCCCAAGCACCCATCCATGCCCATCGTTTCCCTCGTAGTACCTGTAGTCGTCTGCCCCCAATTCGTTGAACAGGTTGTGCACGTCGGGGAGCTTCTCCACATGGGATCACCAGCGCCGGCTTCCTCCCCGTCAGGGCGGAGTCACCGTACGGGGAACATCGTTCAGGTCGAAGGGGGGCACGGGCGCGATGACGATCGGCCTTGATGAGTCGCTAATCTCTGGTGACTGGGCGAAGTTGTTCCCTCCAATTGGTGCAGTGGCGGTCAGATAGTCATAGGTTGTCGACGGCGTTTTGGTCGAGCTTCCCTTTCCCTGGGCAGCCGACCAACCGAAGAGGCAGCGCTAGCGGCCGCCGTCGCGGCCATGGCAACTCCTAGCTCGACGATAATGCTCAGCATGCAGAGGGTAGCTAGGGTGGATGCTTGGGCGATTCGAGTCGGGTCCACGTTGGCGGCAGCGTTGATAGGTGCAAGCTCCACTAGGTCGGCCTGAGCCTACTTTGTAGTCGCCGGCGTTGATAGGTGCAAGCTCCACTCTGTCGGCCTGAGCCTACTTTGTGGTCGCCGATCTCTTCCTCTGTTTGTCCCGCTTCTTACTCTCTAGAGTTCTCTGCGCTAGGGTCAGATCTTTTTTCGGCTTCGCGGGGCGGGCGGGGCCGACATCGGGGGTGTTGCAACTGTCGGGGTAGGCTTTGTCGAATCCCTGACTCAACAAATCCCTTCGATGAACCTATCGGGTTTCGATTAGGAGAACCCATGAGCGCTGGTGGAATCGTCGGCTAGACAGGGCGCGATATTTACCCAGGTTCGGGGCCCTCGTAGAGGTAAAACCCTTACTCCTGCCTCTTGTCGATCTGTATTGATGATTAGATCGGTTACAAAGGTTGTGCTCGAATCGAGAGTAGGTCTCGGGTTCAAGGCTTTTGGTCGTGCGGTATTGCTTGGTCCTCTCTCGGGGGCTCTCCTGGCCTTATATAGGCGGCCAGGTCTCGAGTTCTACCCGGAGAGGACTCCAACCCTAGCTAGGTCGGTTACATGTTTTCTAACTTAACCCGCAAGTTTAGTGCGGGTGGGCTTCACGTGGGCCTTCTAGAGTACTCCAAGGGCTCCTCTTCTTGGGCCTTCACCTTGGGCCTGAGAGGGGGTGTCCTTATCCGCAGGATCCAGAATCCATATCTTTGTCAGTAGCCCCCGAGCGTTTGCTCGAGTGGGAATTTTCCAGTCGAGTAGACGGTCAAACCTTTTTGGCCTGGCTTTTCCTCTTGAATAAACAGCTTGGCTGCCTACTGTTTCGAAGGGTGTGCTCCATGTGCGATGAGTCCTTATGCTCGAGTGTCGAGCGACTTAGGTGCCTGTTATTGCGGCTTTATTTGCAGAAGGATGCGGCACAGTAGCTTGGCTCTCCCGAGAGACCAGGGCCAATTAATTGCGACTAGGGCAAAAACTTTCCTGGCCTACACGGATTCGAGACCTCCGACTCGAACCCGATAAGGTGATTGTTGCGACTGGGCCGTTGTGGACTTATCGAGTCGAACTTAACCTATGAGGGTACCCGGCGCGTCCGCTAGGATTTTTCTTCGTGTTGTTGACACGGAACTGTACCGCAGGACGCAGCTTTCGAGTGCGATTCCAGGCCCTTAAGAAAGATCTTTTTGGGTCTTACCTTCATATTCGAAGAATATGGCATCCGGATGTGCCTAGTCGGCTAAACAATCCAGGTTTTTATGATGTAGAAATATCATGCGTGAATGGAGGTAGGTTCTTTCTACCCGAATGATTGTTTAAGACTCAGTCGAAAGAGTTTTCGTACCGTAGATAGTCGTGCCCATATGAAAGAGTTTTCATGTTTGGACTGTTGCGCCTATACGAAAGAGTTTTCGTATATAGGTTGATTCTCTTGTTAAAAAGAGGTCTTGCTCCATGATTTATTCGTAAAGGAATTGCCTTTAGTCGAAGGAATTTCATACGAAGCTATTTTCGTGTTTGAATTGTCCATTCGAAAGTTCTTGAATTTGATGATGCGTGCCATGACGTCATGGCGCACTCTTCTCCTCCCGATGGGACGTGACGGAGTGGTAGCAGATGGGCTAGCCCACCTAGTCAGCTTTTTGACCGTGAAACGAGACGCCGCCTCCGTTTTTTACGCGAACTGCGCAGTAAATGCGCACGATCTTCTGTTAAGATCGTGGCACGGAACAACATTCACCGCCCCTTCGTTTCATCTTCACACGTGGTGGCTGCGATACGTGCCACGTAGCACATCGAGTGGCTGATATTGACCCGCTTCGTGTATAAATACGGGACTTAGCGCTGCGGTAAAATTTTCCCAGCCTTTGCCTTCAACCATCTTCTTCCTCGTGCTCATCTTCTTCCTTGCGCTCGAGCTCACACTGCTAGCCATGGCCGGAGGCAAAAGACGTGGTGCTGCCGCTTCTGCATCCGGAGACGTTTCCGCGCAACCGACGCCTCGGGCCGGCGACTGGCGCTCCCCCAATACCACCGCGAAGAGCATCAAGGAGATGCAGCGGGAGGGGCTGCTGCCGGCTGAATCTGAGAAGCAGGTGCGCCTCGGGAAGAAAGAAGAGGTACCAAACCCGCAATCGAACGAGCGCGTGGTCTTTGCGGACCACGTGTCTCGGGGTCTTTCTTTCCCTCTCCATCCTTTTCTCCTCGGGTTGCTGTATGTCTATGGCATACAGCTTCACGATCTTCCTCCGAATGCGGTGCAGCACATTTCGTGCTTCATCGTGTTCTGTGAATGCTTTCTTGGCATTCGCCCTCATTGGGCGCTGTGGAAGGCCCTCTTCAAAGTTCGCATCTTCCGCGAGAAATCGCGGGTGGACTCCGAGCCTGGCGAGCCGCTGCGCACAGGCGGCTTCGGGATCCAGGCGCGACTGGAGAGCAGCTACTTCAACATGCACTTCGTCGACTCCGCCCAAGGCTGGCGGAAAAAGTGGTTCTACGTCATCGACAACAGCTCGGGTGGGCTCGTGGAGTTCCACCCGATCGCTGTTTTGAAGAGGCGGAAGTCCTGGGGCACAAGCTGTCAGCCGAAGAAACCCAGGTCGTCACGCCCCTACTCGCAAGAGTGTCCGCTCTCTGGGATCAAACTGCCGGAGTGGTACTCAACGGGCTGCACCTGGCGAGCATTTTTCTGAAGCGCAGGATCCAGCCGCTGCAGCAAAGGCCTTTCACCATGTGGGAATACCAAGGCGCTGAAGATCCTAGCCGAGTGAGCCGCGAGGAACTTTCGAACGCTGAGTTCGAGAAGAAAATCGCGGCTGTCACCAGCTTGAAGGTGGGGGAGAAGTTCCCCGACTGCTCAGTCGAAGCCTTCGACGCTTCGAAACCTCCACCAGCCGAGGTTAGTTTTATCCTTCCCGTTCGTCATTATTTTCTTCTTTGCTTTGAGTCTTTGGTCGACTGAAATTTTTCTTGCCTCCCTCTTCCGTCTTTGTAGAGCTTAGCGGTGGCGAACTGCTACCCGCCAGTTGTGGGAGAGGACGCCTCGGAGTTATTGGCGAGTCACCTGGACGGCTTAGCCGATACCAGTGTAGCCGATGCTTCCTCGAGCTCCGAGGACGATTCTTCGGATGACGCGGAGGGCTCGAATGGCGGCCTACGTCGTTGCAAGCGTCGTCGGGTAGAGGACGATAACGAGGCTACTTCCAAGGATAATTCCTTAGAGGAATCGCCCGGGAAGGCCCCTATCTCCGCGACTCCACTTCGCTCCCTCGCCTCTTCGCCTTCATTCCCAGTAATCGCAACCGCTTGGAACGCGGATTTGCTATGAAGATGAAGATGACGAGTAAGTTATTTATCCCGTTCTTAGTCGAACGTTCTTTCTTCTGCGCTTTATGTTTGATTCCTTGTTCTTTTTTGCCGCAGTGTGCAGGCCATCAGCCCTCGCAGGTACGCTTCTTGTGTTCCTCCCGAAAAGAGGAACAAAGCAGGAACTGCGGGTGGAGCTCCCAATGCTGGCACTGTCCAGAATTCTCCCAGCGCAGCCCCCAATGCGGCGACTGCGGAACGTGAAGCTCCTAGCTTTGCCGCTAGGACTTCAGCTTCGAAAGAAGCGACGGACAGCTCCGCAGATCCTCTCTCCCGCGCCACGGGCCAGGTAAACTTTGTAGTTTGTCTTTGAATTTGTATCGGGTGCACGACAGTGCTCCCTATGGGAGTAGCCCTCGAGGCTGTAGTCGATTGCTTGCGATCGGCTACAGGCTCAAAATCTTGCTTTATTTTCTTCGTCTTGATTTTTATCGGGTGCACGACAGTGCTCCCGATGGGAGTAGCCCCCGAGGCTGTAATCGATTGAATTCAATCGGGTACAGACTCTAATTTATATCTTCTAATTCTTCTACTTCTGTACTTCTGCAGTCGCTTGTTGACTCGCTTGCGGCGATCGGTCGCCGCGTTGTTCTTGCCGAATCGGAGTGCGAGAGGCTTCAGTCACACTGTAGTCGATTCCACACCGAGAACGAGCTCCTTAAGAGTAAATCTCATTGTCTTCTTTTGTTTCTGTTGTCGTCTCCATTCTTGATGTCTAACAAATGTTTATTGCGCAGCTCAACTCGAACATTCGGAGTCCGAGAGAGTCAAGCTCTCTGAGCGGGCAACCGCTCAGGAAGCTAATTTGGCAGCTGTTCGACAAGAGCTGGAGGCCTCCCGCATGCGGTCGGAGGATCTTGACAGGCAACTCGCGGATGCGAGAAAAGCTTTGAAGGATCAACAGGAAGCTGGCAATAAGGCCGATTCTGACCTTGTCACATTCCTCCGTCCCCTTGCTGAGCGTTTCGCGGGTAAGTGGCTTAGGCTCTCGTAATTGTATCTTTTGTCTTGGTGAACTTGCGAAATTTTGACATTCTTTTCCTTTGCAGGTCTTCTGGATGTTCCTTTGGAGATCCCTGGGATCCAGCGAGTAGATGTGTTAACCGATACACTTGCTCAACTCAAGAGGCACGCCGAAGGAGTGTGCTCCTTGATTGGAGATGCCACCCAAGTGTTGTCGCAATTGCACAGTCGCTTCCTCGCCAACGCTGTTCCTCCATCCGCACTAGACGGCCTGCTGAAGATTTTCTCGGAGGGTAATCTCCTGGATGCTTACGCAGTCGCCCAGTCGGAGTCTGGTGCGAAGACTGCGATTCAGTTCGCGCTGGCGCACGGAGTCAATGGTTTGGAGGAGGCCTACTCAGCTCTTCCAGTCGACCCCTCGACGGGCAAAAAGGTACGGCTCTCTCGTTTTGGCGAGCAGGCCACCATTCTTGCTCGGAAGCTGTCTGAGCTATTTGCTCGACTGAAAGGAGGGGCGACTGCCACTAGTGGGAGCACCACTGTAGTTTCTTAGTCTTGTTCTTTTTTTCTTTCCTTCGTGAATGTAATGAACCTTGGGATGTATTCCCGTATTTTCATCGTCTTTAATCGAAATGTTCGTTCTGGAAATTGCCTCCCGTAGTTTGTGTATTTGCTCCCGATGGGAGTAGCCCCCGGGCACTCTTGTCAGATATGCGACTAGAAATACTTCGAATAGAGCTTCTTACTTCTTTCCTTGTATTCTTCCAGGCTACCGGGGTAGTTGCAGAATCTTCGAGTGGACATGCTACTCCAGTAAATCCCCTTGTTGCCGCGGTTGGCACCTATGCTGGTCTTCGTGATAAGGTCCGGGAGGGTGAGCGTCAGCTTAAAGCTTTGCGCGGCATAGCCGATGTGGCGAAGTCCAAGCAAAAACTGTCGGCTGAACGTGAGCAGTTCCTGATGGATGAATTATCGCTGATTGCGAGGGATTTGCTGTGTAAGTAATACAGCCCCCGTGTCTTCTTTTTGCTTTGTTTCCTTAGCTGATTAAGCATGCTTGCTCTTCAGTTGTCAGACCCGATGACAGGGAAGAAAAGCAGTGGGTTGAAAACCATATAGTTCAGGGGGCTGGTAGCTCAAATCCTCATGCGAGTAACTTCTGGTCTGATCGCAGTCGAGGATTTGTGATGGCCACCTTGAAGTTCCGTGTTCTGCAAGCGAGAATTCTCGTGAGTTCTTTTCACGAGGTCCTGATTGCGATGAACGCTGCTTTCTACCCACTCGAAAGGGGTCCTGAAGACTGGAGCTATCTTCTCAGATTGTATGGACGTGAAGGAGAGGTTCGCGCGTGTGTGCGCAATCAAATGACATGCGGCGCGGTTGTAGCTCTATCCTTTGTCCGAATATGGTATCCAAAAGTAGATTTTAACTCCGTAGCCAGGCTCCCAGATGATCCAATCGATGATATTTCCCCCTTCTATGATGTTGTTCGTCCTGCAGCGGAGAAAATCATCCAATTGTCCTCTGAGGAGGTAGATAGAGTTTTGGCGACTGAGAATGCTCAGCGCTTTGATTGATTGTCGGATGCGCATATCATGTATCCTTGTATAGTTTGTAAAACTGTTGTAAGGTGTATAACCTTGTATGTATGCTTTTTTCCTGTAATGCTTAGTCGTAGGCGTAGCCCCCGTGTGTTTATGGGGTGTTCTCCTATAACTTTTGAGCGCGTAAAAATAGGAAGTTGCGAATGAATATGATGGAGAAACCATGTTTTTATTGCGATGACTGAGAAGCCATGTTTTCGAGCTACAAGAGTGGCTAGCATAGCCTTATTTGTTGTGAGAACAAGTAAACCTAGGGATATAATTTGCGGAGGTGCGCAATATTCCAAGGATTGGAATAGATTCCACCAGTCGATGGGTTCTTCAATCTGTAGGCCCCGCCTGGGATTACTTCGTGTATGATGAAGGGTCCTTCCCAGGGTGGTTCGAGCTTATGTCCTTCCTTCTGCTTGAGTCGCAGTACTAGGTCTCCAACCGCGAATGCTCTGTGGCGTATGCGGCGACTATGATAGTTTCGCAGGGATTGCTGGTATACTGCGGATCTGGCGAGTGCGATGTCCCGCATTTCGTCGAGTGCATCCATATCTTCCGCGAGTGCCCTGTTAGAGGTTTCTTCGCTGTAGGCCACAACTCGTGGGGCGCTGAATCGAACGTCCTCGGGGAGGACTGCTTCTGCCCCGTATACCATGAAAAATGGCGTGTATTTTGTAGATCGGTTGGGAGTTGTGCGGAGGCTCCATAGGACGGAGGGTAATTCGTCCGTCCAATGTCCTGTGGCGGGGTGTAGACGATCGAGTAGGCATTTCTTGATGCCAGCCGAAACTAAGCCGTTGGATCTCTCGACTTGTCCGTTCGTTTGCGGGTGGGCAACGGAAGCAAACTTGAAGTTGATGCCCTTGTCCTCGCAGAACTGTTGCGTTTTCTTTGCTGTGAAATTTGTACCATTGTCTGTAATGATGTCGTGTGGCACACCAAATCAGCATACGATGGAGTCGAGGAACTTGACGGCGCATTGGGCACTAGCCGAAGTTACTGGCGTGGCCTCGATCCATTTGGTGAATTTGTCGACTGCGACCAGCAAGTGTGTATATCCTCCAGGGGTGGACTTGCGTAGTGGTCCGACCATGTATAGCCCCCATTGTGCGAAGGGCCAGGCAATGGGTATCATGTGCAATTCCGTAGCAGGTGCATGTGGTCTTGGTGCGAATCACTGACAGGCATCGCATCGTTCGACCAGGTTCTTTGCGTCGGTAGCTGCTGTCAGCCAGTAGAATCCTGCTCGGAAGGCCTTCCCCATTATTGTTTTCCAGCTAGCATGATGTCCGCAGTCTCCTTGGTGGATGTCACGGAGCAATTCTTTGCCATCTTCGGGTGCAATGCAGCGCTGAAGTATTCCCGAGATGCTCTGCTTGTATAATTCCCCATTGACTACCCGAAAGGATTTGCTGCGTCTGATTATTTGTCGAGCCTCGCGTGGGTCAGCCGGGAGCTGTCTGTTGGTCAGGTAGTCGAGATATTTCTGCGTCCAGACTGGCTCGACCAGAAAAACCTGTCGTGATATGTTATGAACGAGCTCGATAAGGGCGACTTGCGGGCTGACCTCTGTTTCTGGCACTGCTATTGCTTCTGCAGCTTTCTTGATTTTTACCGATCGCTTGATCATCCGTTCGAAATATATTCCTGGTGGTATGGGCGTATTCGTGGAACCCATGTTTGCCAGTCGATCTGCTTCTTCGTTGCTGGATCTTGCGATGTGCTTTAGCTCGCATCCTTTAAAACTTCCTTCGAGTAGATTGTACATGTCGCAATACGCGATCATGTTTTCGGCGATTGCGTCACACTCTTTCATTGTTTGTTGCACAATGAGATTGGAGTCGCCGTAGATCATTAGGCGAGTAGCTCCACAGGCGATTGCCATCTTCATCCCGTGCAACAAGGCTTCGTACTCTGCGTCGTTGTTTGATGTCGGGTCATCTGGTGGAAAGTCCAATCGTAGGACGTATTGCAGCTTGTCTCCCTGAGGGGATATAAGAACTATTCCAGCTCCTGCTCCTTCGTTTCTCTTGGACCCGTCAAGGTACATTATCCAATTGCTCGTGTACTCGGGTGGTCCTGGCGTTTGCAATTCTGTCCATTCGCTTAGGAATTCAACAAGTACCTGGGATTTGATTGCGCTTCGCCCTGCGTAAGTGATGTCCCAAGCGCCCAACTCGATATTCCATTTTGCTATTCTTCCGGATGCCATAGGGTTGTTCATGATCGTCCCGAGTGACGCATCATTAACCACTGTAATGGCGTGTTCCTGGAAATAATGTTTGAGCTTGCGGGCGGTAAGAACAACTCCGTACGCGAGCTTCTGGTAGTGAGGGTAGCGTTGCTTGCATGGTGAGAGTACTTCGCTGATGTAATATATTGGACGTTGAACTCCATACGCTTTGCCTTCCTCAGATCGTTCGACCACGATTGCTGTGCTGATGACCTGGTTTGTGGCGGCTAGGTACAAGAAAAGTGGCTCCCCTTCTCGCGGTGTTGCGAGGATGCGCCTACTCTGCAATGACCACTTTAAATCTGCGAATGCTTGCCTAGCTTCGGGTGTCCACTCGAATGTGTCTGTCTTCTTCAACAACTTGTAGAAGGGTAATGCTTGCTCCCCCAATCGTGCGATGAATCTGCTTAGGGCGGCTAATCGCCCTGCGAGCTGTTGTACTCCGCATAGGTTGGTTGGCTCCTTCATGGTTAAGATAGCTTGTATTTTCTCCGGGTTGGCTTCAATGCCTCTGGCGGATACCAGGTACCCGAGAAGTTTTCCCGCCGGAACGCCAAAGACACATTTGGTCGGATTGAGCTTGATCCTGTACGCGTTGAGGGCGTCGAATGTTTCTCTAATATCTTCAAGGAGTGTATCCTCAACTCGAGTCTTGATGACAATGTCGTCAACGTACACTTGTACGTTCTTGCCAATGAGGTTGGCGAGGCATCTTTGCATGCAGCGCTGATATGTTGCGCCTGCGTTCTTCAGCCCGAAGGGCATTGTTGTGTAGCAGTAGACACCGTGAGGTGTGATGAATGCTGTCTTTTCTTCATCCTCCTTTTTCATTCGGATCTGATTGTATCCCGAATAGGCGTCCAGGAAGGAGAGGCGTTGGCAGCCTGCTGTAGAATCCACGATCTGGTCGATTCGCGGGAGGGGAAAATTATCCTTGGGGCAATGCTTATTTAACGACGTGTAGTCGATGCATACCCAAAGGATATCCGTGTTCTTTTTGGGGACCAACACCGGGTTTGCTAACCAAGTGGATATCTTGATCTCCCTGATGAATTTCGCAGCTAGCAATCTGTTTACTTCTTCTCCAAGCGCCTTTTGCTTGGGTTCTGAAAATCTTCGTGTGGTCTGTTTGCTGGGTTTAGCGTCTGGAAAGACTTCTAGTGAGTGCTCGGCAAACTCCCTGGGTATTCCTGGCATATCTGAGGGCTGCCAGGCGAAAATTTCCCAGTACTCACGGAGGAGTTTAACGAGCGCGCTTTCCTATGCTTGCGAGAGGGTTGTTGAAACCATCGCTGTCTTCGCGGAGTCTGTCGGGTGCACTTGATGCTTTCGGGTGTCGCTGTTGGCGCTAAATTCTAGCTCAGGCGCATTTTTCTTCGTGAGGGGCATCACGGAGTGATCCGTGGTTTTTGCCAGCTCTTGAAGTTCTTCGTGCATCCCGAAAGATTTTGCGATCTCGTTGAACTCAATGTCGCATTTGTTGGATTTCTGAAAGTCTCCGTCAATGGTGATTACACCGTGTTCGCCAGGTAATTTGAGCTTCAAGTAGGCGTAGTGAGGTACTGCCATGAATCTGGCGAACGCTGTTCGACCCAAGATGGCGTGGTACTGTGAAGGCCAGTCGACAACTTCGAAGTCGAGGAACTCTCTCCTGTAGTTGCTCTGCGTGCCTAGCACAACTTCTAGGTTGATTGTTCCGAGTGGACGGACTGCCTTGCCTGGAACTATCCCGTGGAAGGATGTTTCTGGTTCCGGGAGGCCGTCCAAGTTCTTGTTCATCCGACGGAGTGTATCCGCATAGATAATGTTGAGACCGCTGCCCCCATCCATGAATACGCGGGCTAAGTCGTAGTTGCCAATTTGCGACTGGATGACGAGGGCGGCGTGTCCTGGTCGATAGACTCGTGGTGGGTGATCTTTCATCGAGAACGTGATTGGTTGGTCCGCCATTTTCAGGTACTCGGTCTTCGTTGGCGGTGTCTGCACTGCCATGCATAATTGCCTTGTGTTAGTCTTTTGAGCTCTGCGAGAGGGGCATACCTTCTGGATCATTGCGAGTTGTCCTGCCGGGTTTGGATACGCGTTTGCTCCGGCGTTCGGTGGTGCGGGTACTGCAGCTAGCGCCATGTTTGGGTTTGCGGGTGGAGGTGGTGGTGGTGGCGGCTGGAATCCTTGGTGCCCTCCTCCTGGAAGCGGCGGGTAATTTTGAGTGGAGGCAGATCTTTTCCTCGCGAGTGCGTCCGAGATGTCATGGAACTTTCGGCAATCCTTAAGCAAGTGTGTTGCCTTGGTTTTGCCCGTGCGCTTATCTGTGAATAGATGTAGAGAGCAGTATGCATCTAGGTCTTCCTCGGGGGGTTTTTCTTCGGCCTTTGGTCTCCACTCGCGATTTCCACGGCGACCAGAATCGCGGTTTCGAGTGAATTCCGCGGCAACCAGCTCCTCTCTATCCTCATGATCGTAATATTTTCTTCTTTTTCTTCGACCGTGATGATCGTCATCGTGTGCGGGTGACGATGCTCTTTCGTTGCGTACCGCATCTTCTCCGTTAGCCCACTTTTCGGCTATGATCATCAGCTCCCCGATAGTCTTGGGTGCAGCTCTGCCTAGCTCCTCTCGAAAGGCAGTTCTTCTGGCGCCCTTTGCGAAGGCTTCGATCGCTACTTCTTCTGAGATGGTTCCCGCGGTATTCCCGAGCGTTGTCCACCGCTAGATGTATTCGCGTGTGGACTCGCCACTCTTCTGCTTGCAGGCTCGTAGTTCTTCGATTGTAGCTGGCCTCTTGTAAGTCGAATGGAAATTTTTGCAGAAGTCGCGGTGCAAATCATCCCACGATGCGTAGCAAGATTTTGGTCTTCTTTCTAGCCAACTGCAAGCTGCGCCAGTAAGATGCAAATTGAGGTATTGCATAGCCGTGTTCTTGTTCCCACGTTGGCATTTTACTGCCGTGAGGTAGTCGCTTAGCCATTGAGAGGGCTCTAGTGAGCCGTCGTACTTCGTCACCTCCGTGTTGAGCTTGAAACTTTTGGGTAGAGGTGCTTCGCGGATGCTGCGAGCAAAACAGAGTGCTCCACAGGTTTCGTCATCCGAGGAGCCGGATGAAGAGCGCTCGCGATATCGCGAAGCCCTTGCCTTATCCACCCTTTTTTGAGCGAGATCTGATCGCGCGTCGTATACTGGCCGGTCGCGGTCGTCGTCTTTCCTTGGTTCCTTACTTCGTTTTCTCGAGCGGCCGCTATGGTGCCGCGAGTTTCTGTCTCTCGGGCTTTCTTCACTGCTGCTTCGACTGTCGCCGCGGCGTCTAGCTTCTTTTCCTCGACCGCGGCGTGGTGACTTATCCCTCCTTGGTGAAGAGCTTCTGTGCCTGCGGGGCGTTTCTTTATGTTTCTCTTTCTCCCTTCGCTCCTTCTCCTGCTGCTCTTCGGCCTTCTTGCGATCGTGAGAGGCGAGCCTTGCGGCCGCCAATCCGAGTCCTTTTCGTATTTGCTTGTATTGCTCAGCCCGAGGGTCGCTTTCCGTCGGTTGGTTCATCTGCATGTAGGTTGCCGCGGCTAGAACCGCAGCAGCGGGAGTTTGCGGGTACACGTTGCCGTCGTCGTCGACTCGCATGAGAGAAGGAGTGGTTGATCTGTTTGTTTCGGGTATGGATTCATCGTTCCTAGACGTGGATGTGTGTCCTTTCCTCGCGGGTCGGGTTCCGACCGAGGGTGTTACGGATAGCCCAGCTCGTCTCTGGCTTGACTCGTCCGCCGCTCTTCTTCGGCGGGCCAGATCTACCCGAGCATCTTTGATAATCGTGGCTGCTCTCACCAGGTGATAGTGGTAGGCCACCATGTCTTCGTGTGAGGATCCGGCTGCGGGTGGCTTGCTTGTTTGCATAGCTTCCTTCGCCCGTTTCCAGGATTCCCGCGAAACGCCGATTATGTTGCGCTCAGTCGCGCTGTGTTCTGTTTCCGAGCCTTGTTCCGATCCTGCCATGCAGACTTGAGCTAGTCGAAGCTCGTGCGTCCTAGGCGTAGGTCGAAGGTTTCCTTGGATTCTTGATGGTTCCTCCGTCGAGAGGGTGTGATAGTCGTTGGTGTTGAAGCGGATCGACTCGCCACTTTTCTCCAGGTAATGGCGCGAGTCGACAGCTCCAGATTCAGTCTCCGATTCATCCGAGAAGTGGAGGATCCCGTCCCTGTTTGTCACGAATTTGAGGCTCCCGAACGTCAGAGTGACGCTCTCCTCCAGATCTTCGAATACCGGGCGCGATTCCGGCGAGTGCGGTGTGACCACGACAGATCCGATCCGTAAAGGATTGTTCGGAGCCGTAGTCATTGGATTCCAACGAGAGTTTGATGTCGATGAAGCCGAAGATGCCGGTGATCCAGCGCCCGCCGTTCACACAGACGGCGCCAATTGTCGAATCCCTGACTCAACAAATCCCTTCGATGAACCTATCGGGTTTCGATTAGGAGAACTCATGAGCGCTGGTGGAATCGTCGGCTAGACAGGGGGCGAGATTTACCCAGGTTCGGGGCCCTCGTAGAGGTAAAACCCTTACTCCTGCCTCTTGTCGATCTGTATTGATGATTAGACGGTTACAAAGGTTGTGCTCGAATCGAGAGTAGGTCTCGGGTTCAAGGCTTTTGGTCGTGCGGTATTGCTTGGTCCTCTCTCGGGGGCTCTCCTGGCCTTATATAGGCGGCCAGGTCTCGAGTTCTACCCGGAGAGGACTCCAACCCTAGCTAGGTCGGTTACATGTTTTCTAACTTAACCCGCAAGTTTAGTGCGGGTGGGCTTCACGTGGGCCTTCTGGAGTACTCCAAGGGCTCCTCTTCTTGGACCTTCACCTTGGGCCTGAGAGGGGGTGTCCTTATCCGCAGGATCCAGAATCCATATCTTCGTCAGGCTTCATCGCCGCGAATTTGGCGGCGGTGGCAGCAAGCGCCTCCATGGTGTTTTCGATGTGTGGGCGGAAGCGAAAGCGTCAGAATGGGATGGTTGTGCCACATACAAGCAGGGCATCAAAAACCAAGAGAGGTAAAGCGAGAGAAGAGGTGGGACAAAGAGCGTGTATGTGCGCATTCGGCCGTGGCCCAAATCCGCCCCAAATTTGGGCCGAAAATGGGTCAAAACGGACAATCTTCAAAAAATGCTAAACGAGTCACACGCGTTGGGTTGTATTTTCGCCCGCGGAACCAAATGGGTCGGCGTCGGAGATGCTCTAACCTTCGGTGCATTGACAACTTCTACTCCCAATGGTACAAACGTACCAACAACCCATACCTCAAAAAAAAAACGTACCAACAACCCAACTGCTACACAAGCAAACAGAAACCGAGCAAGTGCCATAGGACGAGCGCGTCCAAATCGTCCAAACGACACACTTTTTGCGTAAAGTAGCTCAAAGAATCAAGATCCAGCCGAGGGATACTATGCTAGTAGACGGCACGACAGCACGAGCACCGAACCCGACAGACAGGGTCAGGTCAGGGTGGGTAAAGCTTCCACTCGATTCCACTAATCTGCTGCCGTCATTTGCCAAGCTGCCTGCGCATTGACTAGAATTAAAGCGACTCGTAACCAACGCGACCCCGTCGGCCGTCGCCATCCGCGCCCACCTCACCTCACTGACCCACTCCGCCACCTGCCTCCACTCCCGCCCGCACACACGAAGCCGGAGCTACCTCGAATACGCGAGCTGCTGCTGCTGGCTGGCTGCACCGTGCACCAGCAGAGGAGGCGAATCGCATCGCTACCTTGCTTCCTCCTGACGTGCCTTGCCCTCCCCGCTTCCCGTTCCTCTCCATCCCACCGGACCGAACAAGGGTCGGCGGGAGGCCACAGGAGGAGAAGGGGAAGGGGAGACTGCGACCGCGAGCGAGCAGAGGACGCGATGCAGCAGCAGCAGGCGCCCCCGTCGTGGATGCCTGGGCCTGACCCCGCCAGCCGCCCTGCTCCCACCACCTTCGACGAGGCGTCCATGGAGCGGAGCAAGAGCTTCGTCAAGGCGCTCCAGGTACGCCGCCGGCGCGGATCCGGGAGATCCCGCCTCCACCTGAGTTTACTTTCGTCTCGAGCGGCGTGCCGAGAGATCCGCGTTTTGCGGGCAGCCGTCACACTAATTTTCTACTGCTAGCTTTGCGGTTATTTGGTTTAGGTTGACGGTGAACGACTTGCGTTTGTTGCGCGTGCAGGAGCTCAAGAACCTGCGGCCGCAGCTCTACTCCGCCTCGGAGTACTGCGAGAAGTCGTACCTCCACAGCGAGCAGAAGCACGTGTGAGATATTCTCCTTCACTCTCTCCTGCGCTTTCCAGTTCTTCTACCGCAATTAATTTTGTAGCAACTCGCACTCTGAAGTTCGGCGGTAACAACAGCTTGTGCATGCGTAGCAATCATTGTTGGTGTTCCTGGCCCATGTTTTAACTGAATTTTCTGCCTAGCTTCTCAGCGCATGATGCACAACTCTAGGTTTATATTCATTGATTCGGCGGTATGCTAGCATTTATCCACAGATGAGCTCAGAGTAGGCCAATGAAGGGGGATTGATTGATAAAACACTCAGGTGTAGAGGCTTAAATGCTGAGACACCACTAGGGTAATAATATCTGGCAGTGTAGGTTGCAGAAATTTTGGGCTCCTTGCACATGGTTTCATAATTGTTGATTCAGACTTGCCATTTCAAGTTGCCTGAGAAACAGTTATTTCAAATGTACAACTGCTCAATTCTCGTTGGATAAACAATAGCTCCAGATCATCCAATTAGATAGTATAACAAGTTCTCGGTACTTACAAATAGAGAGGCTGCCAAGTTAATCTTTGTTTAGTCAGGAAGTTGTGAAACTTATACTGCGCATACTGTCATGTATTCCGTAGAATTGTATCGGAATGATGGTAGCAAATGAAAAGCTGCTGTTGCATGGATGTGTCTATCTTCTGCTTCTGACTGTACAGCAAAAGGATTAAAGGATTCTGTAAATATAGAATAACAGGAATTGTCTGATCCTTTTTTCACAAGCTTTTTCTTATCAGGGTGCTGGACAACTTGAAGGATTACGCTGTCAGGGCCCTGGTCAACGCGGTCGACCACCTTGGCACTGTTGCCTTCAAATTGACAGACCTGTATGAACAACAGGCTTCAGAGATCTCAACCATCGAGCTGAAAGTAGCATCCTTGAACCAGGTACCGACTATTTTAGCACAGGAACTTGTGCGGACAGAGTTATAGGAGTTACAAGTGATGCTTATTTTCCATGTTCAGCAAGTCCTAACCTGCCAGACTTACACGGATAAAGAAGGCCTTAGGCAGCAGCAGATGATCGGAACCGCCACAAGGCACCACAAACATTACATCGTACCAAGTAAGGATGTGCGATGCAAAGATGTAATTTTTACCCCAAGAAACGATTTGCACCTAATTTAATTTGTTATTTTTTTTCTCTGAGCTAGCTCCGGAGAACAAAAGTATGCAGGCCTTCTCTAAGATGCAAACAGACGCCGAGTTTGACTTACGGCCCAAACCTTATCCCTCAGGTGCCATTTCTGTGCGTCTCATTCAGAATTTTGATACCAAATACTTACGGTACTGACACGAATGTTTTACTCATCAGAGAAAACTCTTTTCTGGCACTTGGCTTCAGAGAAGAACTCCAAAACCAATGGACAAAGCCAATCTGAATTTGGGTAAGTATGTCAGCTTCATTGTGCTCCACCCACGCGGAATGGAACATTTGATTTGTTGTCATGCTTTTTGCAGCCACGGAGAAACAAAAACTACTAAGCCTACATCCAGTGGTGGGTTCAACCTTCTAGGTAATTTATTTGATTGCTTATAGGGCCCCAGTTGTGTTATTCGTCTAGATTGGTACCAAGTGTACCTCAGTGGGCAGATTTTTGCACAGTTTATATCTTATGTACAGGCAACAAGCATTTCACGCGAAACAGCTTATGTTTCAGGTATGGAATCATCTGTGTCTCCCTTGCCCAACCGTATGCAGTCGAATGCATCCAGCTCGGACAATTTTACGCGCAACATTGGCATGAAGGTAAACCACGAGATATGTGCTTAATAATAATGCCTAAGCATACTGTAAATTTGTCGATTTTCTGCACAGACAAACTTAACTCTTGATTATATATTGACTTCGCCTGATTTGCTTTTTCAGGATCAGCCTGCTGCGAGGCACTTGGCATCATTCAGTTCTCTCGATAACCCAAGAGGGCGCCAAATCCAAAAGGCTCCCGTACGCACAAAAAGTATGCTAGCTGCTTTCTTTGTTAGGCACAGGTCTGGAAAGATGAAAAACGTCTCTGTTCGCTGATGAACTGCAAACCTGCAGTTGTCCTGCTACATGCAAGAGACCCCAGTCCTCATCGCTTATATGGTACCATGTGTATTTGGTCTAGAAATAGATCTTATTTTGATCCCATTTCCATCTCTAAATCTTAATGTCATCTTGCTGATGACAAAAATTTATACGGGTACAGAGTACAGTTTATACCATTGTGCCAAGCCAGGCCAGAAGTTCCTGTAGTTTTCGGATAAATGAATGAGATGGAGTGCATAATAGTATGTCAATGCCTAGTTCCTTCCATTTACGTATAGATCACACATCGTGTTTGTAAAGAAAACAACCAAGATTTGTACCTCCTTGAATGTATGTTGACAGGAACTTTTGCTTGGAAGCCTATTGCCGTTGGGTAATGCATAAGTGGAAGGAAGAACTTGAATTTGTATGTTTGGCATGCCGGTAACTCCACGAGTACTCATCAAGGTGGTGGGCCTTAACTAAGGTAGTGATTAGTTCGTGGGCAAGGGTCGATGGAATGATCAAAACTGCATGTGTGGTCTGTTTTTGTTGGAGTAATGAGGACCGATGAAATGAGTTAGGAGACTCTCCTCCATCGGGCGGCGATAATTTGCATGCCTTTTTTTTCATATGTATGGCGCGGCAATGTTGTATGTTCCCTCTCCATCACTGAATATTGTCCAAACTCTACTGTTTTTGGCTGGGGAAACTCGTCGGATCCCGTAATTTCGACAAATGAAAGGGTAAAAGTTAAATGGGAAAATTAAAAACATTTTTATCAACTACGACAAAGTGATTGAGGTTTCGCTTACACACGATGAGTTATGGTTTAGATTATTGATGCAAGTATGATAAATTTCGAATGCCCTGAGTTTTGGGAATATTTGAATTTAACTCAAATTTAAACATGACCTCGGTGCCATGATGCCATCATCACATATATTTGTATTTCAATATTTAGGAATTGGTATTCCAAATATATAATATTTAGGACAATTCAATAATATAACAAATAAGGGAATTGAGAGAATAAAGAATAAGCAAGAAACAATAATCTTTATTGATTTCATATAATCCTGTACATCACACTAGGAATATTAATATTTCCAAATATTACAGTAAAAATATTACAAAGAAATAGATGCCAATTGAAATTAAGTTAGATACATCTAAAAAAGGCAACCGGGGCAACAAGTGTGATCATTCAAATTAAGAGCATCCACGATGTATAGCTAAAAGTGGTTCCCAATTCACTTTTTCACTTTTGGAACTAGTTCCTTACGTTGTGGAGGTCGTTCCCAAATGTGAAAAACAGGGAAACGGAGCAACTCCTTGCTCTGATGCCAACTTTCTTATTTCCAATAAAATACTACATCTCTCACACTATGGGAATAGATTAGCAAATCTGTGCTCTTTACATGTAACTAGACAGGCACGCGCGCTCCGCTGCGCCGGCTGCCGGTCGTTGTCACGGCTCGTTCTCTGCAGCGTTTTGCTGTGTTGTCATAGCTGCATCTCGTGTACGCATGTGCTATGAGCCTAGTAGGTTTGAAATAGACTTTTTCGTTATTGTTGTTGTTCTTTTGCCCAAAAAAGGCTAGGATTATAAAGAAGGTACTTGTATAACCAATTCGGCCATACGGCCGAGCCTAAGCGCAAACGTATAATCGGGCTTATTCTTGCTTTTATACAAGCGTCACCAGATTTAAGCCGCACAAGAGTAGCTCACATCAACGGCAAAGCGCATCATCAGGCAAAGTTAGCTTTCAAAATAGGCATGTAGTTGTGCGATATCTGTCTTCATATATATGTCCTTGTATTGCGAGAGATGTTCTTGCCAGGTCAAGTGTGAGCCCTTTCACACTACTCTCTGTAGAATGTTGCTAATGGAATAAAATATTTTGTTGTTTAAAAAACTCATCTAAGCAACCAAAAAGTGGCACCACATAACCAGAGCAGCCTCTCTAATGGCACACGATTATGAAGGACGGTCTGTGTTGGAACGCGTAGAGATAAACAAAACTTTTTCCTACGCGGTACTTTCAAGATCTAACCGAGGTAAAAGGCCACGATGATTACCACTGGACGCGCGGTTGCGGATTATCGATGAAGCGCGTCGGGGCAGTGCAGTCCCACGATCCGATCTAGCCGATCCTCGAAGTGCTGAACGTACAACACCTCTGCCGGTATCCACACGTACGAGGAGGAGCTCCGACGGTAGACTGCTAGGTCTGGTGCGACGGCTGGACTGAGTGAGGCTAGGGTTCCCAACGCATGAGAGTGGACTAACTTGCCCGCTGGGCAACCTGCGCCCATCTTTATATAGCGAATGGTAGTGGGCTTCACAACACTTGTGGCCCATTCCCTCTGTGAGTCCGACTCACAAAACCAGTCCATTTCCGGCTCGGATCCAACCCGACCAATACATTTGCTCCCTCTCTTAAGTGTGCGACCCTGTAGGCTCATGGCGACTTGGACACGATTGGAGTCCGACTCTCAGTTGATCAATCGGTAGCGGCTCCTAGCAGAACGTGCCGACTCCCAAGTCCCATTGAGTCATGACGACATACCTTCCAATGTGACTTTCATCTTAGTCCCTTTTGCCTCACGATATACCTTGTCGAATTATGGGCGATTTATCGTCATCCCATAAATAGTTCGACTCTCTTCTCGATCCGTGATATGTGATTCATCTGACTAACTCTTAGTCAACAGACACAGTTAACACTTAACTGAGTCGCACATGGCCATGCTTCCTGAATCATATCACTCGAGAGAGCCCAGAGAATATCTCTCCATTCGGAGGGGCAAAATCCCATCTTGATTATCCACATCACGCAGCTTGTTTCTCATTCGACCCGAACTCTGCCATTATAACTGTCTTGTCACAGAGCAGCGTTTAACAGAACCTAAGTTGGTGATCCATAACTCGGATTGTGTGACAACCTCAGGTCTAAGGATTACATTGATTGAGACATGCAAATGACGACTTGCTCGTTGCATCTCAATGTGGGTCAGTCCGACTTGCTAAACTCTTTAGCCAAGTCCGTGATCGTTGGAATGGCATCACCATGCCCATGACAAGTGGAACCGTGTCATCAGCCAACACTCACATTAGTCTAGGGTGTGTGTCCAGCACAACCTAAATGACCAAGGACAATCTAGTATGAACAACATGAATACATAGTTCCACAATCGAATCACATATTCAATGACATGTATCAGATGTTCAAAACAAGGACAACTTAATAACTTTATGAATACATTGGGAATTACATCATACATGATTGCCTCTATGGCATATTCCAGTCTGCTCATCTATCTGAAAGACGCATCAAAAAACAAAACACAAATCCCAGTTGAAGTTAAGCCACAAACAACACGGAATCGTACACAATGCATATCCTACTTTAAATGTTTTCTACTTACACGCTGCCGTAAACATCAGAGAAGGTTCGTCTACTGCAGAGATAACAAATGACCGCACATAAACAGAACGTGAGAGCATACACCATTCAGACGGTGCAACACACGCCTGCCAGCCGTAGCTTAGCCGATCCTAAATGCACCTTACTGCCCTTCTTCAGTCTGAAAATACGATTAAGACCAAGCTAGTTACCCCACGACTGAATTAAAAAGAACATAAATATTTCGTGCAAACATGCATCATAATACCTTCTTCCCCGTCTTGTCAAACAAATTTTGGGAATAACTGCCTTTTGACGGTACCCTCTCTTTAAAAAACCGAAATTGCTCTGCATCCAACCTTTTTGGTCTGATCCTTTACGATATAGGGATCTTACATTGCTGGTTGAAGAGCTACGGCAAAGTAACGAACTGATCGATCCATTGCACGCACGCCGCACAAAACACGCCGTACACATAGCAGTGCTCCTAGAAAAAACATCTAAGAAACTTGTTTATCATCTAATAGATACTGACACAAAAGCAAAGTAAATAGATATCCCACTTTTTTTTCAGAATTATCTCCCGAAGGTGATTCCAGATTAGGAGCACGCATATTCAGACCGATAAGTGCTAAACAAAGTTTTTTCAACGGGGTTTCCATGGAACAGTAAAATGTTTTGTCAAATTTTCTCTACAAAGCGTGCTAATCTACACCAGTAGACAAACCAGAAATCATTGTTTGATTCCTAGCACATTCAGAACCTTCAATACCAACACCGATCCATAAGAAATATAGCAAAAAAAACGAATCAAAATTGCTGAATTAACAAATAGGGGCCGTAACAGTAGCAAGTTCCTACACACCAGAGCTTGTAGCAAGCAACCGAAATCCTCAGATGCTTTGCTAGCACCTGTAAGCGAAGCTTGTAGCCCAACAAAAGCATAACCTGAAAGCGAATTTATTTACTACAAAATGAGTATCGAGACACGCTGACACCAACAACGTAGCTACTGCTCGTTAAAACCGTTATTTCTGGAGGCAAACTGGAAAAAAACGTGCAATTTTCCTCAACCAGGACATCAACCGGCTTTCCTACCAAAGCCCGAGCCACATCAGCAAAAAAACTATCTCCACAGAGGCTCCCTCTCCGGACGCCGGGACGAAAAGGTGGAACCTGAAACAACACCGAAAAAACAATAAGCATCGACGAAACATAACCTAAAATATAACGTAAATTAGCATGATGCAACTCACAACAGTGTCCGGCTTGCACCCCTACCACCACCACATTCTCGTTGGTAGACCTATAGGCCGATCCTTCTTCGACCGACTTCCAGTTGCAATCATCTCAAGAAAGGAACCACCAATCTTGGTTAAGATTGTAGGGCGTCGATAACAATGTTGCTCTTAAATTTCTTGCCTCGCAAAACTGAGTTAGCACCCTCCACAATTTAAACCGATGATAAAGTAAGAAGAATCAGCCTATCTTTGTCAAGGCCGTTTTTGGAAAACTTCCAAAGCATTTTTCCTACATGAGTTTTACTGAATTCCGTTGTTAGCTGCAGCTTCTACGTAGACGTGACAGTATCATGCGGTTGCTCTTCTAGAACAGGTTTTGCAGCACGCTATGGTCGGCACCAGCTTGGCAAACTTTCCATTGGAAGCCACCACATCGCCTGGCTGACAACAGCTTTGCACGCACACCTCACAGTTATCCCATTGTCGACAAGGGTTTCCGAGTCACATATGATGACATCCCGTATATCAACTACACCCATCCAAGTCTTAGAATAGAACTATGTTGTAGATGAACAAAATAAGCATCCTCACTCAAATATGTCCAATTATCTCTTTGATGTTTCAGTTCAGAGCTGCAAACTGCAAAGGTAAGCAGAGCCTTCTATTAAAACAATTGCGACGTACTCATACAACTTAAGGCAAGCCTTTTGATAAAAAAATAGAAGCGTGTAGGAGTGGAAGCAAGCACAACAAATCAAATGAAAGTATCTAATATTAAAGATCGGATTACTCTGCGATGTTTGGTAGTTCTATCTCATGTTTCATTAAACATATCCATAAAGCGAAAACATAAATCACGGTTCAAACATGTGATGCTGCATCAGGTACGTTTAATCCGCACCATGGAAGCCAGACCATACGGCTACAAAATTCCCTACGTGCAACTATAATATTAGTATTTGATAATGAGGATCAATGTTAGCGCCAACTTATGGCAATCATTCTACTTCTGCACACCAATTTAGGTAAGATATCTTTATCTAAAAGATAAAAATGATTAGGGTTGAGATCAAGAAATAAAGGAATTTAAGAGCCAAATAAATATATTAATTTTTTTAGGTGATAATATAGTGGCGTTTTCTTTTCTTTTTTGTTTGGAGTTGGGGGTGGTAATACCTCGTGCATTTTAGGCTCGGTGAAGGAGGGCTCATCAATATCGTTATGCCCAAACGGACGGTAGCATACAATATCCACCACTACATCAAAATGAAATGTTTGCCTCCACTCCGCAGCAAGCTCACACGTACAAACCACTCCCTCCAAGTCATCACTGTTCAAATGGAAAATTGGAACTTCCAGTGATTTGGTTACATATGTGCAATACTGTGAAGACCTCCTGACATCGGGTCGGTAGCGAATGCAACCTAATTATTTATGACAAGATGGATTGTCCGGCGGTGGTGTAGTTTGCAAGGGCACTGAGATGTAAGGTTCGTACACAACGCCCTGCCCTGAGAAGCTTCAATCATCACAACAACACCCCGACATTCTTGGTCCTGTCAAGATCCTTAGAATAGTACGGTTTGTAATCAACGACAGATGGATATGTTTTCCACCCCTGGTAGGCCTATCATATGAAGTTCCTAGATGGTACTTGACATCACTGGTCCCTGTATACAACCCTCCCCCTCATTGACAGGCTTGGTACCTCCGCTAAACTCACAGAAGATCTGCTGCATTGGCTTGCATACAACATTTTCCACAACCTCTGTGTGGCATCCCAATGACAATGCTCTCTACACCGAGATCAGCTGCCCTGTCAAACATCTCCTTCATACAAGGAATCAATGTCTCTGCACCTTCGTGGTGGTCCACTTCCGTGCCAGGAAATTCTCAAACTGCATGCTCCAGATGAGCCTATCGAGCATGACCCGGCAACGATCGTAGGTGTACTCCCTAGGGTTAACTGCCTCGATCCTCTATCTCTGAGCCAGTTGCACTTTTTACGGTCAGCTATGTGCATCTAGTCATAACTGATGGTGCCACAATCTGAGCTAATTGTAGATGTTGTCTTAACAAATGGTGTGCGTCATATGGACCATTCACTAATGAAGGTTTTTTATACATTACTCTTGGTACTTTATCATTCCCAGATTTGCATCACCATTATCTCTAGTTATTTTGTCTATGGCTTATCTTCAGTCTTGATACTTACTTTATGTTGAAATTGATTAGAGGTTTTTAGTCGGATGCAGGAAGTGAACCGTCACACGACAACACTTTGTTTCTCTGTCCAACCATGCACAAATGTAATAGGCTAACATATTAACTGTCTTGACAACCTGATCTCTCAAATGGAGAGAGAAACTCTTAGTACACTTCTCATGTCAATCTATACGAATCACCTCTGGTGATAAGAAAACATTTTCATATATCAAAAATAAATCACACAATATAGTTTCTATCCTTAGTAGCAGTCAGATTACAAAAAGATAAATTCCAATTCATTTGGCATCTAAGCATCACGAATTATACGAATTATCTATTCAGATTTGTCAAACACTAAGATATTGAATAAGATTTCGAAGCCTTCATAAATTATATAAATAAGACAACCAGTTTATTTTTCATATGTAAAAGAAAGTACTCGGATGGAGGATGCATACCTGGTAGCCAGGACCTCGAGTATCATCGTCGAGCAGGGGAAGATCTAGTCGGCATGCACCTGATCCGCCACCCGGGGCATGCACCGCCAGACCGTGTGCTTGTGTATGTCGTCCTTGACGGATTCATCAGCCCCCTCTTCCCTGGTCTCCTTCTCCAGGCCTGACCCGAAGCACGGGAAGCATCTCGTCCGAGCGGCCTCCCACTATTCTCCCTCCCTCAGATGAACCAATAAACACGGGGCACAGACTGCCAGGTCGCCCCGCCGGGCGAGACGGGGATCCCTCACCGGGAAGATGGGCGGCAGGGAGATACAGACTATAGAGGGGGCAGGAGCTACGTCGGGAAGGCTGTGGCGGACCTGCAGGAGAAAGGGCACAACAGGAGTCGTCCGGGCGGCGGTCGGCCGGACGGCCGGGAACCCTATCTGGCTACACGGGCTCTCGCCTCTTAAGATTGAGAGGGTGCACAGTTGGGTTCGTGTGTGGGGTTGGGTTCAGCAATTGCGCACCGTGACAAAATAATTTTTTTCTGAGAAAAGAAAGTAAAACGACCAGCTATATGGCTGACCGTTCGGCCCAGCGCCTGGTGGCCCCCATCGTCAGCCAGAGAAGGAAGGTCTCACGGTAGAAATTTTATTACCATGATGAGTGGCAAGGCCCACATGCATGTGGCAGAGCAATGGCAGATGGCCTGGGAAGGCTCGAAGCCCATGGAGATTATAGCTGGAAGTAATAGAAGACAAATGTTTGAGACCCACGGTACAGTTATTTAGCCATAGCAACGTTTGTGGAGATATTACCATATACTAGTCCGATGCCAAATTGAGCATTGCATGGCACGCTGTGGCTGCTCTAAGCCATCATAAAGTGTACCAGGTTCTTTCCCTCAATCTAGTTACATGCATTTGAAATTTCAAAAGAAAAATTTTGTTACATGCATTTGAAAAGGCTCAAAAATTCAAATTATGATCGATATTGACATTAGGGCGTCAGTATGACCAAAGCCCATTGAAATTTAAGCCCCACACTGATCAAATTTGATCAGCTTTGAAATAGTTAAGTCAAAGACATAATCAGATCCCCGCCAAAAAAAACAGACATAATCAAATCATACAAGCCAACTTGACAAAGCGCACAAGCAGATTTTAGCCACCAGATTATATTAAGCCCACTGAGCCGAAACCCATTTGTGTATTTCACACTTGGCAGCCAAGAATAAGCCAAATATGGATCATTATCTAACCAGCCGAAGACTTGTACAGGGGAAAGAACCCCAGAGCAAGGGAACCTGTAGCCAAGAAGGAGAGGACACCCGAGAAAAAGGAAAAGAAACTACTCCCTCCGTTCCAAATTACTTGACTTCCATTTTTCTAACTATAGATGTATCTAAACATGTTCTAGTATATAGATGCATCCGTATTTGGACAAATGGAAGTCAAGTATTATGGAACGGAGGGAGTAGCTCTTAATCTCAACACTTGAGCTGATGATCACTGGCATCAGGAGCTATAGATCAAACCAAAGTAGAGACTAGATCGAGTGTAGTATCTAGTTATCCATATCTCGGTGCATCACAACAAACTAGCAAGTCTAGATAGTGTGTAGCAGCAGTTTGGGAGTTGATCCAGGAAAGGATAAATTCCAGAAGCAAAACACAACTAGAAACTACGCATAAGTACCTGGTAGAGTCCTATATCCAACTAGATCATGTTCAGTTTGACAGAAGAACTGAAACTATTGAAGGTTACTAATAAGATAGTGACAGTGAGCTATTAGAAACCATAGCAGGAGCAGATCATGCAAACATCTAGTGTCTAGATTCACATCTTGGTCAGTTCTTCATCTTCACATAAACTTAGTATTAATCATCTTGATTCACCATATTGATGCTGTTGGAACTACTTTGTAATCCCACCTAAATTCGTTGTAATATGGCCGGATATGTATGGAGTCTCCACCATATTTGCGCCTTCAGTTGTATCTGCCTTCGAGGGGTTTGCCTCGCTATATAAACACGCACCCGATGGCCTCAACAGGCATCGATTCCGCCTACGATATCCAATATGGTATCAGAGCGACCTTCCTCTATGATCTAGCTGCCGATCCAATCTACGAACCTACGATCCAATCAACAAAAGCCAGACACCCAAAAACACACGACACAAGCCTACGATCCAACACAAACCTACGATCCAAAGCACCAAAACCCACGACCAAGAAATCCCATGGCCAAAAACCACAGATACAACCGAAAATCAGACGATCCACAACCCCAAAACAACACCTAAGCCTCGACAATCGGTCCGACATCAACAACCTTCATGGCTTCCTCACCAACATCAACAGGCGCATCTGCTCTCGGTACTCCACCATCGCAGAAGCTCACACGCAACAACTTCCTATTTTGGAATACACTGGTGTCTCCGGCCATCCGCAGTGCACAGGCAGGAGGCTTGCTAGATGGAACTAATGTGGCGCCACCGATCGAGTTGGATGCTGAAGACGCCAAGGGACAGAAGATCAAGATCCGGTTGGGTCACCAAGGAACAATATGTCCTCACGTTCCTCCTCAACTCCTTCTCTCCGGAGGTTCTGGCACATGTGGTTGGACTCGAAACCACAACAGAGGTATGGGGAGTGATTACGCATATGTTTTCATCAAGTTCCAGGTCCAGGATCAACAACCTCCGCGGCTCCCTCAACTCCAACAAGAAACACGACCTCTCCGCCGCCGCCTACTTTGCCAAGATGAAGGGGTACACCTCGGAGCTGGCAGCCGCAGGCAAGGTTGTCGAGGAGGATGAGATGGTCGGGTACCTGCTGAACGGCCTCAACGGAGCCTACGACTCCATTGTTGCCGCCGCCAACGCCAACTCAAGCACCTCGCTCGACGATCTGTTCGCACAGATCTGCGCCCACGACACATGCCAGGCCATGTTGGCCGAGACTGGCCAGAGCTCCAGCTTCACCTCCTCTGCCAACCTTGCTCGGCGAGTCCACAACAACACTCGTCCCACAGGCGGTGGTGATCGCGCACGCCAGGAAAGTGGTGGTGACCGCGACTACCGCGACGATGATGGGCGCTATTGAGGCAACGACGCGCGCGGTGACCGTGATCACCGAGACTACCGCGATGATGGTGGGCGCTACCGCTCCAACGACGCTCGGTGTCGTGATGATGGCCCTCGTCATGACGACAGGTGGCGCCGTGATGATGGAGGCAGAAGTGATGAACGCCCTCGCCGTGGTCGTCGTGTTGATCGCGCCGCCACCCCGTTCGTGGATGTGACTTGCCAGATCTGCAAGATCCACGGACATCCAGCTGCGGACTGTTGGTGGAGGTACAAGAATGATGACTCCGACAGCGACACCGAACGTGAAGAGAAGAAAACCGCCAACGTAGCCTCGTATGGTGTGGATACCAATTGGTATTCAGACATGGGGGCTACGGATCACATCAACGATGCACTTCACAAGATCTCCACTCATGAGAAGTATCAAGGTCGTGATCGCGTGCACACAGCCGATGGTAAAGGTATGCCCATAAGCCATATTGGTCATTCGATTTTGCAAAACCCCGCATACATCTCTTCATCTAAACAACATCTTACACATTCCTAGTGCAAACAAAAATCTTTTATCCATACACAAACTTACCCTTGATAATAATGTTTTCATTGAGTTTCATGCTTCCTTCTTTTTGATCAAGGACCAGGAGACAAGAAGAATTATGTTTAAGGGGCCTTGCCATGGTGGTCTCTATACCCTAGTGCCATTTTCTTCAGAGACATCCAAGCATGCTTTTTTATCAATAAAGCCATCATCATCTACATGGCATCGTCGTTTAGGGCATCCTTTATAGTTCAACAAGTTCTTAGGGAAAATGAGTTAGATTACTCTCCAGAAATAAATTCTTATGTATGTGATCCTTGCCAACTAGCTAAGAGCCATCAACTCTCATATCCTATCTCCACTAGTGTTTCCACTTTTCCATTAGAGCAAATATTTTCTGATGTATGGGGTTATGCCCCTACTTCTGTTGGCAAGTATGATTACTATGTAACCTTCATTGATGATTTCAGTAAATTCACCTGGATTTATTTACTTAAGAAATGCTCTGATGTTTATCAAGTTTTTCTTAACTGTTAGCAACTTGTTGAACGGAAGTTTGATCGCAAAATTATAACCATGCAAACTGATTGGGGTGGTGAATATAAAAAACTCAACAGTTTCTTTCAAAAAGTTGGCATAACACACCATGTGTCTTGTCCTCATGCACATCAACAAAATGGATCAGCTGAACATCGTCACATAGTAGAAGTTGGACTTGCTTTACTTGATCATGCTTCTATGCCACTCAAATTTTGGGATGAAGCTTTTATGACAGCTACCTTTCTTATAAATCTTCTACCTAGCGAAGTCCTCAATTTGAATCCCCTGTTGAACGTCTTTTACACACAAAACCAAATTATGACTCTCTTCGTATTTTTGGTTGTGCATGTTGGCCTAATCTTCGTCCCTACAACAAACACAAACTTGCTTTTCGATCCACTCGTTGTGTTTTCTTAAGGTATAGCCCTCGCCACAAAGGAGTAAAATGTCTAGAACCATCCACGGGTCGCATACATATCTCGTGATGTTGTTTTTGATGAACAAGTTTTTTCTTTTGCTTCTATGCACAAAAATGTTGGTGCCCTTCTTCGCCAACAAATACTTATTCTTCCCACAAATATAGCCACACCTCATATGCACATGAATGCAAATATCGATGATCATATGCCTTTACCGGTTGTTCCTGTTATTAATCATGGCCAGGATGTTGAGGAGCCAGTAGGAGAAAATTCGGATGAAAACAATGAAGAAATCAGTGAAAATTCAGCTCAAGATGATGCTATATCGGATGCGAAAGAGGACAAAACCGGCGCTGACTGCAATGATAATTCAGGCGCTGCTCTCTCGGATCCAACGCCCTCTGATCCCGAGAGGGATTCGTCTGCGTCAGGCGCGTCAGTTGCAGAAAATGAGACAACACCGCTGTCTTCCCCGACCGACCAATCGGATGATGCCACGCCAGCGGTATGCTCCGCGCGCTACACCGATCCGCCAGACAACCACGCCAGTGGTGGGACCCCGTGCGGTCCCGCCCGTCTTCTGCGTGCCACGACACCGTGCTAGGCGACAACACCAGCGGTGGGCACACCTCGCCTGATGTGCCTGACGACGCGGTGCTTGGCACCAATGATGACCCCCTGTCACCCGACAGGATCTCCAGCGACCATTCTGCGCCTGCCACGTCGCCCTCTGCACGCGGGGGTGAATTCAGGTGGATGCTGCATCGGATTCAGATGGATCTTATGCATCCGCGGCTCCTATACCATCCTTTGTGGCACAATGCACACGGCTTCAAAAAGGGATCAGAAAACCAAAGAAATACACCGATGGTACTGTAAGGTATGACAAACATAAAAAATATGTTTATGGTACTGTAAAACGTGGTATGTCTCTGTCTACAAGAGAACCCTCGTCTTTGCTCGAAGCACTTGATGATCCCAACTGGCGCAATGCGATGGAGGAAGAACATGGCGCCCTGCTCAAGAATAAAACCTGGCATCTTGTTCCCCCTAGCACAAACAAAAATATGATAGATTGCAAATGGATCTATCGTATAAAGAAACATGCTAATGGTACAATTGACAGATACAAAGCACGGTTGTTGCAAAAGGGTTCAAACAAAGGTACGGTATTGATTATGAGGACACCTTCAGTCCCGTTATTAAAGCTGCAACCATTAGACTTGTCTTAGCAGTTACAGTTTCTCGAAGATGGAGTTTACGACAGCTAGATGTCAAGAACGCGTTTTTGCATGGTGTTCTGGAGTAAGAGGTTTATATGAAACAGCCACCAGGTTTTGAGAATCCTGATACTCCAAACTATATTTGCAAGCTTTATAAAGCCCTTTATGGATTGAAACAGGCTCCAAGGGCTTGGTATTCACAGCTTAGTTCTAAACTGCATGATCTTGGTTTTGTTCCATCTAAAGCACAGACACCTCATTATTATTATATCAGAAGTCTAAAATTAGTATGTTTATGTTGATTTATGTTGATGATATCATAATAGCAAATTCTTCTGATGAAGCTATTCATGCCTTACTGAAAGATCTTAATGAACACTTTGATATTAAAGATCTTGGTGACTTATATTATTTTCTGGGCATTAAGGTCAAGAAAACTCAAGATGGCTTACTTCCGACTCAGGAAAAGTATGCTAATGGTTTACTAGCTCGAGTTGGTATGATAAACTGCAAGCCTGCTCCTACACCATTATCATCTACCGAACCCTTGTCTGTGCATGGGGGTACACCTCTTGGTCCTGATGACATTACACATTATAGGAGAATTGTTGGTGCACTTCGGTATTTAACTCTCACACATCCAGATTTTCCGTTTGCAGTCAATAAAGTATGTCAATACCTACATGCACCTACAACAGATCATTGGACAACTGCCAAGAGGATATTGAGATATGTTCAGTACACAGTAAACATTGGCATTACATTTATATAATCATCATCTATACTCTTGAGTGCCTTTTTAGATGCAGATTGGGCTGGTTGCCTTGATGACAGGAGATCCACTGGAGGTTTTGCTATATTCTTTGGACCAAATTTGATCTCTTGGAGTGCTCGTAAACAGGCAACAATGTCATGTTCCAGCAATGAGGCTGAATACAAGTCCCTAGCAAATGCTACTGCATAGGTGATATGGGTTGAAGCATTACTTCATGAACTTGGAGTGAAACTGACAAAAAAAACCATGTATTTGGTGTGATAACTTGGGTGCAACCTATTTGTCGTCCAATCATGTGTTTCATGCTCGCACAAAACATATAGAGATAGACTTTCATTTTGTAAGAGAGAGAGTACCAAACAAACAATTAGAGATAAAGTTTAATTCTAGCAAAGATCAAGTAGCTGATGGATTTACTAAAACTCTTCCTGTTAGGGGCTTCGAAGAGTTTAAGCGTAATCTAAACATGTGTACTAGTTTAGATTAAGGGAGGGTGTTGGAACTACTTTGTAATCCCACCTAAATTTGTTGTAATCTGGCCGAATATGTATGGAGAGTCTCCACCATATTTGCACCTTCAGATGTACCTGCCTTCGAGGGGTTTGCCTCGCTATATAAACACGCACCCGGTGGCCTCAACATGCATCGTTTTCCGCCTACGATATCCAATAGATGCCTCGAAGTTACTTTCGTTTGCTTTTTCTTAATCATCAGATATCATATCTTGATCTTGATGCATATCTTGATTGCATTAATAATCGAAACCATCCATTGTTCTTCATGCTTTACGTATGAAACACTCCTTCATACGCAACTCAATAAAACCGTTAGTTCATAGGATTGTATTAATTGCCAAAATCACACCTCAAGGCTACATGCACTTTCATCCATTCTCTAGTATGCAGATGCCATTATCTTTGTGGAACATGGTTTGGATTTTTTGTTAATATGAAGATCATACTTTGTATCTTAGAGTGTCCTTCAGGCCTTAAGATCAGTTGCTATATGAGTGAAATAATTTATTTATGCACGCAAAGCAGGTGGAAAACAGGTATAAACAATTGTTTGGTTGTGAGATTGTCTCTTTCCCATTCGGCTATATCGGAATCCCTCTCTATAACTAAAATTTGTAATAGCGAGTGGAATGAAACACAAGCTAGGTTTGATAAAAAAAACTAAGTAGTTCAAAGGGAAAATTGTTTTCCTAAGAGAGATGACTTGTGCCTATCAATGTTGTTTTCACCAATTTGCCGATGTTTCGACTCTCCTTCTTGAAGTACCCAAGGGCATATGTAAAAAATGGATCATTACATATCTTGATCCTTCTAGAATGTGATGAACATAGACAAAAGTACCAGTTAACTAGAAGAGTACAATTTGGTGACCCAAAGATCTAGCGAACAAATACCTGCATTCAAAAACAAATGATGGTTGTTTTGCATATTGGGAAAGGATATATGAGGGTTAAAGAGGAGCTCTTTTAGTAAGGGATCCTTCTATGTGCGAAATGGGAGTCAGGTGTGTTTTTCTGGGGGAGGGTGGACTCTTGGGTAGGGGATAAGCCTCTTAGTCACGGGTAGCCATTCTTGTATAACATCATACACCGGGTGAATGTTTTCTTGGCGAATGCTATGCCTAGTGTTGCGCTGTATAATATATACTCCCTCTGTCTCATATTAATTGTCTTAAAGTTGGACAAAAGTGTGTGTATCTAGACATGTTTTAGTGTTAGATTCATCCAATTTTGTCCAACTTTGAGACAATTAATTTGGGACGGAGGGAGTAGTAGTTTTTGGCGACCCTTTATGTGACAATTCGGGTAGTTACGTACGGTATGGCGGTTAATAGATGCCAATTTATGGTAGGAACTTGATGTATTTCATTTGAACCTCCATATGTCAGGTGTTTTCACGGTTAAATCAATGTATGCCAACATAGTTAATGATAATCATGGTTTTTGCTAAAGTTTACTTTTTTTAAAAGTACATATGCAAATCAAAATCTTTGTTGGGTACCTTTGCAGAAAATTTCGTCTAGCTAGACGATACGGAACTAACATGCGTCTAATAAATGTTGCTCCATGATCAGGAGGAAACAATGGAACATCTATTTCTTTCTTGTCCTTTTTCTCATATTTTCTGATGGACGGTTCTCGTATCTTTTAATCCACCTCCACAAACTAGCATCTTGAATATGCTTGGGAACTAATTGAGAAGCATTAGTTCTCGGCTTAAGGCTCTAATCCGTGTGGGGGTTCCGTGCTATATGATGGCTCTTTGGAACTCTCATGGTGATATTATTATTAACAAATCCAAATTTTACAAATTTTTTTGCAGATTAATCACAAAGTTACCTACTAGATTACTTTGTATTCACTTCATGTGGAAGGCATGTCGGATATATACCGATTAGGAGTATGTCCGGCATTGGCCTAAAAGCCGGATTACCAGGGTGGCCCGTTGGTGATGGATCATAGTTTATTGGGCGGCCTAGTAAGCTGATGCGCAAGAAGCCGGATTCTAGAAGAACCCAGACCACTGGCCAAAGTGGTGCGGCTTGGAGGAGAAGACGGACTCCTTACTTTCCAAGTTAGATACTTTCCGTAGTCTTCTAGATTTCCTTTCTGTAATCCCTAATCTGGCTATCTATATAAAGCCAGACAAGAGCAAAGAACAGAGAGCCAATCAGCTAGAAGCCAACTCGTCGAGAAGTTGATCCTCGCCGAGTTAGCGAAACCATACTCACATTGTACTTTGTATACTTCAGGCTTCAGCCCTGATTTAGTAAGATTGCAGGAGTAGGAACGCCACCTAGTTGTGTCATACCGAACCTGGGTAAAACTCGGTGTTCTCATTTGTCGTATTATCACGCCCCCCCCCCCCGGTTCTACCAGTAGACTCATGACACCCCCGTCTATGAACTCTACTATGATGTCTCGACAGTTCGCGCCCACCGTGGGGCCAGCGGCGTCAGGAGTTACATTTCGATCAGGAATACTCGGCGGAATCGGCAGTACAATAACTGTCGGAAGCCTGAAATTTGACGGCGACATCGGGCGCTTCCTCGACAATGGATCGTACATGCCAGCATGGAATCATCTGGTAAGTGCGTGCATTTTACCGACTGGATCTACAAATATTTTTATCGGATTAACAGCAGAGGCAATGGGATTCTGTGGTGGAAGTAAATTTATCCCACCCGCCCTATACCCAATTGAGGAAAACTATGATACCGGATTCTGCTCGAATCGCCAAAACAGTGCCGAATTTGCCGCCTCTTTGGAGATGCCTGCAATTAGGTCTCACTTCATTGGCATGGTGCAGTCCGAGGTCGCGAACAACACGGAATAAACTAATCCCGTGGAAGAAGCAGAAAAGCATCATCCAACAGAACAAGTGGAAGATCCGACACCCGTCAGTGAAATGACGAACTCGAAAGCTGACTCTGTATTAGCTGCTATAGAAGCAAGATTGGAGTCGGAACCCTGATCTGAAGACATAGATTCCAAAGATGAAGATGAAGACGCTTTCGAGAGAAAGGTTAAATCTATGCAGGGGAGCTTCCATGAAGTCCTTATGGCAAAGCCGACTAAAAACTCGGCTGCCGAAGACGATGAAGACCCCAAAACACCTCTGCCAGATGAGGAAAGAGAGGAAGGTGAGGCTAGTCCAACTTACCCCGATGTCAGAGAATTGACGGAGGAAGAACCGGGCAAGAAACCTCCTTCTTCCAAAAAGAAAATGAAGACTGCCAAGAAGCTCCAATATAAACTCCAGAAGAAAAAGATGGAAAAATTGGCAGATATTGCCAACCAAAACCTGGAAGTAGGAGCAGGTAGCAGAGTCAAACCTGCGGAAAAAAAGGAATGAAATCCCCGTTCCACAAATGTCGGAACAAGATGAAATTGATTTAATTCAAACCCCGGTGGGACGAGACGAGCCCCTGGAAGTGCTGGAAGCCAGGAGACAAGCTCTACAGCGGCAGCAGCAACATCTATTCCGTGCTCGGGAAAACCTCATCAAAACCCAAGCTGACATTAAATTACAGCAGGAGGAAATAGAGGAATAGGAGAGAAGGAATAGATCTGGCATTAAACCTACGCGGTTACTCGGAATTGCAAAACCGGATGAACTGCCAGCAAGAAAGAGGTTTGAAAACCCTTCTTGGCAAAGGTAGGTTAACGACACCAATGCCAAGGGTAAACGCATATACAAAACCGCAGCCGAAAACGCGGAGGCCGCGTTCTCCATCCTTAATGATGATGTGTACTCCAACGAAAAAAAAACTTTAGAAAGTGTATGCTTTCCTAGTAAAGGCATTGCAGCAGCAACAACGAGGACAGGCACGATCAGGGAAGTTACATGATGACTCGACCCTATGCAAAACTGCCGCATGCGCCGCTGGAGCACTGAACCTGGCGAACCTGCAGATTCAGGCGATTCTAAGGAAAAAAGGGAGATCCTAAGAAGGACAAGAAAATCCCGGACTATAAGAATGCAGCATCCAGAACTGGATCCCATCTGTCGAAAGGCGGAAATAATCCCGTGATTACAAGGAACGGGAGGAACAAAACCGGAAAGACGGAAAAATGATGCTGCCTCCGAGACGCCCAGTTGATAAAGCTAGAAGATATGACAATCCTCACATGCGTGAAAGATCCCATACTCCTCCTAGGAACAAAGAAAGGACAAGGAGTAGAACTCCACCTTATTCCAAAGGCCACGACAACGGAAGAACACAGGGATAATCCCAGAAGAGCGCACTCGTGCAACAATGGGCCAGAAAGGAGCAGATCCCCTTCTGTCCATTCAGCCAGAAGATATTCCGCTCACATCGATAAGACGAAAATAGACGATCTATACTTTGGTCCTAAGTGTTTCACTGACAGGATCCGAAGAATCAATCTACATTCTGGCTTTCGCCAAAGTTGGTCCAACTTATCAAAAGTATACCAGAAGTACTAACCCGGATACACGGCTTTCAGATTACTACACTGTTGTCCAGATTAACAAAGGGACGGATTTAGAGGTTGTGAAGTTTCTTCCCCTAATGTTATTGGATGGAGCCAGAGATTGGATCAATGGGCTACCGTCAAGGACAGTAGACAGCTGGGAAGATATGGCGAGAGTATTCGCTCAGCATTTTCGGGGCTCGTACAAACGTCCTAAGAGTATAAACCAGCTGA
Source organism: Alopecurus myosuroides (assembly GCA_028641055.1). Classification (NCBI taxonomy): domain Eukaryota; kingdom Viridiplantae; phylum Streptophyta; class Magnoliopsida; order Poales; family Poaceae; genus Alopecurus; species Alopecurus myosuroides. Next base: position 281,964,697 of record CM054058.1, read on the forward strand.
ACCGTTGCATGCAATATGAGGATGAGTCGTATGTCGACTTTATCTCAAGATGGACTACAATGAAGAATAGTTGCTCTGGAGTAAGTGATGTACAAGCAATGCATGCTTTCATTAATGGCCTGAAGGCCTCGTACCGTTCATGGTTGGTTCGAAGGAGCACAAAGATCTCGGATCTATGCTTACCACCGCCAATGAGCACGCAGCGGCTGAAGATGACCATCAGGGCGAGAGGTGGAAATATTGATGCTTTGGTTTAGGCCAAAAAGTCGTCTCGCTCTGAAAAGAAGGCTACTCCATAGGCATAGCCAAAACCCAAAGAAGTAAACTTGACCTTTGGAAAGGACAATGGCAGCAAATGGAAAGGAAAAAGCACAAAGTCAATCTCCTATTCTAAAGAAGAATGGGAAAAGATAAAGTCAAAAAACGGTGTCCACCATTCGCAATTTGGGAAGCCTACCCATACTAATGCGCAGTGCCGCCTCAACAAACACATGAAAGACACTGCAGGATCAGGGACAAAGGAAAGAATTCCAAAAGGAAGTTCAACAAGCAAAAGCCAGAAGCTGACAAAGAAGAAAGTGAATCAGACACGGATGATAAAATCCAGGAACAACAGCGGAAAGACGATCCAAAATTCCCGATAGTTGAAGGAGAATGTAACCTAACTTTCCTGGCAACTCCCTCAGCAAAACAGGCGAAAAGAATGCTTCGAGAAATCAACACGGTTGTTCCTCCAACTCCAAAGTACTTGAAGTATTCAAATACGCCAATTGCCTAGGATCAGTCTGATCATCCCGGTAACATCCCAGAACCCAGCACACATGCTTTGGTCGTAAGCCCTATTGTCCAAAACACTAGGCTTAAAAGAGTGCTGATGGATGGAGGATCTAGTATCAATATCATGTACTTAAGTACATTGAAACAGCTACACATCTCCGAGACCCAGCTCATACACAGTAACACACGTTTTCATGGTATTGTTCTCGGCAGACAAGCACAATCCCTAGGAGAAATTTACCTAGGCGTAACCTTTGGAAACAGAGACCACTTCCGTCAGGAAAGGATCTCGTTCGAGGTGGTGCCGAGAGTGTTTATCACGCAATACTCGGACGTCCGACTTTCGCCAAATTCATGGCAAGATCATGTTATATCTATAACAAGCTGAAGATGCCAGGGCCAAAAGGAGCAATAATCACCATATCTGGAGACTTCAAATTGGCGAACGAGCTGGAGAAAGGAAATGCCCTTTGCACTGAACAAGTGATTCGGAAGGAAGAATTGAAGGAACTAGCTAAAGAAGTATCGTCGAAAGAAATGCCGGCATGAAAAGATAGACGAAAGCCGACAGATAGTTTCAAAGACTCGGAGAATACAAGACAGGTTATCCTAGATCCCAAAGATCCGACAAAGTTTGTCATAGTGGGGACTGGGATGACTGACAAATAGGAAAGGACGCTCATCAAGTTCCTCTGTGAGAACTAGGACATTTTTGCCTGGTGCCCTATTGATATGCCAGGTGTGCCTAGGGTACTTGCTTAGCACCAACTCAAAGTAATCCTAGGATCAAAACCCGTCAAACAAGGTCTTCGTCGTTTTGATGGAAGAAGACGGAAGGCTATAGTCAAGGAAATTATCCGACTTTTAGCAGCTGATTTTATCTGGGAAGTTATACATACTGATTGGTGTGCGAACCCAGTTTTAGTCCCGAAGAAAGATAGTATTGTTCTTATGTCGGGGGGCTACCCCTGAACAGGGGCAAGGATGGTAAGAATGGTGTTTGAGGTACCGAGTACCGAGTTGGGCCGTACCGGGTAGGAAGATACCGAGTTGGATGGCTACCGAGATGGAGCTATCTAGGTTGGCAATGTGAAGAGCTAGGGTGAAGAAATGAGTGTCGTTTGGATCATCCGAGTAGCACTTGGAGGATCCGGATAGGCGCAATGCTGCTCTTCTCGGAGGAAGGTCAATGGAGCCGTTGTAATCCCACATATCCAGGGAGAGTACAGGTGTGCGGTTCAACTTACTAGGCATGATGATGCGTATGCATACACTGGTACAGTGCGATGTATGGGCGAGGCCACGTCCTGTCTCTGCCAAGGGGGATAGGACATGTCAGCGACCACGACAATGGAGATTTTCGGCGTCTGTCAGCTGAGAAGCGGAGGCGTGCGCTACGACATAGTGTGTAGTCACCTAATCCTATACTAATAGTTGGTGTCCACCAGTATATAAGGTGGCCACACCCCTCCTGTGTGAGGGTCGCTCGTTACGTGAAGGAATTGTTGCTAGTTTGTTTAGAGAGAGAGAGAGAGAGCAGTAAAGCATCTTCATCCTCTAGCTCCTTGAGCTTGAGGAACACGTGTACTCATTACCACATATATATAGAGAGAGGCAGGAGTAGGGGTGTTACCTCCACACGAGGGCCCCGAACCTGGGTAGATTGTGTTGTTTGCAGTGTAGTGAGCACGCCTAGATGGTGTGCGATCCCTCCGCGGATACCCACAGTGTCCATCGGCCTCAAACTTAAGCCATCCTATGGCATCTGTCTTTATCTCACCACGACATCTTAGGATGTGTATAGACTACATCGGTTTGAACAAATTGTGTCCAAAGGATAGGTTCGCTTTACCGCGAATCGATCAAATAATAGATGCCACTACTGGCTCTGAGCTTTTATGCTTTTTGGATGCTTATTCTGGGTACCATCAAATATGTATGAAGGAGGATGACCAAATAAAAACTTCCTTCATAACCCCATATGGAACATACTATTACATAACCATGCCTTTTGGCTTGAAGAACACCGGTGCAAGTTACCAGTGTTGCATGCAAAGATGCTTGCATAGTCAAATCGGCAAAAATGTCAATGTTTACGTGGATGATATTGTCGTAGTTTCCAAGGAAAAGGATACACTCCTTGAAGATCTACGAGAAACCTTCGAAAATTTGCGCACTTATAAAATGAAGTTGAATCCATTAAAGTGCGTATTCGGGGTTCCCTCAGGAAAGCTTCTGGGTTTTATCGTTTCTCACAGAGGAATAGAAGTAAACCCGAAAAAGATCAAGGCAATTTTGAACATCACAAGGCCTACGTGCCTAAAAGATGTCCAAAGACTGACGGGTTCTGCAGCCGCCGTTAGCAGGTTTATAAGCCGGCTAGGTGACAAAGATCTTCCATTATACAAACTATTGAAGAAATCCGAGAAATTTGAATGGACAGAAGAGGCGGACAAAGCATGAACCCAGTTAAAGGAAACCTTGATGAAAGCTCCGATTTTGGGATCCCCAAAAGACGAACAACCCATGTTACTGTATCTTACAGCAACTAACAGGGTTATTAGTGCAGTGATAATCATGAAAGACGGAAAGATGAACAAAGTATACCAGATCAACATCCGGTGTATTACGTCAGTGAGGTATTCTCCGAGTCAAAACAAAGGTATCCACATTATCAAAAACTGGTATATGGCGTGTTTTTTGCATCTGGAAAACTCCGTCATTATTCCAAGGACATTCCATAACAGTGGTAAGCAAAGAACCACTAGGGGATATCATCAACAATGCGGACGCAACAGGCCGATTCGCAAAATGGGGCATTGAGCTCGCTCCGTTCGACATTAAGTACCAACCCCGGATGGCAATTAAATCTCAGGTGTTGGCAGATTTTGTGGCTGATTGGACAGAAGCAATAGAAAACACACCAATTCGGAGTGAGAATATTGGATCATGCATTTTGACGGATCCAAAATGAAAGAAGGCGCCGAAGCTGGTGTAGTGCTTAAATCTCCAAAAGGCGACATAATGGAATATGTATTACAAATACACTTCAACGCCAGCAACAATGTAGCAAAATATGAAGCTTTGCTTCATGGCTTGCATATTGCAAAGGAGATATGCGTCAAGTGTATACTTTGTTATGGTGACTCGAATTTGGTGCAACATCAGCTAAACCAAACATGGGACGCCAAAATCCCTATTATGGCCGAATATCGGAGAACAGTGGACGAGTTTTCCATTTGCTTCCTAAGATTTGAAGTACTTCACATGAAAAGGGAAGAGAATTGGAACGCGTATGCTTTAGCCCGCATGGGTTCGGAAAGAGTGAAAACCCTACCATCTGGTGTGTTTGTCCAACATTTGCATGAACCATCAATCGAAGGTGGAGATGATGATTACCCTCTAGTTTCCGAGTCAATCGAAGTTCTGCTTGTTAACCCGGATTGGACAATTTCATACTTAAACTTCTTAGTCGATCAAAAGTTCTCAGATGGACCGGACGAAGTCTTGCAAAGACAGATACAACGCCGATGCAAAGGATACACGGTAATCAATGGTTGCCTGTATAAGCGCAATACTATCGGAATTTTTCAGCGATGTATTGCGCCAGAAGAAGGACGAGTAATTCTGCAGGAAATCCATGCAGGAGATTACGGACATCATGCTCAGTCAAAAAGCATAGTTAAAAAAGCATTTCGTGCAGGGTTTTTCTGGCTTAAAGCCAAAGCAGACGCGGAGCACATAGTAAATACATGTGCCGGATGTTAGTATTACGCCAAGCAGACGAATATGCCAGCTCAAGCACTCAAAACTATCCCATAACATGGCCATTTGCGGTCTGGGGGCTAGATATGATGGGACTATTGAAAACTGCAAGAGGCGGACTTACGCATCTACTCGTTGCAGTAGATAAGTATACCAAGTGGGTGGAAGCAAAACCCATCAAATTACTTGACGGTGTGGCTGCCAAAAATTTCATCATTGACATAGTCATGCGATACGGCGTTCCACATAGCATAATCACGGATGATGGGACAAATTTCTCTATTGAAGAGTTGGCAAAATATTGCCGACAAACGGGAATTCTCCTAGATCATGCATCTGTGGCACACACACAATCCAATGGACAGGTTGAACGGATAAATTGTTCAATCCTGCAGGAAATACGCCCAAGACTTGAATCTCCTCTTCATAGAGCAGCTGGAGCATGGGTAGAAGAATTACCTTATGTGTTTTGGAGTATTCGAACGATGCCGAATAGATCAACAGGGCAAACACCATTTTTCCTGGTTTATGGTGCAGAAGTAGTGCTTCCTACGGACATGATCCATAATATCCCAAGAGTGCAGGCGTACAATGACTCGGATGCCAAAAACGCACGACAAGATGCCGTTGATCTCTTAGAAGAAGAAAGAGAGCTTGTGCTACAAAGATCCGTCATTTATCAACAAGGATTGTGACATTATCATAGTCGAAAAATCAAACACCGTTCTTTCAAAGAAGGTGATTTGGTGCTAAGATTGATACATGAAAGGAAGCACAAATTATCCCCAGTTTGGGAGGGACCATTTGTCATCAGTAAGGCTATGAAAAATGGATCATATTACCTAGTAGATATTCGAGATACGGAAGATGATCCTAAAAATCCGAATCGCAAGAGAAAGAGAAAGATAGATGTAGAACTGGGAGAGACAAAGAGACCCTGGAGCATCCAGCAGTTACGTCCATTTTACACTTAGTTCAAATTCTATGTAAACATCTTTGAGATCATGAAATAAAGTTGTCGGAATTCATGCATTTTTTTTCGTCTGTCTTGTTATTATTGTTCAAAGCATAAGACCGCCTTATCTATTTCCCAGTGATCTTTCAAATTGCTTCAATGTTAAATCGAATTTTGCCTGTGTGCTCGGAGTTATAAAACTAAATGCTTTTATAGCCTAAGGAGGCTTAAGGAAACCTAGATAGTGCATGCGTGCCTGAGTTTCATACTTTTTCAAAATTCCTTACTTTTTCCTAAATATTATCTGATTGTTTGTGTGTTGGTTCAATGGAGTTAGTAAGTAAAAGTGACTAAGTACAATCCATGATTCCGAGTTTCGGCTGATAGGTCTGAACCCAGTCACTTGGCGTGAAGATTAAGTACTATTGAGCCACTTCAACACTAAGGACAATTAAAGCATATAAACCAGAGAACTTAGAAGGAGAGGAATTACAACTCTGATAAACTTTGCAAAGACTTAGAAATTTTACTGCAAAATGATAATTACTTGTTCATACAAAAGATAGAAGGCATTACAATTGATATTACATTGTGAGAATAGTAATGCTTCTATTTTTTCTCGGCCAGCTACGCAGGAATTAGGCGGCGTCCTTGTACTCCGAGTCCTCCTCGTCGCTGTCGATGGGGTTCTCCGGAGTTGTCGGAATTTCTTCCTCTGGGTGGAATGTTGAGATTGAAACCATCTGAGCTATCTTGGTGGCATGCCCCTTGACGGACTCAAAGATATCGGCTCTCTGCGCTTCCGTGTATCCTTGAGGGATACAGGTAGCAACACGCCAGGACTTTATGGTGGTGTAATGCATGCGCATCAGCCCAAGGGCCATGCGCACACCACCGCGGGCAGTAGAACGAAGCCAGGACTCCCTATGGTTCACCACCTCTTCTATAGCCTCCGAAAGTTTGCTGACTTCCAAGAAATCTTCAGCTTTGTCGGGAATGTACTTGTTCACAAGTAGCATTCATGCAGTCTTGAGGTCGGCGAAGGTCACAGAAGGAGGAAAAGCAAGGCGTGCTATAAAAGTACACGAAAAAACTTGGTAAAAGAGCAAAAACTTACCCAGGATTTTATCCATCTCAACGCCTTCTTCAAGCTGTTGGTTGAGGGCATTTTCCAAATCCCGGATGGTTGCCTTATCCTTCTCAGCTTGGGAGGAAGCTCGGGACTCGGCAATTCCAATAGTCAGTTGGCTAGCCTTCAGGTCTTTCTGCAGCTTTACCGTCATCTTGTAAAGCTCTGAATTTTCCTTGCGGAGGTTTTCGGCATTGCCAGCATCTTCAGCAATTTGTTTGGCTTTCGCCAAAGAAGCTGAAAAGAGTGAAAAATGAAGAGTTCAAAACTCATAAAAAGACTTAGAAAAAATTCAGAACACAACAGTACAAATGAATAAGACATTTACCTGCCGAATCCTTCAGTTGTTGCTGAACTGAGGCCAACTCCGAGTCTTTGTCACTAAGAATACCAAGGAGAAATCTAACCTCCTTGTTCTTAATGGTAACCTTGTTGAAAACTTCCATATTTATGGTCTCGACAGTTTGTTGAGACATAGATAAAGGAAAAGTTGCTTAGTCAAAAAATAAGCAGGCAAATGAGAAAAGCATTAAAGGCAAAAAAGAGAAAGAATACTTTTCTGTTAAACGCTTGGGGCTAGAGGTATTTACCTGGCTCATCCTTTGCAAGCTCGCGATATTGTCGGAAAATTCTTAGCATATTCTGCAAAGGTAAATCCTACATGGTGGAGGCCATCTTGTATGACCTAACGAGGCAAGAATACGTAATTATTCCTAACAATAAGTCCGTCTTGTGGCCAAGGACGGATTAAGGGAGCACGAGCAAAGTGTTTTTTCGCCCATGGATGAATATATCCGTGTTCGTCAAAACAATATTCTTTCTTTACCTTGAACTTGTCGTCAAAATTCGGGATGTGCTCTTCCTTGGGAAGATTTGAAGGCCCAGCCTCTTCCGGCACCGCCCTTTCCCTCGCATCCGAGTCGGATGCAATGGGCTGGCTCGCCGGCGGCCCCCTCCGGCGTGTTCGCAGCGGCACGACGCGGAGTATCGAGGAGGGGGTCCAAGTCGTTGACGATGTCTTCGATTTCCACGGCGGCGCTCGCCTAGTCAGAGGCGCGGGAGGAATCTCTGGTGGCCATTTTCTGGCGGCGCAGTCGTGAGCTAGTTCCTCCGATGGTCTTTTCGGAGAGAAGCTCGGGGGCTTGGTCTCTGCGTGCTCTCGAACTTGGGCTCTGGGTGCTGTGCTATGTGAGCTCAAGGAGGAAGAAGGAAGCGAAAGGGAAAACGGAGCCCCCGGGACGGCTATTTATAGCCAAGATGCGCGGAAATTAGCTCCAACGACCATTTTAGCTGTTGGATGCGCGACGCGTGTAACGCCCGAAATTTCCGGGAAATGAGGGGATGGGGTGATTATTGCTATCTCCTTGTTTCCCGCGAGAGAATCTGTCAGAGGATACGTTTCAGGGTTTGACTGAACCCAAACGTACGTGACATCAGCAGGACTTCATCGCTGATGTCACGAAGTTCCTTCTCCACGAAGGCTCGTGGAAGAAAAAGCCGAACTTGGTAAAATCCGATTTTTGGGTTAAGAGATTTTTTAGTGAAAGAAGAATCAAGATAGAACGCCGACATCTCTAGAAAAGAATGTCAATGAACGAAGAGCGGCAGAATGAAGTCTTAATCCTTCTTGGGGGCTACTGTCGGATATATACTGATTAGGTGTATGTCCGGCATTGGCCTAAAAGCCGGATTACCAGGATGACCTGTTGGTAATGGATCATAGTCCATTGGGCGGCCCAGTAAACTGATGCGCAAGAAGCCGGATTCTAGAAGAACCCGGACCACGGACCAAAGTGGTGTGGCTTTGAGGAGAAGACGGATTCCTTACTTTCCAAGTTAGATATAGTCTTCTAGATTTCCTTTCTGTAAGCCCTAATCTGACTATCTATATAAATCCAGACGGGAGCAAAGAACAGAGAGATAATTAGTTAGAAGCCAACTCGCCGAGAAGTTCATCCTCGCGCAGTTAGCGAAACCATACTCACATTGTACTTTGTATATTTCAGGCTTCATCCCTGATTTAGTGAGATTGCAGGAGTAGTAACGCCGCCTAGTTGCGTTGTACCGAACCTGGGTAAAACTCGGTGTTCTCGTTTGTCGTATTATCACGTCCCCCGCGGTTCTACCAGTAGACTCATGGCATTCCCGTCTATGAACTCTACTACGATGTCTCGACAAGGCACAAGAGGTACTGACCTCTACGTGTAGCCACTTGAAAATGGTAGTTTGGGCCAGAGGCGGAGCTTAGTTGAGGTCGGGGGGGGGGGGGGGGGGCACCGCTCCCCCCAATTTTGGAGCAAAGCCTGAAGATTTTTTTAAAAAGAGGGCTTAAATGCGAAGAAAATTAGTTTCTCGCCCCCCTCCCCCCCCCCCCCAACACCCCCACCCCCCACACACACCACTTTCTGCCAAGCTCCGCCACTAGTTTGGCCTATGTTCAACTGATTTGTGCCGCATAAGCATGACGTGTAATCTTCTTGCAATTGTTTTATTCACTTTGCAAGGACGTTTACAAATTTGTAACGATGGTTATGTGCATCAATTGATGCAGAGTCTAGAGCTTCCTCTCTTTTTTTTTAAAAAAAAAGACAGGAATGTGCATGCAAGACGAATATATAAAATTTCCATGAGAGCTAGCACCCTCCAAGGAATCCTGTAAAAAATTGGGCGTAGTATATGGAATGAGCAGTAGTTCTGGTAGTCTCCTTCCGTTGATCTTAAAGACCTCTATATAAAAAATGGCATAGAAGCTAAAATCCTACGTACAAAATTCATGTGAGAATCCTTCAATTCAGAGCTCTTCGGTGGAAAATGCACACTAGTAGTTACTTGTTGCTTAGTCTCGATCTTTGATATGTTGTTCTGTTTTTGATGTGGACGTAGCAAAGAAGTTGCATTATCCTCTGTATTATGTTTCTTAGACGCATTGATCTTTCAACCGAGGGCAGCTAGCAGTAGCAGTTTCTTGCTTTGTTTTACTTACGTTTGACCACCGAAGAGAAGTTGAACACTCACGAGAAGGAAAGATGCATGGCTTCTTTTTTTCCGAGTAGAGAAAGACGCATGACTTGCCGGAGAGTTGCGTGACCGCACGTCCGTCCTAGAGCTCCAATCGGCGTCTCTCTCTCAAAACAAAATAAAACAAAACAAAAAAAAAGTTTGAGGTGGGCGTGAGTCGTGACTTGCCACTTACTCCCATCTTTGCACGACCGAACCTACCGTTCCAATGGCTGCCGACCTATCGCCATCGGGTACTTCAGCAGGGAAACGACATTGGTATGCTGTTTCTGGGCCGAACCTACTGTTCCAATGGCTGCATGCCAAGCAAGCTCGATGTGTATTACTCCTACTGCCAATTTGGAGAAGTTGCATAACATGGCGAAAACACTACCTAACAGAACATGTTATGTGTTATCTTTGCTTGACACCTGATCGAGTCTCCGGTAGACGATTGCATATATGGCTAGTATATTTGTCAGTGTGAAGCGACAAGAGCCAGGACTGGGAGCTACAACACTAGTGCACGACAGATTGCCAAGGATAAGACAAGTGGAGGAAGACTTGTCAGTTCCCAAGGATGTTTCATGCGTGACAAGCCAGAACCATCTCACGCGACGTTCATTGAGAGGTTATTTCCCCAGAACTAAGTAATAAAAACTCCCTTCATCAAAAAAAAAAAAAAAAAAAAAAAAAATTACTACTCTAAAATAAGTCCAAAGGCAAAGATCGCTCCTCAAAGGCTGCGTCGATCAGCATTTCATGGCTGGCAGATTCAGAACCAATTTGAGCCGTGTTTGTCCAGAATAATATGCGCATTGCTTTTATATGATCAATCAAAAACTGTTACACCATGCCCGTTCTGATATAAAATGGTCAAGTGGCAGTAAGTCGTATGGTTACAACACCCTTGGTGCAGCACCTGAACTGATCATATGATCGAGAAAATACACGCCAAATCGAAAGCTGAGGGATGATAACATCAAAGTAGCACATCCCACAAAAGTTCTCTTGGAAGATAACTGGGCCAGGATGATGTTTAAGTGGTATTCAAATAGTAACTGTATAAGACGATTAGAACATGCGCCTCCGGTTCGGAACAATGTCAGGGCTGTTGTTTCTCATCATGGCAACAAACTCCTGGTAGTTAATTCTTCCATCCTGAATAATTGATAAGAAGGAAATTATTAGCACCATGATGCATTCATTCAGGCAGCCATTTGTTAACTCAAGTTGTGTAAAGAAAATGTAAAATGGGATTAGTAATGATTGCCATTCTCCATGCAGGTTGATCAAGCAGAAGGAATGATGATATAAGTATGCTGATGCAGCCCTAGAATTAGTGAACAAACTGGTTGAGATACATTGCACAGTGCATACCATTCACATCTTGTTATCCACGCAAAATTCAGTTAAATGTGTATACATACATCACAAATATAAATAGATGAGATAAGGCCTAGCAAAAGCAAAACAAAAGATATGATGGCATGTTGAAAGAAAGTCAGCATGTGCACACTGCAACAAGTGGGTTTGGCGTGAAAAGATCTTGATGTTCATAAGATATACTTACATGATCTGTGTCTACTTCAGCGATGATTTCTTTGATTGTTTTATCATCTCCCATATCATACTTCTTCAGAGCTTCTTCCAACTCATCTACTGTTATGTATCTGCAATAAAGATTTAAGCAATGAGAAAATCACTGCAAACAGTCATAACTATAAGAATATGGCATTCTAAGTATAAAGTTTAATTACCCGCTGTGGTCCTTATCGAAATATTCAAATGCTTTCAGTATGTGGTCTTCCTTCTCCAATCTATTCATGTGCATTGTCGCTGACACGAACTCGGAATAATCAATGGTCCCATTTCCATCAACATCAGCCTGCGTCGGTAATTTAGGAAAACAAATCAGGAGAAAAATGGCTTGTGCTAGAACTACAGGGACAGTTGCAAAGCTCTTCTAAATTCTACAGTCAAACTCTTCCTAAATTTCTTCCAAATGAACAGATGGTATCTTGTGGTCTACAACTCTACATGATACAGCATAGCAAAGAAAGCTATGTGAAATTCCATATGGTCTTATTTTTTGGTTCTAAGTAAGATAATTCTTTCAAAACTTCCAAAGTGGTTTGGAAATATGAAATTTATACTGTATAAAAATATTGCCTGTAAAGAAGATAATAATAGTATGTGCCTGTGGAGTACAAACATACCGCCTCCATCAACTGTGAAATTTCTGATTCAGAAATTTTGGTGCCAAGTTTTGGTAAACCAGATCTTAGCTCTTCAAGAGTAATTGTCCCACTGTTATCAGTATCCAAGGATCTGAACATTTCTTTCAAGCCAGTAATTTCTTCTTCAGATAAGTTTTCTGCAACGATCTGGTTATAAAGAAGAAAAGATTAGAATCATCTATTAATGAAACTCAAGTTCGGCAGTAAGGTAAATATTCTAAAGCATTCAATCACCTTCAATGCAACTTTCTTAAGTTTGTTCATCGCCCTGAACTGCTTCATTCTACTGATAACTGTAATGTCAAGTGGCTTATCTGGGGCCTCTCCATCTTCTTTAATCCATGGGTGATCTGAATGCTTAAAGTATTAGATCAAGAAATTATAAGCAAACAGTAAACAATTAGAAATGAATAGTCAGGTCCTACGGAAAGCAGACAGATCTTCAACAACGAGAAGATACTCGCAAATTTCTGTCTGGACTACCAGAACTATTAGCAGCACTAATGCTTTTGTACACATACACAAAAATATAAATGGGAGAAACTAGGAAGAATGACTAATATACATTTGCTACTAACCTACTACGTGAGTGCATAGTTCTTTATAAGTAAGAGTGGCATATTATGAGATGCGTCATGTGTGTGCAATAAGATTGAAACAGCACCATTATCAGGTTAGTAGTTGAATAATTACTCAAAATTTCTGCAGCAGTCAAGCGCTCTTTGGGGTCTTGCCGCAGCATCTTCTTCACCAAATCTTTTGCACCACTAGATATTGAAGGCCAAGGGTCAGATGAGAAATCTATGTGACCAAGCAAGACAGACTCAAATATGCCATCCTCAGTGTCTGGAAAATAAAGGGATGGTTATAAAAGGAAAATAGAACACATGTGTTAGGGTGGTAAATAAAAGAAAAAAATTCTAGCCAAAGTGATAATTAGCAAAATCACCTGCCCAAAAAGGAGGAACACCGGACAGAAGAATGTACAGAATAATTCCAGCACTCCATATGTCAGCTTCTGCTCCATAGTGTCGTTTCAAAACCTCAGGAGCAACATAATATGCACTTCCAACGAGATCCTTAAACTGCTCCCCTGTAAGATCCATAGTAGGTCTTCACTAAATTTGAGCATGCCATGAATAGAAAGAATAACAGCCAGCTCTATTTACTACTGTCTAATGATAAACAGCGAAACACCCTTAGTACTGAAACAACAAGAATACTCCGCCGCCACCAACAGTTTGCATGTGAAGCACCTCGGTTTTCTCGGATAAGTTCTGGACCCCTTTTTTCATTAAACTACGCAACAATGTGCTAGAAGTGTAGATAACGCAAATCAACAATGCCATTTCATTATCAGCTTCTGCGCCAAACCAGAGCTGTGCCCAAAGTATTAGGAGTTAGATGGTGGATCAGCGTATCCCCAATTCCCCACACTAACTAGTAACAACACAAAATAAGAGTAAAAGCTACTAACATATCCCAAACATCTAAGTGTGACATAAGCATAATCCAATTGGTATCTAATTTTAGCATATGCCCAACTTCAAACCTGTTAATCCCAGCCGATCGGTTTAAGTCAACCCCAAGTCTACATCAGGTCAAACGTCGGAACAATCTCATAGTTGATTCATCTCGACTCGGGTAATCCAGATGATGCACTCACCATGCTTGAAGAAGACGGAGAGGCCGAAGTCGGTGGCCTTGAGTGGCGAGTCCTCCTTGTTATTCAGAAAGAGAAAGTTCTCGGGCTTGAGATCCCGGTGGAAAACCCCCATAGAGTGGCAGCTGTGCACGACGGAGACCATCTCGCGGCAGAGCACCGCGGCGGCTCGCTCGGAGTAGTGGCCCCGCGCGATGATGCGGTCGAATAGCTCTCCGCCCTCGCAGAGCTCCATGATGAGGTTGACCGAATGGCGGTCCTCGTAGGCGCCGCGGAGCTCGACGATGTTGCGGTGGCCCGTGAGGTGGTGCATGATCTGCACCTCCCGCTGCACGTCCTCGATGTCGTCGCGGTGGACGAGCTTCCGCGTGGCGATGGACTTGCAGGCGAAGCGCTGCCCCGTGGTCTTGTGCGTGACGAGGTAGGTGACCCCGAACTGGCCGCGGCCGAGCTCGCGGCCGAAGGTGTAGGTCGTGCGCACGTCCTCCATCGGCCGGCCTAGAACGCGCCCCATGGCCGCCTGTCCCGCTTCCGGCGTCGGGGCCGGTGCCGGCGCCGTCTGGGGCTTCGGCTGCGGCCGATATGGCGTCTCCTGCTGAGGCTGGGGTTTGGGCAGCGGGGGCGTCGCCGGCTGCTCGGCGGCGGCGCGGCGGTGTCGCGAGGTGCGGTTGCCCATTGTGTAAACGGGGTTTGACGAAAGGGAGATCGAGGTGGAGGCGAAGGGGGGCTCGCTGGGGTTTGATTTGAAGCAGCAGCGCAGTGGGGGAGTTGAGGCGTAGGGAAGACCGTGGAGAGCGTGATCTGCGCTGCGGTGCTGGGGTGGGGTGGGGGGATCGGTAACAGTCGACAGGCGTGGGACCGTGTACACAACGTGTGGCGTGTCGATCCGGGCGGTTTCGTGGTACAACGCGCGGAGGTTGTTGTCCGTCAGCTCGGGACCGCGTGCGTGCTGATCGAGTCAGCGGCGCACAAATACGCGTGTGTCGCTGATCTGGTCCTTGCTGGATGCTATCACTGCTATCTCAACAAAAAATGCCTTAATAATAGAAAGACAAAAAAAAACACCGTTTCTCGTGTTAGATTTACCAAAGAGTTAAATGCACTGTTCTTTCCCCGAATTGTCGGTTGGGTTCTGTTTCTTCGAAAACCCCCATCTACTCCCTCCGTTCAACAATAGATGACTTTCACATATCTATATATGGATGTATCTAGACATATTTTAGTGTCCAGCAACGCTGACTAGCGCCACGTCGGCAATGGGTGCGTGGCTGGAGATTTCCCGCGCAAGGCAGTTGGAAAGGTTTGCAAATGAACCCTTAAAAGGCCAAGTCTCCCATGTCCTCAGCTTCTTCTCCCATCTCCCACGCGACGTCATCGCCATGTCTCTCTTTGCAAACTCCTTTGCTTGGCAACGGTCCAAGAAGAAGCGAGAGATCCCATCCATGTTGTTGCCACCGTCTTCAGCTGCTCCACCGGCGGCTGTGTCGCCGCCTCTCCCTCCACCTCCGGGGATGCTTCTGTTGTCGTTGGTGCCTGTTGTCGAGTTCGCACCACCGTTCGGCTTGTCTCGAAGATGGAAGCCAATCCATGACGTCCGTTCTACAAGTGTCCCAATCATCGGGTTAGTTTTAATCTTCGGTCTATTTTGATTTCCGAGGACACTTCTCTTTCTTATTTGGTTTTCATCGCTGTCGTAGGTTGGCACCAATCCTTGCAACCACTACTAGTGGGAAGATGGTGAAGACAATTATATGAATTACCTTGTCGCAAATGGGTACATTAAAAATGAAATTTCTTCGGATGGTGACATTGCAACCGAAGCAAATGAGGAGGAAGAAGCACAAGTACCCAAGAACGAGCATTCAGTGAAGAAGCTGGATGAATGTCTCAAAAAGAGGGACGAGTTGATTGATCTTCTTAGGAATATGCTCACGACAATTGTTGTACTCATTGCACTCATGGTCTGTAATAGATTTGGTCTATAATAGGTTAGGTGAAGCTATGTTTGGTTGTTTAAGCTGTAATGATCGACTACCGGTCGTCGATCATGTGTGTCTATGAATGTATCAAAATTACGGCTATGTCTGGTTGCTTAAGTTGTAATGATCAACTAGTGGTCGTCGATCATGTATGTCTATCAATGCATCGAAACACAAGCTATGTTTGGTTGCTTAAGTTGTAATGATCGACTAGTGGTCATCGATCATGTGTGTTTATCAATGCATCGAAATGCAAACTATCCAGTAGTTCAAATATCTGACTGATCATCTAAAATTTAACACAACTTTTTTGGTTGTCTCAATGTTGGCAGCAGCTCAAATATGAATATGATAAATATTAGAAAAATAGTTGCATATCCAAAATGTTGGCAACAGTTCTAACATTTATCAGATTGCAATAGAGCATAAACTACTAGAGGGATCAAGTTCAAAACTTGTTTGGCAACATATAGATGACAGATGTTCCATATCCAAAACATGTGCACTGAACAACAGTTTAGCAACATACAGATGATAGATGTTGCACTGAACAGCAGTTGCACTACAAGCCATCTAGAGGTACCAAAATAAACTCTCACTTATGTTCTCTAATCCTATGGGACCTTGTTCTCCTTAGTGTTTGGCACCATCTGTTGAATATATTAGCAATTTAGCACATGATTTAATTCGAAATAGCAGTAGATGAATTGCGACAGTAGCAAATACAGTAATTATGCAAACGTCTAGATCTAGCACAGTAGACAGATTGATACAATCTATTGCAAGTACTAGACATACGAATTGCAGTAACATCTCATACAGATGAAAGAGAGATACGTACGATGGAGCGGTAGCGGCACCGCCGTTGTTGTTGTCCCCAGTGTCGGCCATGTCGTTGATGAAGAGGTTGCCGAGGTCGGGGAAGAAGTCGTCGTCGGGGAAGTCGTCGCCGTCAGCAGTCGCGCGAGTGCGCTCCCCAAAAACCTGATCGCCCCTCTCCCGTACAGGATCACAAGAGGCGGGGTTCCGGAGGCCTGCTGTCCCTTCTCGCGGTGCACGCCGGAAGGAGGGATGGAGAAGACTTGATTGGCGGCGCAGTGCTTTGGAACGGTGGTGCGAAACCATAAGACGAAGTGGCGGCTAGGGTTTACCGTATGCGCGTATTTATATGCGGGCTGGGAGAGACGTGGGCGTAACCCCACGTCTGAGTCGGTCCACGATCCAGAAAGGAAACGGAAACGGTTTTGGAATTAACGCGTCCGTTAATTACCAAATTAATGACTCATTAAGTTTTCCCAATCGACAAAATAAACGCTCTCGGCTCGGCTCATTCCCGCAACCCGCGGCGCGTCGTGACGTGTCGTGACGAGGCGAGGCGTGGCGAGGCGGGCGGCGGAGGAGGAGGAGCGCGCGTGTGGCACACCTCTCCTCTTGCCTTACCTACTCATACATGAGCTAGAATGGCTCACCTTATAAGGTGCTCCCACTCTCTCCAAACTAGCAATGTGGGACTAAACTTTAGTCCCACTCACTCCACTTATTATTCATGAATGGGCCATGACAATTTCAGGATTTTAGTGGGCTTAGTGGGCTAGACATGTGAGCCCATATACATAGCCCATACAAAATTCCAACAATCCCCCACAAAGTGTCATTAGCACATTTCATAAACTCTGTTCCAAAACATTGTTTATATACCGGTGTTAGTGGAGACTGTTAAGTTGAACTTCCACTTAGAACATCATGCTACACTAGTTCACAACTTGAATAGTGGACTATGCCTTGAACTACAAGTTTGCTGTGATACCAGTTTTACACAACGTCTGAACCGATACTAGGCTGCCGCAAGGCTTCCCCGCGGTTTGGAGCGTATGCGTCATACTCCGAAGGCCTTTCATGAGTTTATTAGAGAGCACCCGATTCTCATAGACTGCGACGTTTAACAGTCAGACTCATATAGGTGAGTTCCTCAGGAGATGTTCTGTAGGACACATCTCTGCTTATATAAATAAGCCACTTGGAACACATTAAGACAAATGTCAACCTACCGTACAGATCAGGAGAGTATTGCATCTTTTATGGAGTGGAATAAAATATAAGGATACTCTCCTCTCAGCCGACCAACAGCTTGTCTCCCACTTCTAATTCACGGGATCTCCGATCACATAGAGTGGGTTACCACTGTGGGCAACTCATAACGTGGGTCTCAAACCCATCTCCCTCGATGCATTCTCTATCACATTCCGTGATAAACCCTTTGTGAAGGGATCTGCCAAGTTCATAGACGTTTGGATATAATCCAACGTAATAACTCCGGAGTTCTTCAATTTCCTGACAGATTTTAATCTCCTCTTCACATGTCTTGATGACTTTGCATTATCCTTAGAACTGTTCACTTTGACGATCACAGTTTGATTATCACAGTTCATTAGGATTGCGGGTATTGGTTTTTCAACCATAGGTAAGTCCATCAAGAGCTCACGAAGCCACTCTGCCTCAACAGTGGCTGTGTCTAATGCTGCGAGTTCTGCTTCCATAGTTGACCTCGTTAAGATGGTCTGCTTGCAAGACTTCCAGGAAACAGCGCCACCACCAAGTGTAAAAACATAACCACTAGTGGCCTTAAGCTCATCAGCATCAGATATCCAATTAGAATCACTATATCCTTCCAGAACCCTCGGGTTTCCGGTATAGTGAATTCCATAGCTCGCAGTGCCTTTTAAATAGCGCATAACTCTCTCAAGCGCACGCCAATGATCATCTCCCGGATTGGAAACAAACCGGCTCAATTTGCTCACAGCGAAAGAGATGTCAGGCCTCGTGGCACTCGCCAAATACATAAGCGAGCCTATAATCTGAGAATATCTCAGTTGATCTCTAGTAATCCGTTGATTCTTTCGAAGCAACAAACTAGCATCATATGGAGTTGAAGAAGGCTTGCAGTCACTATACCCAAAGCGACTCAAGACCTTTTCCACATAGTGAGATTGAAGCAGTGTGATCCCACCATTAACATCTCTCAACAGCTTGATGTTCAAGATAACAT
The DNA here is from genome assembly GCA_028641055.1 of Alopecurus myosuroides. NCBI lineage: Eukaryota > Viridiplantae > Streptophyta > Magnoliopsida > Poales > Poaceae > Alopecurus > Alopecurus myosuroides. Next base: position 281,983,248 of record CM054058.1, read on the forward strand.
CAGCTACTCCTAGATCCTTCATCTCAAAACAGCGAGATAAGAAATCCTTAACTTCCTTGATTAAATCAAGATTGGTCCCAAAGATCAATATGTCATCAACGTATAGACATAGAATAACTCCCTCGCCCCCACCATGGCGATAGTACACACACTTATCAGCTTCGTTTACAACAAAGCCTTCAGCAGTCAAAGTCCTTTCAAACTTCTCGTGCCATTGCTTAGGTGCTTGCTTGAGGCCGTATAATGACTTCAACAACTTACACACCTTGCCTTCCTGACCGGGTACTACGAAACCATCTGGCTGATCCATGTAAATTTCCTCGTCCAACTCTCCATTAAGGAAAGCCGTCTTAACGTCCATTTGATGAACGAGAAGACCGTGTGAGGCAGCCAGAGATAGTAGCACACGAATAGTGGTCAGTCTAGCCACAGGTGAGTAAGTATCAAAGAAGTCTTCACCTTCTTTCTGGGTATAACCCTTGTGTCGTGGGATAATCACGGCAGATGTTACCGGGGGTAACTGATCTAGGGGCAAGTCGACACAGGTATTTGGGAGAGGGTTTAGCTCGAAGGAAGACATGGCGAAAAGCAATCTAAGAGCCGGAAAACAACTCGCCGGATCTCGATATGATTATACTGGATACTCGATAATAGGTGTTACAGTTATGACTTGAATCTCTGGCAAACTAAACCTAGGGGCCGGTTTATAAAGCACCCGTACACCCCTAACTTGCCTTTCAAGGCACATCTTGAGTCCTACTCGAACTCTACATATAAAGCCTAACTTCCCTTATCGCAACCCACAAGCCGGGTTACGAATTTCACAAGCCTTTGAGCCTTCTAGTAACCTTTTTACCCCTATCCGGGTATTGATCAGCTCACCTCGGGCCGGATTATACCTTGAAGTGGGCCTACCGAGTTACTATCCCCCCATCAGTAGTCCCCAGGATAGCGCGGGCTTCACAGATCCATTCTTGAAGTGCTCGCTATTCCTTAAAAAGACATGAAACACCCAAGCTTACGTGAACCGGGTCAAGTTACTTTAACATATGACTAGACATAGCTCCGCAGCGGTCATTCGACAGTTCGATCCTTCCTCGAATGCCCAACGAACATTTTCAAATTTGAACCCTAAGATATTAAGGCCCTACTCTTGATAAGGATCCCGGATATCTCGGGACAAATCGCGTTCCAAACACCCGCAACACCAAATCTGTGCGGATAATTATTGCTCCGTAACCTCCGGCTTTCCAGCCGCGGGCGAGCTCACCACCTTCCTTATAAATATCAGCCGATGGTAACCCTAAGTCATTCATCCCGCTTCACCATCCCTTTCCTCCACGCTCCCTCGCAACTTCTGCCACTGGGCTCGCACGCTTCAAGAAAGATAAGGCCACCTCCGGCCGCACTCGTCCTCAAGCTATCCAGCACCGCCACTAAGCACCGTTGTCACACCAGCGCTTCTTCATCGAGGGCCGTGACGCGACACTCAAGCCGCGCCACGCACCTCCCTCACTTCGGACCTCAACTCCTTTGGTAAGCCTTTCTCAACCATACAATTTAAGCTCGCAGCCTTTTCAATCTGACCAAGATTGGATCTGGGTCAACCCGTAAACTGATTTTCCGATATCATCAAATTGAACCGCTTCGATAGACCTTAGTTCCTTTAGTCACCTGATACGTAGTCGCAGCTCATCCCCGCGCACTTATCGGCCATCCAACTTTGCACAAGATTGCTCGCAAGCTTTTCGATCTAGATCCATTCCACCTTGTTATTTCCGCCTGTCGCATTAACACCCGGAAAATCCTCTTTTTCCAGCTAATCCTTCCACAATAAAGGCATGGGCAACCATCCATGTACACCCAATTCACCTGAACGTGTAAGTAATTAGCAATTTACTCAACCTCATCTAACACCCGGAAAAATCTTCTGCATTTTAATGTCGTAGTGCATTATCCGGGTTTCATTTTAGCCTTCAACGCCTTGACGTCTCCAAACCCGAATGACTTGATGCTCCGAATCTCACTCCATACATTTCCTGTCCCTTGCAGGTCAACTCCATGGCTCCTAAAAGACAAGGAAGACACCCGGCTTCTGCAAAGGCTTCTCAAACCACTTCTGCCAACTGGGGTCGGTCTTCAACGACAAAGGCCAAGCTAGATGGGATGGCCGAGCTAGGAATCCTTCCTTCTCAAAAGGAAATACATTGGAGGGCTCCTGGCGATGAGACCCGTCCCACTCCTATCGGGAATGAGGTAATTTGCTTTACCGAGCATGTGACCCGGGGATTCCGTCCTCCGGGTCACCCTTTTTTCCGGGAAGTCTTGAGCCACTACGGCCTCCGGGTGTTCGACATAGGGCCTAACTCTATGCTGAACATCACCCACTTCATAGTTTTGTCCGAGTCGTACTTACGCACTCCGCCAAACCTTGTTCTTTTTACCGAATTATTCCAATGCGAACCATGCTATGAGAACGGTAACGGAACGCTTCTTACCTGCGGCGGGGTGTCTATCCAGCGCCGCAAACACTCACTGATGCCACCTCTCAACCTGAACTCTGACGCCAAAAACTGGCAATTATCCTTCTTTTATTGCCACGACACTTCTCCGGACGGTGAGAAGAAACTGCCGGGTTACTCGGAGACCCCCCTCGAGCCGTCCGAGTCTTTTAGTGCTTTCGCTCCTGACTCTGATAGGGAAGCAATTCGGCCCCTTTTGGCCGAACTATCGGCCCTTTCAGCCCATGGCCTTCTCGGACTTAACTTGGTAAAGACTTGGGTGGAGTTCCGGGTTCAACCCAACTCCATCCGCTCAAAGTCGCTGCACGAATACTCGGGTCACGTCACAGATTCCCTTCGCTATTCCACCAAAAACTTCCCTGCCGGTAACACCAACAAGACTATCAAGGGCTTCCTGACGGAGAGACTAGATGTCATAAAGAACACTACCGGGTTATCCCCGTTCACTCGGGAAAACCCCGCCCCAGCGGTAAGACCTGACTCCTTTTTCTCATTTCATTACTTTCATCCCTTATAGCCTCTAACCACCACTTGTGCTTATTTGTTCACAGGATAACGACCCCTTCTGGAAAGTTGAAAATCCTCCTCCTTCTCAAGACCCTGAAGAGGAAAACGAGTCTGCTGACGATGATGAGGGTACTCTCCCATACCCTTCACACCTGCCCTTCACCTGTGTTATTTCTCTTATCTGATACCTATCCGGTTTTCAGGGTCGGGGGATGAAGAGGAGGAAGAAGAAAATGACCCAGAGGCCACCGAGTCTGACCAGGAGCCCCCTGTTGGAAACAAAAGGAAGGCTAGAGGGGTAGTTGAAAAGGTTCCCTTCTCTTCTATGTCTCGTGCGCCTTACTCCTTTGCTGCTATGCATGAACTTAACGAGCGATTATCACATTCACCCTTCTTGAAGGACCCTCTCCCGACTAAACGTAGGGTGACCCGGAATTCTCCGGGGGATGATCCCCTTAACCCGGGTATCTCCACTTCACCCACTCATCGGGCCAGTACCCCTCCAGCTCAACCTTCCCAATCTCCTCAACGTCATCCATCTCCTAATCATCCACTTGCCGGGCAATTTCGCGTGCCGCAGCCAGTGCTCCTGCCGACATCATCCGCCTCCAGCGGCGAGCTTCCCCCGGACTATGCCGTGAACACCGGGTAACTACCTTTACTTACATTTTCTCGTATTAGTTACTTTTCTTTTTTCCGTATATTCCATTGATCAATGCCTCCCTTCTTTTCTCCAGCGCCACAGTTACGCTAAGCGACCCGGACATCCCTGAATCAGAAGAGCAGGGAGAAGAGAAGCCGAGTGATGACATGGACGTTGAGGTTGAGGACGAGGCCGAGGATGGAAATGGAGAAGATCCTTTTAAGGACCCAGTCCCACCAAAGACTGCATCACCCCAGCCCTCTGAAGAAGTGGACGAAGACATCATTGTAGAGACCAAGTCGGGCTCTCCTATCCCGGACGTTCAAACAATCCGGGTTTCGACCCCCAAACCCGGAACAACTCCTCCTCAAGAGGGCCAATCCTCCGGCCCTTCTCGACTTCGCCCTGAAGACATGACCTTTGCTCAAATGCTAGATGCCCTTCATACCTTGAAGGGCGACGAAGAAAACATACTAGATGCCTTAATAACCAAGCACGAGGTAACCCCGACTAATCATCAATTGTCTCCATGCCTAGTCCCCAAGTTCCGAGTAATTTACTAGGTAACTTGCTTGGAACTTTGCATAATGTTTCTGGCTGATCCCTCTTCATGCTTCTTTACAGGATTATGTTTCACAGTTGGAGAAGAAGCTGGCCAAGTCCACCAAGCGTATTGGAAAAGAAACGGCCCTTCGTGAAGCTGCTGAGACTGAGGCTCGCAGGTGCCAAAAGATGACGAAAAAGTACAGGAAGAGAGCTCACAGGGCTAAGGAAAAACTTACAACTCTTTCTGCTCAAATTGCTGATGTTCACCGTACCGCGACTGGTAAGATTTTTGAATTTCACCTTTTTATGACTCGGATTGCTTTGATTTGAACACTTGCACTTGCTTGCCTACTATCTTTACTCCTTTTGCCTTTCTTAGCAGGCCCACGTGATGCTGCCCCCGAAGAAGATGATGCTGCCAAGCTTAAAACCATCAAGAATACTCTTCGCCAACTTTGCGGCGGAATTAGCTGGATACTTGATGAGCTGCGACTGCCGGATGTCAAGCCAGATAATATGAAGAGATTACTGGAATTCTGCTCCACGATCCCCGAGTGGATTTGGCATTGCTAACGATCCTCCTGCCGAGTTGGGGTAACCCGGGGGCTCGCACTGGCTAAAGCATACGCCCCCAAGCTACAACTTGCCAAACTTATGAGTGGATTTCCAGAGTTCAACTTGGATGGGTCCAAGTTTTTGCCAAAGGACTTCAAGGCTATTCAGAAAGAAGTCCGCCATCCGGCTAGCGTTATTGCTGACAGCTTGAAGATTGATGAGATTCTCCCTGCTTATGATGCTAATGACAAGGTTGTCAAGGCGAACCGCCCCCAGCCGTTCGATATGCTTGCCCGTTGGAAGGAGCAGGCGATCAAGATGAAGGAAGAAGCCGCCAAGAAGGCCGAGGCCGATTCTGCTCCTGCAACTTCTGCTGCACAACCCGGGACTGCTGCCGACCCGAGTGGCGCCGCAACTACTGGTGGCGACAAGGGCAAGGCCAAGATGGATCCTGCAGCTTGAAGTAATGCCTATCATTTCACACACGTCAGCCGGCAAAGCATCGTTAAAACAGTCTTTACTATTCGTTTAAGCAGAGCGCCTGTGCTCTTTTGATACTTTATGGTTTTTGTAACACTTTTATTTAAACTCCCAATGCACTTTGCGCCCCCTTTGGGCTTTTGATGAATGTGTCTTTGCATTTACTTATTCTTGATATCCACTTGCTTTATTCTCGATACCTTATACTTTTCCTTATACTTTCCTTAGCAAGACCCGTCCTCCGGGTGTCGTTGGCGTCTAGGGACCAGTTTTAGACCTGAATCCCTAAGCTCCTGAGACCCGGATGCGTGGCTTGTTTTAATTTTATCGGCTGGATGATGCTGTTTCTTCCTTAGAGCTCATAAGTCCCCAGTCCGGGTTTCTGCGTCTAGGGCACATGATTGTTTTCTTTCAAGGAAACAAATCGCCTGTCGCTGAATGCCCAAGACTTCAGGACAGCTTCTTATGAGGTTTGAAGTTATGCTTGATAATCGTTGAGTTTCCGGCTATCGGCCTTATACTCTGCATAACTTGTGGTTTAGATGACCCTTTCGACTATCTTGTACTATAAGCCGGCTTTCGCGTGGATACCATGTTGTTACATCAATACGAAAACGGGGTCAAGCAAGTCCCGTTTGGGTCTCATGACCGACATTTAATCGTAAGCGAACGAATCATGCCACTTCGTTGCGAGTCACATCGAGCTTAAGTAAGAATAGCCGAGAAATTTGGACTTCTTTGTCCGGTTATAAGATTGTAGCCGCACTCGTTTTTTCGAGTGACGGCCCCTATAACTCATTGGCATCAAGGCCGGGTCTTTTTTGAGTTTACAGCTGTGCTTGTATGAGCAACCAGCCCTCAAGACCTGAATATTCACATTGCATAAATAAAACTTGCTTCTTTTCTTGATAATCCCTTTTTATTTGATATGAAAAAATTGGGCCAGCAAGCCGCCTCATTAAAAACCCATCCAGTCCCCAAGGGTGCCCTGGATAGGAAAAGAGTGCGTCTGAAACCTGCTGCCTGTTACATCATTTTCTGCTAAGTATAGTATGGACGTAGCTGAGCCACGTTCCATGGTCTATCTCTTTCTTGCATAGGTGCAGTAGTATGAGCAGTGTCGTTGACTGTGGCCGATTCTTCTCTTGCATCTATCAAGTAATATGACCCATTATGTAGACTCCGGCTTATGATGAAAGGTCCTTCCCATGGCGGCGATAGCTTGTGTTTTCCCTCGTTTGTTTGAACCAAGCGCAGGACCAAGTCTCCCTCCTGGAAGACCCGGCTTTTTACCCCGCCGGCTATGATATCTTCGCAAATCCTGCTGATATACGGCTGACCTTTCTAAGGCTTGCTCCCTTTGTTCTTCTAACATGTCCACGGCGTCTTGCCGGTTCTTCTCGTTCTCCACTTCGACGTAGGCTGTCACTCTTGGTGAATCATGAATGATGTCGCTTGGTAATACTGCTTCTGCGCCGTAAACCATGAAGAAAGGCGTCATCTGGGTGGACCGGTTAGGTGTAGTATTGATACCCCAGACCACGGAAGGGAGTTCTTCAACCCCCGCTCCAGCGGCCCTGATACAAGGGACCCTTAGCCGCGGTTTCAATCCTCGAAGTAGCTCTTGGTTCGCCCTCTCCACTTGCCCATTTGGCTATTCTTCCCGTTGCATCCGAGTTTCTGATGATATCCGACATTGGTATTGAACTAACCACTGTTATGGGATGTTCTTGGAAATATGGCTTCAACTTCCGGCTGGCCATAAAGACCCCAAACACCAACTTTTGCCAATGTGGATAACGCTGCTTTGCTTCCGATAACACCTCGCTGACATAATAAACCGGCCTTTGGACCGGGTATCCCTTCCCATCCTCCTTGCGTTCTACGACAACTACTGCGCTGACGGCCCGGGGACCGGCGGCCACGTATAATAACATAGGTTCTTTAGGACCCGGGGCTGCTAGTACTGGTGCTTCCGACAATTGCTTTTTTAGCGCTTCAAACGCCTCATCTGCCTCCTGATCCCACACGAACTTATCTGACTTCCGCAAAAGCCGATACAAGGGTATTGCCTTTTCTCCAAGCCTGGATATGAACCGGCTCAAGGCTGCTACGCAGCTCGTGAGCTTTTGAACATGCTTCAAATTTTCCGGTTTCTTCAAACTTTGGATGGCCTTGATTTTGTCCGGGTTTGCCTCGATTCCCCTCTCGGAGACTATAAAGCCGAGTAACTTCCCAGCCGGGACTCCAAATACGCACTTCGTTGGGTTAAGCTTCATCTGGTACCTTCTCAAGTTTTTAAATGTCTCCTTCAAATCATCAATGAACGTTTCTGCCTTCCGGGTCTTAATAACCACGTCATCCACATACGCGTGCACGTTGCGCCCAATTTGGTCCTCGAAGCACTTCTGAATACATCGTTGGTAAGTTGCACCCGCATTTTTCAATCCAAACGTCATGGTTTTGTAGCAGAAGGCCCCAAAAGGGGTTATGAATGACGTTTTCTCCCAATCCTCCCTTTTGAGTTTAATCTGGTGGTACCCCGAATATGCGTCCAGGAAACACAGCAAGTCGCTTCCGGCTACCGCGTCTATGATTTGGTCTATCCTTGGTAGTGCGAACGGATCCTTTGGGCAATGCTTGTTGAGGCTCGTGAAATCGATACACATCCTCCATTCATTTGTCTTTTTCATCACAAGAACCGGGTTTGCTAACCAGTCGGGGTGAAATACTTCCATGATAAAGCCTGCGGTTAATAGTCGCGCGATTTCCTCACCTATAGCTCTTCTCCTTTCCTCATTCATCTTTCTCATACCTTGCTTCACAGGCCTGGCCTTGGGATCCACGTGCAAACTGTGCTCTGCCAACTCAGTGGGAATACCCGGCATGTCGCTGGGTGTCCAAGCAAACACATCCGCATTTGAACGGATGAATTCCACCAGAGCCTTTTCTTGCGCATCATCTAGATTGGACCCTATAGTGAACTGCTTGGTGGGATCTCCCTCCACAAAATCTACTTTCTTGGTATCTTGAGCTGCCTTGAACTTTACTCTTTCGTCTTCAGCATCTGGCCTTCTCAACGCTGTACCATCATCCGGATCCACCTGCGACCGGTAATACTGAAGCTCTTCCTTCCTGCAGGCTTGTTCGGCCATTACTGAATCTCCCTCATCGCACTCGGCTGCTATATCCCGGTCTCCATGGATAGTGATGGTCTGCTTGGGGCCCGGAATCTTTAATTGCAGATACACGTAGCACGGCCTAGCCATGAACTTAGCATAAGCCGGCCTTCCGAACAGAGCGTGGTAGGGGCTGTGCAGCTTGACTACCTCAAACGTGAGCCACTCCACCCGATAGTTATCTACCGATTCTCCAAAGGCTACTTCCAACGCAATTTTCCCTTCGGGGCGTGCCGAATGACCCGGCACGATTCCATGGAACACCGTCGAACTTTTTTGTAGCTGGGACTCCTTGAGGTTCATGCGCAAGAAGGTTTCCCAATATAGGATGTTGATACTACTCCCTCCATCCATCAAGACTTTCTTCAGCTCGTAACCATTGACCTGGGGTGCCACCACTAATGCCAAGGTTCCGGGGTGCTTTATTCCTTCCGGGTGATCCCTTCTGCTCCATGTTACCTCTTACTCCGCCCATCTCAGGGATCCCGAAGTGGCCGAGGAGGCTGGATCCACTGTTTGCTTCAACGCCCCTTTGTCCCTGCTGGAAGTCCCTGTAACATGCACATGATATTGTCCTTTCAAATTGAGCGTACGTACCATGCCGATGAAGATTTTGATTTGGCCGATTGACACCATGGATCCGGATTCGAAGTGATCCGGCTCCAACTCCCACCCGGAATTGTCCACTATCTGCTCTCCTTCGTCATTGGAGTAGATCTCGCCGACGACAAAGTTCTCCATACTCTTCCGAGCTTCTCCCGTGATGTAAACACCTTTGGACGCAGGCCCCACGGTGGGCGCCAACTGTCGTGGGATAATCACGGCAGATGTTACCGGGGGTAACTGATCTAGGGGCAAGTCGACACAGGTATTTGGGAGAGGGTTTAGCTCGAAGGAAGACATGGCGAAAAGCAATCTAAGAGCCGGAAAACAACTCGCCGGATCTCGATATGATTATACTGGATACTCGATAATAGGTGTTACAGTTATGACTTGAATCTCTGGCAAACTAAACCTAGGGGCCGGTTTATAAAGCACCCGTACACCCCTAACTTGCCTTTCAAGGCACATCTTGAGTCCTACTCGAACTCTACATATAAAGCCTAACTTCCCTTATCGCAACCCACAAGCCGGGTTACGAATTTCACAAGCCTTTGAGCCTTCTAGTAACCTTTTTACCCCTATCCGGGTATTGATCAGCTCACCTCGGGCCGGATTATACCTTGAAGTGGGCCTACCGAGTTACTATCCCCCCATCACCTTGGCCACAAGCCTTGCCTTGTACTTTTCAATTGTACCATCAGGCCTAAGCTTTTTCTTGAACACCCACTTACATCCTACAGGTTTACACCCATAAGGACGATCAGTGATTTCCCAAGTTCCGTTAGCCAAGATGGAATCCATCTCGCAACGGACAGCCTCCTTCCAGTAGTCAGCATCAAGAGATGCATAAGCTTCTGAAATAGTCCTGGGTGTGTCATCCACGAGATACACAATGAAATCATTACCAAAGGACTTTGCAGTCCTCTGTCTCTTGCTCCTTACAGGAACTTCATTGTCATCCTCCTCGGGATTCTCAACGTGTTCTATCGGAATGGTGGATTCAGGAATCTCAGCTAATTCCTGACTAGATGAAACAGGTTTCTCCTGATTTGATGAGCTAGACATATCCTTCATAGGAAATATGTTCTCAAAGAAAGTCGCATCATTCGACTCCATAATCGTACCAACATGCATGTCGGATACCTCAGATTTTACTACCAAGAATCTATAACCAATGCTATTAAAAGCATAGCCCAGAAGAACACAATCTACGGTTTTTGGTCCAAGCTTGCGCTTCTTGGGAATTGGTATATTGACTTTCGCCAAACAACCCCAAGTACGTAGGTAGGAGAGTTTTAACCTTTTCCTTTCCCATTCCTCAAATGGAGTAATGGTTTTATTCTTTGTGGGAACTCGGTTTAGGACATGACATGCAGTCATTAGCGCCTCCCCCCACCATGCCTTGGAGAGACCCGAAGTGTCTAACATGGCGTTAACCAAATCAGACAACGTTCGGTTCTTTCTTTCAGCCACTCCATTTGACTGAGGTGAGTAGGGAGGCGTCCTCTCATGAATAATACCGTGTTCAGCACAAAAAGAATTAAACTCGTTGGAAAAATACTCTCCACCACGATCAGACCTAAGCCGTTTAATTTTACGATCAAGTTGGTTCTCTGCTTCGGCCTTATAGTTCTTGAAATAAGTTAAAGCTTCATCTTTAGATTTCAGAAGATACACATAACAATATCTAGTGGAGTCATCAATAAGTGTCATGAAATATTTCTTTCCACCTTTGGTCAATACGCTACGCCATTCATCTCACAAAGATCAGAATGTATAAGTTCTAGTGGTGCCAAGTCTCTCGCCTCCGCGGTCTTGTGAGACTTGCGAGGTTGTTTAGCTTGAACACACACTTGACATTTGGAACCTTTAATAGTACTGAATTTCGGAATTAAACTCATATTTGCTAACCGCGTCATGCAACCAAAATTAATATGACAAAGTCGCGAATGCCAAACATCACAATCATTATCGTGGCAAACATTATTAATAACTTTGGTGCAAATATCTGACAAGGATAAGCGGAACAAGCCTCCGCACTCATAGCCTTTACCAATAAATTGTCCATACTTGGAAATTACAACTTTATTAGACTCGAAAACCAACTTAAAACCATCTCGACATAAACGTGAGCCGCTGACGAGATTTTTATTGATGGAGGGCACATGATGAACGTTCTTCAGTCGCACGATCTTCCCCGAAGTAAACTTCAGATCGACCGTACCAACACCACGAACAGTAGCATGTGACCCGTTCCCCATCAGCACGGGGGAAGTCCCTGTGACCTGATAAGAAGAGAACATAGAAGCATCAGCACAAACATGTACATTGGCACCTGTGTCAATTAACCATTCAGGTGAATGACAAACTGAAAGAATAGTGGGAACTATACCGTACCCAGAGTCCTTCATCTCAGTGTCAGCCATGACAACATTGGCGGTCTTGCCGCTGTTCTCCTGCTGCTGCAGCTCATAACGCTTAGGGCACTTTGGAGCCCAATGGGTCAGTTCACCGCAAACGTGACATGATCCCTTTCTCTTCTTGAAGTTGGTAGAGTGCGACGGCTTAAACTTGCCATCGGGCTTGCCTTTACCCTCGGATTTCTTCTTGATATATTTAGGCTTGTTGGGCGGGTAATGTTTCTTCTGTACCACATGAGCAGAAGAACCTACCTCAGCAACCCGAGCACGTGTATCCTTTGCTCTCGCCTTCTCTTCCACATCAAGAGATCCGATGAGGTCCATTACGGAAAACTCCTGTCTCTTGTGTTTTAGAGAAGTAGCAAAGGTGCTCCATGAAGATGGAAGCTTGGCAATAATGCCTCCGGCCACAAACTTGTCCGGTAACATACACTTAAAGTGCTCAAGTTCTTTAGCGAGTGACTGTATCTCGTGAGCCTGTTGAACAACAGAGCGCTCATCAGTCATCCTGTAGTCATAGAATTGCTCCATGACATACAGCTCGCTGCCAGCATCCGAGGCCCCAAATTTGGCCTCGAGTGCAGCCCACATATCCTTGCCGTTATCAAACGACATATACGGATCCACGATGGAATCATCGATAATACCGAGGAGGGCACTTTTAAACATAGTGTCCATATCCTCAAAGGCCTCCAGCTGTGCTGGATTGAGATCGCCCTCAGGCTTGCCCTTGGTGGCCGCATAGCAGCGCAAGGTTTGAAACCATAGCACTGCTCTCGTGCGCCACCTCTTAAAGTCCACGCCCTTGAAAGGGACTGGCCTTGTCGCCGCAATGACAGACGGCGCAGGTGCAAGAAATTGCCTATAATCAGGTTTTTGGATTGTTGAATATATTAGCAATTTAGCACATGATTTAATTCGAAATAGCAGTAGATGAATTGCGACAGTAGCAAATACAGTAATTATGCAAACGTCTAGATCTAGCACAGTAGACATATTGATACAATCTATTGCAAGTACTAGACATACGAATTGCAGTAACATCTCATACAGATGAAAGAGAGATACGTACGATGGAGCGGTAGCGGCACCGCCGTTGTTGTTGTCCCCAGTGTCGGCCATGTCGTTGATGAAGAGGTTGCCGAGGTCGGGGAAGAAGTCGTCGTCGGGGAAGTCGTCGCCGTCAGCAGTCGCGCGAGTGCGCTCCCCAAAAACCTGATCGCCCCTCTCCCGTACAGGATCACAAGAGGCGGGGTTCCGGAGGCCTGCTGTCCCTTCTCGCGGTGCACGCCGGAAGGAGGGATGGAGAAGACTTGATTGGCGGCGCAGTGCTTTGGAACGGTGGTGCGAAACCATAAGACGAAGTGGCGGCTAGGGTTTACCGTATGCGCGTATTTATATGCGGGCTGGGAGAGACGTGGGCGTAACCCCACGTCTGAGTCGGTCCACGATCCAGAAAGGAAACGGACGCGTTAATTACCAAATTAATGACTCATTAAGTTTTCCCAATCGACAAAATAAACGCTCTCGGCTCGGCTCATTCCCGCAACCCGCGGCGCGTCGTGACGTGTCGTGACGAGGCGAGGCGTGGCGAGGCGGGCGGCGGAGGAGGAGGAGCGCGCGTGTGGCACACCTCTCCTCTTGCCTTACCTACTCATACATGAGCTAGAATGGCTCACCTTATAAGGTGCTCCCACTCTCTCCAAACTAGCAATGTGGGACTAAACTTTAGTCCCACTCACTCCACTTATTATTCATGAATGGGCCATGACAATTTCAGGATTTTAGTGGGCTTAGTGGGCTAGACATGTGAGCCCATATACATAGCCCATACAAAATTCCAACACCATCTTCCTTCTTTTCAACCCAAGAGTAGTCCTTGTAGAGGGAGGGGGCAGTTCATCTCTACAGCTTGCAATAAATTGGTTCTCAGGTAAAGGACCTGGGAATGAAGGTTGAGATTGTTGAGTGGCTATAGACTGCAAAAGACAATGAAATCAACATGAATTTGAGCCATAGATTTCATCAAAAATTGAATTTGCAACAAAAGTCACCCACTTGATCTTGCAGAACCTGGAACACAATAGAATAAAAAATGTCAACAGTACATACCACCACACTGGATGCAGTTGTTACCATCTATGGTAATACTTTTTTCTGGAAAGAAATGGAAAATGTGAGAGCAAGTAACTGGCGTATGAAAAAAATGTGAGAAAATACATTTGTCACCTTGGAACTAGTTCTCCTCTTAACTGGCAATTTCTTTCTTATTTGTGCTTCTTCTTATTTATGAGCAAAAACAACTTGAATTGGATCTGCTGAATTTCCACGGGTTCTTGGGCTTGTATTTCTGCTGCTTTTCAAATGGTAGTTTTGTTGCTTCTCCAACTGATACTTTTGTTTCTTGTGGACCTCTGCCCATACGTGGACACTTTCTTCTATTGCGCTCAGGTTCATTGCACACACCACAGTGCCCAATTATGCCATGTCTGCTCATCCTTGCCCCCATCGTCTTATTTTAGTGGGCTTTTCTTCCTTTTTTTCTAGGCATTCCTACTTGCTTGTAAAATTTGGCTGGTATAATTGGAGGGCTATACATTTTCTTCCACACTTTTGGGTCACTGCATGGCCCCGCCACAAACCTCCGATAGTATTCATCCTACTGTTCAAATGCCACACATCCTTAGTGTTGGACCTTCAGCTATGCTTACTAATACTAATCAATTTTTATTGTGTAAGTTTCAAATAGAGTCTCATATTTGTAACTCATCAAATTATTTGTGAAGAAGTGTGCAACATGGCTTTCATCCTCATGATAGAAACAATTTGACTCCAAGAGAAGACATAGATTATCAAATCAATTCAACCGCTTTGCACATCATCCAAAAGGTTCTCTCTTGTTGGAGCATCTTGCTCATATCCGTTCATTCAAGACCGTCAAGGGAGCCTCGGATCATCTCAACGACTTGTTCATGGGCAATTCTAGTATTCAACGACCAAGTATGAAGTTGCCCTTGACCAATTCACAAAATTTCTTGTAGCAAAACCAATATGCATGGCCAACAAAAAACAACGTTGTGCGACGAATGGCGGCTACTCGTTACCAACCAGCAAAGTAAGGCCTTCACACACCTACATATGAGGACGAGGGTCCGAGGGGTCGATCATAAATCACTATAGTCATTGACGCTGAAGGTTACAGATATTGTATGACTGTCTAGTTTCTGCAATGGGCTAGTCAAGTAAATCTTAATATAAAGTGTAGTCCTTTCACAAAAATTAGAGTAGAAAAATAATGTTAACTATGTTTTTGTGGGTGATATGTTGGTGAGGTGAAATTTGGTCATAAGTATCGTTACTCATTAGCATGAGATAAATGGTATAATGCTACCTGGCGTGGGGGTACCCGAGAGACTCCCCACAATGGGTGTACCCGGTGTGGCCCAATAAGGGGGTACCTTGACGGGCTCCTAGAGTAGCCGCATGGAGGCCCACGAAAGAAGCTTGCGCAGGACCAGAACAAGGAAAGACTTGAATAGCAAGAATAGGAAAGAGTGATAACCGAATCAGAATCGAGTCCGCCTCATGTTCGACCCCCAGGACCCGGCTACCTATATAAAGCACGGGAGGGGGTCCCAAACAGGACAGACAACTCTAGATTCACAGCTGCACCAGATTCAATCTGCAAACAACACCCTTATAATTGATAGTTTTCACCTGTAATAAAATCCGGTGGACAACAACTCGTCAAGTCGAGTAGTTCACCAGCGTCTTTTCCTTCACGAAACCCGGGGTCCCTTACCATGGGGATTATTGAGGTCACCCCCTCTTCATTGGCGCCGTCTGTGGGAATCCGGGGTGTTGGATCTGCGGCTTCTTTGACTTCGTCACCACAAGGCTGCGACTCAGCGATCTGGGTGGACTCGATCCACTTCGGGTCAATCGACTTCACCAAGTACTCACCGGCATCGCGCTCGGCGTTCAGCTATCTCGGCAAGAGCATCAATCTCAAGATCGGTGACCTTAACTTCCATGCGGGCCGCATAGGACCACTGCGCCTAGAGGACTCCCCTCGGGTTCGGCTGGAAGAGTCAATCGTGTCAGAGTTTTCACAGCTTTCACTCGAAGAAGCGAGCTCCGAGTACTCTTACCATGCCAACCCTAACGTCCACTTTGTCGCGATGGTGATACGCACCGCATTATCATCCTCGGAGAGCAGCGAAGAGGACGAAGTAACTGACCCACTATGAGTGTAACGCCTTCGAGGGGTTCCCCGGTCGTCGGTTGAACGGGATAGGTCGTCACGGTGGACGGTCCTGATTGAAAGCTACAGTCAACTGCCTCCACCCGGGGGTGCGTCCCGGGAGAACGACCGACCCGTGGCCTCCCATCGCAGGAAGGAGGTGGCGTGTGGCGCGTTGCTGGGGGGCGGCGGTTACATGTGGGAGGCGGTCCCTCTGCCTTCCGCCTCCACATGTAACCCTCCACGGAACAATAACTGCGCATGTGCCCCTGCCCCATGAAAGAGAGGGAAGGGTCGATGAGTATAAGAGGGGGAGTAGAGGAGAAGAGAAGAGACAGATGTAAAAAAAAGAAAGGGAAAAAAGAAGAGAGAAGTGAGAAGGAGAAGGGGAGAGGAAAGAGGTAGAGAGAAGAAAGAAGAGAGAAAAGGAGAGAGGCAAAGAGAGTAGCACTTTCGTCATTGTAACCTACACCTTGACAAGATAATTCCATATCAGACATGCAGGACGTAGGGATCCATCTCGCGATGGCCTAATCCTGGGTAAAAATCCCTGTTAGCATGTTGTGCTTTTGACTCCCCCTCTTCCACCCATTCCGTCAATCTAGGAGAGACGGTGCAAAAGTCTCCCTCGCCCACTGCTGAACAAATCAGGGGGTTGATGTTGGAACGCGTAGAGATAAACAAAAACTTTTCCTACGCGATGCTTCCAAGATCTAGCCGAGTTAGAAGGCCACTATGATTACCACTAGACGCGCGGTTGCGGATTATCGATGAAGCGCGTCGGGGCAGTGCAGTCCACGATCCGATCCAGCCGATCCGATCCCGCGAACGTCGAAGTGCTGAACGTACAACACCTCTGCCGGTATCCACACGTACGAGGAGGAGCTCCGACGACGGACTGCTAGGTCCGGTGCGGCGGCTGGACTGAGTGGGGCTAGGGTTCCCAACGCATGGGAGAGTGTACTAACGTGCCCGCTGGGCAACCTGCGCCCCTCTTTATATAGCGTATGGTAATGGGCTTCACAACACTTGGTGGCCCATTCCCTCTGTGAGTCCGACTCACAAAACCAGTCCATTTCCGGTTCGGGTCCAACCCGACCAATACTTGCTCCCGCTCTTAAGTGTGCGACCCTGCAGGCTCATGGCGACTTGGACACGATTGGAGTCCAACTCCCAATCGATCAATCGGTAGCGGCTCCTAGCAGAACGTGCCGACTCCCAAGTACCATTGAGTCATGACGACATACCTTTCAATGTGATATTCATCTTAGTCCCTTTTGCCTTACGATATACCTTGTCGAGCTATAGGCGATTTATCGTCATCCCTTAAATAGGTCAACTCTCTTCTCGATCTGTGACATGTGATTCATCTGACTAACTCTTAGTCAACCGACACAGTTAACATTTAAATGAGTCGCGCATGGCCATGCTTCCTGAATCATATCACTCGAGAGGGCCCAGAGAATATCTCTCCATTCGGAGGGGCAAAATCCCATCTTGATTATCCACATCACGCAACTTGCTTCTCATTCGACCCGAACTCTGCCTTTATAGTTGCCTTGTCACAGAACAACGTTTGACAGAACCTAAGTCGGTGATCCACAACTCGGATTGTGCGACAACCTCAGGTCTAAGGATTACATTGATTGAGACATGCAAATGACGACTTGATCATTGCATCTCAATGTGGGTCAGTCTGACTTGCTAAACTCTTTAGCCAAGTCCGTGAACGTTGGAATGGCATCACCATGCCCATGACAAGTGGAACCATGTCATCAGCCAACACTCACATTAGTCTAGGGTGTGTGTCCAGCACAACCTAAATGACCAAGGACAATCTAGTATGAACAACATGAATATATAGTTCCACAATCGAATCACATATTCAATGACATATATCAGATTTTCAAAACAAGGACAACTTAATAACTTTATGAATACAGTGGGAATTACATCATACATGATTGCCTCTAGGGCATATTCCCAACAGTTGAACGTGGGTCACTCCCGGTGTCCGCATTTTGACACACGACATATGGTGCACCAGGTAGGGGGCGCACGAGCTTCTGCACTATCTGCGAAGATGTTCTGCTTCCATGGAGTTGTCACGAGGAAGATCGGCGGTCCGAGGGTCAGCCCTCGGAAGTTCACATCGACAACCCCCCGCCATTGGATGTCCCAGTGGACGTGGTAGGCGAGCACCCCTAGATCTGGGCGATCAAGGGGTTGAGGTTTTCGGCCGTTCTAGGGAAGAAGGAGCACTGGCGGCTATGCTAACCCTGTTGCGCAACCCTCCCCCGACGACGGAAGACGACGCGCCATCCCAGTCATGGCTTGAAGGACTCATCGCCATGGCAGACTACATTCTGCGATGCCATGGTGTCGTCCCGGTGGCCGGCGGGCGTCCATCCTCGTCTGGCGACGGATCCGCCCCACGGGTTGCACCTCCAGAGGGATCTGAGCCTGACCCTGGCAGGGGCCAACAACCGAGAAGACGTCGTCGCCCACGACAGAGGGGTGGCCCGCGCGGCCCCTCCGGGTTTGGTGACAATGCATCGACCCCACCTCCGGCTACCCTCGATGATGTTTGTCGTTTGGTCCGGGGGTGTGGGGAATCCCTCCACCTGATCGCGGAGCGCTTTCGTCGCATGGCGTGCCGGGTGCCCACAGCCCGAGAAGACACCATCGTCCTCATCTTCATGGGTGGCACCCGACACCCATTTTTGGAGGAAGAACTGCAGGCCAAGGTCGTATGGTACACGGAGGACCTATGGAAGATCCTGGAATGGCACGCGCTGGAGGAAGACACATGTGCACCGACCGAGACATCGTCTAACTCTTCCGAGTCCGAGTTGTTCCCCGGATGCGACTGCGACCGAGAAGACGTTGGAGATGGGAGCCATCCCCCTGCCGATGGGGACTGCAACATGCCGATGCCCAAAGCTCATGAACCAGTGCTGGAGTCAAGCCCCCCCACCTGCCTCCCGAAAGGAGACAGGGTGCGGAGGGTGCGCGTAGAAGACCCTTCTGACTGCCAGTGCCCGGTGGACCTACGGTTATAGGTGGCAGCGGTAGGGCCCGGGGGGAAAACCCGTGATCGGGAATGGGGCCCTGCTCCACCCATCAACAACTTGATAGTTGGGTGAGTAGGACCGAGACCCACTTCTTCGTCAAAGGAAGGACCTCCAGCACCCGAGACCTCCTTTCGGTTGTTGAAATAGCCAGTTGTGGCCACATCGGGCTATCTCAGTACCAAAAGGACTTCGGGGAGAGTAGCCCCTGGGCGACTTCCCCCACCCACGAGAGGCACGTGTGGAATCGTCTTCTCCTACCCGCTAGCGACGGCCGGCTAGGGAACCAGGATTGGGAAGTGTGCCTATCTTCCGTGAGATTCCAGCAGATCACACCTAGTACCATCCTCGGGGACGCGGCCACAAGGCGCAGGCAGAGCGGTCCCATCCCCGCAGCACAAATGCTCTAGCAGCATGTGTGTGTCCTTAGTGAGTTCGGGCAAGTCCCATTGTAATTTCCGCAACACATATGCTCTAGCAGCATGCGTGCGTCCTCAGCGTGGTCGGGCAAGCCCGTTGTAAATTCCGCAGCACAAATGCTCTAGCAGCATGTGTGCGTCCTCAGCGTGTTTGGGCAAGGCCCGTTGTAAATTCAGCACCGGTTTTGGGGGTTTCGGCCCCATAAAAAGATTGGCCAAACAAAGGAAATTTTTCTTGTTTTTTCGATTGGTCTTTCACTTTTTAGCCGGGCAGAAGTGTCTGGGCAGAACCGCCGGTGCACCCTGGGGGATTTTCCCGGGGTAGGGCGTCGTGCAAAGTATGCTTCTCTACCTTCATTTTTCACTAGGACATTTTGTTTTCGAAGAGTTTTTGTGGAGTCTCGTTTTTGGAAAAAAGCTGGCTTGAATCATGTTTTGGCAACATGAAGTTCAGAAAACTAAAGGAGCCCGGGGGATGGGGTGTGGTGTACCCTTGTGCAAGACACGCCTCGTGGCTTCAGATCGAGACTTCTCAATCCACCCCCGAGCACTTTTGGTTTCCCCCAGAGTTGGGCACCCGGGGTCTGTGCGGCCTCCACTCGAAAAAGTTGGGAGAACGTGACAGCCAGGACCTCTCCCTCAAGGACCGAGCAAGAGGCAAGCGTTCCAGGGAGAAAATGTTGTCCTTATCCATGTCACCTTCCTTTTTATTTTTAGTATAGTTTCTTACAAGGTAATCTAGGCCGCCGAGCCTTGGCCCGGCCTACCGGACTCCTGGGAGGTAGGAGGCCCTCGGGAGCTGGTGATCTGATCCCACATCTTCTACAGAGCACTGTGGAGGGCCGCGTTCCGCGCCCGTAGATCGTCCAGCGCCTCGGAATTTAATTTATGTTCTTGTTAAGAAATATTTTCAGGAAATAGTTAGCAATATTTTATCTACCGATAAGACGGAGCAAAGACAAGAAGTACCCACCTCTATGGACCTCCCTAGAAGCTGCACTAGGCTAGAGAGGCCGTCGTGGCGTAGGCGATACCAAAAAAGCCCCAGCAAGACTGGGATGTTCTGTGAAGGATGTGAGTGAGCAGGACGAAGCAAGCTGAATATGGACATCGGGTTCTCCAACCACCAGGAAGGCCAAGGAAGCAACTTGTCGTGGTAGTGTCACGGCAGATGCCATAGGATGGCTAAAGATGTGGGAACGATGGACGCTGGAGGTGTCCGGGGAGGGATCACGCGACGAGTAGCCGCGTGAGGTAAGATCCACACAACACAAACAACACGATGTACCCAGGTTCAGGGCCCTCGTGAGGAGGTAAAACCCCTACTCCTGCCTTTCTCTATGTATTATGATGTCTCTCCGAGTAGCCACAGTACAAATGGTGTCTCTACCGAGTAGCCTTTCTCTCCCCTCCGAGTAGAGCTAGGTCAAGAACTTAGGGTTTCTAGGGTTCACTATGAGCATGTGTGAGCGTCTCTCGCGCAGGAGGCGGCGGGGCACCTTATATACATGGTGCCCAGCCGGATACGTCCAAATCTAGACAAGTGTCGACATAGTGTGCACACCGTCCTTCTTCCGGGTACCCGCTGACAGCTTTGGTTCCTAATCTTGGCTGCTTCTGTAAAGTCGTTGGGCAAAACTAGGGGACAGACTGGTATCACTGTACCTAGGCACAGAGTAGGGCCCCCTTATCCTGCCACCGCCTGCTTCCATGCTGTCACTGTCAGGGAGACCGGCCCCATATGAACAGTAGTTAGAATGCTGCCAAGTACGGACCCAGGATACGCGGGATCCTGTGTCAGAACGGCTCCTTTGACTTTCTGGCCCGAGTAGGTTCCCGCCAATGGTTCCTGCCAATTGTACTCGGGCCAAACCTTCTACTCGAAAGGATAGAACTTGATTGATATCTCCTTCTGGTCATCTTGAGGTGAGACCGAGTAGCAGTCGACCGGGTACCGAGTACCAGGTAGTCGGCTACTCGACCAAACCTCTCTTCTGTAAGCTGCCTTTACCACCTGTCTTTACCCTACTCGGGGGTAACCCCCCGACAGCAGTCCCCGAAGCTGGTTGAGTCTTGCGAACTTGTTCACTAGGCTCTGCCAGCTTAAATCCAGCCTTTGCATCTCAACCCTTGAACCTCAAGATGCCGAGTAGAACCTCCGAGTAGCTATCTGGAAAGTACCTTGAGTTTCCTCTCTTCCGAGTAGCACTTGCTTTCTACTCTGTAACCGAGTAAAAAGACTTAGAGAAATTTCTTAGATTGAGCCTCTGCGGCACAGAGCACAATCCAGCCCTTCGCGCAGCAACTGCACACGTGTCAAGCATCCACGACCTTGTCGTTTCGTTGCCCAGGACACGACCTGCCACGCGTCCAGTTTTCACGCAGTGGGCCCACCGGCCGTCATGTCCCATCAAGTGTAGTTATAGGCCACGATTCGGTGGTGGGATCAACTGTGGCCATTACGCGCGCAACCGGCGCTTGTGTGCGTTTCTAGCCGGCCACAGGATCCACCACACGCCACAATCGATCCCACTCCCACGACGGTAACGGTAAACTCGCGGAGGAGATATAAATACCCCCGCCGGTAACTTCCTTTTCCCCTTCCCTTGCACTATTCCTTCTTCGTCTCCTGCTCTTCTCCGCCACCGAGCTTTCCGCCGCCGCGCACGCTCTTGCGCCGCCGCGGACTCAATCCCCCAACCAACTCCTTCGATTTCTTCCACTTTCCCTACTCGCCACCATGGCCAAAGCTGGCTGGGCCGGCTCCTCCGTCACCGCGGAAGATTGCGCCTGGCTCGTCAATACCAGGCGAGTTCCTCCCGGCGTGGAGTGTCGGGCGCCAGACGGTGAACTCGTGCCGTCCCCGCGGGAAGGAGAGCGCGTCGTCTTCCTGTCGCATTTTGAGCGCGGGTTCGGATTGCCCGCCTCCGATTTCCTGCGGAAGTTCCTCAATCACTTCGGCATCCAGATGCATCATCTGCCCCCCAATGCAGTCGTCTTCCTCGCCTACCACGCCGTGGTCTGCGAGGCCTTCCTCGGCATCCGGCCCACGTGGGAGACATGGCTCAGGTACTTCCACTTGCGCCAGCAATCCACCGGGAAGAAGGACTCCGCGGGCGTCGCCCGCGCCACCGACACCGGCTGCGCCATGATGGTGCAGCGGTCCGGGACGAACCACCCCCGCATCAAGGGGCTGGACTCCGTCAAGCTGTGGCAGAAGACGTTCCTCTACGTCAGGAACGTTGCCGCCGCGGAAGGAGCCCCGGTGAACGATCGAATCAACTTGCCCGTATGGAGCAACCGCGCTCCGATCGGGATGTACTGGAAGGATAAGCCCGTCAATGACGATGACGCCATCGAGATGGAGAATAGACTCGGCTGGCTGAAGGCGCAGGGCCTCAAGAACGACGATCCGGTGGCTTGCTGGATCCAGCGCCGAGTGCTGCCCTTGCAGGAGCGCTGCCATCTCATGTGTTACATGGGAGGCCCCTGCGACTGCACCAGGACAACCACCATCGAGATCGACAACATCGATGTTCCCTGGCACGCAAGGAACATCTTGACGACAAACCTTGGCGACCACTGGCAATACGGGTTCGTCCCGTACAGCCGTACAAAGCCAATTGAGCGGGTACGCCTTTCTTACTCTGCTCTCTGCATACACTTTCCGAGTAGATAACTTCTCCTTCTTGCATCAACTAGCAATTGCCTTGCGTTCCGAGTAGGACATCTAGCCGAATCGCCTTAGGCTTAGTATGCTTCGTGCTTGCACGCCTTGCCGGATAGCCTACTCGAGAACGATTCTTAGGCTCGATGTGCTTTATACCTGCACGCCCTTCCGAGTAATACCTTCCAGCAAACATGCTTAGACTTAATATGCTTTGTGTTTGCACGCCTATCCGGGTAGAATGCTTAGTAAACTGCCTAGGCTTTGTGTGCTTTATACCGGCACGCCTATCCGAGTAGAATTCCTTCCTGGTACTCGGCTAGTCTGTGATCCTTCTCTGTTTTTCAGGTTCTCACTCGCCAGATAATCGAGAGCTGCGAGGTTTTTGAGGGCAACTGGTCTCCTGATCGTGAGGAGGACGATGTGCCCTCTCTCGATGCCGCAGAGCAGTCCAACCCCTCTCGCTCCCCCACTACT
Organism: Alopecurus myosuroides; assembly: GCA_028641055.1. Taxonomy (NCBI): domain Eukaryota; kingdom Viridiplantae; phylum Streptophyta; class Magnoliopsida; order Poales; family Poaceae; genus Alopecurus; species Alopecurus myosuroides. The sequence continues at coordinate 282,006,580 of CM054058.1, forward strand.
GACAAGCGCGACGCTCTCCGCACCTGGTCTGATGAAGACTTTGATGGTAACTACACTTTCATTCTGTTTGCTTCCGAGAAGCACCAGTCCCTCGTTTGCTGTTTCTGATTCTTTCCTCTTTTCTCTTGGATTCTCAGATGAAGTTGCCGCGGACAAGGACGACGAGGACGAAGACGAGAACGAGGGCGATGCGCCCCTAGTCGTCAAGCCTCTGTCCGTCGCCGCTCCTGAGACCCGCAAACGGACTGGTAGCGGAGCACCAGCGCCTCCTGCCAAGAGGAAGAAGCCCGCCGAGAAGAAGGTGGTCGTGAAGAGGTCCAGACGAGAGCTCAAGTGCACCACCGCGTAAGCCCTCTTCTCGGTCGCCTCCCTTCTCGCGCTGTGCTTTTTTCCCCAATCTTCTTCTAATTTGTGATTTCCCTTTCTCTGCAGACCTCCTATGGACGCGAACGCAGCTCTCGCGTCTGACCACACTAAGGAAAAATCAGTACCTCTGGTCAATCTGGATGATGATGAGGACGACACCGCCAACGCTGCTGCTGCCAATCCACAGACCGCCGATGCACAAGGAGCGGCGTCAGGACCAGCAGGACAGGACACTACCGTCCACGATGAGAGACCCCCTTCTCCTCCGGCTAGCAATGCCGAGGAGAATCAAGATCAAGAGATGCAAGACAACGCCGCCGACGAGCGGCCAGAAGCAGAGCAAGAGCAGCCCGCCACAGGGGCTGCTGCACAAGAGAGCCTCGCTGCCGAGCAGCGAGTAGAAGACACCACCGCCGCGGATGCCACCATAACTGACGCTTACCCATTGAGCAGCGTGCAACCGGGCGTGACACCGAGTAGCGCCCAGCCAGGAGCTGCACAGGGCGATGGATCTGCGGCACCACCAACTGCGCAAGGCCCTACACCACCAACTGCGCAAGGCCCTACACCACCAACTGCGCAAGGCCCTACACCGCCAACTTCCTCCTCGTCGCCGCAGAGTAAGGATGCATCCAGCCCTCCTGCCGGGCGAGTAACCAGGCAACGAGCCCTGGATGCTCTGAAGGATGAGGTTGACAGAAGGGCGGCCGAGAAGGAAACTGCTGAGAAGGCCAAGGCCGAGAAAGAAACTGCTGATAAGGAAGCTGTTGAGAAGGCCAAGGCTGAGCAAAAGAAAGCCAGGGCTGAGCAGAAGAAGGCCGAGAAGCAAGCTGCCGAGAAGACAGTCGCCGAGAAGGCGAAGGCCAAGACTGACGGGAAGAAGACTGAGGATCCCGAGAAGCAGAGGGTTGAGAAAGAGCAAACGAAGAAGCGGGCCAGAGACCAGAGTACATCCTCAGGCGGAGCGCTCGTGATCCACGAGTCCGGCCCGATTCCTGCTGCGCTCTCTGCAGATGCTCGCGCTGCTGGCCAGCCTTGCTACCCGGAGTACATGATTGAGGTTAGCCATCAGCACTCCATCGGCTTCCCTCCCAAGGACAAAGCTTTAGCTATCCAGAGGGGAAGGAAGGTTGTGGCCATGAACTCCCCTCCTCCAGATCCAAGCCAACACCAGTCTGTCAACATTGCTTCTCGTGGAGTCCAAGACAGACCAATAACTTCCAAGGGTCTTGAACAGGTATTGGACACCGTTGGCCACATCAACGCCAGGTGGGACAGCAGGGTTCTCGGGGAGGAGAAATGGCACGGCCTGACCCTTGGCGGCATCGACCACATGCGCGTGGATTGGAACAAGGTCGATCTGGGACACAAGCCCATGTCCGTCTCCACCGAGACCGCAACCCTCGCAGCCAAGATGTTCCTGCATCGCAAGAACGCCGAAGACATCGAGCAGTCCTATGCAATAAGTCCTTCTTGCCTTTTCCGAGTTGACATTTCTTCTCTTCTATTCGCCTTCCTTCTTCCTTACCATCACCCCCAGTCCCCGAGATTCGGGTCGAGTAGACGGATACTCTCCGAGTAGCCTCCTACTCGGGCTGAATCTTCTCTGCTTTGCCTAACTCATTTTCTTCTCGTTTCTCAGGATAGCGTTCTTAAGCGGACCCACTTATACCGCATTCTTCTCTGGAACCATTCCATCGCCAGGAGGCGAATTGCTGCATTAGAGAAGGAAAAGGCAGTTGCTGAGGCAGCCAGCAAGAATGCCAACGACAGCACCCAGCAGCTGGCTGAAGTACAAGGTACGCTTTTAGCTACGCGGTTTCTGTGTTTTATGTTTACGCCCGCTTCTGCTTTCTTATGCGCTAACCTTTCCTTCTCTGCAGAAAAACTGAAGGCCTTAGCAGGCGAACATGAGAAGTGCCGCAGCTTCGTGGAGAACTCCGAGGCCACCATAAAAAGGCTAGAAGGTAAGTTTGTTGTTTACTCGGTACGATCTTGAATCTGTTTCTTCTCTGCTCCTCTGCTAACCTTATCTATCTCTTCGCAGAAGATCACAAGTTGTTTGCTGAGGCACACCAAGATTGTGTCAAGCCAGCAGAGGTGCAGAAGCAGCTGTCCGACCAGGCCGTTGAGCTGGTGAAGGACCACACCACGGAGACCGAGAAGCTGCAACTCCAGTTGCAAAAGGCACTCCAGGATGCCGTCAAGATTGGCGCCGAGAGGGACAAAGCAATCGCCGAGAAGGCCAAGGCCGAGACCACTTTCAGAGCCAAGGAGAGGGCCCTTGAGCAGGAATGCGAAACCTTAAAGAAGACCAACGCTGATCTCTTTGCTCAGATGGATAGCTTGCGCCTGATCCAAGAGAAGCACATTTCTAACGAGGAGTCCTGGAAGACCCAGCTGCAGCGGCTGCGCAACGAACTGTCCGGTAAGTCCTTTCTTCGCTGCTTCTTTTCTTCTCGGTCGTATTTCTTCTCGGTTTTCCTCTACTCGGTTCTTCTCTTCCCGGTTTTGAAGTTACCACATTCTATTTCAGAGATCTGGCCTCATCTTGACTCCCCTTCTGCGCCTACGGTGGCCAAGGCCCAAGCAGCTCGCCTTGCAAAAGGTGAGGCAGCAGATACCAGAGCCGAGATTGAGGACAGCTTGCTGGTGCTCAAAGGCTATTTCGAACAGCTAGCTGGCGTCGGAACTGACTTGGTGCACGAGGGCTTTGAGCTCCACAGGCTGTTTTGGCCTCATGATCTTCAGCCAACCACCATGAAGGGCCTAGCCTTCAAGCTGAAGAATGTGAAGAAGGAGTTGAAGAAGTGGCGTGCTTCGGGAGCCCGGGCCGGTGCGGACGTGATGCTCCTCTGCATAGCATCCTGGTACGAAAACCTCAACATGCAGCTCATCCGCGGGAAGCGCAATAATTCCAAGTGGGAGGTAGATCCCGACTGCGTGGCCACACGCAAGCAGATCGCCTACGAGGTCGCGGAGTGCGCTGAGACGGAGACCTTCATCGAGGGCCTCCCCGAGCCCGACACCGAGTACGAAGAGGAAGAGGAAGAGGACGACGAAGTAGAATCCGACTTGGAAGGCCTCTTCGAATCTCCTGAGGGCAAGGCCGGGAAGGGGAAGAACGTCGCCGTCGCGAGTAGCGATGAGGACGAGTACGCCCACATCGACACCGCCGCACTCGACTTTGGCACCTCCTCGGGTGCTGCTCTCGACGACACGGTGCCCCCTCCTGGCCAGGCTTCAGGCTCCTCTTCGGCTCCAGGACTCGTCTCGGTGGCCACGGCCACTTCTGAGCAGGCGGCCACCCAGGATGATGCCGAGATGAAGGAATCCGCCACCGTCCAGACGGAAGCGGATGCCACCCATGCCAGCACCGAAGAAACAGCTGCCACGACCGCCACCGAAGAAGCCGCTGCCAAGACCGTCGCCGAAGAGACAGCAGCCAAGGCCAGCGCCGAGAACACTGCCTCCTCATCTTGAAGCAACCTGCATTCTCTTTCAACTCGAACACTTATCAGATCCCCGGGATGCCGGGAGCAGATGTAATAGACTATCTTTGTTTTGCTTGCTACTCAGTTTTTATGCCCACTCTTGTTTATTTCGACATTAATCAATTTGAACGACGCTGGCTTAATGCCGAGTTGCGTTTCCATGCGAGTCCCCGAGTTGCATTTCTTATTCACCCTATCTTTTCATCTCTGCTCTACCTGCGACTTGTCGCTTTTTTGGTATTCGAGTCACAAGAATCAAGTAGTAGGGCTGCAAATACTTAGCCGCTAGAAACAATCATGGTAACGCAGCCCACCACTTAGCCGAGAAGACGAAAACAGGGAATAAAAGTGACCAACAATCTACTCGGTTCCTGCACTCTTTCTTCCTTAGCGATTTTCGTGTGCTCATTGACCTTTTGCTTGTTCTCTTGCTTGCCATGAAGCCGGGTTTCGGACAGCAGCAGAGTCGAAGAGTTGGCATATAGGTTTAAACACACTACTCAATGCACTTATGAGTTCTGAAGTGGAGCAACCGAATAGACAAAGGATCAAGCCGAGTAAAAACACTTAGAGCAATTTTGGACGAGGGCAGTCCCCGAGAACAATTTCAGATTGCAGAGTAGAATTTCAACTCGGATAAGAGGGTACATACACATCTTTTGCTTACGAATGAAAACGACGAAGTAGAGCTACATTCCAAGGGCGCTTGGTTTCCTCTCCAGCTTTATCTGCCCTGTTCGCCTGCGATGGGCGCACATCTACAAGGTAGTACGCATCATTGTGCAGCGCTTTGCTCACAATGAAAGGCCCTTCCCAAGGAGGAGACAACTTGTGCATCCCGGCTGTGCGCTGCACCAGCCTAAGGACCATGTCTCCTTCTCGGAAAACCCTTGGGTTCACCTTTCGGCTATGATAACGCCGCAGGTTTTGCTGGTAGATAGCCGAACGTGACAGAGTCAGCTCTCTTGCTTCTTCAAGCAGGTCAACGTCGTCTTCTCGAGCTTCTCTCGCCTCCACCTCAGTGTAGAGGGCTACTCGGGGGGAGTCATGCTCTAAGTCTATTGGCAACACGGCCTCAGCCCCGTATACCAAGAAGAATGGCGTGTAGCCGGTTGACCGGTTAGGGGTAGTCCTTAGACTCCACAACACCGCTTGCAACTCTTCTAGCCAACACCCAGGTGTTTTCAGCAGTGGCTCAATCAGCCTTGGCTTGATGCCTGCCAGTACCATTCCATTGGCTCTCTCAACTTGCCCATTGGAGGCAGGGTGCGCGACTGACGCAACGTCTAGTCGGATATGCTTATCTCTGCAGAATCGCACCATTGCCCCCTCTGCAAAGTTGGTGCCGTTGTCGGTGATGATACTGTGCGGGTAGCCATATCTCATGATCACATCCTTCACGAACTTCACAGCTGTGACCCCATCGCACTTCCGAATAGGTTTCACCTCGATCCACTTGGTGAACTTGTCCACCATGACCAAGATATGTGTCATATTGCCTTTAGCCGGCTTGAAGGGACCAACCATATCCAAGCACCAAACAGCAAATGGCCATGTGATAGGAATTGTCTTCAACTCGGAAGCAGGCATGTGAATCTTACTTGCGAACCTCTGGCATCCGTTGCACTTCCTCACAATATCTTCAGCTTGCTGCAGTGCAGTGAGCCAGTAGAAGCCATGCCGAAAAGCTTTCTTGACCAATGCCCGAGAAGAGGCGTGATGCCCACATTCCCCTTGATGTATCTCCACCAGGATTTCTTCTCCCTCTTCCGGGCTCACACAGCGTTGCAGCACACCAGTGGCACTTCTCTTGTGCAGCACATCTCGGACTATGGTGTAGCCCTTGGACCTTCTCTGAATCTGCCTCGCAGTCACCTCATCTTCAGGTAAAGTGCCGTCCCTTAGAAAGGATAATATGGGCATAGCCCAACTCGGTGTCTCCCGTATGGGAAACACTGGTTCGTCCAGTTCCATTGGGACAGGCTCTGGCGGTTGCACAGGAGGAGTAGGAGCGCTTCTCTGCAGCCCAGACCGATTGGCGAGAACTTCTTCAATGAATGCGACAGCCTCTGGGTTGAGGGCGGCAGTCCCCGAGTACGGAGTGGCAGTCCCCGAGTAGGGAGTGGCAGTCCCCGAGTAAGGAGTGGCAGTCCCCGAGTAGAGGACGGCAGTCCCCGGGTTCCCTGCAGCACTCTCCCAGTCAATCTCCATTGGGTCAGATTCTTCACTTGGCAGAGAAGGAACAAAGATGGATTCCGAGTTGGGGGAAGGCTTGATGGATGGCTTCCTCAAATGCTCCAAGGCAATCCCTGCCGGGATGGACTGCCGAGAGGATCCCAACTTGGATAGCTCGTCTGCTGCTTCGTTCTCTGCTCGGTGAATGTGCTGGAACTCATAGCCTTCGAAAAACCCAGTCATTGACTGCACCAAGAAACGATACGATGCCATGTTGGCATCCAAAGCATCCCAGGTACCCGAGACTTGCTGCACCACCAGATCTGAATCACCATAGCATATAATGCGCTGCACGCCAACCTCCTTTGCTACTCGCAAACCATGCACCACTGCCTCGTACTCGGCTACATTGTTGGATGCCTTGAAATGAATCTGCAGCACGTACTTGAGTTGATCCCGCTTGGGTGATGTAAGCACAACGCCAGCACCAAGGCCTTCTTTCACCTTTGAGCCATCAAAGTGCATTTTCCAATAGTTGGAAACTGGAGCAGGAGGTTCATATTGCATCTCGGCCCAGTCCACAAGAAATTCCGCCAGGACCTGAGACTTGATTGCTTCTCTTCTCGCATACGCGGGAGCGTACGCGGCTAGCTCAATCGCCCACTTGGCTACTCTGCCACTCGCCTCCTTGTTTCCCATGATATCCGAGATGGGAGCAGAGCTCACAACAGTGACGGGGTGCTCCTGGAAGTAATGTTTCAGCTTCCTGGCGCCCAGGTACACACCATATGTCATCTTCTGGTAGTGCGGATAGTTTTGCTTGGAACTGGACAGCACTTCACTGAGATAATAGACTGGGCGCTGCACACTCTTGCCTTCTTCTTCTCGCTCCACCACTATCACCACGCTGACTACTCGGTTAGTCGCAGCAATGTACAACAGCATAGGCTCCTTGGGTAGCGGACTAGCCAAGACGGGAGCGCTAGCCAGCATTGCTTTTAGCTCATTGAATGCCACATCCGCTTGCGGAGTCCAGACGAACTTGTCACTTTTCTTCATCAGCTGATATAGAGGCAGAGCCTTCTCGCCCATTCGGCCCAGAAAACGGCTCAGAGATGCCAGACAACCCGTGAACTTCTGCACGTCCTTCAATGATCTCGGCAAAGACATGCTCTCAATAGCTTTTATCTTAGAAGGATTGGCTTCAATGCCCCGACTAGAAACCAGAAAACCGAGTAGCTTTCCAGCTGGTACACCAAAGGTGCACTTACTCGGATTCAGTTTCATTTTGTACTTGCGTAGGTTAGCAAAGGTTTCCTCCAGGTCGGCAAGCAGAGTATGTGTTTTATTCGTTTTGATGACAATGTCATCTACGTACACCTGCACATTCTTGCCGAGCTGGTCGTGCAAGCATTTCTGCATGCATCTCTGATAGGTTGCACCCGCATTCCTCAAGCCAAAACACATGACACGATAGCAATAAGCCCCGTACGGGGTAATGAAAGCAGTCTTTATTTGATCAGCAGGATTGAGTGCAATCTGGTGGAAACCAGAGTAGGCATCTATGAAAGACAACAGTTCACAACCAGCAGTGGAATCGATCACCTGATCGATGCGAGGTAGTGGGAAAGGATCCTTGGGGCATGCCTTGTTCAAGTCGGTGTAGTCGACACACATGCGCCATGCAGTGGCAGCCTTGGGATCTTCCTTTTTCTTCTCGACCATGACCGGGTTGGCCAACCAATCCGGGTGCAGCACTTCCATGATGAAGTTACTTATCAGCAGCTTGGTGATCTGATCATCGATGGCCTTCCTTCTCTCATCTCCGAAACGGCGCAAAGCCTGCTTCACGGGCTTGGCGTCAGGACGCACATGCAAAGAGTGCTCAACCAACTCCCTCGGGACTCCTGGTAGATCTTCATTGGTCCAGGCAAACACATCCCGATTCTCACGGAGGAAGTGGATGAGCGCGCTTTCCTATTTCTCCGCCAACCCGGAACCAATGATGGCCACGCGCTCCGGGAACTCGGGGTCAACCTGGACTGTCTTGGTCTCTTTGGCAGCTTGGAAAGCAGTACCATGCTGGGTACTCGGCACACCTTGTGGGCCAGCTTGTGCGGACTGAGCCATGGCCACCACCTCGTACATCTTCTTCTTCTCGGCAGCAATCACCATCGATTCCGCCAGCTGGGAGCTAGCAGAGGCACACTCCATGGACTTCTTGTAATCTCCCGAGATGGTGATGATGCCATTGGGACCAGGGATCTTCATCTTCAGATAAGCCACATGTGTAGAGGCCATGAACTTGCTCAGAGCAGGCCTGCCGAGTAGAGCATGATAGGGGCTCTGATGATCCACCACTTCAAACTGCAGGCGCTCTGTGCGGCAGTTCTCCCGAGTGCCGAATAGCACATCGATCCACACTCGGCCAATCGGATTGCACGAGATCCCGGGCACAATGCCATGGAAGGTGGTCTTGCTGGGCAGTGTAACATCCAAGTATGAAAACATCCCTTAGTGGTTCAATTTCTTGTTTATTTTCAAGCAATGCATCATGTCATCATCTCATTGCATTTGTTTTATTTATGTTTGCATTGTTTTCATATTGAATCCACCTTGTTTTCACACTTGTCTGTTACAATCTTTCAAACAAAGAATTGCAAAACAAAAACCTTTCATTGTTTTCCAAATAATTCATTGTTGTTCAACTATTAAATTGTTGCTTCAAATCTTTCACTTAATTCCACCACTTAAATTCAAATCATTCCCAAGTTTCAAATCAATACCTTTGTAAACCATAACAACTCACCAACTTCCTTCCCTCTCTTTTTCATCCAAAAACCCTAGGGGGTGACCCTATCCAATGCATGTTTTCTTAACAGGTTTTATTAAACTCAAATACCTCTATTATGATTTCAAACACCAACTACTATTTTAAAATTTAATTTTTGAAAACCAAAGTTGGAATGTGGTTTCTATTTACCTAAAAAGCTTAACTAAATTTTTCTGGATTTTTCTTTAACCAAAACCTTAACAAATTACTCCACAAACTGATTCAGCAAAAAAAAATAAAACAGAAAAGAATAAAAGCAGCTAACCTAGCGCGCGCGCAGCAGCTAAGCAAGCCCAGCCCACTAGCCTACGCGCGCGCAGCAAGCCCAGCCCGCTCTCCTTCCACTTACCCCTTCGCCGCGCGCCAAGATTCGTGCAACTCTAATCGCCTTCGTCTTCCCCCCGTACGGCGCCCATCGGGCCACTCCACGTCGGAGTACGGCCGTCCCCGACGGCCAGGAGACGTTCCTCTCCCCTATAAGTAGCCTAGGGCAGCTCGCCAGCTACCCTAGAACCTAGGTTATCCGTCCCCTTCCTCGGATCCGCCGCCACCCGCTCCATCTCGCCGGAATTCCTCGCTCCCCCTCTCTGTTTTCCATCGCCGGCGCCAATCCTCTGAAGATCGCCATGGCCTCGCCACCCTCGACTCCCTCCTAACTACCAAAACCCTGGAATCAGTTCGCCGCTCTCCCCTCTACCCGTTGAACATCTCATCCCCACCGGTAAGCCGCTATTTCGCCGCCGCGGTCCTCTCTTTTCTCCGGCCACCGTGGCGCCTTTGCCTGAACCCGAGCTGATCATCTCCGTTGCAGAGCACCTCGACCGCGTTCGTTTGCTGAAAACGCTCCGCCGCGTCAACCTCAAGCTCCTGGACACCGCCGCGGGCACGGAGAGCAACCACAACCACGCCGCCGTCCCCGTCGCTGCCGCGGCATCCACCTCGACGGCGTTCCACGTCTGATCTCCCCGCGGTGAGCCTCCACCGTGACTCCTCCTCCTCCCTGCATCCTCTCCACCCATCCGTGTACGTTCTGCACGCGTCCACGCAACCCCAGTGGGTCTCGCGGCGTTGCTCTCCCGCGGGAATCGCCGCCGGCGACAGTTCTGTCAGGTTCAGTTCAGGCATCGCGTGCAGTTTCAGTAAACTGCAAAGTGGTAACCTTTAACCACCTTGCGCGTCTGTATCTGTCAAACGCAGCGCGACAGCGCAGTTGGTTCAGTCGAGCGCGCGCGAGGGAGAGGTGCTGGGTTCGAACCCCAGCACCCGCGATTAATCCCCACCTTTTTGCTCTCCCTCTGACAGCCGTGGCCCACGCTGCAGTGACAGCCACGGCCACGCCAGCACGCACTCGTCCACGCTGGCCGCAGGGGCCACGGGGCAGTGGCTGGTGTGCAGATCCAGTGCGTATCAAAAGAATTAAAATAAATCTGTTTAAAATTTCTATTTCTCTTTTAAATAACAGATTTGAATATAAACTTCTAAATTCCATATCTTTTGTTTTATAAACCTAATAAACACAAACTTGATATCTATTCTGATCCAAATTTTGTACTCTTTCCAAATATTCAATTTGTGTTCTGTTTTGAATATTCAAAATGCAATTTAAATTCAAATTCAAATAATTCAAATGCCATTTGTAATAATTCATAACTAATTATTCTTAAGTCCAAATAATTCAAATAAAATATGTTTCTCACACCTTTTTGAATACTCTATTCAAATATAAAATTTGTTTTCTGGTTTGAATAATTTAAATTGCCTAAACTATTTAAATCTTGTTTAATTCAATTAAAAATTGTTTAAAATTGTTTAATTCATAAATAATTAATCCTAAGTCCAATTTCAAAATGTGAAACATGTAATCCAACTAAAATTTGATAACCTTTCCAAATATAAAATTTGTAAATTGTTTTGCACCCTTTAAATTGGTGATAACAACTTCTACTTGTGTGCCATGTTTAAGTAACCAACTTTCCAAACTAATAAATGCTTTTCTAAATTGTTAACTATCATTCCAATTGCATTTAATTTTGTTATCTTATTGTTCCTCATCATGCATGCATCATACTAAGTCACTTACACATGATGCTTAGTGATAGAACAATTAATTCAACTCTAAAGCATGGGCTTCCATATGCAACCTTTGCATATGGAATCCATTTAAACTTGTGTCTCATCTCAACTAGTTTAGTTTGGTGCATCTATTAAACATGACATGCATCATCCAATGTTTGTGCACCTATGACATGTATTGATTGCCCGTCTTCCTTCGTTGTTGTTTTTGCTTCTTCTCGATTAGACGACGACGTTGGTACCGACGAGCCTTACGACACCACTACTCAGGACCTAGCCCAGTACGAGGCTGAGCTGCCAGGCAAGTTATCACTCACATGAATCATCGAGTTCCTTTCCACACTTGTTGTCGATACTATCCTTTTGTCTACTATTGCTAGCCCTATGTATCGTTGCTTGTTCTCCGAACCTATCACATGATTCCCTGAACCAATGATATTGCCTCACCTCCATACCTACAGCCTTTGTTTGTGCCTTAGTATTATCTAGCATGCTTAGGGTTGCTTTTACTCGAGTCTGTTGTCGGTTACTACTGTTACTATCTTATTATCTGGTACCGGGGCTCGTTATTAATCAATCAATCCTGTTAATTGCTAATGGTAATAATAATTTGATGATAAGGCACCGGCAGGAGGCCCATGAGTGGTTTTGGAGCCTGCTAGTGTCGACCCTAATAGGAAAAGGGTCTTGTCTACTGATCCATGATGAGCGCACTACCCGCATTTGGGAAGCGAGTATGGGCGCCCCCCTCAACTTGACCTGATTCGCATCTCGTCCAAATCGCCTCATTTAGTTCGTGCTTTCTATTTGCCGCATGCATGTTTTTGCGAGCCCAGCGCAGGGTGGAACTTTTGTAGTCGGCATATAGGGGGACACGTTCTTAGAGTGCTATGAGGGTCCATTTTCTTCTGGGCTCGATTAGCCGTGCGCCCAAGGTGCTTTGGGCTTGATGCGAAGAATGGTTGGTTGTGTAGAGTACCCCGCTTGGTGGAAGTGCATTTCCATCTGGCGGGTTATTCTTGAGTGTACGGCCAAATTGGTGCAACCCTGCAGGGATAATCTTCTCGAGAAGCCGTGTTTTCCGCGGTTATGGATTACTTGGTGAAAGTACTGGCTAACAAGTACTCAGGACAACTTCAACATAATGATCAATCATGTTTCACCCAATGCTTAATAACCTGACTAGTAATAGGTTATTCACACAATAACTTGATTCACCTTATTACAATTGTGTGAGTTATCCTCGGATTGCTTCTTTGGATAAGGGGCGAGATCCAGGATGGGTTTGGTTGAAGTTATCTTTCAGTTGGTTACAATCCTCGATCTTATCTTTTCTGTTAGCCGGAACTTGTAGTTATCTTCTGTAGTTGTTTAGAGCAGCCAGCAGCAACTTTTATATTACCCTTTTCTTCCGTTGATCCCAAGCATCAATGCTTGTGTTGACGGGTAACTCCTTGATGAACTGTGAGTCTTGCTTGCCAGTACTTGGATGTACTGACCCCGTTGGGGCTGTGGTTTACGCAGAGTACTACTACGACTACGATGCTTCCCAGGATGGCTACTTTGTGGAGTTCGACGAGTCTGCAGACGAGTAGTTAGCTGGACCAGGGCAGGATCCAGACCTACGTGGATGGGCTTCGCTTTTCTTTATTTTCTCCGGCTTCTTAAAGCCATGGATTTGTCTGTACTCAGACCCCTTTGATTGCTTCCGCTGTTGTAATGGATGATATGTTGGGACATGTGTCCTCTGGATGACTGTATTCGATATTTCTGCCTTAGTGAAGGCCAGTTGCACTTATTTCATTCTTTTGTGTCTTAGAGACATTCTGTGCTATCATTCGTACCAAACTGTTGACGTACCGTGCGTGTTTGATTATGAAGTACGTCGACAGTAGTGCCTTTAGGTTCCTAGCGGATAGTTTACTTCGACGGTGGAAGCAGGGCTTGTGTTGTCGCGCATAAGCGCAGGCCTACCAGGAAGCTGGGACGTGGGAGCATGTTTGCCCCATAATCCAAGCACCTGACTTCCAGTTCGTGCGATGAGTATCCTCTAGAAACCCAGGGTGCGACAAATGGTATCAGAGCCTGTCTGCCTGTAGGATCCCTTTTTACTGGTCGCAGTTGAGTCTAGAAACTATTTTGTAGCTATATAGGAAAAATGAAACGTGAGAGTAGGAATTCTGCCATTTTTCTTCTTTCCCCACCCACCCACCCTTTTCTGGTAAGGAAGTGCAACGTTGTTTTCTGTTCTCACCTAAACTTTCAAGTTAGGATTTCACGAGTTTTGGGTTCCCTGTAGTACCTCAGGACTTTTTGGTCTCGTTTTCCCGATGTTGCTTCAATATCATGTTCTTTTCAACATCCTTTTCGTCCATTGAACCTTGTTGTTGTTTTCCACATCCTTTTCCTTCTACCGGAGTCTAATCAAAACCTTCCAAATAATCTGCAGATGGGTCTCAGCTACTACCCGCAGGTGGTTCGCATGACTCGCTGTGAGAGCACCGCCGGTTTTCCGGAGTTGCTGAGAGACATGGTTACCTATCTGGGGTTCCGTTGGGCACCAGAGTACCAGGTCTACGAGCACCAGCGAGAGTTTGACCAGACTTGCTACCGGGCTATCGTCTACATTCTGTCGGATGATGGCAGGAGCATTGCACACCAGTACGAGGCAGTAGGGTCCACAGTGGATATGGCAGTGCAGCAGGCAGCGTACGTGAGTATCACCGTTCTCCGTGCTGACTACTGGGGGTTTGATAAGTCCAGTTTTCGTCACATCCCCCGTGGTTACATCACGGCAGCGGGAGTTCACTTCACTTCCACCGCGACATGGATACCTACGAGACTGATAGCTCCAGGCTCCAGATCACTGCCCAGTTCGCTAGTCACAGTGATGTCGTTGCTTCCGCACTTTCTCAGGAGTTAGCCTCAGTCAGGGAGCAGCTCCACCTTGCTCTCACTCGTCTGGCGACGTACACCACAGACTTTGTTGGAGACGAGCACTTCGCACGTGTCGTTCAGCCAGCTGGTCTTCCGTTGCCAGATGCTGGAGGTTACGAGCCGATCAGAGGCCCACTTCTCGACCTCGGAGCTGGTTACACAGGGATTCCCCGCTATGGAGCACAGGGAGAGGACGCTTTCTACTTCACCACACCGAGAGTTGCTCTCAGAGCAGTTCCTATCTACATGGATCGTCGTGATACCTACTTCCGTGGGATTCCTCCTCACCGTATCTCTCGTCGTACTACTCACCGCCGTCCTGCGTGATGAGCATGGGAGTACCGTTGTATCCATTACTAGCTGTGTCTAGTTTATCCTTTCGTTTTCGAACCATGTGTTGGTCTGTTGGATATTCTGATGTATTTGAACATGTGATGATGTACCTGTTGGTTATCTATTCATGCGTCGGAATAATCTATCTTTCGGTTACCAAGTCTATCCTTTTCTGTTGTTGTGCTAAAATGAATTTCTGTTCAGGATGCCTCCAACCAGGAACAACCCGCCTCCGCCACCACCAATGGGGGAACTGTTGGCTCAGATGACCCAAGTGGTGACACAGATGGCCCAGATCCAGGCTAACCAGCAACACAACCAGAATGCTCCAAGGGTCACCATCAAGGACTTCCTCAGCTTGGGCCCAAAAGCTTTCGTGGCAACACGTGAGCCCCTGGATGCTGATGACTGGATCCGTGACGTAGCAAGAGCTCTGGAGATTGCTCATGTTGCAGAAGAGGATAAGGTCAAGTACGCCACCTACCTACTGAAGGGTCAGGCAGCTACTTGGTGGGAGAACTACCAGGCCATGAGGGCTGGCTTTCCTATCAACTGGGGATGTTTCAAGGATGCCTTCCTGAAGCACCACATCCCGGATGGTCTCATGGAAAAGATGCGTGAGGAATTCTGCTCTCTCAGACAGGGCAAGCTGGACGTTCTCGGCTACCAGAACGAGTTCAATCGTCTCGCTCGGTACGCTGGTGACGAAGTGTTCACCGAAGCCAAGAAGATGGCAAGGTTCCGCCGAGGTTTTAACCCGGAACTGAAGTACGCTCTCACCAACATCAAGTGCAAGGACTTCGTGGAGCTTGTGAACATCGCGCTCAATGAGGAGAATGGGCGCAAGGCGTTCGAAGAGTCGCGCAAGCACTCGCGTGAGGGTGGTTCCTCCTCCAACATGACCACCCCTCCGCAGAAGCGCCGCATCTGGGTGCCAAATGGTGCTGTCACTCGGGCTCCAAATGCCCAAGCTTCTCCAGGCTTTGGTCCCCGCCCACCCAACCCATCTCAGATGCAGGGTCAGAGGTTCCCGATGGGGCAGCCAAGGCCGGGTCCTTCTCGTATCGTCACTTGCTACAAGTGCAAGGATACTGGACATTATGCTGATAAGTGCACTCAGAAGCAGCTACCCCTACCTCCTCGCCCCAACACCAACCAGGCTATGGTTCGTGCTCCTCCGGCTAAAGCCTTCAACTCCAACAATAGGCCTGTCGGGAGGAACGCGAGGGTGAACCATATCAAGGCCGACAAAGCCGAGGAAGCTGCTGACGTCGTTCTCGGTATATTACCCGTAAACTCTATTCCAGCTAAAGTGTTGTTTGATACTGGAGCATCGCATTCATTTGTGTCAAAGATTTTTGCAAAAGCATACAACCTAGTTCTGGTTCCGCTAAGCAATCAAATGACTGTTCACTCGCCGGGACCGCAAATGTTGACTTCCAAGATAAGCATGGACAATGAGATCCTAATTGGAGGTCGTGTATTCCTTGCTTCACTCATGTTGCTGGGAAATTCTGACATTGATGTCATTCTGGGTATGGATTGGTTGAAGACCCACAAAGCTAAAATTGACTGTGCTCAAAAGTCAATAACTCTCTCCCACACTTCAGGCCAGATAGTCTATTCTCCATATGGATCAACTTCTGTTCAGCTGTTCAGCCTCGATGCCAAACACCTTCCTGCAATTGAAAATGTTCCGGTGGTTTGTGAATTCCCTGACGTCTTTCCAGAAGAGTTGCCAGGGATGCCCCCGGACAGAGCAGTTGAGTTCGTGATCGAGCTTGAGCCAGGTACTGCTCCAATCTCTAAGCATCCATATAAGATAGCTCCTCCTGAACTGAAATTGTTGAAGGAGCAAATCGATATGTATATGGACAAAGGTTTCATTCAGCCTAGTTCCTCCGCTTGGGGTTGCCCAACTCTGTTTGTTGCCAAGAAGGATCAAACAAAAAGACTCGTGGTTGACTATCGTCCTCTCAACGAGAAAACCATCAAGAACAAGTATCCACTTCCTCGTATCGATGATCTTTTTGATCAACTTGCTGGAGCCTCAATATTCTCAAAGTTGGACTTGAGGATGGGTTACCATCAGATAAAGATCAGAAAGGAAGATATTCCTAAGACAGCTTTCACCACTCGTTACGGTCTATACGAGTACACCGTCATGTCCTTTGGTCTCACCAATGCACCGGCAACGTTCTCAAGACTCATGAATTCTGTCTTCCATGAATACCTCGACAAGTTCGTTGTGGTATATCTTGATGACATTCTAGTCTACTCAAAATCCGAGGAAGAGCATGGAGAACACCTTCGTCTCACTCTCATGAAACTTCGCGAGCATCGTCTGTATGCCAAGTTTTCCAAATGTGAGTTCTGGATTCCAGAAGTTGCATATCTTGGTCATATCATCTCTGCCAAGGGCATTGCCATTGATCCTGAAAAGGTTAAGGCAATTGTTGAATGGAAACCCCCTAAGACGGTGAAGCAAGTCAGAAGTTTTCTTGGCTTGGCTAGCTATTGCCGTCGTTTCGTCCAAAACTTTTCCAAGATTGCTAAACCTCTCACTGATCTCACAAAGAAGGACAAAAAGTTCGTTTGGACTCCACAATGTGATGAGAGTTTCAACCTCCTGAAGACTAAACTCACTTCCACACCTGTTCTAGTTGGCCCCGACACTACCAAACCTTTCCAGATATTCTGTGATGCATCTCTCCAAGGCCTAGGAGCAGTTCTTATGCAAGAACGTCAAGTTGTGGCTTATGCTTCACGTCAGTTGAATGCACATGAGCAAAACTATCCCACTCATGATCTTGAACTTGCAGCAGTTGTGTTTGCCCTCAAGAAATGGAGACAATACTTGTTGGGTAACAAAACTGAAATCTTTTCCGATCACAAGAGTCTGAAATACATCTTCACTCAGCCAGATCTGAATCTCAGGCAAAGGAGATGGATTGAGAAGATTAAAGACTTTGATCTCACCATTTCTTACACTCCAGGCAAGGCTAATGTTATGGCCGATGCTCTCAGTCGCAAATCCTATTGCAATAATCTCATGATCATGGAAAGCCAACCTCCACTTCATGAAGAATTCCAGAAGCTGAACCTTGGTCTTGTTCCTGAAGGATACCTTGCTAGCTTGACAGCCAGCCCAACTCTCGAGGACAAGATTCGTTCTGAACAACTTCGTGATAATGAAATCAAGAAGATTGTGGATCACATCAAGGAGGGCAATGATAAGTTCAAGTCCTTCTCAATTGATGACAAGGGAACTGTGTTCTTCGAAGGACGCATTGCAGTCCCTCAGATTCAAAGTCTCAAGGATATCATTCTCAAGGAGGCTCATGAAACTCCTCTATCCATTCACCCTGGAAGTACAAAGATGTACCAGGATCTCAAGACTCTGTATTGGTGGCCTGGCATGAAACGTGAAATTGCTCAATACGTTTCTGAATGCGACGTTTGTCAACGTGTTAAGGCAGTCCATCAGAAGACAGCAGGTCTACTCCAACCTCTGAAAATTCCTGAGTGGAAGTGGGACATGATTGAAATGGACTTCGTTACTGGGTTTCCAAAGTCCAAAAAGGGCAACGATGCAATCTTCGTTGTTATTGATCGTCTCACTAAGGTTGCTCACTTCTATGCTGTAAAGGAAACTATCTCAGCTAGCCAGTTAGCAGAGCTCTACACAGCAAAGGTTGTTCCCCTTCATGGTGTTCCATTGGAAATAAGCTCAGATCGTGGAAGTATCTTCACTTCTCATTTCTGGAAAAGCTTTCAAGAAGCATTGGGCACTAAACTTCTGTTCAGCACAGCTTATCACCCTCAGTCTCAGGGGCAAGTCGAAAGAGTCAATCAGATTCTCGAGGATATGCTCAGAGCATGTGGTCTCTCCTTTGGCATGAAATGGGAGGATTGCCTTCCATATGCTGAATTCTCTTACAACAACAGCTACCAGGCAAGCCTAGGCATGGCACCATTTGAGGCACTGTATGGTCGCAGATGCAGGAGTCCAATCAATTGGTCTGGAGCTGGTGAACGTTCACTTTTAGGCCCTGACATTGTTAAGGAAGCCGAGGAGAAAGTTCGTATCATTCGTGACAATCTCAGGATTGCTCAGTCTCGTCAGAAGAGCTATTATGATAGCAAGCACAGGGATATGGTCTATGCACCTGGTGATAAGGCATATCTCCGTGTAACTCCCCTCAGAGGCACTTATCGTTTTGGTGTGAAAGGAAAGTTGGCACCAAGATACATTGGCCCTTTCAACATCCTCTCAAGACGTGCAGAAAATGCCTATCGTCTCGAGCTTCCAGAAAAACTTTCCAAAGTGCACGATGTGTTCCACGTGTCACAACTCAAGAAGTGTTTCAAAGATCCAGTTCGTGCAGTTGATCATGATTCCATTGAGCTGCAAGATGATCTATCTTATGAGGAGCACCCTATTCGTATTCTCGATGAGACCGAGCGTAAGACTCGCAACAAGAGCACCAAGTTCTTGAAAGTCCAATGGTCGCATCATTCTGATAAAGAGGCAACGTGGGAGACCGAGGAGGATCTTCGCAAGAAGTATCCGGACCTGTTCATTTCTCAGTAGGGAATCTCGGGGCGCGATTCCTTCAAGGGGGGGCGTTTTGTAACATCCAAGTATGAAAACATCCCTTAGTGGTTCAATTTCTTGTTTATTTTCAAGCAATGCATCATGTCATCATCTCATTGCATTTGTTTTATTTATGTTTGCATTGTTTTCATATTGAATCCACCTTGTTTTCACACTTGTCTGTTACAATCTTTCAAACAAAGAATTGCAAAACAAAAACCTTTCATTGTTTTCCAAATAATTCATTGTTGTTCAACTATTAAATTGTTGCTTCAAATCTTTCACTTAATTCCACCACTTAAATTCAAATCATTCCCAAGTTTCAAATCAATACCTTTGTAAACCATAACAACTCACCAACTTCCTTCCCTCTCTTTTTCATCCAAAAACCCTAGGGGGTGACCCTATCCAATGCATGTTTTCTTAACAGGTTTTATTAAACTCAAATACCTCTATTATGATTTCAAACACCAACTACTATTTTAAAATTTAATTTTTGAAAACCAAAGTTGGAATGTGGTTTCTATTTACCTAAAAAGCTTAACTAAATTTTTCTGGATTTTTCTTTAACCAAAACCTTAACAAATTACTCCACAAACTGATTCAGCAAAAAAAAAAAAAAAACAGAAAAGAATAAAAGCAGCTAACCTAGCGCGCGCGCAGCAGCTAAGCAAGCCCAGCCCACTAGCCTACGCGCGCGCAGCAAGCCCAGCCCGCTCTCCTTCCACTTACCCCTTCGCCGCGCGCCAAGATTCGTGCAACTCTAATCGCCTTCGTCTTCCCCCCGTACGGCGCCCATCGGGCCACTCCACGTCGGAGTACGGCCGTCCCCGACGGCCAGGAGACGTTCCTCTCCCCTATAAGTAGCCTAGGGCAGCTCGCCAGCTACCCTAGAACCTAGGTTATCCGTCCCCTTCCTCGGATCCGCCGCCACCCGCTCCATCTCGCCGGAATTCCTCGCTCCCCCTCTCTGTTTTCCATCGCCGGCGCCAATCCTCTGAAGATCGCCATGGCCTCGCCACCCTCGACTCCCTCCTAACTACCAAAACCCTGGAATCAGTTCGCCGCTCTCCCCTCTACCCGTTGAACATCTCATCCCCACCGGTAAGCCGCTATTTCGCCGCCGCGGTCCTCTCTTTTCTCCGGCCACCGTGGCGCCTTTGCCTGAACCCGAGCTGATCATCTCCGTTGCAGAGCACCTCGACCGCGTTCAAGTGCTGAAAACGCTCCGCCGCGTCAACCTCAAGCTCCTGGACACCGCCGCGGGCACGGAGAGCAACCACAACCACGCCGCCGTCCCCGTCGCTGCCGCGGCATCCACCTCGACGGCGTTCCACGTCTGATCTCCCCGCGGTGAGCCTCCACCGTGACTCCTCCTCCTCCCTGCATCCTCTCCACCCATCCGTGTACGTTCTGCACGCGTCCACGCAACCCCAGTGGGTCTCGCGGCGTTGCTCTCCCGCGGGAATCGCCGCCGGCGACAGTTCTGTCAGGTTCAGTTCAGGCATCGCGTGCAGTTTCAGTAAACTGCAAAGTGGTAACCTTTAACCACCTTGCGCGTCTGTATCTGTCAAACGCAGCGCGACAGCGCAGTTGGTTCAGTCGAGCGCGCGCGAGGGAGAGGTGCTGGGTTCGAACCCCAGCACCCGCGATTAATCCCCACCTTTTTGCTCTCCCTCTGACAGCCGTGGCCCACGCTGCAGTGACAGCCACGGCCACGCCAGCACGCACTCGTCCACGCTGGCCGCAGGGGCCACGGGGCAGTGGCTGGTGTGCAGATCCAGTGCGTATCAAAAGAATTAAAATAAATCTGTTTAAAATTTCTATTTCTCTTTTAAATAACAGATTTGAATATAAACTTCTAAATTCCATATCTTTTGTTTTATAAACCTAATAAACACAAACTTGATATCTATTCTGATCCAAATTTTGTACTCTTTCCAAATATTCAATTTGTGTTCTGTTTTGAATATTCAAAATGCAATTTAAATTCAAATTCAAATAATTCAAATGCCATTTGTAATAATTCATAACTAATTATTCTTAAGTCCAAATAATTCAAATAAAATATGTTTCTCACACCTTTTTGAATACTCTATTCAAATATAAAATTTGTTTTCTGGTTTGAATAATTTAAATTGCCTAAACTATTTAAATCTTGTTTAATTCAATTAAAAATTGTTTAAAATTGTTTAATTCATAAATAATTAATCCTAAGTCCAATTTCAAAATGTGAAACATGTAATCCAACTAAAATTTGATAACCTTTCCAAATATAAAATTTGTAAATTGTTTTGCACCCTTTAAATTGGTGATAACAACTTCTACTTGTGTGCCATGTTTAAGTAACCAACTTTCCAAACTAATAAATGCTTTTCTAAATTGTTAACTATCATTCCAATTGCATTTAATTTTGTTATCTTATTGTTCCTCATCATGCATGCATCATACTAAGTCACTTACACATGATGCTTAGTGATAGAACAATTAATTCAACTCTAAAGCATGGGCTTCCATATGCAACCTTTGCATATGGAATCCATTTAAACTTGTGTCTCATCTCAACTAGTTTAGTTTGGTGCATCTATTAAACATGACATGCATCATCCAATGTTTGTGCACCTATGCCATGTATTGATTGCCCGTCTTCCTTCGTTGTTGTTTTTGCTTCTTCTCGATTAGACGACGACGTTGGTACCGACGAGCCTTACGACACCACTACTCAGGACCTAGCCCAGTACGAGGCTGAGCTGCCAGGCAAGTTATCACTCACATGAATCATCGAGTTCCTTTCCACACTTGTTGTCGATACTATCCTTTTGTCTACTATTGCTAGCCCTATGTATCGTTGCTTGTTCTCCGAACCTATCACATGATTCCCTGAACCAATGATATTGCCTCACCTCCATACCTACAGCCTTTGTTTGTGCCTTAGTATTATCTAGCATGCTTAGGGTTGCTTTTACTCGAGTCTGTTGTCGGTTACTACTGTTACTATCTTATTATCTGGTACCGGGGCTCGTTATTAATCAATCAATCCTGTTAATTGCTAATGGTAATAATAATTTGATGATAAGGCACCGGCAGGAGGCCCATGAGTGGTTTTGGAGCCTGCTAGTGTCGACCCTAATAGGAAAAGGGTCTTGTCTACTGATCCATGATGAGCGCACTACCCGCATTTGGGAAGCGAGTATGGGCGCCCCCCTCAACTTGACCTGATTCGCATCTCGTCCAAATCGCCTCATTTAGTTCGTGCTTTCTATTTGCCGCATGCATGTTTTTGCGAGCCCAGCGCAGGGTGGAACTTTTGTAGTCGGCATATAGGGGGACACGTTCTTAGAGTGCTATGAGGGTCCATTTTCTTCTGGGCTCGATTAGCCGTGCGCCCAAGGTGCTTTGGGCTTGATGCGAAGAATGGTTGGTTGTGTAGAGTACCCCGCTTGGTGGAAGTGCATTTCCATCTGGCGGGTTATTCTTGAGTGTACGGCCAAATTGGTGCAACCCTGCAGGGATAATCTTCTCGAGAAGCCGTGTTTTCCGCGGTTATGGATTACTTGGTGAAAGTACTGGCTAACAAGTACTCAGGACAACTTCAACATAATGATCAATCATGTTTCACCCAATGCTTAATAACCTGACTAGTAATAGGTTATTCACACAATAACTTGATTCACCTTATTACAACTGTGTGAGTTATCCTCGGATTGCTTCTTTGGATAAGGGGCGAGATCCAGGATGGGTTTGGTTGAAGTTATCTTTCAGTTGGTTACAATCCTCGATCTTATCTTTTCTGTTAGCCGGAACTTGTAGTTATCTTCTGTAGTTGTTTAGAGCAGCCAGCAGCAACTTTTATATTACCCTTTTCTTCCGTTGATCCCAAGCATCAATGCTTGTGTTGACGGGTAACTCCTTGATGAACTGTGAGTCTTGCTTGCCAGTACTTGGATGTACTGACCCCGTTGGGGCTGTGGTTTACGCAGAGTACTACTACGACTACGATGCTTCCCAGGATGGCTACTTTGTGGAGTTCGACGAGTCTGCAGACGAGTAGTTAGCTGGACCAGGGCAGGATCCAGACCTACGTGGATGGGCTTCGCTTTTCTTTATTTTCTCCGGCTTCTTAAGCCATGGATTTGTCTGTACTCAGACCCCTTTGATTGCTTCCGCTGTTGTAATGGATGATATGTTGGGACATGTGTCCTCTGGATGACTGTATTCGATATTTCTGCCTTAGTGAAGGCCAGTTGCACTTATTTCATTCTTTTATGTCTTAGAGACATTCTGTGCTATCATTCGTACCAAACTGTTGACGTACCGTGCGTGTTTGATTATGAAGTACGTCGACAGTAGTGCCTTTAGGTTCCTAGCGGATAGTTTACTTCGACGGTGGAAGCAGGGCTTGTGTTGTCGCGCATAAGCGCAGGCCTACCAGGAAGCTGGGACGTGGGAGCATGTTTGCCCCATAATCCAAGCACCTGACTTCCAGTTCGTGCGATGAGTATCCTCTAGAAACCCAGGGTGCGACAGGCAGCATCATGTTCTCGGCTAGGCCAAGCTTCTCGAGTGTGTCCTTGTACACAATGTTGATGCTGCTGCCGTTGTCGATTAGCACCTTGCTGAACCTCACATTCTTCTCGGGACCCAGGAAGGTAGGATCCAGCACCAAAGCATAGGTGCCCGGATTGGGCATCACCTTGGGGTGATCTGCCCGAGTCCACCTGATCTCCTGGTCACACCAATACATGTAGTGAGGGACAGCAGGAATCACTGCGTTGACCTCCATGGCCCGCCTGTGCTGTGACTGCTTGTCGACTGCCTCAGAAGTGAAGATCATGTAGCTCTCATGGTGCTCTTGGTACTGGTTGGAGCCATTGCCCCCATTGTTGCCATTGTTGCCATTGTTGTTGCCCTGATAATTGTTGTTGCCTCCGTTGTTGTTGTTGCGGTTGTAGTTGTTGTTGTTGTTGCGGTATCTCTCATTGTTGAAGTTCCGGTTGGCTCCTAAAGCCACCTGGTTCACATTCTCTCTTCTCGGGTACACTGGCGGCCGAGTTGCGGGTGCGCGAGTAGGCTGAACAGTAGCATTGGCGGCTGGCAGGGGAGGAGGAGGAGGCAAGCCATCACTCTTGATCACATCCCACCACTCGCACTGCCGAGTAGTGTGGTTAGCAGGCCTCGAGGGATGATGAGTGTGAAAGCTGCATGGGCCATCCTTCATGTCATCGAAGACAAACTTCTTCGGCTGCTCGGAGTTCCCGCTACCCGACTGAGAGGCGCGAAATGGCTTCTTGTTGCCTTGGCCCTGGTTCTGGTTCTGCCCGTAGGCTCCAGCAGGTTTCTGCCTTTGGCCACCACCACCTCCAACATTCACTGCATTCACCTCTTCAGGATCATACCGAGTATCTACTCGGCGCTTGTTGCGGAACTCGTTGCGCTTGTTGCTGTTGAAGTTTCTTCTCGGCTCTGAGGAGTCCATCAGTGGCTGAGTAGGATCGCCGAGTGCGTACTGATCCGCAATCTTGATGGTCTCGGCCAGGGTGTTCGGCATCTCCCTCTGCAATCTCTGCCAAAGCATGCTGCCGTGTCGGCAACCCTGCGCGAACCAAGTGATGGCCTGTGCTTCATTCACGCCCTCACAAGTGTTCCTCAAGGTGCTCCACCGAGTAAGGTACTCGCGGTCCGTCTCGTCTTCTCGCTGCCTGCAAGCCGACAGCTGCTGTGGCCTATTCGGCCTCTTGTATGTACTCGTGAAGTTGCTGATGAAGGCATCCGAGAAGTCCAGCCAGCAGTTAATGCTGTTCTTGGGCAAGTTATTGAGCCAAGTGCGAGCTGGACCCTCTAGCATCTGCGGCACATAGCGCACCGCCCATCTCCTGTTGCCATTCGCGGTATGAACCGCGGTGACATAGTCATTGAGCCAATCTTCAGGCTTGGTGCTACCATTGTAGCTCTTGGTGCCCCTTGCAAGCTGGAAACCCTTCACGGAAGGCTCGTTCATGATGCGCGGGCCAAAGCACTCGGGGCCAGGAGGACCCGTGCTCTCAAGCCGCGCCGACAAGCTGATACGGTCCAGCTGGTGCCTTGCATCTCCAGGCGCCAACACACGCTCACCGACACGGTCATGAATATCATAGCCAGCCATCTCCATAGCCGAGTAGCCATCATCATACCTATCCACCTGCA
The DNA here is from genome assembly GCA_028641055.1 of Alopecurus myosuroides. Lineage (NCBI taxonomy): Eukaryota > Viridiplantae > Streptophyta > Magnoliopsida > Poales > Poaceae > Alopecurus > Alopecurus myosuroides. The sequence continues at coordinate 282,031,571 of CM054058.1, forward strand.
TAGCTGCGGGCTGCTCCACCGGGTTGGCGACTGGTGCCACTGGGCGCGGCTGCTGCCTCTGCCGAGTAGGCTGAGCTGCGGGTTGCCGAGAAGTGCCCGGACGCACGGCTTCTCGGGCACGGCTTTGAGCTTGATGGGCTTGAGAGCCTGCTCTTGCAGCGTTGTGTTCCTGCCCGGGCTGCTGCGGCACAGCAACCTGTTTCGCGGCAGCAGCCGGGTCATACACCTGCATTTGCCTGTCTCTACCCGAGCGCCCGCTGCGACTCTTCTCGCGGCTAGGATGCGGAGATGAGGCTTGATCGTTAGATCTAGCCGCGTGCGAGTGAACCACCTGCGAAGCTCCAGCTCCCGGGTTGGCCTTCCGGAACTCCTCGTTCTGCCTAGCGGCCTCCAACACCAACTCGTTGAGCCTCTCCTGCTGCCTGAGACGCGCCTCTCCATCCAGGCGCGGCAACTCGGCAGCCACGGCCTGTGCAGCTCTGAGCGTCTTGGCGGGTGTGCTGTACCTTGGCCTTGTGAAAGTGTTCGCGGTGGCGGACTGCGCGGGCAGCTCCGCAACTGTCGCCATCTCGGCACCCAGGTTGCGCCGCGTAGCGCCTACTCTGCTGGGCCTCCTGGCGACCGGCGTGAAGCCGTGAGCCTTGTTGTACTCGAGCTGGTCTAGACTCAGCTCAAGCCTGATCTTCTCCAACTCCGCCTGCTCGGCAAGCAGCTCCTGGCGTTGCCGCTCGAGCTGCTCCCTCGCGGCTAGGAGCTCGATGTCGGTGGGAGTGGGCATGCCAGTTCGCGCAGCAGACGCGGGGATGACCGTTGACGTGGAAGGTGGCAAGTTGCTCTCCTTCTCGTAAGGCCGGTGATTCCTGCCACCAGCAGGCGGGTCGTCAACCTCCTCGACGACGGCCGCAGCGCCAGTAGCAGCTGCGCCAGTGTTTGCCGCCAAACCCGTCACCATCACCTCAGCGCAGCATGCAGAGCTGCATGCAGGCCTTCCGCGAGCAGCAACCACCGCAGGAGGATCCTCCGCGTCATGCACCAGCTCGGGGTAGGCGCCGTTGGCGACGGTGGCGACGTAGACGAGGTGAGAGCCGAAGGAGATCACCGAGCCGCCCTCGGGCATGGCCATGCCGCCGAAACAGCCGGCGTTGTCGGTGACGAAGTCGAAGGAGCCGAATCTGTGGACAAGGCCACAAACTACGCGCTCCGTCGAAGAGGATCCCGTCCGAACAGAAACTCCAGCCAGCGCCGCTGGTTGCCCCACGGTGGGCGCCAACTGTCGTGGTGGTGTCACGGCAGATGCCATAGGATGGCTAAAGATGTGGGAACGATGGACGCTGGAGGTGTCCGGGGAGGGATCACGCGACGAGTAGCCGCGTGAGGTAAGATCCACACAACACAAACAACACGATGTACCCAGGTTCAGGGCCCTCGTGAGGAGGTAAAACCCCTACTCCTGCCTTTCTCTATGTATTATGATGTCTCTCCGAGTAGCCACAGTACAAATGGTGTCTCTACCGAGTAGCCTTTCTCTCCCCTCCGAGTAGAGCTAGGTCAAGAACTTAGGGTTTCTAGGGTTCACTATGAGCATGTGTGAGCGTCTCTCGCGCAGGAGGCGGCGGGGCACCTTATATACATGGTGCCCAGCCGGATACGTCCAAATCTAGACAAGTGTCGACATAGTGTGCACACCGTCCTTCTTCCGGGTACCCGCTGACAGCTTTGGTTCCTAATCTTGGCTGCTTCTGTAAAGTCGTTGGGCAAAACTAGGGGACAGACTGGTATCACTGTACCTAGGCACAGAGTAGGGCCCCCTTATCCTGCCACCGCCTGCTTCCATGCTGTCACTGTCAGGGAGACCGGCCCCATATGAACAGTAGTTCGAATGCTGCCAAGTACGGACCCAGGATACGCGGGATCCTGTGTCAGAACGGCTCCTTTGACTTTCTGGCCCGAGTAGGTTCCCGCCAATGGTTCCTGCCAATTGTACTCGGGCCAAACCTTCTACTCGAAAGGATAGAACTTGATTGATATCTCCTTCTGGTCATCTTGAGGTGAGACCGAGTAGCAGTCGACCGGGTACCGAGTACCAGGTAGTCGGCTACTCGACCAAACCTCTCTTCTGTAAGCTGCCTTTACCACCTGTCTTTACCCTACTCGGGGGTAACCCCCCGACACAACTACCAAGAAGAACTCCACTAAGTCTGCCAAATTGGACAAAGCAAGGAAGAGTCAGCGAGGGCTTACCAAGGGGGTTGGGTCGGAGAAGTCGTAGGCGGCCCTCCCCACCTGTGGGGGATCGTCCACCATTCGGAAGGAGACCGACCGCACCCAGCCCACGAGCTCGTGCTAAGCAAGAGGAAGAGTCAAGATGAGAGTGGGGTCCACATTGTGGCTCCACTCCCCAATATCGTACACCCGCGACTGCAGCGGTTGCACGCGCCTTGACTGCCAGGTGATCAAGAGATCCAGGCCCGTGAGTCCTTCTGCCACTAGCTCTCCCAGGCACTTCGTCAAGGTGGCAATGTCGTCGGGGTCCCCATGGTTCCGCACATTCCAGCACTCCCGCGAAGGGGGAGGCCAGTGCGGAAGGCTGGAAGGTAGGGGCCGGCGCAGAGCGAGGCGCCTTTAGGAAGTAGAAGAACGTGCGCTCCCAATGGGCACACGTACCGAGAAATCTCACGTCTGGATACTGGGAGTTGCGGGGCACCACCTTCACCGCACCGCAAGGGTGCATCTGGTCCCTCCTCCTGCTATTTGCCCCGGCAAGAAGAACAAAGAGCACCACAAGCCAAGATGGGGGTGTATGTCAAGATATCCCTCGTAGAAAGTCATGAAGCAGGATATGTGCAAGATGCAGTCTAGAGTAAGGTGATGAAGCTGAATCCCATATAGCTTGAGGAGTCGCACCAGAAATGGATGGATTGGAGGGGAAATGTAACATCCCAAGTATGAAAACCACCCCTAGAATGTTTGCTTCTTGTTTATTTATTGTTTTGCATCATGGCATCTTATTCATTGCATTTGTTTTCATCTTGTTCCCATCTGTTTTCCTTTGTTTTCACAATTGAAATTCAAACAATATTCAAACCTTTGTTTCATACTTGTTATGTTACAATTTTTTTTCCAAATAAAAAGTTCATTCAAAACATCAATTGTTTCCATTAAACCATAAGGTTCAAACCATTTAAAATTATGGCTTTTAATAATTCACTTAATCCAAACTTAATTCAAATGTTATTCAAATAAAATTCCAAACAGCAATCCCTTTGGAATTAATGAAATTCACACAACAATTCTAAGCAATTTGTTGCAAATAAAATTGAGGGTTCAATCTACTTGAAATGTTTGTTTTTAATAACTCACTTAACTCAAATTCCATTCAAAATTCAAACCACATTTTACAAACAACAACCATGTTGGATTTATGAAAATTACAAAGCAATTCTAATCATTTGTTTCCACTTAAACTATAAGGTTCACCCTATTTGAATTTTGTTTTCAATATTCACTTAATAATCAAATTCATTCAAATTTCAAACTACAAACAGCATTTTATTTTGAACCTTTTGGAAAACAAAACTTGGCAATTTGTGGCTGTGACATAATTAATCAATACCAAATTTTTCTAAATTTTTCTAACACCCAAAACTTATCCATTTCTTCCCATTTTCATTTCAGCAAAAAAAAAAGAAGAAAAAGAAAACGAGGGAGAGAGGGGCAGTGGGCTGTGCCCCACGCAAGCCCAGCCCACCTTTTCTTTTCCCTGGCCCGTACCCCTTCGCCATCTTCTTCCCGCTGTACGGCGCACATCCATCACCGCCACGTCGCCGCTGGAGCAACAGGAACGGCCACCGTGCGCCCTAGCCCCCTATAAACCTGCCCCGAGGACTCCCTGAGCTCTACCCTAACCCTACCTCCCTCCTCCCTCGAGCTGCGCCGTCATTTGCCCTCTCTCTGCCCGGAATCCCCCTCTCTGAACCTCACCTCTGAATCCACCGGCGCCACTTTCTGAAACCGCGATGGTCGACGTCGTTGCCGTGCTCCTCCTCCCTGGTTAGCCACAGGGATCAGACCCCCGTAGCTTACTCTACGTCCTCGTCACCTCAGCGAGCCCGGAGCAGGTCTGCAACGCCGCCGCCATCATCGTGTTGTCGCCGCCGGCCTTCTTCCTCGACCCTCTGCTTCCGCTCCAGCCGAGGGTGAGCACAGCGATCCCTCCCTTCACCCTCCTCCTTCCCCTCTACTTCGCGAGCACAAGAACACGCACCGCAGCAGCACGGCAACACCAACGCGCAGCAGCAGATCGCCAGTCGCCGCCGGCGAGCGATGCAAGCACGGCCACGTTCAGGTTCAGTTAACTGAACAAAAGTTCAGTTAACATGAACTGAACCTTAACCTCGTTGCGCATGCTATACTGACAAGAACACTTCGCTACCGCAGTGGTAGCACACAGCGCGCGCGCTCGGGAGACCAGGGTTCGATCCCTGCTCCCGCAATTAAACCCCAACCTTTTTTCGCAAGGGTTGCTGACAGGCTGGCCCCCCCTGTCAGCGACCACTGCTGCCACGTGAGCGCCACGCAGCCCAGGGGCCCTCTGTCAGTGGCTAGGGCTAGCCACTGCAGAGTGAAAAATGTTTTTCTGCCCCTTTTCCTTTTAACAAACAAGTCCTTTCCTTCACAAATTGGTCCCTGCAAATAAAATGCTAATAACTTTTATTTTACAACTCCAAATAATATAAATAAAATATGTTTGTTGAACCAAATTTAATTCTCTACCTGTTTATAGCATTTGTTTTCTGTTTTGAATATTTCAAATGTATTAAAATTTCAAATTCAAACAATTCATCTTAACTTTGTTTAATTCCATAAATAATTCATACTTAATTCAAATAACACAAATAAAATATGTTTTCCATGCAATTTTGAACCATCTTTCCAAATATAAATTTTGTTTCATGTTTTGAATAATTAAAATTGCTTAAATAATTTAAACCTTGTTTAAATCATTTAAAATTTGCTAAATTCATAACTTGCTCAAATTAAATTATTTTTGAACATGTAAAATATGTTTTCAAACCAGAAAAGTGTAAACTTTTCAAATATGAATTTGAATTTATGTTTTGAACAAATAAAATTCAAATAATATTCATACTTGTTTTAAATTCATTTAAATCTTGTTTAAACTTGTTTAATTCATAATTAAATCATTGTGATTCCTTTTTCAATAATTGAAACATGTAATCCACTTAAAAGTTTGTGTTCTTTTCAAATATGAATTTTGTTATTTTTTTGAACAATTTAAATTGCTGAAAACAACAAATGCTTGTGTAACACCTTTAAGGAACCAAAATTCCTTAACTTAATAACTACAATTCCAAGATTGGTAAACCTTATTTCCAATTGATTCTATTATTGTTATTTTTCTGTTTTCCTCATCCATGCATCATGCTAATCCACCTTCACCTGTTGATTAGTTGTAAAACAAATATTCCAACCTTAATTGATGGGCTTTTCATATGCAACTCAAATTGCATGTGGGTCCATTTAATCATGTTGTTACCATGTCAACTAGTTTATTTTGATGCATCAATTAAATTGTCATGCATCATCCCATGATTGTGCATTATGCCATGTTATTGATTGTTTGTCGCTCTGCGTTGTTTGTTTGCTTCTTCTCGAATAGACGACGACGTTGAGACAGACGAGGTTTACGACACTACTTCTGCGGAGTTAGCCCAGTACCAGGCTACTGAGTTTGCAGGCAAGTATTCACTCACATGAACCATTGTGTTCCTTTTCAACATTGGTTACCGATACTTTCCGTTGTCTATTTCTGCTAGCCCTATGAATCGTTGCTTCTGTTCGAACCTATCACATGTTATCCTTTAACCCTGATATAGCCTCACCTCCACACCTATAACCCATTTGCTTGTTGCCCGTGTCTTACTAGCATGCTTAGGGTTGTTTCTGCTCGAGTCTGTTACCCGTTACTTTCTGTTACTATATCATTTATATTCTGGGGCTCGATGTTAAACAACAACCTGTTAATTTTGAGGTAATAATAATTTGCTGATAAGGCACCGGCAGGAGGCCCGGCGTGGTTTTGAGGCCTGCTAGTGTCGACCCTAATTAGGAAAAGGGTCTTGTCTACTGATCCATGATGAGCGCACTAACCGCATGTGGGAAGCGTGTATGGGCGCCCCCTCAATTTGAGTCGATTCGCATCTCGTCCAAATCGCCACACTTAGTTCGGGCTTTCCATTTGATGCACGCATATGCAGGTACGAACCCGAGGCCAGGGTGGAACTTTTGTAGTCGGCATTTAGGGCGGCGTGGTCTTAGAGTGCTATGAGGGTCCCCTTTTCTTCGTGGGGCTCGATTAGCCGCGCACGCACAGCACGTGGTTCTTTGGGCTTGATGCGAAGAAGAGTTGAGTTGTGTAGAGTGCCTCGCTTGGTGGGTTTGATTCCCGTCTGGCGGGATATTCTTACGTGTACGGCCAAATTGGTGCACCCCCGTAGGGATAAATCTTCTCGAGAAGCCGTGTTTTCCGCGGTTATGGTTGACTTGGTGAAAGTACTGGCTAACAAGTACTCAGAACAACTTACACCTAACTAATGATAACTTGACTAGTAATAGCCTTATTGCCACAATAACTTGATCCATCATTAATCCAACTGTGTGAGTTTATCCTCGGATTGCTTCTTTGGATAAGGGGCGAGATCCAGGATGGGTTTTGTTTGGTGGTTAGTTATAGTTGGTTACGATACGCTATCTTATCTCCTTTCTGTTAGCCGGAAGTGGTAGTATGTTCTGTAGTTGGTTAGTGCAGCCAGCTGCCGCATCTTTTGTATCACCCCTCTCTTCCGTTGAACCCAAAGCATCTGTGCTTGGTGTTGACGGGTTACACTTTGGCGAACTGTGAGTCTTGCTTGCCAGTACGTTGTTGTACTGACCCCTTTGGGGCTGTGGTTTCCACAGACTACGCTTACGAGGATCCCCGTGACGGCTACTACGTGGAGTTTGACGAGGCTGCTGACGAGTAGATAGCGGACCTGGGCAGGATCCGAGACATCGTGGATGGGCTCCGTCTTTTCGTTTCTGGCTTCTTAAGCCTATTTGGATTTGTCTGTACTCAGACCTTTTGAATGCTTCCGCTGAGATGTAATGATGTCATGTTGGGACATGTGTCCTCTGGATGATTGTATTTGCTATCTCTGCTCTAGTGAGAGCTATTTGAAACTTATTTCTATTTATTTGTGTCTTAGAGATCTGTTGTGCTATCATTTTGTTAAAAGCCGTTGACGTACCATGTGTGTATGGTATGAAGTACGTCAATGGTAGTATCCTGATTTCTATGGGATGGTTTACGTAGACGATGAACAGTAGGGGTTGGTTGTCACACATACGTGTGTTGGCCTACTCGTAAGAGATGCGGGTGCCGGTAAGCCCCGTAATCCAATCAACTACTGTTCAACGGAACTGCGAGTATCCTCTAGAAGTCCGGGTGCGACGAATGGTATCAGAGCCTGTCTGCCTGTAGGATCCCTTTTACTGGTCGCAGTTGAGTCTAGAAACTATTTTGTAGCTATATAGGAAAAATGAAACGTGAGAGTAGGAATTCTGCCATTTTATTTCTTTCCCCACCCGCCCTCCCTTTTCTGGTAAGGAAGTGCAACGTTGTTTTCCCTTCTCATCTAAACTTTCAAGTTAGGATTTCACGAATCGTGGTTTCTCTAGGATAGTTATATCTACTAGACTATAGGAATGAGGTGGTTGTGACATGATTTATCATGTTGCCTACTCACGATTGAGAACGGAGGCGTGTAAGCCCCGGAAGCAAATCCTCTATTCCTTAAGCAGTAGATATTGATCCTTTAGAAGCCCGGATGGGTTTTTCTGTAGTACCTCAGGAGTTTTTGGTCTCGTGTTTCCCGATGTTGCTTCGATATCCTGTTCTTCTCAACATCCTTTTCGTCCGTTGAAACCTTGTTGTTGCTTTCCACTTCAGTTCTTCTACCGGCGTCTAATCAAAACTTCCCCGATCATCTGCAGATGGATCTCAGGTTCTACCCGCAGGTGGTTCGGATGACTTGTTGCGAGAGCACTGCCGGTTATCCGGAGATGCTGAGAGACATGGTCACTTATCTGGGGTTCCGTTGGGCACCAGAGTACCAGGTCTACGAGCAGCAGCGAGAGTTTGACCAGACCTACTACCAGGCTATCGTCTACATTCTGTCAGATGATGGCATGAGCGTGGTCCACCACTACGAGGCAGTAGGTTCCACAGTGGATATGGCCGTGCAGCAGGCAGCTTATGTGAGTCTCACCGTCCTTCGTGCTGACTACTGGGGATTTGACGATTCTATCTATCGCCACATCCCCCGTGGTTACATCACTTCGGAGGGAGCTCACTTCACTCTCTACGACAACTTGGATGTCTACGAGCATGATAACTCCAGGCTGCACACCACCGCTCAGTTTGTGAGGCACAGTGACGCAGTTGCCAGCACACTATCTAGGGAGTTGGCTTCAGTCAGAGAGCAGCTCTACCTTGCTTTGACTCGTCTGGCGACGTACACCACAGACTTTGTTGGAGATGAGCGCTTTGCACGTTTTGATCAGCCAGTTGGTCGTCGTCTGCAAGATGCTGGAGGTTACGAGCCGATCAGAGGTCCACTCCTCAACCTTGGTGCTGGTTACACTGGGATTCCCCGCTTTGGAGCACAGGGAGTCGACGCTATGTACTTCACCACACCTAGAGTCGCTCTCAGACCACGTCAGATCTACGTGGATCGTTGTTCTACCTACTTTCGTGGGCGTGCTCCTCACCGTACCTCTCGTCGTACTACTCACCGCCGTCCTGCGTGATGAGCATGGGAGTACCGATGTATCCATTCTTAGCTATGTTTAGTTATCCTTTGGCTTTCAAACCATTTATGGTGTGTTGGATATTCTGATGTAGTTGAACATGTGATGATGTACCTGTTGGTTATCTATTCATGCGTCGGAATAATCTCGCTTTCGGTTTCCAAGTCTATCCTTTTCTGTTGTTGTGCTAAAATGCATGTCTATTCAGGATGCCGCCAACAAGGAACAACCCGCCTGAGCCACCGCCAATCACGGAGCTGTTGACTCAGATGACCCAAGTCATGGCACAGATGGCCCAGTTCCAGACTAATCAGCACAACAACCAGAATGCTCCACGAGTCAGTATCAAGGAGTTTCTCAGTCTGTGCCCGAGAGCTTTCGTGGCAACACGCGAGCCTCTGGATGCTGATGACTGGATCCGTGAGATAGCTAGGGCTCTGGAGATTGCTCACGTTGTTGAGGAAGACAAGGTCAAGTATGCATCCTATCTGCTGAAGGGTCAGGCAGCTACTTGGTGGGAAAACTACCAGACCATGAGAGCTGGCTACCCAATCACCTGGGGTTGTTTCAAGGAAGCTTTCCTGAAGCACCACATTCCAGATGGTCTCATGGAAAGGATGCGTGAAGAGTTTTGCTCTCTCAAGCAGGGCAAGCTGGACGTCATTGGCTATCAGAGTGAGTTCAATCGCCTCGCTCGTTACGCTGGTGATGAGGTGTCCACTGAGTCTAAGAAGATGGCAAGGTTCCGCAGAGGTTTTAACCCGGAACTCAAGTACGCCCTCACCAACATCAAGGCCAACAACTTCGAGGAGCTCGTGAACACCGCGCTCAATGAAGAAAATGGGCGCAAGGCGTTCGAGGAGTCTCGAAAGCACTCGCGTGAGGGTGGTTCCTCCTCCAACATGACCACCCCTCCGCAGAAGTGCCGCATCTGGGTGCCAAATGGTGCTGTCACTAGGGCTCCATATGCCCAAGCTTCTCCAGGCTTCGCTACCCGCCCACCCAACCCAGCTCAGATGCATGCTCAGAGGTTTATAATGGGGCAGCCAAGGCCAGATCCTCCTCGTGTCGTCACTTGTTACAAGTGCAAGCAGACGGGGCACTACGCTGACAAGTGCACGCAGAGGCAGCTACCTCCACCACCACCTCGTCCCAACACAAACCAGGCAATGGTGCGTGCTCCCCCGGCTAAAGCCTTCAACTCCAACAACAGGCCTGTCGGGAGGACCGCGAGGGTGAATCATGTCAAGGTCGACAAAGCTGAGGAAGCTGCTGACGTCGTTCTCGGTACATTCCCCGTAAACTCTTTTCCAGCTAAAGTGTTGTTTTATACCGGAGCATCGCATTCTTTCGTGTCAAAGATCTTTGCGACAACAGTTAAAATCCCCTTTGTTGGTTTGGGTTCCCCGCTAGTAGTAAACTCCCCTGGAGCAACTATGCAAACTTCCAAGATCAGTCATGAAAATCAGATTCTAATTGGAGGTCACATATTCCTTGCTTCTCTCATACTGCTTGGCAATTCTGACATTGATGTCATTCTTGGCATGGATTGGTTGAAGGCCAATAAAGCTACGATTGACTGTGCTCAGAAGTCAATAACTCTGTCCCACCCTTCTGGCCAGATAGTCTATTCTCCAAATGAATCAAGTTCCTTTCAGCTATACACTCTCGATGCAAAACCTCTTCCATCAATTGAAATTGTTCCGGTGGTTTGCGAATTCCCTGACGTCTTTCCAGAAGAGTTGCCAGGGATGCCTCCGGACAGAGCAGTTGAGTTCGTGATCGAGCTTGAACCAGGTACTGCTCCAATCTCTAAGCATCCATACAAGATAGCTCCTCCTGAACTGAAACTGTTAAAGGAGCAAATCGATATGTACATGGAGAAAGGTTACATTCAACCTAGTTCCTCGGCTTGGGGTTGCCCAACTCTGTTCGTTGCGAAGAAGGATCACACAAAGAGACTCGTTGTGGACTATCGTCCTCTTAACGAGAAAACCATCAAAAACAAGTATCCAATTCCTCGTATCGATGATCTTTTTGATCAACTTGCTGGAGCCTCAATATTCTCCAAATTGGACTTGAGAATGGGTTACCATCAAATAAAGATCAGAAAGGAAGATATTCCAAAAACAGCTTTCACCACTCGCTACGGTCTATATGAATTCACCGTCATGTCCTTTGGTCTCACCAATGCACCGGCGACATTCTCTCGACTCATGAATTCTGTCTTCCATGAATACCTCGACAAGTTCGTTGTGGTATATCTCGATGACATTCTTGTCTACTCCAAATCTGAGGAAGAGCATGAAGAACATCTTCGTCTCACTCTCATGAAACTTCGCGAGCATCGTCTATATGCCAAGTTCTCCAAATGTGAGTTCTGGATTCCAGAAGTTGCTTACCTCGGTCATGTCATCTCTGCCAAAGGCATAGCCATTGATCCAGAAAAGGTTAAAGCAATTGTTGATTGGAAACCTCCTAAGACGGTGAAGCAAGTAAGAAGTTTTCTTGGCTTGGCTAGCTATTGCCGTCGTTTCGTCCAAAACTTTTCCAAGATTGCAAAACCTCTCACTGATCTCACAAAGAAGGACAAGAAGTTCGTTTGGTCTCCACAGTGTGATGAAAGTTTCAATCTCCTGAAGACTAAACTCACTTCTACACCAGTTCTGGTTGGCCCAGATACTACCAAACCTTTCCAAATATTCTGCGATGCATCTCTCCAAGGTCTAGGAACAGTTCTTATGCAAGAACGTCAAGTTGTGGCTTATGCTTCACGTCAGTTGAATGCACATGAGCAAAACTATCCCACACATGACCTTGAGCTTGCAGCAGTTGTGTTTGCCCTCAAGAAACGGAGACAATACTTGTTGGGTAACCGCACTGAAATCTTTTCCGATCATAAGAGTCTGAAATACATCTTCACTCAACCAGATCTAAACCTCAGGCAAAGGAGATGGATTGAAAAGATTAAAGACTTTGATCTGACCATTTCTTACACTCCAGGCAAGGCTAATGTTATGGCCGATGCTCTCAGTCGCAAGTCGTATTGCAATAATCTCATGATCATGGAAAGCCAACCTCCTCTTCATGAAGAATTCCAGAAGCTGAACCTTGGTCTTGTTCCTCAAGGTTATCTTGCAAGCTTGACAGCCAGTCCAACTCTCGAGGACAAGATTCGTTCTGAACAACTTCGTGATGCTGAAATCAAGAAGATGGTAGAACACATCAAAGAAGGCAAGGAGAAATTAAAGTCCTTCTCAATTGATGACAAGGGAACTGTGTTCTTCGAAGGACGCATTGCAGTTCCTCAAATTCGAAGTCTCAAATATATCATTCTCAAGGAGGCTCATGAAACTCCTCTCTCCATCCACCCTGGAAGTACAAAGATGTACCAGGATCTCAAAACACTGTATTGGTGGCCTGGCATGAAACGTGAAATTGCTCAATACGTTTCTGAATGCGACGTTTGTCAACGTGTTAAGGCAGTCCATCAGAAAACAGCCGGTCTTCTCCAACCTCTGAAAATCCCTGAGTGGAAGTGGGACATGATTGAAGTGGACTTCGTCACTGGTTTTCCAAAGTCCAAGAAGGGCAACGATGCAATCTTCGTTGTCATTGATCGTCTCACTAAAGTAGCTCACTTCTTTGCTGTCAAAGAAACAATCTCAGCTAGCCAGTTAGCAGAGCTCTACACAACAAAGATTGTTCCTCTTCATGGTGTTCCATTGGAAATAAGCTCAGACCGTGGAAGCATATTCACTTCTCATTTCTGGAAAAGCTTTCAAGAAGCATTGGGCACCAAACTTCTGTTCAGCACAGCGTATCACCCTCAGTCTCAAGGGCAAGTCGAAAGAGTCAATCAGATTCTCGAGGATATGCTCAGAGCATGTGGTATCTCCTTTGGCATGAAATGGGAGGATTGCCTTCCATATGCTGAATTCTCCTACAACAACAGCTTCCAGGCAAGCCTAGGCATGGCACCATTTGAAGCTCTCTATGGCCGCAGATGCAGGAGTCCAATCAATTGGTCTGGAGCTGGTGAACGTTCACTCTTAGGCCCTGACATTGTTAAGGAAGCCGAAGAGAAAGTTCGCATCATTCGTGACAATCTCAAGATTGCTCAGTCTCGTCAGAAAAGCTACTATGACAGCAAGCACAGGGATATGATCTATGCACCTGGTGACAAGGCATATCTCCGTGTAACTCCCCTCAGAGGCACTCATCGTTTTGGGGTGAAAGGAAAGCTTGCACCAAGATACATTGGTCCTTTCAACATTCTCTCAAGGCGTGCGGAAAATGCCTATCGTCTTGAACTTCCAGAAAAACTATCCAAGGTGCACGATGTGTTTCACGTGTCACAGCTCAAGAGGTGTTTCAAAGATCAAGATCGTGCAGTTGATCATGATTCCATTGAACTGCAAGATGATCTCTCTTATGCGGAGCACCCTGTTCGTATTCTCGATGAGACCGAGCGTAAGACTCGCAACAAGAGCACCAAGTTCTTGAAAGTGCAGTGGTCCCATCATTCCGATAAAGAGGCAACGTGGGAGACCGAAGAGGATCTTCGCAAGAAGTATCCGGACCTTTTCCTTTCTCAGTAGGAATCTCGGGGCGCGATTCCTTCAAGGGGGGCGTTTTGTAACATCCCAAGTATGAAAACCACCCCTAGAATGTTTGCTTCTTGTTTATTTATTGTTTTGCATCATGGCATCTTATTCATTGCATTTGTTTTCATCTTGTTCCCATCTTATTTCCTTTGTTTTCACAATTGAAATTCAAACAATATTCAAACCTTTGTTTCATACTTGTTATGTTACAATTTTTTTTCCAAATAAAAAGTTCATTCAAAACATCAATTGTTTCCATTAAACCATAAGGTTCAAACCATTTAAAATTATGGCTTTTAATAATTCACTTAATCCAAACTTAATTCAAATGTTATTCAAATAAAATTCCAAACAGCAATCCCTTTGGAATTAATGAAATTCACACAACAATTCTAAGCAATTTGTTGCAAATAAAATCGAGGGTTCAATCTACTTGAAATGTTTGTTTTTAATAACTCACTTAACTCAAATTCCATTCAAAATTCAAACCACATTTTACAAACAGCAACCATGTTGGATTTATGAAAATTACAGAGCAATTCTAATCATTTGTTTCCACTTAAACTATAAGGTTCACCCTATTTGAATTTTGTTTTCAATATTCACTTAATAATCAAATTCATTCAAATTTCAATCAAACTACAAACAACATTTTATTTTGAACCTTTTTTAAAACAAAACTTGGCAATTTGTGGCTGTGACATAATTAATCAATACCAAATTTTTCTAAATTTTTCTAACACCCAAAACTTATCCATTTCTTCCCATTTTCATTTCAGCGAAAAAAAAGAAGAAACAGAAAATTTAAAAAGAAAACGAGGGAGAGAGAGGCAGTGGGTTGTGCCCCACGCAAGCCCAGCCCACCTTTTCTTTTCCCTGGCCCGTACCCCTTCGCCATCTTCTTCCCGCTGTACGACGCACATCCACCACCGCCACGTCGCCGCTGGAGCAACAGGAACGGCCACCGTGCGCCCTAGCCCCCTATAAACCTGCCCCGAGGACTCCCTGAGCTCTACCCTAACCCTACCTCCCTCCTCCCTCGAGCTGCGCCGTCGTTCGCCCTCTCTCTGCCCGGAATCCCCCTCTCTGAACCTCACCTCTGAATCCACCGGCGCCACTTTCTGAAACCGCGATGGTCGACGTCGTTGCCGTGCTCCTCCTCCCTGGTTAGCCACAGGGATCAGACCCCCGCAGCTTACTCTACGTCCTCGTCACCTCAACGAGCCCGGAGCAGGTCTGCAATGCCGCCGCCATCATCGTGCTATCGCTGCCGGCCTTCTTCCACGACCCTCTGCTTCCGCTCCAGCCGAGGGTGAGCACAGCGACCCCTCCCTTCACCCTCCTTCTTCCCCTCTACTTCGCGAGCACAAGCACACGCACCGCAGCAGCACAGCAACACCAACGCGCAGCAGCAGATCGCCAGTCGCCGCCGGCGAGCGATGCAAGCACGGCCACGTTCAGGTTCAGTTAACTGAACAAAAGTTCAGTTAACACGAACTGAACCTTAACCTCATTGCGCATGCTATACTGACAAGAACACTTCACTACCGCAGTGGTAGCACACAGCGCGCGCGCTCGGGAGACCAGGGTTCGATCCCTGCTCCCGCAATTAAACCCCAACCTTTTTTCGCAAGGGTTGCTGACAGGCTGGCCCCCCTGTCAGCGACCACTGCTGCCACGTGAGCGCCACGCAGCCCAGGGGCCCTCTGTCAGTGGCTAGGGCTAGCCACTGCAGAGTGAAAAATGTTTTTCTGCCCCTTTTCCTTTTAACAAACAAGTCCTTTCCTTCACAAATTGGTCCCTGCAAATAAAATGCTAATAACTTTTATTTTACAACTCTAAATAATATAAATAAAATATGTTTGTTGAACCAAATTTAATTCTCTACCTGTTTATAGCATTTGTTTTCTGTTTTGAATATTTCAAATGTATTCAAATTTCAAATTCAAACAATTCATCTTAACTTTGTTTAATTTCATAAATAATTCATACTTAATTCAAATAACACAAATAAAATATGTTTTCCATGCTATTTTGAACCATCTTTCCAAATATAAATTTTGTTTTATGTTTTGAATAATTAAAATTGCTTAAATAATTTAAACCTTGTTTAAATCATTTAAAATTTGCTAAATTCATAACTTGCTCAAATTAAATTATTTTTGAACATGTAAAATATGTTTTCAAACCAGAAAAGTGTAAACTTTTCAAATATGAATTTGAATTTATGTTTTGAACAAATAAAATTCAAATAATATTCATACTTGTTTTAAATTCATTTAAATCTTGTTTAAACTTGTTTAATTCATAATTAAATCATTGTAATTCCTTTTTCAATAATTGAAACATGTAATCCACTTAAAAGTTTGTGTTCTTTTCAAATATGAATTTTGTTATTTTTTTGAACAATTTAAATTGCTGAAAACAACAAATGCTTGTGTAACACCTTTAAGGAACCAAAATTCCTTAACTTAATAACTACAATTCCAAAATTGGTAAACCTTATTTCCAATTGATTCTATTGTTGTTGTTTTTCTGTTTTCCTTATCCATGCATCATGCTAATCCACCTTCACCTATTGATTAGTTGTAAAACAAATATTCCAACCTTAATTGATGGGCTTTTCATATGCAACTCAAATTGCATGTGGGTCCATTTAATCATGTTGTTACCATGTCAACTAGTTTATTTTGATGCATCAATTAAATTGTCATGCATCATCCCATGATTGTGCATTATGCCATGTTATTGATTGTTTGTCGCTCTGCGTTGTTTGTTTGCTTCTTCTCGAATAGACGACGACATTGAGACAGACGAGGTTTACGACACTACTTCTGAGGAGTTAGCCCAGTACCAGGCTACTGAGTTTGCAGGCAAGTATTCACTCACATGAACCATTGTGTTCCTTTTCAACATTGGTTACCGATACTTTCCGTTGTCTATTTCTGCTAGCCCTATGAATCGTTGCTTCTGTTCGAACCTATCACATGTTATCCTTTAACCCTGATATAGCCTCACCTCCACACCTATAACCCCTTTGCTTGTTGCCCGTGTCTTACTAGCATGCTTAGGGTTGTTTCTGCTCGAGTCTGTTACCCGTTACTTTCTGTTACTATATCATTTATGTTCTGGGGCTCGATGTTAAACAACAACCTGTTAATTTTGAGGTAATAATAATTTGCTGATAAGGCACCGGCAGGAGGCCCGGCGTGGTTTTGAGGCCTGCTAGTGTCGATCCTAATTAGGAAAAGGGTCTTGTCTACTGATCCATGATGAGCGCACTAACCGCATGTGGGAAGCGTGTATGGGCGCCCCCCTCAATTTGAGTCGATTCGCATCTCGTCCAAATCGCCACACTTAGTTCGGGCTTTCCATTTGATGCACGCATATGCAGGTACGAACACGAGGCCAGGGTGGAACTTTTGTAGTCGGCATTTAGGGCGGCGTGGTCTTAGAGTGCTATGAGGGTCCCCTTTTCTTCGTGGGGCTCGATTAGCCGCGCACGCACAACACGTGGTTCTTTGGGCTTGATGCGAAGAAGAGTTGAGTTGTGTAGAGTGCCTCGCTTGGTCGGTTTGATTCCCGTCTGGCGGGATATTCTTACGTGTACGGCCAAATTGGTGCACCCCTGCAGGGATAAATCTTCTCGAGAACCCGTGTTTTCCGCGGTTATGGTTGACTTGGTGAAAGTACTGGCTAACAAGTACTCAGAACAACTTACACCTAACTAATGATAACTTGACTAGTAATAGCCTTATTGCCACAATAACTTGATCCATCATTAATCCAACTGTGTGAGTTTATCCTCGGATTGCTTCTTTGGATAAGGGGCGAGATCCAGGATGGGTTTTGTTTGGTGGTTAGTTATAGTTGGTTACGATACGCTATCTTATCTCCTTTCTGTTAGCCGGAAGTGGTAGTATGTTCTGTAGTTGGTTAGTGCAGCCAGCTGCCGCATCTTTTGTATCACCCCTCTCTTCCGTTGAACCCAAAGCATCTGTGCTTGGTGTTGACGGGTTACACTTTGGTGAACTGTGAGTCTTGCTTGCCAGTACGTTGTTGTACTGACCCCTTTGGGGCTGTGGTTTCCGCAGACTACGCTTACGAGGATCCCCGTGACGGCTACTACGTGGAGTTTGACGAGGCTGCTGACGAGTAGATAGCGGACCTGGGCAGGATCCGAGACATCGTGGATGGGCTCCGTCTTTTCGTTTCCGGCTTCTTAAGCCTATTTGGATTTGTCTGTACTCAGACCTTTTGAATGCTTCCGCTGAGATGTAATGATGTTATGTTGGGACATGTGTCCTCTGGATGATTGTATTTGCTATCTCTGCTCTAGTGAGAGCTATTTGCAACTTATTTCTATTTATTTGTGTATTAGAGATCTGTTGTGCTATCATTTTGTTAAAAGCCGTTGACGTACCATGTGTGTATGGTATGAAGTATGTCAATGGCAGTATCCTGATTTCTATGGGATGGTTTACGTAGACGATGAACAGTAGGGGTTGGTTGTCTCACATACGTGTGTTGGCCTACTCGTAAGAGATGCGGGTGCCGGTAAGCCCCGTAATCCAATCAACTACTGTTCAACGGAACTGCGAGTATCCTCTAGAAGTCCGGGTGCGACAGGAAATCCCCCTCTCTAGATGAGTACCGAACAAGACGCATTCACCGCCCCGGGGTGTAGGAACCACCTCCACGCGTGGGACTCGCCATGGAGAGCAAGACTGTGGTGGTTTGAAGCAGGTGGAAGACATGCCATCTAGTTCTCCGTACACCAACTTGGAGCCTGAACATTCCACACCGTCAGACCCCAAGGAAGGGGTAGGGTCGGGTGCGCCATTCCCGGTGAGGATCTTGCACACATAAGAGCAGGAGTCGGGGGTGCGTCGTGCCTAGCCTTAGTATTTCCCTCGCCTTCATGGAGCCGAAGGTGGAGGGAGGGGCTCGGCCTTTTTTTTAAGGTTGTCACCGGGGGGAGAGAATCCCCACCTGAATATACTCAAAAACCCAAAGTTATGTGTTACAAAGTGAGAGATGGGCGCACCACATGTCGGCTGCCTCTGTATGATCGGGGATGTTAAAGCGGTGTGACCACAAGGTCGGGTCATGAATAATATTGGCAATTGTAGCAGTACAAGGTTGGTCGATTTTCCTGAATACCATAGCTTTTCTGGCATCCCAAATCTTCCAGAGGATGATTAGAAGAACGGAATGCCATATGGAGTGAGGCAAGTCCAGAGGTGGTGTCTCAACCCAAATTGTCGTGAAGGAACGGCTAGCCATAGGTATGGCAATCGTCTGCCAGACCATAGTTGCATGCATGCAACCAAAGAAGAGGTGTTCTCGGTCTTCGCATCCATCCGGACATCTGGGGCAATGGAAGTGATCCAAAACGTTCTTATGACAAAGGTTGGCTCTAGTGTTGAGCCTATCCAGAGTTAGCAGCCACCTGAAGATCTTGACTTTGCTAGACATTTTTGTGGCCCAGTGTCGGGGGGCTACCCCCGAGTAGGGGTAAGATAAGTGAAGAATGGAGTTCAAGGCATCATTCATCGAGTTCGGCCGTATCGAGTTGGTACGTGCCGAGTAGAGGTGCTACCCGGTAGGATGGTACCCGGTTGGGGCTATTCGGCAGGAAGCGCAAGAGGCCAAGATAAGATTCAAGTGTCAGTCTAGATCAGCCGGGTAGCGCTCGGGTGATCCGGATAGACGAGAAGCTGTTCTACTCGGGCACAAAGTCAATGGAGCCGTTGAGGTGAATCCCGCGTATCCGGGGGCCGTACCGGCTTGCGGTTCAACTTACTAGGTGCGTGGTTATCTGTATAGAGACATGGGTACAGTACGGTATGGGCGTTGTCAAGTCCTGTCTCTGACAAGGGGGACAGGACATGTCAATGGCCTACCGTAAGAGACTGACAAGGTGGACAAGACATGTCAGCGGCCTACCGCGGAGACTTTCGGTGACGCTGTCGGCGGAGACACGGAGGCGTGCGCGGATGCGTGCGCGGCGGCACAGTGGAGTTTTCTGCTCTGTCCTTTTATTCATAGAATAGTGGTTGGCCACCGGTATATAAGGTGGCCTATCCCCTCCTGCGCGAGGGACGTTGCTCACTTGCTCATTTATTACGAGGCTTGCTACTCACACACAGAGAGAGATAGATAGAGATAGAGGGACTTGTGTACTCGGCAGAGCATAATACAGAGAGAAAGGCAGGAGTAGGGGTGTTACCTCCACACGAGGACCCCGAACCTGGGTAGATCATTGTGTTTGCAGTGTTCGTGAGCGCGCCATCTAGGAGTGCGATCCCTCCACGGATACCTACAGCGTCCATCGGCCCCAAACATTAGTCATCCCATGGCATCTGTCTTTTCCCATCCACGACAGTTGGCGCCCACCGTGGGGCCAGCAGCGGCGCTGGCTAGGGTTTCTATCCGGACGGGACCCGTTTCTCGTTCGGGGGAGCGCGTGGTCTATGGCCTTGTCCACATATTCGGCTCCCTCGACTTCGTCTCCGACAACGCTGGTGACTTCGGCGGCAGGCCCGTGCCTGCAGGCGGCTCAATCATCTACTTCGGCGTGCATCTGGTGTACGTCGCCACCACCGTCATCCGCGAGTACCCCGAGGTGGTGCTCGTCGCTACGGACCCTCCTACCGTTCTCGCCGTCCGCGGTCAGCCATCCGGCCACTCTGCGGGAAGCGTGGAGGTAATGATGACTGGCCCGGCTATCGATGTCAGGAAAGACGCGCCCGATGCGCCCGAAGTCGTCGACGAGCCGACTGCTCCCCCGAGCCACAAGCCTTACGACAGGCCACAGAACCAGCCGGGCTACAAGGACCCTTCTACATCAACTGCGATACCAGCGGCTCGTTGATGGCTAGGTTGAGACTCCAAGTGCAGAGTGTGTAGCTAGTGGCAAGCCTTCTTCCCCACGAGGGTGACTCGAGGGTTTATATCGAACTCTTGGGGAGCCAGTATTTCAGCAGTTGTCTTCCAAGCTTCCTCCAGGATCCTGCAAACAAATAGAGAGTTTTGTTCCCTCAACCTCACCAAGTGGTTGTCAAGCACAAGGTGTGAGACTTCTAAATTGCAATGCAAAACTGAAAGTAAATGTGCAATAATTAAATCAACTACTAAATGCAAATGAGAAAATAAATATGCAATGGATTGTTTTTGTATTTTTGTGATGCAAGTGGTGATGGAGATAATGTAAATTCGAATTGGAGATGCAACTAAAGTAAAGTGCAAGTAAAGTAAATTGCAGCAAAGTAACTAGAGTGTTTTCTTATAATTAAAATAGGACCGGGGTTCATGGTTTCACACTTGCATTCTCTCAAATAAGGTAGTAGACGGTGGACATAAAGAATTACATGTGAGATTACAATAACATGTTTAACATTGAGTACTTTCATATGGGCATCACGTCCTAGCATAGAGATCTCTACGGTCATATTGATCCCTCTTATACTCCACCAAGATGCGAAATAAATCATAACACCTCGATAATTAAGGAAAAACCAGAGTATAGCTTTAAGCAATGTGACATGAAGTTGAAGTAAGAACTTGCTAGATCTAGTCATGGAGATTGATTAGTGTCACTTCAAATCCCCGGTAACAAGGTACTCCTTTTTATCCCTAGTGAGGTAACTAAGAAAGGTTTAACAAAACCTAAGTGGATCGCTGAACTTCTGTCACTTTCACAGCACTAGCCACCCCCCGTTACTCCAACTAATGCACCCATCACCCCACACACGCTCTCAAGAACTAGATTGATCAAAGCTAGAAAATAAGAACGGGGTACATAAGATACATCTACTCAAATAACTCAAGAGAAACAATTGCAATCTCAGATTCAATAACTCATAGAAAAGATCCACCACATAGGAATTACAACGGTGCCCGTAATCATGTGAGGCAGCTCATACGGATCTAATTAGTGAAGGACATAGAGAGAGAGATACAAGTGCTACTTCCACAAACCCATAGCCCTGGGGTGGACTACTCCCTCTTCATGGAGATGTCGATGGAGATGACGTTGGAGGGGTAGGAGATCACACCGGCGGCGCCCCGCCGGAGTTTTCCCCCTCCAATCTGGAACTTTTGGTCTCTGTTTTGGTGTTTCAGCGGCGCCCCTCTCCGTAAGGGTACGGGGGACCCTTTTTATAGTCGGTTTTAGGTCAAGACGGAGTCGGTAAGTCGAAGATGGAAGGAATTGGGGCCACAGGGGCCAAAAGGGGGCCTCTCACGCGGCCAAGGAATCTGGCCGCGTGGAGGGTCCTCTTTTGGGCCTCCTTGCCCAATTCTCGTGGATCCTTTGCCCGCAAGTCTTCTCCTTCCAAGAAAATGACCCCCGCAGATTTTCAGGTGATTTCGCGGAAGTTTGCCCCCTGAAACGTCAAAAATATAGAAAACGGGGTTTCTGACAGGCATGGTTAATTCCATAAAAGTTGGGGGACTTTGTAATTTAACCCCAAAATACTATAAAACATTGAATTATACCCTTATATGATGCAATATGTAATAGAAAACCATGTGAAAATATGCAAAATTCATCTATGCATTTTACATGCATCACTCGTGCCGGTGTCGTCGAGCATCTGGGCATGCCTCTCGCCCCAGACGCAGATCCGGCGGTGGTAAGGGCCCAGCTCGAGCAACAGCGCTAGGCCTTGCTTCAGGACGCCCAGGAGCTGGAAAAGGTTAGGCTTGAGCTCAACCTGGATCAGAATGAGTACAATAGAGCCCATGGTTTTACTCCTGTATCTAGAAATCCTAGCAAGATAGGAATCATTCGTCGCAACCTAGGTGCTGAGCTAGCTAGAGATGGTAAAGCCGCTAGCAAATCTGGTAGTATGACCTCTGCTGGTAGGCCAAAATATAGTTCTCCTGCCAAAACACTTAGAGCCGCAGAGGCAGTTGCTGCCGAGTTGCCAAATTTGACCGGCGAGGCTCGCGCTAGGGAGAAGGACCGGCTCAATGAGCTTGTTCTAGAGGCTGGTAGGTAGAATGAGGCTTTCCGAAAAGCTAATCCAGGAGCTGGTGCGTCTCATGTTGTTCAGTCGCATGGGGCAAGATCCGGAAAGCAGGCCTCTTCACCGCTTCCCGGCGGTGAGATGGCCCCGAGTGTAAACTCTGGGAAGAGCAAACAGATGCAGGTGTACGATCCGTCTGTCACTGGAAAACAGCACGCTGTAGAGCGGCAGCCCGGTCAGAAACACAATGTTGCAGGTACTGGCCACTAGGCCGCTCGAGTTCACCAAGAGGGGCAAGGAGGAAACCGAGATGGCCCATCTCGGCATCATGTTGCCAACCCGGTTCAGCATGTTGTTCGGCCACAATCAGTTGTTGCGGTGGTCAACCCGGTTGCTCAACCCGGTCATGTGTACCAAGACCGCTACAACGACGGGTACTCGGCAATGGAGCAAGCCTGGTACGCCGACCCAAGATACCTCGCTACTCGGTTGGGAGCGAGGATGTTGGAGCCAAGTGACGCAAGGTACAAGCTGGACAAGATCTACCTGTCCGAGGAGATAGAAGCAAGAGGCCCGCCTGGGCCAAGCTGTTTTGGTCCCAGGATCATGGGGGACCCGGCCGTGCCCAAGTTCTAGCTGGCTAGAGGGTCCAATACCTATGACGAAAGCACCAAGCCAGAGGAGTGGCTGAATGATTATGTTACTGATGTGTATGTTGCAGGTGGCAACCGGAGATGGGCTGTGAGGTATGTGCCCCAGATATTGGAGGGCCCTGCCTGGATCTGGCTCAACAACCTGCCGAAAGATAGTGTCAATTTCTAGCTTGACTTCTCGGAAGCCTTCATCAGCAACTTCACCAACACTTACAAGAGGCCAAACCGGCCACAGCAACTCTCGGCGTGCAAGCAGAGAGAAGAGGAGACTGACCGCGAGTATCTTACTCGGTGGAGCACTCTGAGGAACACCTGTGAAGGTGTGAATGATTCACAGGCAATTTCCTGGTTCGCTCAAGGCTGCCGACATGGTAGCATGTTGTGGCAGAAACTGCAGAGAGAGATGCCGAGTACGCTCGTCGAGAAAATCAAGATTGCAGATATGTATGCTCTCGGCGACCCAACTCAGGATCTGCTTGATTCTTTCGAGCCAAAGAGAAGACATCATGATGGAGCCCGGCGCAATGACCGCCAAGACTTCCGCAACAAGAGAAGAGAATATCGTCCGGATATCCGCTATGGATCGGACCATGTGGCTGCAGTTACTCAGGATCAAGGTGCTGCCGGGAGCAGCCAGAGGCAAAAAACTGCTGGAGCCCAGTACGGGCAAAACCAGACTCAGAGCGAGCACTTCAAGAAGTAGTACAATGCTCCTCACCAGAATAATGCCTCCCAGGAGTCCGAAGATCCTCCAAGGTTTGACTTTGAGAACATGAAGGATGGGCCATGCAGTTTTCAGACTCGGCATCCGAGTAGGCCAGCCAACCATACTACCCGGCAGTGCAGCTGGTGGGACCGGATCAACAGCGAGGGCTTTGGTCAGCTGCCTCCTTCTCCTCCTCTTCCGCTCTCAGGCTCCAATGTGCAGCCTATCCGGACAGCTGCTCCCAGGCCTGCCGAGAACCAGAGGAGGGAGCATGTGAATCAACTGGCGCAGGGAGCCAACAACAACTACAACCGCAAGTACAACAACAACAACCACAACAACAACTACTACACCCGCAACAACAATCGCAACAACAACAATGCCAACAACAACGACAACAACAACAACAACAACAACAACAACAACAACAACAACAACAACAATGGTGTTGCTGGGGACCGGAACCAGTACCAGGAGCATCATGAGAGCTACATGGTGTTCACCACTGAGCCGGATGACAAGCAGAGCCAGCGCAGGCACACGATGGAGGTAAATGCTGTGATGTCGGCGGTGCCGGATTACATGCATTGGTGCGACCAGGGCATAGTCTGGTCCAGAGATGATCATCCCAAGATAATGCCCAACCCGGGTACATATGCTCTGGTGGTGGACCCTACTTTCTTGGGGACTAAGAAGAATGTGAAGTTCAGCAAGGTGCTGATCGACAACGGGAGCAGCATCAACATTATGTACCGAGATACTATGGAGAAGCTCGGCATTGCCGAGAACATGCCGCTACCCAGCTGGACTACATTCCATGGCATTGTTCCGGGAGTGTCTTGTGCTCCCATTGGCCGGATCTGGATCGATGTGCTTTTCGGCACGCGGGAAAACTGTCGGACCGAGTGCCTGCAGTTCGAGGTTGTTGATCTTCAGAGCCCCTATCATGCTCTGCTCGGCAGGCCTGCTCTGACCAAGTTCATGGCTTCAACTCATGCGGCCTATCTGAAGATGAAGCTTCCCGGTGCCAATGGCATCATCACCATCTCGGGCCATTACAAGCGCTCGTTGGACTGTGCATCTGCTGGATCTCGGCTTGCCGAGTCCATGGTCATTGCTGCTAAGAAGAAGAAGATACACGAGGTGGTGGCACTGGCACAGGCAGCTCAACTCGGTATGCCTGGCATGCCGAGCTGTCAGCAGGAGCCACATTCCAGGCCTCCCAAGAGACCAAGAAGGTGCAAATTGACCCGGAGTTCCCGGAGCGTGTGGCCATCATTGGTGCCGGGCTGGAGGAGAAATAGGAAAGCGAGCTCATTCACTTCCTCCATGAGAATCGGGATGTCTTTGCATGGTCCAATCAGGACCTGCCGGGTGTCCCGAGGGAGCTAGTTGAGCACTCTTTACATGTGCGGCCGGATGCCAAGCCGGTGAAGCAAGCTATGCGCCGCTTTGCGGCTGAAAGGAGGAAAGCCATTGGTGACGAGATCACAAGGTTGCTAGCAAGTGGATTCATCATGAGGTGCTGCATCCGGATTGGCTGGCCAATCCGGTCATGGTGGAGAAGAAGAAGGATGATCACATGGTCGTTGTGGTGTGGCGCATGTGCGTGGACTACACCGACCTGAACAAGGCCTGGCCCAAGGACCCGTTCCCGCTACCCCGGATAGATCAGGTGATTGATTCCATTGCCGGGTGCGAGCTTTTGTCTTTCATTGATGCCTACTCTGGTTTTCACTAGATCCCTTTAAATCTGGCTGATCAAATAAAGACTGCTTTTATTACCCCGTACGGGGCTTATTGCTATCGTGTTATGTGTTTTGGCTTGCGGAATGCTGGGGCCACTTATCAGAGATGCATGCAGAAATGCCTTCATGAGCAGATCGACAAAAATGTGCAGGTGTATGTAGATGACATTGTCATCAAAACAAAAGAAAAACACATTCTGTTGAGCGATATTGAGGAAACGTTTGCCAGCTTGCGCAAATACATGATGAAGTTGAACCCAACCAAGTGCACATTTGGCGTCCCGGCTGGCAAGCTACTCGGCTTCCTGGTGTCCAGTCGGGGCATTGAGGCCAATCCTTCAAAGATAAAAGCTATAGAGAGCATGTCTTTGCCGAGGTCATTGAAGGATGTGCAGAAGTTTACTGGGTGCCTGGCTTCCCTTAGCCGGTTCCTGGGCAGAATGGGTGAGAAGGCCTTACCTCTCTATCAGCTCATGAAGAAAAGTGACAAGTTTTTCTGGACCCCACAAGCTGATGTGGCATTCAAGGATCTCAAGACCATGTTGGGCAATGCTCCTATCCTAGCATCCCCACTGCATAAGGAGCCAATGCTGCTCTATATTGCAACCACCAACCGAGTTGTGGGCGTGGTGGTGGTGGTGGAGCGGGAAGAAGAAAGCAAATCGGTGCAGAGACCGGTCTATTATCTGAGTGAAGTGATGTCCAGCTCCAAGCAAAACTATCCGCACTACCAGAAGATGACTTATGGGGTTTACCTGTGTGCCAAGAAGCTCAAGCACTACTTCCAGGAGCATCCAATGACCGTGGTGAGCACTGCTCCCATCTCGGAGATCATGGGCAACAAGGATGCAAGTGGCCGGGTGGCCAAGTGGGCGATTGAGCTAGCTGCTTACACCTTGTTGCATGCAAGAAGAGAAGCCATCAAGTCCCAGGCCCTGGCGGATTTCTTTGTTGACTGGGCCAAAATGCAGTATGAGCCTCCCTTGCCAGAAACAAACTTCTGGAGGATGCATTTTGATGGCTCCAAGGTAAAAGAGGGACTCGGTGCTGGTGTTGTACTCACTTCACCAAAGCGGGACCAGCTCAAGTATGTGCTTCAGATTCACTTCCCGACATCCAACAATGTTGCCGAGTATGAGGCCTTGGTCCATGGGCTGAAAGTGTCCAAGGAGATTGGAATCCGGCGGATTGTTTGGTATGGCGACTCAGACATGGTGGTTCAACAATTCTTGGGGACTTGGGACGCGTTGGATGCCAACATAGCGTATTATCGGTTCCTCGTCCAGAATATGACCGGATTCTTTGACTGGTGTGAGTTCCATCACATCCACCGAGATGAGAATGATGCAGCAGATGCTCTGTCCAAGTTGGGGTCTTCTCGGCAGTTTATCCCGCCTGGGATTGCTCTGGAACATTTGAGGAAGTCCTCTATCAAGCCATCCCCTAACTCGGATTCCATATTCATCCCGGCTCTGCCAGACTTGGAAGTTGTTCCTATGGAGATTGATTGGGAGAGCTCAAAGGAGAACCCGGGGACTGCTCTATCCAACCCGAGGACTGCCTCTGCAAACCCGGGGACTGTCGCATTCATCGAGGGGATCATTTCTCAGTACTCAGGGACTCGGGGAATCGTCTCCAACTCGGAGCAAGTCATGGCAGCTGATCCAATGTAAGTGGACGAACCAGTGTTTCCTATTCGGGAGACACCGAGTTGGGCTTTGCCCATATTATCCTTTCTGATGGATGGCACTTTGCCGAGCGACGAGGTCACAGGCAGGCAGATACAAAGAAGATCCAAGGGCTACACCATCATCAACAAAGAGGTACACAAGAGAAGTGCTACTGGCGTACTCCAAACCTGTGTTGAGACGGAAGAAGGAGAAGAAATTCTCATAGAGATACACCAAGGAGAACGTGGGCATCATGCCTCATCTCGGGCCTTAGTCAAGAAAGAATTTTGGCATGGATTCTTTTGGCTCACTGCCTTGCAACAAGCAGAAGATCAGGTGAGGAAGTGCAATGGGTGCCAGAGGTATGCAAGCAAGATTCATATGCCATATTCCGACTTGAAGACAATCCCCATTACTTGGCCATTTGCTGTACGGTGTTTGGATGTGGTGGGTCCTTTCAAGCCAGCTCGGGGCAATATGACTCACATCTTGGTCATGGTTGATAAGTTCACCAAATGGATTGAAGTGAAGCCAATCCGGAAGTGTGATGGAAACACAGCAGTAAGCTTCTTGAAGGACATCATCCTGAGGTATGGCTATCCGCATGGATCATCTCGGATAATGGGACAAACTTTGCTGAAGGAGCTTTTGCTCGGTTCACTAAGGAGAAGCGGATCCGGCTAGACATTGCATCAGTCACCCATCCAGCTTCCAATGGGCAGGTTGAAAGAGAGAATGGCACGGTCCTATCCGGAATAAAGCCAAGATTGTTTGAGCCATTGCTGAAAACACATGGGTGTTGGCTAGATGAATTACCGGCGGTGTTGTGGAGTCTAAGGACTACCCCTAACCGATCAACCAGATACACACCATTCTTCCCGGTATATGGAGAAGAGGCCATGTTGCCCACTAACCTTGAGCATGACTCACCGAGAATAACCCTCTATACTGAGGCAGAGGCAAGAGAAGCCCGAGAAGATCATGTTGATCTGCTCGAAGAAGCAAGAGAGTTAACTCTGTCGCGCTCAGCTGTATATCAACAGAACCTGAGACGCTATCATAGCCGGAAAGTAAACCCAAGGGTTTTCCGAGAAGGAGACTTGGTGCTGAGGCTTGTGCAACGCACAACCGGGATGCACAAGCTTTCCCCTCCATGGGAAGGTCCTTTCATTGTGAGCAAGGCTTTTCAAAATGATGCCTATTACCTCATCGACGCACAGGCACTGCAGAAGAACAGGGCGGATAAATCCGGAGAGGAATCCAAGCGTCCCTGGAATGTAGCTCTACTCCGCCGTTTTCATTCCAAAACAAACATTGTATGTATCTCCTGAACCGAGTTAAATTCCAAGTCGGCACTCTGAATTCGAACTCGGGGACTGCCTGTGCCAAACTTGCTCTGTGTTATTTATCGTCTTTACTTTGTCTACTCGGTTAGTCTACTCAAAATTTCACGCGCATGTCTAGTATTGTGTTTAAACCTAAGGTCCGACTCTTTGACTTTGCTGCTGTCCGCAACCCGGCTTCATGGAAAGCAAGAGAACAAGCCAAAGGTCAATGAACACACGAAAAATTGCTAAGGAAAAGAGGAGTGTATTAACCGAATAGGGTGTTTTTTCCTTTTGTGTTTTCGGCTAAGTGTTGGGCAGTGTTAAGTTCAAATCTCAAAGTGGTTAAGTATTAGAAACTCGGTTTTTGAAATCTTGTGACTCGACTACCAAAAAGCCACAAGTGGCAGGAAAGAGCAAAGACAAAAGAACTGGGTGGATAATAAAAGAAAATCGGGGACTTGCATTTAACGCAATCCGGCATTGAGCCAGTCTTGCTAAGAAACTTAATAAACAGAGTAGCACTTGAAACAATAAACTGTTGGATACATCTGCACCCGGCATACCGGGGATCTGATAAAAAGTTTGGAGTTGACTTAGAAGCAGGAACTTAAGATATTGTCGAGGGAGTGCAATTGGCTTCTGCGCTGGATAGATCCGAAGACTCGTAGGCGAGCACGGAGACGGGCTCGAAGGCAACAGTTGAGGTCAAAGGAGCGGACCCGGATGCGACGTCCTCGCCACGGTCCACGTTGCAACCAACTCGGGAGAAGGAGTGGCAATCACCATCTCGGTAGTAATAGCTCCGCCGGAGGCAGTGGGCTGCGAGTCAGTCCGGACTTCTCTGGAGCCAGCTCCTGGCTCGGTCGTCCCCTGAACGCCGCCCATCTCGGCCTCCTCCCCATCATCATTCTGCTCCACTCCTTCGTTGCCGGTTTTGTTCTGCTCCTCTGTCGCACCCGGACTTTTAGAGGATACTCACAGCCCGCTAAACAGTAGATAGATGGCTTACGGGGCCTACCTGCACCCGCATCTCAATATGAGTAGGCCAACACGTAAACGTGTGACAACCATCCTCTACCATTCATCGTCTGTGAAACCATCCAATAGAAATCCGAATACTTCCATTGACGTACTTCATAACATACACACATGGTACGTCAACGGCATTTGAACAAGTGATATCACAACAAATCTCTAAGACACAAAGAAATAGAAATAAGTGGCAAAAGCTCTCACTAGAGCAGAGATAGCAAATACAGTCATGTAGAGGACACATGTCCCAACAAGTCATCATTACATCACAACGGAAGCATCCAAAGTGTCTGAGTACAGACAAGATCCAAATAGACCTAAGAGGCCGGAAACGAAAGAACGGAGCCCATCCACGAAATCTCGGATCCTGCCCGGGTCCGCTATCTACTCGTCAGCAGCCTCGTCATACTCCACGTAGTAGCCACCATGGGGATCCTCGGAAACGTAGTCTGCAGAACACGCAGTCCCAAAGGGGTCAGTACAGACGAGTACTGGCAAGCAAGACGCACAAGATACCAAAGTGTACCCGGCAACACCAAGTACAGATGCTTTGGGTTCAACGGAAGATAGGTGATACAAAGGTGCGGCAGCGGGCTGCCCTAACCAACTACAGAGACACGCTACAACATCCGGCTAAAAGAAAGGGATAAGATAGCGCATCGGAACCAACTACCACTAACCTCAAACAAACCCATCCTGGATCTTGCCCCTTATCCAAAGAAGCAATCCGAGGATAACCCACACAGTTGGATTAATGAAGGTCCAAGTTATTGTGTCAATAAGCCTATTACTAGTCAAATTATTATTATTTAGGTGTAAGTTGTCTAATCCTTGTTAGCCAGCCCTATCACCAAGTCATCCATAACCGCGGACAACACGGCTTCTCGAGAAGATTTAACCCTGCAGGGATGCACCAATTTGGCCGTACATGTAAGAATAACCCGCCAGACGGGGATCAAACCCACCAAGCAGGCCACTCAACACAACCCAACTCTTCTTCGCATCAAGCCCAAAGAACCCCGTGCAATTGAGCGCATGGCTAATCAAGCCCCACGAAGAAAAGGGGACCCTCATAGCACTCTAAGAACGTGTCTCCCTAAATGCCGACTACAAAAGTTACCACCCTGGCGCCAAGGGTTCGCACCTGCATATGCATGCGGCAAATGGAAAAACCCGAACTAAATGAGACGATTTGGACGAGATTCGAATCGAATCAAAGTTGAGGGGGGCGCCCATACACGCTTCCCACATGCAGTTAGCGCGCTCATCATGGATCTAGAGGACAAGAACTTTTCCTGAGTTCGACACTAGCAGGCCTCAAAACCATACCCGGCCTCCTGCCGGTGCCTTATCATCAAATTAGCATTACCTCAAACATTAACAGGTTGTTTTTTAAACATCGAGCCCCCTAGAACATAATAAATATGGTAACAGAAATAACGGACATCAGACTCAAGCATAAACAACCCTAAGCATGCTAATAAGACACAGGCAACAAGCAACAGGGTTATAGGTGTGGAGTATAGGCTATATCAGGGTTACAGGATATCATGTGATAGGATCGAAACACAAGCAACGAATCTTAAGGCTAGCAGAATAGACAACGGAAAGTATCGGTATCCAGTGTGGAAAGGACACAATGGTTCATGTGAGTGAATACTTGCTTGCAAACTCAGTAGCCTGGTACTGGGCTAACTCCTCTTTAGTAGTGTCGTAAACCTCGTCTGTCTCAACATCGTCGTCTATTCGAGAAGAAGCAAACAAACAACGCAGAGAGACAAACAATCAATAACATGGCATAATGCACAAACATGGGATGATGCATGACAATTTAATTGATGCATCAAAGATAAGCTAGTTGACATGGTAACATAATTAAATGGGCCCATATGCAATTTGGGTTGCATATAGAAAGGCCCAAGAATTAAAGTTGAATTAGGTGATCTACAAATAACCATCATGTGAAAGTTGATTAGAATGATGCATGGATGATGAAAACAATAAGAAAACAACAATAGCTTCAATTTGAAATGTTGTTTACCAAGTTTTGGAATTTTATTTATTAAGTTATGAAATTTGGCTTCTTAAATGAGTTACACAACATTTATTGTTTTCACCCATTTTAGTTGTTCAAAATAGATAACAAAATTCATATTTGGAAAGAACACAAAATTTTAGATGAAATACATATTTCATTTTTTTAAAATGGATTTAAAATGAGCAAGTTATTAATTTGACAATTTTAAATGCATTAGTTAAGAAACAGTTGTTTTCAGCAATTTAATTTATTTAAAACAGAACACAAAGTTGATATTTGCAAAGTTCATGAAAAATGGAATGGAAAACATATTTTACATGGGCCATTTGAATTAAATTTGAATCAGTTATGAATTTGACCAAATTTGAAAGAGTTGTTTGAATTTGAATTTTTGAAACCATTTGAAATGTCCAAAACAGTATACAAATGGTTTTAACATGTAGAGAATTTAATTTGGTATGGAAAACATATTTTATTTATTAGATTTGGATTTAATATGCAAAAGTTATTTGAATTTGAAAAACAGGGGCTATTCTGCAATTTTAAAAGTATTAAACTTATTCCAGGGGCTTAGGTGCAAAAATAAGTTTCAGAAAGGGCCCTGGAACTTTGTGTACGCAGGGCAGAACAGCCCTGGGTCACTGGCAGTGGGCCAGTGCCCAGCTGGCCCTGCGTGGCGTGTGAGTGGAAGCTGGCGTGGCCACCACTGCCAATGACAGATGGGCCCTGCTGGCGTGCGTGGCAAAGCGAAGCAAAAGAGGGTTTTATTCCGCTGCGGGGAGGGATCGAACCCGCGCCCTCGCGCTGAGAGCCGCTGGATCGTGCCATTGGGCTAGCTCGACGGTGGTGATTGGAACCAGATCCGCGCCCTTTTGAGGTAGATCTGGGGCGTGCGCTCGTCAACTGACGAAACTGAACCTTGGTTCAGTCTCTCAACCTGACGAAGGCGTGATCGCCGACGGCAACGCTGCGCTGCTGCTGCTGTTGCTCGTGGTTGGGTGCAGGGGTGTGTACGCGTGCGCAACAGGAAGAGCAAGAGAGAGGGGAAGGAGGTGACGCTCACCGTGGGGAAGAGGAAGGAGGAGGTGGGCTCGACGAGGTGACGGTGACCGGCGGCGTGGAAGGAAGCGAGCGCGGCGATCCGAGGCCGTTCGGGCCCTGCCCTGGAAGCGAGGAGAAAGAGGAAGGCTCGGGGGTCTCGTTCCCGCGCAGTGAGACCCTCGACGGCGACCACAGCCCCTACGCCAACCCCGTCAAGCTCCGGCCATGGCAGCGAGTTGCAGGTTTCAGAAAATTCAGAAGAGAAATTGCAGGAGAAAGGAGGGAATCCGAGAGGGAGAAATGGAGGTGGCGGCGCAGGGAGGAAGAGAGGAGGGATGGCTAGGGTTTGGGTGCTCTCGGGGTAGAAAAAGGGGAGAGGGGAGCAGGTGGAGAGGGGGGAGGTGCGGTGGTGCGCTGCTGGCGTCAGGTGACGATGGCCGCACGGAGGAGGGAGAAGGGGGCCGCGGGCCGTGTGCGCTGCGCGCTGGGGTGGTAGGTGGGCTGGGCTGGCCCAGCTGGCTGGCCTGGTCTGCCTCCCCCAGCCCGTTTTTTATTTTTATTTCTCTCTGTTTTTTTTTTTGCAGAAAAAGAAAAGAGAAGAAAAGAAGGGGTTTTGGGATTGAAAAATTTTGGGGATAATTTTTATAAGTTATTTATTGCAAAAGCCCAGTTGTGCAAACTTTTATTTTTCAAAAATTTAAATTTGATTGAATTTTGGCAATAATTGAAATATTGAAACTTAAGCAAGTTAATAGTATGAAAAATCAAGTTTATTAGAAACAAATAAATGGTTTGATTTGAAAGTTTTATTTGGAAAGGTTGTAACAGAGCAAGTATGAAACTTAATGGTTTGAAATTTGATTTGAAATTCAAATTTGAAACACATACCACATGCAATGCTTATGATGACATGATGCAAAACATAAATTAAACAAGGAGCAAGCATTCTAATGGTGTTTTTCATACTTGGGATGTTACAAAACGCCCCCCCTTGAAGGAATCGCGCCCCGAGATTCCTACTGAGAAGAGAAAAGGTCCGGATACTTCTTGCGAAGATCCTCTTCGGTCTCCCACGTTGCCTCTTTATCGGAATGATGAGACCACTGCACTTTTAAGAACTTGGTGCTCTTGTTGCGAGTTTTGCGCTCGGTCTCATCGAGAATGCGAATAGGGTGCTCTTCATAAGAGAGGTCTTCTTGCAGATCAATTGAATCATGATCAACTGCACGACCTGGATCTTTGAAGCATTTCTTGAGCTATGACACGTGAAACACATCGTGCATCTTGGATAGCTTTTCTGGAAGTTCAAGACGATAGGCATTTTCTGCACGCCTTGAGAGAATGTTGAAGGGACCAATATATCTTGGTGCAAGCTTTCCTTTGACACCAAAACGATGAGTGCCTCTGAGGGGAGTTACACGGAGATATGCCTTGTGTCCAGCTGCATAGACCATGTCCCTGTGTTTGCTGTCATAGTAGCTTTTCTGACAAGATTGAGCAATCCTCAGATTGTCACGAATGATGCGAACTTTCTCTTCGGCCTCGTTAACAATGTCAGGGCCTAAGAGTGAACGTTCACCTGCTCCAGACCAATTGATTGGACTCCTGCATCTGCGGCCATAGAGAGCCTCAAATGGTGCCATGCCTAGGCTTGCCTGGAAGCTGTTGTTGTAGGAGAATTCAGCATATGGAAGACATTCCTCCCATTTCATGCCAAAGGAGAGACCACATGCTCTGAGCATATCCTCGAGAATCTGATTGACTCTTTCGACTTGCCCTTGAGACTGAGGATGGTAGGCTGTGCTGAACAGAAGCTTGGTGCCCAAGGCTTCTTGAAAACTTTTCCAGAAATGAGAAGTGAATATGCTTCCACTGCCTGAGCTTATTTCCAATGGAAAACCATGAAGAGGAACAATCTTTGCTGTGTAGAGCTCTGCTAACTGACTAGCTGAGATTGTCTCTTTGACAGGAAAGAAGTGAGCGACTTTAGTGAGTCGATCAATGACAACGAAGATTGCATCATTGCCCCTCTTGGACTTTGGGAAACCAGTGACGAAGTCCATTTCAATCATGTCCCACTTCCACTCAGGGATTTTCAGAGGTTGGAGAAGACCGGCTGTTTTCTAATGAACTGCCTTAACACGTTGACAAACGTCGCATTCAGAAACGTATTGAGCAATTTCACGTTTCATGCTAGGCCACCAATACAGTGTCTTGAGATCCTGGTACATCTTTGTACTTCCAGGGTGTATGGAGAGAGGAGTTCCATGAGCCTCCTTGAGAATGACATCTTTGAGACTTTGAATTTGAGGAACTGCAATGCGTCCTTCGAAGAACACAGTTCCCTTGTCATCAATTGAGAAGCACTCAAATTTCTCATTGCCTGCTTTGATGTGTTCTACAATCTTCTTGATTTCAGCATCACGAAGTTGTTCAGAACGAATCTTGTCCTCGAGAGTTGGAGTGGCTGTCAAGTTTGCAAGATAGCCTTGAGGAACAAGACCAAGATTGAGCTTCTGGAATTCTTCATAAAGAGGAGGTTGGCTTTCCATGATCATGAGATTATTGCAATACGACTTGCGACTGAGAGCATCGGCCATAACATTAGCCTTGCCTGGAGTGTAAGAAATGGTAAGATCAAAGTCTTTAATATTTTCAATCCATCTCCTTTGTCTGAGGTTTAGATCTGGTTGAGTGAAGATGTACTTCAGACTCTTATGATCAGAAAAGATTTCAGTGCGATTACCCAACAAGTA
The DNA here is from genome assembly GCA_028641055.1 of Alopecurus myosuroides. Classification (NCBI taxonomy): domain Eukaryota; kingdom Viridiplantae; phylum Streptophyta; class Magnoliopsida; order Poales; family Poaceae; genus Alopecurus; species Alopecurus myosuroides. Next base: position 282,066,993 of record CM054058.1, read on the forward strand.
TTGTCTCCATTTCTTGAGGGCAAACACCACTGCTGCGAGTTCAAGGTCATGAGTGGGATAATTGAGCTCATGTGTGTTCAACTGACATGAAGCATAAGCCACAACTTGACGTTCTTGCATAAGAACTGCACCTAGACCTTGGAGAGAAGCATCACCGAATATCTGGAAAGGTTTGGAAGGATCTGGGCCAACCAGAACTGGCGTAGAAGTGAGTTTAGTCTTCAGGAGATTGAAACTTTCATCACATTGTGGAGACCAGACGAACTTCTTGTCCTTCTTTGTGAGGTCAGTGAGAGGTTTGGCAATCTTGGAGAAGTTTGGGACGAAACGACGACAATAGCTAGCCAAGCAAAGAAAACTTCTTACTTGCTTCACCGTCTTTGGAGGTTTCCAATCAACAATTGCTTTAACCTTTTCTGGATCAATTGCTATGCCCTTGGCAGAGATGACATGACCAAGGTAAGCAACTTCTGAAATCCAGAACTCACATTTGGAGAATTTGGCATAAAGACGATTTTCGCGAAGCTTCACGAGAGTGAGACGAAGATGTTCTTCATGCTCTTCCTCGGATTTTGAGTAGACAAGAATGTCATCAATATATACCACAACGAACTTGTCTAGGTATTCATGGAAGACGGAATTCATGAGTCGAGAGAAGGTCGCCGGTGCATTGGTGAGACCAAAGGACATGACGGTGAATTCATATAGACCGTAGCGAGTGGTGAAGGCTGTCTTTGGAATATCCTCTTTTCTGATCTTTATTTGATGGTAACCCATTCTCAAGTCCAACTTGGAGAATATTGAGGCTCCAGCAAGTTGATCAAAAATATCATCAATACGAGGAATTGGATACTTGTTTTTGATGGTCTTCTCGTTAAGAGGACGATAGTCAACAACGAGTCTCTTTGTTTGATCCTTCTTCGCAACGAAAAGAGTTGGGCATCCCCAAGCCGAGGAACTAGGTTGAATGTAACCTTTTTCCATGTACATATCAATTTGTTCCTTCAACAACTTCAACTCGGAAGTTCCTATCTTGTAGGGATGCTTATAGATTGGAGCAGTACCTGGTTCAAGTTCGATCACGAACTCAACAGCTCTGTCCGGAGGCATTCCTGGCAACTCTTCTGGAAAGACGTCAGGGAAGTCGCAAACCACCGGAACATTTTCAAGTGAAGGTAGAGGTTTTGCATTGAGGGTGCACAGCTGAATGGAACTTGATTCATGTGGAGAATAGATTATCTGGCCAGAAGGGTGGAACAGAGTTATTGACTTTTGAGCACAGTCAATTCTTGCTTTATTGGCCTTCAGCCAATCCATACCAAGAATGACATCAATGTCAGAATTTCCCAGCAACATGAGAGAAGCAAGGAATATGTGGCCTCCAATTAGGATTTGATTTTCCTTACTTATCTTGGAAGTCAACATTTGAGATCCCGGGGAGTGGACAGTGATTTGATTGCTTAGTGGAACCACAATTAGGTTGTTTGTTGTGGCAAAGGTCTTTGACACAAAAGAATGTGATGCTCCGGTATCAAACAACACTTTAGCTGGAATAGAGTTTACGGGAAATATACCGAGAACGACGTCAGGAGCTTCCTCAGCTTTGTCGATCTTGACATGATTCACCCTTGCGGTCCTCCCGACAGGCCTGTTGTTGGAGTTGAAGGCCTTAGGCGGGGGAGCGCGCACCATTGCCTGGTTTGTGTTAGGACGAGGTGGTGGTGGAGGTAGCTGCCTCTGCATGCACTTGTCGGCGTAGTGCCCCGTCTGCTTGCACTTGTAGCATGTGACGACACGAGGAGGCCCTGGCCTTGGCTGCCCCATCGAAGCCCTTTGATCATGCATCTGAGCAGGGTTGGGTGGGCGGGGGGCGAAGCTTGGAGAAGTTTGGGCATATGGAGCCCGAGTGACAGCACCATTTGGTACCCAGATGCGGCGCTTCTGCGGAGGGGTGGTCATGTTGGAGGAGGAACCACCCTCACGCGAGTGCTCGCGAGACTCCTCGAACGCCTTGCGCCCATTTTCTTCATTGAGCGCGGTGTTAACGAGATCCTCGAAGCTGTTGGCCTTGACGTTGGTGAGGGCATACTTGAGCTCCGGGTTAAAGCCTCTACGGAACCTTGCCATCTTTTTAGCTTCAGTGGACACCTCATCTCCAGCGTATCGAGCGAGGCGATTGAACTCACTCTGATACCCGATGACGTCCAACTTGCCCTGCTTGAGAGAGCAAAACTCTTCACGCATCCTTTCCATGAGACCATCTGGAATGTGGTGCTTCAGGAAGGCTTCCTTGAAACAATCCCACGTGACTGGCATCCCAGTTCTCATGGCCTGGAAGTTTTCCCACCAAGTAGCTGCCTGACCCTTCAGCAGATAAGAGGCATACTTGACCTTGTCTTCTTCAGCTACGTGTGCAATCTCCAGAGCCTTGGCTATCTCACGGATCCAGTCATCAGCGTCCAGAGGCTCGCGTGTGGCCACGAAAGCTCTTGGGCCTAGACTGAGAAACTCCTTGATGCTCACTCGTGGAGCTGTCTGGTTGATGTGCTGTTTAGCCTGAAACTTGGCCATATGCGTCATGACTTGGGTCATCTGAGTCAACAGCTCCGCGATTGGCGGTGGTTCAGGCGTGGTGTTCCTTGTTGGCGGCATCCTTAATGGAAATGCATTTTAGCACAACAATAGAAAAGGATAGACTTGGAAACCGAAAGATAGATTACTCTGACGCATGAATAGATAACCAAAAGGTACACCATCACATGTTCAATTACATCAGAATATCCAACACACCATAAATGGTTCGAATACCAAATGATAACTAAACATAACTAAGAATGGATACATCGGTACTCCCATGCTCATCACGCAGGACGGCGGCTAGGAGTACGGCGAGAGGTACGGTGAGGAGCACGCCCACGAAAGTAGGTGGAACGACGATCCACGTAGATCTGACGTGGTCTGAGACCGACTCTAGGCGTGGTGAAGTACATAGCGTCGACTCCCTGTGCTCCAAAGCGTGGAATCCCAGTGTAACCAGCACCAAGGTTAAGGAGTGGACCTCTGATCGGCTCGTAACCTCCAGCATCTGGCAGACGACGCCCAACTGGCTGATCGAAACGTGCAAAGCGCTCGTCTCCAACAAAGTCTGTGGTGTAAGTCGCCAGATGAGTCAAAGCAAGGTAAAGCTGCTCTCTGACTGAAGCCAACTCCTGAGATAGTGTGCGGGCAATTGTGTCACTGTGTCTCACAAACTGAGCGGTGGTGTGCAGCCTGGATTTATCATGCTCGTAAACATCCAAGTTATCGTAGAGAGTGAAATGAGCTCCCTCCGAAGTGATGTAACCACGGGGGATGTGGCGATAGATAGAATCGTCAAATCCCCAGTAGTCAGCACGAAGGACGGTGAGGCTCACATAAGCTGCCTGCTGCACAGCCATATCCACTGTGGAACCCACTGCCTCGTAGCGGTGGACTACGCTCATGCCATCATCTGACAGAATGTAGACGATAGCCTGGTAGTAGGTCTGCTCAAACTCTCGCTGCTGCTCGTAGACCTGGTACTCTGGTGCTCAACGGAACCCCAGAAAAGTGACCATGTCTCTCAGCATCTCCGGATAACCGGCAGTGCTCTCGCAACGAGTTATACGAACCACCTGCGGGTAGAACCTGAGATCCATCTGCAGATGATTGGGGAAGCTTTGATTAGACGCCGGTAGAAGAACTGAAGTGGCAAGCAACAACAAGGTTTCAACGGACGAAAAGGATGTTGAGAAGAACAGGATATCGAAGCAACATTTGGGAAACACGAGACCAAACACTCCTGAGGTACTACGGAAAACCCATCCGGGCTTCTAAAGGATCAATATCTACTGCTTAAGGAATAGAGGATCTGCTTCCGGGGCTTATGTGCCTCCGTTCTCAATCATGAGTAGGCAACATGGAAGTCATGTCACAACCACCTCCATTCCTATGTTCTAGTAGATATAACCATCCTAGAGAAACCAGGATACGTGAAATCCTAACTTGAAAGTTTAGATGAGAAGAGAAAACAACGTTGCACTTCCTTACCAGAAAAGGGAGGGTGGGTGGGGAAAAAATAAAAGAACAGAATTCCTACTCTCACGTTTCATTTTTCCTATATAGCTACAAAATAGTTTCTAGACTCAACTGCGACCAGTAAAAGGGATCCTACAGGCAGACAAGCTCTGATACCATTTGTCGCACCCGGACTTTTAGAGGATACTCACAGCCCGCTAAACAGTAGATAGATGGCTTACGGGGCTTACCTGCACCCGCATCTCAATATGAGTAGGCCAACACGTAAACGTGTGACAACCATCCTCTACCATTCATCGTCTGTGAAACCATCCAATAGAAATCCGAATACTTCCATTGACGTACTTCATAACATACACACATGGTACGTCAACGACATTTGAACAAGTGATATCACAACAAATCTCTAAGACACAAATAAATAGAAATAAGTGGCAAAAGCTCTCACTAGAGCAGAGATAGCAAATACAGTCATGAAGAGGACACATGTCCCAACAAGTCATCATTACATCACAGCGGAAGCATCCAAAGTGTCTGAGTACAAACAAGATCCAAATAGACCTAAGAGGCCGGAAACGAAAGAACGGAGCCCATCCACGAAGTCTCGGATCCTGCCCGGGTCCGCTATCTACTCGTCAGTAGCCTCGTCATACTCCACGTAGTAGCCACCATGGGGATCCTCGGAAACGTAGTCTGCAGATCACGCAGCCCCAAAGGGGTCAGTACAGACGAGTACTGGCAAGCAAGACGCACAAGATACCAAAGTGTACCCGGCAACACCAAGTACAGATGCTTTGGGTTCAACGGAAGATAGGTAATACAAAGGTGCGGCAGCGGGCTGCCCTAACCAACTACAGAGACACGCTACAACATCCGGCTAAAAGAAAGGGATAAGATAGCGCATCGGAACCAACTACCACTAACCTCAAACAAACCCATCCTGGATCTCGCCCCTTATCCAAAGAAGCAATCCGAGGATAACCCACACAGTTGGATTAATGAAGGTCCAAGTTATTGTGACAATAAGCCTATTACTAGTCAAATTATTATTATTTAGGTGTAAGTTGTCTAATCCTTGTTAGCCAGCCCTATCACCAAGTCATCCATAACCGCGGACAACACGGCTTCTCGAGAAGATTTAACCCTGCAGGGATGCACCAATTTGGCCGTACACGTAAGAATAACCCGCCAGACGGGGATCAAACCCACCAAGCAGGCCACTCAACATAACCCAACTCTTCTTCGCATCAAGCCCAAAGAACCCCGTGCAATTGAGCGCACGGCTAAGCAAGCCCCACGAAGAAAAGGGGACCCTCATAGCACTCTAAGAACGTGTCTCCCTAAATGCCGACTACAAAAGTTACCACCCTGGCGCCAAGGGTTCGCACCTGCATATGCATGCGGCAAATGGAAAAACCTGAACTAAATGAGGCGATTTGGACGAGATGCGAATCGAATCAAAGTTGAGGGGGGCGCCCATACACGCTTCCCACATGCGGTTAGCGCGCTCATCATGGATCTAGAGGACAAGTACTTTTCCTGAGTTCGACACTAGCAGGCCTCAAAACCATAACCGGCCTCCTGCCGGTGCCTTATCATCAAATTAGCATTACCTCAAACATTAACAGGTTGTTGTTTAAACATCGAGCCCCCCAGAACATAATAAATATGGTAACAGAAATAACAGACATCAGACTCGAGCATAAACAACCCTAAGCATGCTAATAAGACACAGACAACAAGCAACAAGGTTATAGGTGTGGAGGATAGGCTATATCAGGGTTACAGGATATCATGTGATAGGATCGGAACACAAGCAACGAATCTTAAGGCTAGCAGAATAGACAACAGAAAGTATCGGTATCCAGTGTGGAAAGGACACAATGGTCCATGTGAGTGAATACTTGCCTGCAAACTCAGTAGCCTGGTACTGGGCTAACTCCTCTGAAGTAGTGTCGTAAACCTCGTCTGTCTCAACGTCGTCGTCTATTCGAGAAGAAGCAAACAGACAACGCAGAGAGACAAACAATCAATAACATGGCATAATGCACAAACATGGGATGATGCATGACAATTTAATTGATGCATCAAAGATAAGCTAGTTGACATGGTAACATAATTAAATGGGCCCATATGCAATTTGGGTTGCATATAGAAAGGCCCGAGAATTAAAGTTGAATTAGGTGATCTACAAATAACCATCATGTGAAAGTTGATTATAATGATGCATGGATGATGAAAACAATAAGAAAACAACAATAGCTTCAATTTGAAATGTTGTTTACCAAGTTTTGGAATTTTATTTATTAAGTTATGAAATTTGGCTTCTTAAATGAGTTACACAACATTTATTGTTTTCACCCATTTTAATTGTTCAAAATAGATAACAAAATTCATATTTGGAAAGAACACAAAATTTTAGATGAAATACATATTTCATTTTTTTAAATGGATTTAAAATGAGCAAGTTATTAATTTGACAATTTTAAATGCATTAGTTAAGAAACAGTTGTTTTCAGCAATTTAATTTATTTAAAACAGAACACAAAGTTGATATTTGCAAAGTTCATGAAAAATGGAATGGAAAACATATTTTACATGTGCCATTTGAATTAAATTTGAATTAGTTATGAATGTGACCAAATTTGAAAGAGTTGTTTGAATTTGAATTTTTGAAACCATTTGAAATGTCCAAAACAGTATACAAATGGTTTTAACATGTAGAGAATTTAATTTGGTATGGAAAACATATTTTATTTATTAGATTTGGATTTAATATGCAAAAGTTATTTGAATTTGAAAAACAGGGGCTATTCTGCAATTTTAAAAGTATTAAACTTATTCCAGGGGCTTAGGTGCAAAAATAAGTTTCAGAAAGGGGCCTGGAACTTTGTGTACGCAGGGCAGAACAGCCCTGGGTCACTGGCAGTAGGCCAGTGCCCAGCTGGCCCTGCGTGGCGTGTGGGTGGAAGCTGGCGTGGCCACCACTGCCAATGACAGATGGGCCCTGCTGGCGTGCGTGGCAAAGCGAAGCAAAAGAGGGTTTTATTCCGCTGCGGGGAGGGATCGAACCTGCGCCCTCGCGCTGAGAGCCGCTGGATCGTGCCACTGGGCTAGCTCGACGGTGGTGATTGGAACCAGATCCGCGCCCTTTTGAGGTAGATCTGGGGCGTGCGCTCGTCAACTGACGAAACTGAACCTTGGTTCAGTCTCTGAACCTGACGGAGGCGTGATCGCCGGCGGCGACGCTGCGCTGCTGCTGCTGTTGCTCGTGGTTGGGTGCAGGGGTGTGTACGCGTGTGCAACAGGAAGAGCAAGAGAGAGGGGAAGGAGGTGACGCTCACCGTGGGGAAGAGGAAGGAGGAGGAGGGCTCGACGAGGTGACGGTGACCGGCGGCGTGGACAGAAGCGAGCGTGGCGATCCGAGGCCGTTCGGGCCCTGCCCTGGAAGCGAGGAGGAAGAGGAAGGCTCGGGGGTCTCGTTCCCGCGCAGTGAGACCCTCGACGGCGACCACAACCCCTACGCCAACCCCGTCAAGCTCCGGCCATGGCAGCGAGTTGCAGGTTTCAGAAAATTCAGAAGAGAAATTGCGGGAGAAAGGAGGGAATCCGAGAGGGAGAAATGGAGGTGGCGGCGCAGGGAGGAAGAGAGGAGGGATGGCTAGGGTTTGGGTGCTCTCGGGGTAGAAAAAGGGGAGAGGGGAGCAGGTGGAGAGGGGGGAGGTGCGGTGGTGCGCTGCTGGCGTCAGGTGACGATGGCCGTACGGAGGAGGGAGAAGGGGGCCACGGGCTGTGTGCGCTGCGCGCTGGGGTGGTAGGTGGGCTGGGCTGGCCCAGCTGGCTGGCCTGGTCTGCCTCCCCCAGCCTGTTTTTTATTTTTATTTCTCTCTGGTTTTTTTTCAGAAAAAGAAAAGAGAAGAAAAGAAGGGGTTTTGGGATTGAAAAATTTTGGGGATAATTTTTATAAGTTATTTATTGCAAAAGCCCAGTTGTGCAAACTTTTATTTCTCAAAAATTTAAATTTTGTTGCTGTTTGTAATTTAAATGAATTTGATTGAATTTTGGCAATAATTGAAATATTGAAACTTAAGCAAGTTAATAGTATGAAAAATCAAGTTTATTGGAAACAAATAAATGGTTTGATTTGAAAGTTTTATTTGGAAAGGTTGTAACAGAGCAAGTATGAAACATAATGGTTTGAAATTTGATTTGAAATTCAAATTTGAAACACATACCACATGCAATGCTTATGATGACATGATGCAAAACATAAATTAAACAAGGAGCAAGCATTCCAATGGTGTTTTTCATACTTGGGATGTTACATCCTCCTCCTCGTCGCCAATGCTTCCTTCCTCACCGTCCTTGCATCATCCTCATCGTCATCACCTTCAACGTCAGTATCCGGCTCTGTGGGGCCGTCGATGAACTTGGCGGTGCCGGCGTAATAGGCAAGCCGGTAGACGGTCTCCTTGAGGCGCTGGATATATGCATCTTGGTGGGTCCACTTTGACTTGTTACGGAGCTCCTTGAGGCTGTCGAGGTCCAAGTTCTCGTACCAGGACAACACGAAGTGGAGGGCTTCATCTGCGCCAGCTCGGGCCGCTGAGGCGCGCCATTTCTTCAGCTCCACCTTGGCGTAGTCCAAGTCGGAGGCCCGTTTGGTGATGGTGGTCGGGAGCTCAGTATCTGGCCAGAAGACTTTGTGGAGGCGCATCCCAGTGGACACCAGAGTGGTGCCCAGGCCTTTGAGGAGATGAACCCGGGTCTTGATATTCTCAATCTGGTCATCGATGAAAACCGAGTTGGAGACATCATGACCAAGATACTTTCGCAACGCCCGGGCCTTGGCCACAGCTTCCTCAGCAGGAGCATTGAGATCCGGGAAGGTCCCTGAGAGAGGTGAAGCTGGGTAGAGTCAAGAAACTAGATGAGAGAAACCGGAGAAGAAAAACCAAGTAGAAGAAGTCGAATGGAATAAGTTAGAGAGGAATAGTAACTATAGCGCAGATTAGTGACGAGATCCTTAAGCCAGCCAGACCATCCTTCTGCAAGAGCAAGCTCTTTATCCAGCCGGCTTCGGGAGCTGACCAGCATTGTGTCAAGGTCGTTATTCCGGGCTCTGAGGGAATCAATCTCCCTTTCTAGCTCCATCTTATCAACAGCTGCCCGGTTTCGCGCCTCGTTCTTGACGGTCTCAGCTTGCAGTGCCGACTTGAGGGCTTCAGCGAGCTCGCTTTTGAGCTTGAGCACCTCCTCCTTCTCGGCAGCCAGATTCTTCTCCAGCTTGGCCTCCCTGGCTTGCACTTGCTGCTGTACCTCAGCTGGAGTAACGCACCCTTGGTGCTGCTCGAGGAAGGCCTTGCACACATCTATGTAGAGAGGAACCCGGTCAGTTTCACAAGGAAGAGACATAAAGTGAATAGAAGAGAAGGGAATTCCACTTACTCTCTAGAGAAGAAATCTTGCTCTGCGCTGATAGAGCCATGATTTCGCAGTCCTGGTGCTTGTCAGCAAGGGCTTTATACTCACCTGCAGATAAGCAAAAATTGAGCGGAAATAAAAAGATGGGCGTAGGCACAAAACGCACAAACTAAAGTACTCACACTTACTCTCTAGAGAGGAGATCTTCGTAGTAGCATCCATGATGCCTTGCTCCAGGACAGCGGTGAGTTGGGAAGTATGAACCGAGTTAGAAAACTGATGCCGATAAAGCATAAGCAGTAACTCGGTGAGTATGAAGGTTACCTCTTTCGCCCTTCTCCTCCTCCAGTGCCTGGTTCTTTGCCTTGACAGCCCAGTGGGACCAAAGGAGTTGGCGGAAGAGCTTGGTGCGGGCTATGGTGCATTCCTGAGAAGAAAAATGAGAAAGTGTGAGCGGGAAGATTCGACGCGAGTATACTGCAACTCGGTCGAGTCTTGCCTACTCGGCCCAAATCTCGGGACTGGATGGTAGATAGAAAAGAGACAGAAGAAAAATGGAAAAATTGGCAACTCGGATAGCCGGATAGTTAAGAAGTATACTTACCCGGTTGGTGTTCTCGGCATCCTCAGCATCTTTGCACAAACATTACATCTTGTGCGCCAAGGTGCTGCTGGACGCGGCTACGGCCATCGAGACAGGACCAGCATCGGCTTTGTTCCAGGCCTGCCAGTAGTTGTCCATACCGCTAAGTCTCGTGCCGTCCTATTCCGGGCGGCCAAGCTTCTTGTTGTCCCAGTCTGATTTGATATGGCCTATCCGATCCAGGACAGTCTCTATGTCCTCTCAGAGCTCATGGGCAAGCTCCATTATTGGGATGACAGAATGGATGGTTAGAGTGCCCTCCTTACCTTTGGATCCGGTGGCGGCGAGCTTCTTCCTCCTCTTCAGCTCCTCTCGCTGCTCAGCTTCGCGCTCCTGCCGCTGCTTGTGCTCCTCCTGCAGTTCGCGCCAGTCATCCGGGAAGCTCGCAGGGGAAGCGGTTCCGCTGATACCCGCTCCTGCAACTTGTTGATCCTTGGGCCCGAACTGGATCTGGTGCTGCACCAACTTGGTGTTGCGGGTAATAGGGCCACTCTGGGCAGCCGTCGTGGTCTTGGTGGTGGCCTTCTCGGCTGCACCCGCAACATCCAGGGGTCTGGGCTGTCTTGGTTTGTTGAGTGGCCAGTTTGTTTTCGGTACTTGCGGAGGAGCCTGTTTCTTAGCTGAGGGTTGCTGCTATTGTGGCTTCCCGACCTCCTTGGCACCTGGTAGCGGGTACTCGGAGGATCGTGCTGGACGCTGCTGTTGTGGCTGCTGCTGTGGCTTCTCGGGCTGATGCTGCCCAGCCTGCCGCTTCTCGGGCTGCTGCTGCTCGGCTTGCCCTGCATCACGCTTGGGCTGTTCCTTGGGCGCCTGCTGCTGCGGAGTTGGTTTTGCTGCTGGCGGTGTAGGATGCTTCTCGGTGGCAGCTTTTGGAGGTTGCTGCTGCGGAGTTGGTTGTGGTGCTGGTGGGGTTGGCTGCCGCTCAGTCGGCTTTGGTGCTGGCGGTGTGGGCTGCTGCGGCTCAGAGGCAGGCTCTGGTGTGGGTTGCCGCGTCTTAGTGGGGGGCTCCATTGTTGGCTGCTCAATGTTGGTTTCCGGCTGCACCGGAACCCGATCATCCTCCATCTCGGTGCCAGTGTTGTCGGCACCGAGGTCTTGCCCGTCCTTAACGGGAGGAGACACCCTGGTCCTCTCCTCCGGCTGGTATTCTCCTTCGTCGGGATCAAGGTCCACGACGTTCTCAGGCGCACTCGGCTTGGGTGGCACGTTGGTAGCGTCAGCATCAAGCGCGTCGCTGAGAAGAAATGACGAATGAGAATGGTGCAAATACAAAGCACAAGAATGAGAAAAGACAGAGAGATGCAAACACAAAGGATAGAGATTCTCGGTTGCACTTTCCCGTCCACGACAGGGCGCTTCTTGCGCCCAGTGGTGCGCTTGGTGGTCTTATTCGTCTTCTTGGCAGGGGGTTCCACTGCTCCGTTGCCCGGCCTCTTCTTCGTTCCGGTGGGGGCAGCCATGGACACGGGCTACGCGTCTATTGGCTCTTCCTCCTCCACCTCATCTGCGAACAAGAAGGGCGAATGCCAATACGAGTAAGAGAGGAAACCATAGTAAATTAAAGGGAAGGCAATAGTGGACTCGGTCACCTTCATCGTCCTCGGACCAGTCCCGAATTGAGGTGGAGACTCGGGACTTAACATCTTGGCCGGCAAGCGGAACGCAGAGCATGGCCTGGACAACAAACGCCTCTGTGTCTTCCTCGGTCCTATCCGACTGCCAGTTATGCTCGTGGACGGTCTTATCCTCTATTTTCTGGCGAGGGATAACCTAAAGCACAGAGCATAAGGGATAGATTACACTCAAGATAACCGAATTGAGGCTCTAGTCGGCCTAGCATGAAAAGACGAAGCATGCAAAGCTAAGACCTTTAAAGGGAACCAGGTTGAGGCTCTACTCGGTATAGCATGCAAACATAAAGCATACTAAGCTAAGTCCTATCTGAAGAGTCCTACTCGGTATAGCATGCAAACATAAAGCATACTAAGCTAAGTCCTATCCGGAGAATCCTACTCAGCATGGCATGTAAACACAAAGCATATGGGGCTAAGTCTAAGCCAGAGGGTCCAAGGTACAACCTACTCGGTGGAGTATGAGAAACAGGAAGCAAAAGCAGCTAGGTGCATACAGAAGAGTACTAACTTTGGGGCTGGATTATCTCGGCTATACGGCGCAAAACCGTAGAACCAAGTGTCCGAGAGCGTGGCCTTGAGGATAGACCGGGCCCAGATCGCCACCTCCTCCTTGGTGATCTCAAAGGTCGTCGTCCGGGTGCAGTCACGGGCTCCACCCATGAAGCACATCTTGTGCGCTCGTTCTTGGAGATGCAGAACCCGGCGCTCCACCCAGGTAGCAATCAGGTCGTCCTTTTGGAGTCCCTGCGCGATCAACTCCTTCAGTCGGTCGTCTGCCCGGTTCACATCTACCACGGTCTTCCTGGGATGATGGCCCCAATTCCTCATCTTGGTGGGTGGCATATTCCTGAACTCTAGCAGCTTGATGAGGTCAACTTGATGCTCGCCTTCTGCCGGAGTGGGGTTCTTGACGTACAAGAACCCTCTCTACCATTTCTGGCAGGTATCCAATCCCAGTATCCGCGGGTGGGTACTCGGAGTCCGCTGAATAATCATGGATGTCCCCGTCCGCGTCATCACCTTGGGGGCAGTCCGGTTGAGTTTGTTGGGAAGCACTTGCTGGCGGAAGAAAAAATATTTTTCCCAAATGTCTACCGTGGGGTAGACACCGAGGAACGCCTCACGGCAGGTGACGTAGGTGGACAAGATAGCGATGGCATTGGCCGGGAGATGGTGGGGTTGAAGGATGAAATGACGGAAGAAGTCTTGCATGAATTTGGATACAGGAAGGCCGAAGCCGTGTTTAAAGTGGCTCAAGAATACGACATACTCACCGGGGCCAGGAGTTGGCTCCAGCTCGTCACTGCGAGTCCTGCAGATGAAGTCGGGAGGCACCCGACCGGTGTTGACCAGCCACTGACAGTCGCTGGCCTTGACATCCGAGCCTTCCCAGTGGGCGCAGGTCGAGGAAGAGCCCTCCGGGAGATCTACGGCGGGCTCGAGCTCCATCGGAGGTTCTCCGGTGAGGAAGACCTTGACGGAGATGGAGATGGAGGCGCGGTGCGGTCGAACGGTGACGGAGGCGCGAGATCGAGGACGACCGTGCTGCACGAGGAAGATCTTGTCGCTCTCGGATGCTCTCCGGAGAGCGGCGGCGCGCGAAGATGGATATCTCCACTCTCTGTGTGCGGAACGGCGGCGAGCAGCGGAGGCTAGTGGTTCGCAGTGCGGCGGCGTGCTCTCTGTGCATTCAACGAAGGAAAGGCGAAGGCACAGGGGGAGAATGGCGAGGAAGCGCAGACGGTGTGCGGCGTGGGGCTATTTAAGCCTCCAAAGTGCAGTTATGTCCCGTGATTAACCGAGGAGAAGATCGTGCGACGTGGGGGGTTACCTCACCCGTTAGAAACGCACAAAGTGAATGATTCGCGCGTAACGGGGGTAGTAAATTCCACGTTTCACAGACGGGGTACTCGAGTACCTGTGCGAAGCGATGGAACGGCATGTGGGTTCGGCGTGCAGTGGCAGGCGCGTGCCACGCAGCCGCATTAGACCCGAGGCATCATGGGAAGCGTTTGCGTGACACGTGTAGGGCCTTACACATGAAGATAGTAACGCTCTGGTTCGAGCGGCAAAGTCTTGGAAATTTGGCTAAGTGTTGGGATCTCGGCTGGATCCAGGTCAGCTTGGCCTACCCGGCACAATGAAGAAAAACCCCACAGACTACAATGGAGAGGATCAAAGTTCAAATTGTGAGCAACCGAGTTGCGGTGTAACTTGGCTACGATTCATCGCGGAAATTATTTGGTTTAAACTGGCAGGGCCCAATGTCCAAGTCCACCGGACCCTACCAGCTTCGGGAACTAATGTCGGGGGCTACCCCCGAGTAGGGGTAAGATAAGTGAAGAATGGAGTTCAAGGCATCATTCATCGAGTTCGGCCGTACCGAGTTGGTACGTGCCGAGTAGAGGTGCTACCCGGTAGGATGGTACCCGGTTTCGGCTATTCGGCGGGAAGCGCAAGAGGCCAACAGAAGATTCAAGTGTCAGTCTGGATCAGCCGGGTAGCGCTCGGGTGATCCGGATAGACGAGAAGCTGTTCTGCTCAGGCACAAAGTCAATGGAGCCGTTGAGGTGAATCCCGCGTATCCAGGGGCCGTACCGGCGTGCGGTTCAACTTACTAGGTGCGTGGTTATCCGTATAGAGACGTGGGTACAGTACGGTATGGGCGATGTCAAGTCCTGTCTCTGACAAAGGGGACAGGACATGTCAGTGGCCTACCGTAAGAGACTGACAAGGTGGACAAGACATGTCAGCGGCCTGCCATAGAGACTTTTGGCGATGCTGTCAGCAGAGACACGGAAGCGTGTGCGGATGCGTGCGCAACGGCACAGTGGAGTTGTCTACTCTGTCCTTTTATTCACAGAATAGTGGTTGGCCAACGGTATATAAGGTGGCCTACCCCCTCCTACGCGAGGACGCTGCTCACTGGCTCATTTATTATGAGGCTTGCTATTCACACACAGAGAGAGATAGAGATAGAGGAACTTGTGTACTCGACAGAGCATAATATAGAGAGAAAGGCAGGAGTAGGGGTGTTACCTCCACACGAGGGCCTCGAACCTAGGTAGATCGTTGTGTTTGCAGTGTTCGTGAGCGCGCCCTCTAGGCGTGCGATCCCTCCCAGGATACCTACAACGTCCATCGGCCCCAAACATTAGTCATCCCATGGCATCTGTCTTTTCCATCCACGACACCCAGACTCGCTCAACACCTGAGTGATGGGCAGCCGTGTGCATGGGTGCGTAGGCTCCCCTTGTTGAGAAAGGAGAACCATCAAGCAGAGTGCGTCTGTCTGGCTCCTCCGTAATGGCAAAATACTGCAGTAACAAAGAGAGACTAGCAAGCTGACTTGTAGCCGCATTGGTTAGCCGATTTTGGAGGTTTATTTCGACCCCATTTTGAAGAACATCCACAACAAAGGCATTTTGTTTAGTATGGTGTGAAAACAAAGCAGGGAAGGCAGTCGCTAGTGGTTCGTGGAGTATCCACATGTCGTGCCAAAAAAAGGTGGAGGCCCCGTTCTTAACAGAGCAGCTATTTAATTACGAAAGAAGAGGCATATATTTGGCAATAATTTTTTTGATGTATGAGTGGGTGGATGTGTGCATGGCAAAAGGAGACTGGGAAGAGAACCATTGTTTCCAAGGAGTCTGAGGGCTATGCAAAAACTTGAAGCAAATGTTGAGAAGCAAACAAACATTCTACGCATTTAAATTTTTTATCCCCAACCCTCCCCCGCTGTGTGGCTGACATGCTTTGTCCCATGCCATCAGGCATTGAGCGCCCGAACATGTATCTTCCGTGGTCCAAAAGAAGTATCTATGCTTACTATCAATAGCCTAAATGACTGAGGTGAGAAGAGTGATGGAAGACATGAAGTGGGTGGGTAGACTATCAAGGACGGAAGAAAGGAGGGCCAGCTTCCCTCCTTCGAGAGCAAGGAGGCTCTCCAACCTGAGAGGCATCTGTCGATGCTATCAATGATTGGTTGGAATGCGGTCGGTGGAATTTTTTTGTCGAACAGGGGGAGGCCAAGGTATGTCCGGGGGAAGGACGAGGTTCTGGTACCTAAAGTGTCAGCTATATGGGAAAGTTCTGGCGTAGGTATGTGTATAGGAACGAAGGTAGTATTGTGGAAGTTGATGTGAAGGCCAGTAGCTGCAGAGAAGTCGTCGATGATTTTTTCGAGGTTCTCATCAGCATTTTGGGAGGCTTTAATTATTATAAGAGTGTCATCAGCATATTGCAGAACTAGGCAAGGGATATCCTTGGAAAGGGGGTGAGGGGAGGCCTTGCGAGCAAGCATGGATGATCATTTGCCGCAAGAGGTCTCCCATAGTGATGAAAAAGTACGGGGAGAGTGGGTCTCCCTGTCGCAGGCCGGTTTTGCAGTTGATCCGTGGGCCAGGGATCCCATTGACCAAGAGTGTCGTAAGACCGGTTTCGAGAAGGATCTTAATCCAAGCGACAAAGAGGGGGGAGCCTCTGTGGGTCAGGATTTTGATAAGGGACTGTCAGTTGATGGAATCAAAGGCTTTCCTGAAGTCCAATTTGATTACAATGGTTGGGGATTTTCTTTTGTGGCAGCAGTTTAGAATGTCTGTTGCGAACACAAAATTTTCGGAGATCCCCTAGATGAGATAAAACCCGTTTGGTTTGGGTGGACGAGGTCGGGGATTTGGGTCTGCATCCGGTTCATGAGAAGACGAGCGATGGCTTTGATGACACAGTTTTGCAAGGCAATTGGTCGGAAGGCGTCCATAGTCCTAGCGTCCGGTCCTTTTGGAAGGAGGACCATGAAGGACATGTTAATGCTTTTAAGATCCATCTCTAAGGAGTGGAACTGATGGAAGAGACTGTTAACTCTGGATTTGACAAGAGGCCAAAAGGCTTTTTAGAAAGCCGATCCAAACCCATCTGGGCCAGGACTAGCCGACATGTTCATACCAAGCGTGGCACTTTTGATTTCATCGTCAGAAAAGGGGCGGTCTAGGTCGGTTAACCCAGAGGGAACAGTGGGGTAGATGGATTGTAGGTCGAAGTTCCACTAAGTTTCCTTAGACTGCGCAATGAGCTCCGTAAAATATGAAGTTGGGATTTGAGTTTTGTGTTGGTGGTTGTTAACTTGGATGCCATTGTGTTCGAGGGTGCAAATTTTGTTATGCCGGAGCCTACTGGAGGCGCAAGAATGGAAGTATTTCGTGTTCTCATCCCCCTCAATAGCGAATTTGATTTTTGCGCGAGATTTCCAATGGGAGATACGAGTGCAGATGGCACGACGTAGAGTTTTGATAACAACTTTCTTAAGTGCATGCTCAGGTTTGGAAACATTTCAGTGTTCCTCGATAATGTCAAGAAACGAGATTACGAATTTTGAGTTAACTTTCATAAGGTGGGCCGGAATGATATGACGCCGCCAGTCCTTGATCTTGAAGCGCAGTAATTTTAGCGATGCCGCCATGTTGCACGCCGCGTCCCCTTTGTGCGGCTCGGAGGCCCGTGACTATGCGACGACGGCCCGACATGAGGGGAAGGCAGGCCAACTTTTGTCGAACCTGAAGATCGCAAGGCGAGGGACGACGGTGGAGATGGAGGCAATGATTGGGACGTGATCCGAGAGGAACCTGGTTCTCGAAGACAGGGAGGAGTTGGGGAACATACAGTTCCAGGCAGCATTGATGAAGGCTCTATCAATATGCTCCAACGTCAGCACCGTGCGGTTGTTTGTCCAAGTGTAGGAGCGGTCGATCAGGGGCAGTTCTATGAGAGCCAGGAGGCGGATTGCGGCGTTGAACATGTGGGCGTTGTTTTGGTGAAAATTGTCATTGTTTTTCTCATTGGCATATCTCATAAGGTTAAAATAGCCACGGAGTGTCATCGGAGGGTTTAAGCTTTATGAGTTCTTCTAGGAAAGGTTTCTTAAGAGGGTAATCCATGGGGGCGTAGACGTTGGTGATTAGGATGGGTTTTGGGGAGGTGAAGGTGGTGAGAGTGATTGATAGGGTAAAATGACCAACAGTTTCAGAAAGAGACGTGAACAAGCTAGGGGAGAAAGCCGAGATCAGCCCCCCCTTCGATCCGATTGCCGGTAGAGTCGCAAAGGTGTTGCAATTTTTGGGAGAAAGGAGTTTGCTTTTGTTTGGTTCCATTCGTTTAGTTTAATTTCTTGGATGAGCATGATGTGGGGTTTTAGATCGAGAATCTCAGCCAGAACCTCAACGCATTTGGTTTGATCACCGAGGCCTCTAAGGTTCCAGGATGCAATGTCAAAAGCGAGCATAATCATAAACACGTTTAGGACACTTAGGTTCTAGCGCGGCAGGGGCAGAGAGGTAGTTAGGCTCCAACATATTTATAAACCTCCAAACGATTACATGGGGGGTACGCGTGGTACATATTTCAATTGCACGTACTAAGATAGATACGAGGGAGACAAAGAACGGGATTGAAACGGCCACACGCGGGCGCCGCAGGAGCGTAGCGTAGGGTCACGATCTGCAGGCAAACATGGTGGCCTTGGGTGCTGCAGGTCGAGTGCAAGGTGAGGTGCGCGATCATGGAGAGGAGGGTGGCACCGCATCGTCCGAGATGGCCTTGGCGTCGTCGTAGGCGCTTCGCATAGCATAGAGGCTAACCATGGTTGGAACTTGGCGGGTGCGCCGCCATGTGGGGATTAGAGCCGGCGCAACTGACGAGATGGAGGGCACGGGTCAGTAACTTGCGACGTTGTTGCCGCACGCCCGGGGGCTACTGCTGGTGTAATGCCTTCGGTGTTCCCCCGATCGTCGGTTGAACGGGATAGGCCATCACGATAGACGATCCTGATTGAAAGCTACAGTCAACTACCTGCCCCCGAGGGGGTGTGCCCCGGGAGCACGACCGACCCGTGGCCTTCCATCGCAGGAAGGAGGCGGCGCGTGGCGCATTGCTGGGGGGCGGCGGTTACACGTGGGAGGCGGTACCTCTGCCTTCTGCGTCCAGCGTAACCCTTCGCAGAGCAATAACTACGCGCGTGCCCCCGCGGACCCGCCCCAGGAAAGAGAGGGAAGGGTCCATGAGTATAAGAGGAGGATGAGAGGAGAAGAGAAGAGAGAGGAAAATAAGAAAGGGAAAAAAGAAGAGAGAAGTGAGAAGGAGAAGGGAGAGGAAAGAGGTAGAGAGAAGAAAGAAGAGAGAGACAGAGAGAGTAGCACTTTCTCCATTGTAACCTACACCTTAACAAGATAATTCCAGATTAGACATGTAGAACATAGGGATCCATCTCGCGATGGCATGAACCTGGAAAAAATCCGTGTTAGAGTGTTGTGCTTTTGACCCCCCCTCTTCCACCCATTCCATCAATCTAGGAGAGACGGTGCAGAAGTCTCCCTCGCCCAATGTCGAACAAGTCGGGGGGTTGAACGTGGGTCACTGCCGGTGTTCGCGTTTTGCCACGCGACACACACCCAAAGAAATAGATGCAACTGACACTGAAGCAACCGACGAGGATGAGGAGGAGCTTCGAGAGGACCCGCCAAAATCTCCGCTGCCCAGAGACGAGGACCCGAACGATGACGACGACGGACTCGAAGGGCTCCGATGACCCACAAGTATAAGGGATCGCAACATTCTTCGAGGGAAGTAAAACCCAAATTTATTGATTCGACACAAGGGGAGCCGAAGAATATTTGTGAGCCTTAACAATTGAGTTTTCAGTTCACCTAGACCTGAAAGTACTTTTGTTTGCAGTGGTTTATAAGTAGTAACAGTTTTATAGCAGCAGCAGTAGTGAAATAATAGCAACAGTGGGATGAAAACAGCAGCAATGGTGTTTGAAGTAAACAGCGGGATTAAATACTGTAGGCATAGGGATGGATGACTGGGCATTGCATGGATAAGATAGTTCAAATAACGATCAAGTCACGGGCATTGCAGATAAATATGATAAAGCATCCAAGCACCAAGTAACCATAGGCATGTGTTCCGTAAATAGTCGTACGTGCTCACAATGAGAACGTGCACAACATCTTTTGTCCTACCAGCCCGTTTTCAGCGGGGCCTCAAGGGAACCAATGGTAATTAAGGTGTTTCTTTTAATAGAACACTGTAGCAAAGCATTAACACTCCGTGAACACATGTGATCCTCACATCGCAGCCATCCCCTCCGGTTGTCCTAATTTCTGTCACTTCGGGGCCTCGGGTTCCGGACAACAATGTGTGTAAACAACTTGCAGGTATGATCAAGACACAATAATTATCATCGTGATTCAATAACATGTTCAGATCTGATATCATGGCACTCGGGCCCAAAGTGGCAAGCATTGAGCATAACAAGTTGCAACAATGTCAACAGCACTAATAGAGGATACTAGGCACTATGCCCTAACAATCAGGGCAATATTACATGAACGATCTCATACAATCCCTACTATCCCCTTCAGCCTACAGCGGGGAATTTCTCACACATGGATGGGGGAAACATGGGTGGTCTATGGAGAGGCGTTGGTGATGACGATGGCGATGATCTCGTCCACTTCCCGTCCCGACAGGGTGCCAGAACAGGAACTTCTGATCCCCGAATCGAGGTTCGGGACAGCGGTGGCGCTCTGTTGTGTTTCTGTGGAATATGACGAACCCCCTCGGGTTTTATGGTTGGAGGCTACTTGTAGTCGAAAGGGGAGTCCGAGGGGGGCTTTGGGGGGCCCATACCCGTAGGTGGCGCGGCCTAGGGGGACCCGCGCTAGGGGGTGTGGCCACCCTGTGGCTCCTCTCCTGGCCGCCTTCTGGCTCCCGGGGTCTTCCGGGGTGAAAACACCAATGGGCTCTTTTCTGGGCATTTTCCCGAAAGTTGATTTTTCTACAAAAAAACAAGACACTAAAGTAATTCTGCTGAAAACAACGTTAGTCCGTGTTAGTTGTATTCAAAACACACAAGTTTAGAGGAAAACAATAAGAAAAGTATTCGTAAAAGGAGATACGTTTTCGATGTATCAACTCCCCCCAATCTTAGCTTATTGCTTGTCCTCAAACAATTCAGTGACAACTGAGTGCGATAAAAGACATTTACGAACACATTTCTTTCATATGCTGTAAATATACTAACTATGTGATCAAAAACTTAATTATGATCATGATAAGATACATGCAAGATACTGTCACTTAATAGATATGCAAACCATGAGAACATAACAACATATTAATAATAAAAAACATGAAGCATAACTATTTGCAAGATTGAAGTATTCATAATTTGATCTGATAAAGTGGTATCTCGCTTGCCCTTAAGAGTGGGGCAAAACATAAATGCCAGGGCACCTCTGAAGTTCAAGGGAAGACTAGAAGTAAAGATATCAAATATACAAGTATCAAAATTATACCACAATCAACCGTACTTTGGGACAAACACATCATACTAAGAATGACCATTGTGCTCTCAATAAAGTGCTCAAATAATATGGCGGAGACTCAACATAAAAGTAAAAGAAAGGCCCTTCACAGAGGGAAGCATGGACCACTCATGTGCTAGAGCTTTTTATTTTATTAAACAGAGGTATCGAAAACATTTTGAGAGAGGTGTATGCTTATGTCAACGAATGGTAAACAGACAATAAAGTACGTCACAAGTCAACTGGATTCACAAGAGCGGATCCCATGTGAAGGACGCATTTGGGTAGAAGGTCATCCCTCTTTCTCTTTTGTTTACACAATTATGCTTTGACTGATAAATCAGGGGCAAAAAGAGTGAAGAGAATTTGTGTGTATTAATTTGGGGCTGGGCACCCCGCTGCCAGCTCTTCTATCATTTGGATAAGCGGATTAAGCCACTAGTCGAGGGTGTGAAATCCAATCAACAAGTGAGATAAAGATTCTCTATTTACATCCTCATGAGCTAAAACTGGGGCACAAAACAGGAATAATTTTTAGCAGGTTTTAAAAGTAGCACATGAGCAATTTACTTAGAGAGACGGTTAAATACCACATATAGGTAGGTATGGTGGACACATTTGGCAAAATTTGGTTTTTGGGAGTTGGATGCACGAGTAGAGCTCATACTCAGTACAGATGAAGGCTAGCAACTAGACACGGAGCGACAATCAAGAGAGCAACAACTATCATAATCATGTTTGCGACAAAGTAAAATCAACTGAGGCATAAAATTGATACTAGAACTCTGAGGCAAAATAAATCATCGAGGCTTATTGAATTTTTGTTTTCTGTCTTAGCATGCGTGAGTATGTGCCAAGTCGATTCAAATGAAACAGTCTGAGGAGGCTACCACAATATCATGTCTTTCTATGAATAGAGCAATGCAAACAAATATTTATATGACATGTTATCTACTATTAATAAATTGGAACTAAACATGAGAGAGCATGAACTATTAAGAAGCCATTAAGCCACATATATATTATACAAACAAACTAAGCATGCTCACATAGATGGATATATGTACAAAAATGAAAGCAAATAGAGTTCATACCAGCCTCTCACCACAACTTGAATTGTCGTATATCGTCATTATTGCTCTTCACTTGTGGCTCGAATAATATATAATGAAAACCAAGCTCCAATAAAGTCACAAACGACTGTTGAACTCTGCAACAAACTTCACAAAACCAAAGAAGAACAACAAATATTTTTGGGTTTTTCAATTAAGCACGAACAAAAAAGAACAAACAAACAAACCAAACAAAATATTTTTGGGTTTTTGAATATTAAACTGCAACTAAAAGATAAAGAAAACCAACTAAAGAAACAAATAGAGAGAAACAACAGAAATCTTTTTGGTCTTTTTGTGTTTTGGAAAGCGAAAACAATAAAATAAAAGAAGAGAAAGAAACGAAAACAAGCAAAACAAACAAAAAGAAGCGAAAGAAACAAAAATAAGCGAAAGAAACAAAAACATGGATATACAAAGAACCGACCGAACATGATATATAAATGAGTGTGATGTCGGTATACCTCCCCCCAAGCTTAGGCTTTTGGCCTAAGTGGAGATCAATCAAAGCGCAGGAAATATCACCACAGCGGTGGATCATCCCTCGCGTGGTCGTACTCGGGCGCATAAGAAGAAGATGAAGCAGCCGACGCATAGTCATCACCGGGGTGCTGGTGAGGAATCCCCGTTGCGTCGTAGGGCTGGACGAAATCACCATCGTCCCCCTCGTCTGCATCCTCCCCTTGCTGGGGATGATGCTCAAGGTATGTGTCCAGCTCACTCTCAGAAAGCTCCCATCCTTGCCTGTTATTAAGATCAAACAAAAGAGGTGCAGGCAAAAGTACTTCTCTAACAGTTTTAACAACTCTCCACCCGGATCGTTTGGAGAAAGTTAATTCAAAATATAAATTATGTAAGTGAGCATGGGTAGAAAGAAACTTATGTTGAACCATGGAAACAAGAATAAGTCTCTCTATAGGAAACTGAAAGTCTAGAGGGTGTGGCTCCAAACCATGCAAAGCTAGCAAGCGCGAGGCAATAAGACCTCCGCAAAATCCGCCCTTCTCACGGTTATGTGAGAGACGGTAAGAAATCAAAGCGCCAAAGTTATAAGACCTATCATGTCTCAAAGCAGCAGCAATAAACGCCAAATCATAAACAGATAACTTGCTGGCAGTTTTCCTAGCTAACACGCATTTAGAAATAAAGTAGGCAAAGTAGCGAATGCTAGGGAGTTGAATTTCACGAATTTTACCACTCTCCCCTGTGAAGCTTCTGCCTTGGAAAATCTTTCCATATAAATCCAGTAGTGGTTTGGGCTGCCCACTTATTTTCTCACAAGACCCCCACTCGGGTACCTTAATAGCTGCACAGAAAACACTAAAAGGCAGGCTCACATCTTTGTTATAAATTTTATAGTGGACCATTGGGTTAGTTGGAGACCATTTAAAACGAAAATCCTGCACCACAGACATAGTTAGTTTCACATATTGGATGGACTCATCCTCGATGAAACGCTCTAAACCCTCATTATGCACTAGAGTGTTAAAATCCTGCAGAATTCCTGTAACTTGCATAAATTCCCGACACGGATAGATTGATGGGAACACCCTCTCTTCACGGTGCACGAGCATGACCTCATGCACCTCCAACTCATGCTGGTTTAGTTGATAAGAATTGTGCTCCATTTCTGAAATTTTTCAACAATCATCATAAAAATTAATTTCAAGCAACTATAAGGTGGAAACTACCATAGGGACTTATATGAGAGCTAAACATACATCAAAACTATATTATTTCTACTCAAATCAAGCATGCAAACTCACATAAGTTGTCACCTACTGTGGCAAAATACTCAAAAAATACTTCACTAAACAAAATTCTACTTGGATCATCGGAAGAGTCACATACCAAAGATCAAACACACCAAAAATCAGCACAAATGACGGGTTGAAGAAGGAGATCAAAAATCCAGAGGAAGAACACCAAGAACACGGGATCCAGGAAATGTTTTCAGTTTGGGAGGTGATAGAAGAGACTTGAGCAGTGGAGAGAGTAAGTGGAGGGCAAGGGGGCCCCACAACATGTGCTGGCGCCACCAGGGGATGGCCGCGCCACCCTCGGGTGTGCCTGACTGGTGGGTCCCCCTGGGGTCTCCCAGGTGGCTTTCTGCCTCATCTTTGACGTAAAAAATTATTATAATTTTTCTAGAATTTTTCGGTAAACTTTATTTTTGAGGTATTTCCAGAATTTTAATTATTAATAAAAACCGGGGAAACGAAAGTGAAAACGTGGAAAACAAAACCAAAACCAGCACTACAGAGGTTCTATGACACTCTAATGAAAGAATATCCAAATAAAACAAAGGTGGTAGTGGTGAAAACAAAAGTATGGGTGGTGAAAACATGCATAACCTCAGTAATCAGAGTGAAAACATCAGGAAAAAAATGCATAAGGATGGTGGAAAACATGATTGCACTCAAGTATTTCAATGTGATAACAGAAGTAACCATGGTGAAAACAATAATGGGGAAGGTGAAAACATAGTGAAAACATTGTCCATTCCATTTAATATCATTTTGTCTTGCTACCAAAATAATTTTATATGAAACAAAACTTTGTTTCTCACTAAATACTCATGTTACCTCAACTTTTATAGACATAGTCCCAATCATAATAATTTCATATTCCTTGGGTGGCTTTGGAATAGGACAATAAAATTCTCCAATCTTGATGGTCTCAACATTTTAAATGGAATTTAGACCATATTTTCTATCAATCTTCTTGGGAAAATAAACAGTGTGCTCTTTATCATTAACATTAAAAGTAACTTTTCCTTGATTGCAATCAATAACAACCCCTGCAATATTAAGAAAAGGTCTTCCAAGAATAAGAGACATATCATGTCGTGGTGGTGTCACGGCAGACGCCATAGGATGGCTAAAGATGTGGGGACGATGGACGCTGGAGGTGTCCGGGGAGGGATCACGCGACGAGTAGCCGCGTGAGGTAAGATCTACACAACACAAACAACGCGATGTACCCAGGTTCAGGGCCCTCGTGAGGAGGTAAAACCCCTACTCCTGCCTTTCTGTATGTATTACGGTGTCTCACCGAGTAGCCACAGTACAAATAGTAACGCTAGCGAGTAGCCCCTTGCCCCTCTCCGAGTAGAGCTAGGTCGAGAACTTAGGGTTTCTAGGGTTTCCAGAGAGCCACTGATAGCGTCTATCGGAGGATGCCTCGCGCAGGAGGCGGCGGGGCACCTTATATACATGGTGCCCAGTCGGATACGTCCAAACCTAGACAAGTGTCGACATGGTGTGCACACTGTCCTTTCTCCGAGTACCCGCTGACAGCTTTGGTCGTTGGTCTTGGCTGCTTCTGTAAAGTCGTTGGGCAAAACTAGGGGACAGACTGGTATCACTGTACCTAGTCACAGAGTAGGCCCCCCTTATCCTGCCACCGACTGCTTCCATGCTGTCACTGTCAGGCAGGCCGTCCCCACGTGAACAGTAGTTCGAATGCTGCCAAGTACGGACCCAGGATACGCGGGATCCTGTGTCAGAACGGCTCCTTTGACTTCCTGCCCGAGTAGTTTCCCGCCAAAGGTTCCCGCCAATTGTACTCGGGCCAAACCTTCTACTCGACAGGGTAGAATCTGATTGATATCTTCTTCTGATCATCTTGAGGTGAGACCGAGTAGCAGTCGACCGGGTAGCGAGTACCCGGTAGTCGGCTACTCGACCAAACCTCTCTTCTGTAAGCGGCCTTTACCACCTGTCTTTACCCTACTCGGGGGTAACCCCCCGACAGCAGTCCCCGAAGCTGGTTGAGTCTTGCGAACTTGTTCACTAGGCTCTGCCAGCTTAAAACCAGCCTTTGCATGTCATCCATCGAACCTCAAGATGCCGAGTAGGTCCTCCGAGTAGCTATTTGGAAAGTACCTTGAGTTTCCTCTCTTCCGAGTAGCACTTGCTCTCTACTCTGTAACCGAGTAAAAAGACTTAGCGAAATTTCGCAAACTGAGCCTCTGCAGCGCAGAGCGACATCCAGCCCTTCACGCAGGCACTGCCCACGTGTCAAGCATCCCCGACCTCGTCGTTTGGTTGCCCAGGACACGACGCCACGCGTCCAGTTTTCACGCAGTGGGCCCACCGGCCGTCATGTCCCATCACGCGCAATTACTGGGCACGATCTGATGGTGGGATCAAATGCGGCCGTTACGCGCGCAGCCCGCGCTTGTGTGCGTTTCTAGCCGGCCACAGGACCCACCACACGCCACAGTCGATCCCACTACCGCGGTGGTAACGGTAATCTCGCGAGGGAGGTATAAATACCCCCGCGGTAACTTCCTTTTCTTCTTCCCTGCACTTTTCCCCTTCTGCCTCTTGTCCTTCTTCTCCACCGAGCCCTCCGCCGCCGCGCAAGCTTCCGCGCCGCCGGGGACTCACTCCACCGAGCAACTCCACTCGAAAACCATCTACTCCTCCCACTCGCAACGATGGCCAAGGCTAGCTGGGCGGGTTCCTCCGTCACCCAGGCCAATCTCGCCTGGCTCGTGTCCAGCAGGAGGGTTCCTCCCGGCGTGGAGTGCCGGGCACCCGACGACGAGGTCGTACCAACTCCGCGGGACGGTGAGCGGGTGGTCTTCATGTCGCACTTCGAGCGCGGCTTTGGACTGCCCGCCTCCGACTTCCTGCGCAAATTCCTCGACCACTTCGGGCTGCAGATGCATCATCTGCCGCCCAACGCGGTCGTCTTCCTCGCCTACCACGCGGTGGTCTGCGAGGCTTTCCTCGGCATCAGGCCCACGACCGATACGTGGCTCAGGTACTTTAATCTCCGCCAACAGTCTGTCGGGAAGAAAGACGGTGCAGGTATCGGCCGCGCCACCGACACGGGCTGTGCCATGATGGTGCAGCGGACCGGCACGAACCATCCCCGCATCCAGGGGCTGGATTCCTGCCGAATGTGGCAGCAGACATTCTTCTACGTCAAGAATGTCCCCGCCACGGAAGGAGGTGTGGTCGATGATCGGATCAACCTGCCCGCTTGGAGGAATCGTGCTCCACTCGGGTCGAACTGGAAGGAGAAGCCCACCATCGACGAAATCGCCGTCGAGATAGAAGACAGACTCGGCGAGCTGAAGAAGCTGGGCCTCAAGAACGACGACCCGGTGGTGTGCTGGATCAAGCGCCGAGTGCTCCCTCTGCAGGAGCGCTGCCATCTCATGTGTTACATGGGAGGGCCGCGCGACTGCACCAGGACCACCACCATCGAAATCGACGACGCCGATGTTGCCTATCATGCCAGGAACATGCTGAAGACAAGCCTTACCGAGAAGTGGCGGTATGGCTTCGTCCCGTATAGCCGCACGCAACCGATTGCCCGGGTACGTTCTTCCTTCTCTGTTTTTGCCTCTGCTGCCCGAGTAGACAACTTCCTTTTTCCGCCCCGACTAGCAATCGCCTGGTGCACCGAGTAGAGCACTTAGTCGACTTGCGCCTAGGCTTAGTATGCTTTGTGTTTGCACGCCTATCCGGGTAGAATACTTAGAAAACTGCGTAGGCTTAGTGTGCTTTGTGTTTGCACGCCTAACCGAGTAGAGTTCCATCCTGATACTCGGTTGATTTATGATCCTTCTCTGTCTTTCAGACTCTTACTCGACAGTTGATTGAGAGTTGCGAAGTTTTCGAGGACAACTGGTTCGCCGATCGCGAGGAGGATGACATGCTGCCCTCTGATGACGCGGAACAGAGCAGCCCTGTTCCTGACAAGCGCGACGCTCTCCGCACTTGGTCGGATGAAGGCTCTCACGGTATTGTTATCTTTATCTCGTTTGTTTCTGAAAAACACCAACCCCTTGCATTGCTGTTTCTGATTCTTCCTTCTTCTCTTTTGAATTTCTCAGATGAGGCCGCTGCGGAGAAGGACGACGAGGATGAGGGCGAGAACGAGGGCGATGCGCCCCTTGTCGTCCAACCTCTGTCTACTGCCCCTCCCGAAACCCGCAAGCGGACCGGGAGCGAAGCACAGGCACCTCCAGCCAAGAAAAGGAAGCCCGCCGAGAAGGAGGAGGCCGCCGAGAAGAAGAAGAAGGTTACTGTCAAGAAACCCCGACGACAGCTTAAATCCACCACTGCGTGAGTTCTCTTCTCGTTTGCCCTCCTTCTCGCGTACTACTGTTTTCCCCCAAATCTTCTTCCAATCCCTGATCTCTTTCTTCTCTGCAGTCCTGCCATGGATGCGAACGCAGCCCTCGCATCCGTCCAAGCCCAGAAGAAACCAGTACCTCTGGTCAACCTGGACGATGATGATGAGGACCGCGACGCCAATGCTGCTGCTGCCAATCCAGCACAGGGAGCAGCGTCAGAACCAGCAGCACAGGACACCGCCGTCCACGACGAGAGACCCCCTTCTCCTCCGGCTAGCAACGCCGAGGAGAATCAAGAACAAGAAAAGCAAGACGCCGCCGCCCTTGAGCGACCAGAAGTAGAGAAGGAGCAGCCTAACACCGAGGCTGCTGCACAAGAAAACATCATTGCCGAGCAGCTGATGACAGACAACGCCGCCGCGGATGCTACCGTAGCAGATGTTTACCCACTGCCAGGCGGCGCGGTGAGTATCGTTCAGCCAGGAGCTGCACCGGGTGATGGACCTGTGGCGCCACCAACTGCGCAAGGCCCTACGCCCGCAACTGCGCAAGGCCCTACAGCACCAATCTCCTCCTCGTCTCCACAGAGCAAAGACACATCCAGCCCTCCTGGGCGAGCAGCCAAGCAACAGGCCCTTGATGCTCTGAGGGATTACTGCTCCAAGAAGGGCCTTTCCGAGAAGGAGACTGCCGATAAGGTGGCTGCTGAGGAGGCCAAGGCCAAGGATGAAGCCGCCGAGAAGGTCAAAGCCGAGAAAGAAGCTGCTGAGAGGGCCAAGGCCGAGCAGAAGAAATCCAGGGTTGAGCAGAAGAAGGCCGAGAAGCAAGCTGCCGAGAAGGCAGTCGCCGAGAAGGCAAAGGCCAAGACTGAGGGGAAGAAGCCCGAGGATCTCGAGAAGCAGGAAATCGAGAAGGAGCGAACGAAGAAAAGGGCCAGAGACCAAGGCGCATCCGCAGGCGGAGCACTCGTGATTCGCGACTCCGGCCCGATTCCTGCTGCGCTCTCGGCTGATGCTCGCGCTGCTGGTCAGCCCTGCTACCCGGAATATATGATTGAGGTTAGCCACCAACATACCATCGGCTTCCCTCCCCAAGATAAAGCTGTAGCTATTCAGAAGGGGAGGAAAGCTGTAGCCAGGAATACTCCTCCCTTCGATCCAGCCCAGAACAAACCCGTCAATATTGCTTCTCGGGGAGCCCAAGACAAGCCAATAACCTCCAAGGGTCTTGAGCAGGTACTGGACACTGTCGGCTACATCAACGCCAAGTGGGACAGCGGGGTTCTCGGAGAGGAGAAGTGGCACGGCTTGACCCTTGGCTCCGTCGACCACTACCGCGTGGAGTGGAACAAGATCGACCTGGGACACCAGCCCATGTCCGTCTCCACCGATACCGCAACCCTCGCAGCCAAGATGTTCTTGCACCGCAAGAACGCCGAAGATATCGAACAGAGCTACGCAGTAAGTCTTTTTGCCTTTTCCGAGTTGAATTTTCTTTTCTTCTACTCGCCTTTCTTCTTTCTTACCATCACCCCCAGTCCCCGAGATTTGGGTCGAGTAGGTGGATACTCTCCGAGTAGCCTCCTACTCGGGCCGAATCTTCTCTGCTTTGCCTAACTCATTTTCTTCTCGGTTTTCAGGATAGCGTTCTTAAGCGGACCAACTTATACCGCATCCTTCTCTGGAATCACTCCATCGCCAGGAGGCGAATTGCTGCGCTGGAGAAGGAGAAGATAGCTGCTGAGGCCGCGAGCAAAAATGCAAACGACAGCACCCAACAGCTAGCCGAAGTACAAGGTACGCCTTTAGCCATGCGGTTTCTGCGTTTTATGTTTACGCCCGCTTCTGCTTTCTCACGCGCTAACCTTTTCTTCTCTGCAGACAAACTGAAGGCCTTGGCCGATGAGCATGAAAAATGCCGTAGCTTCGTGGAGAACGCCGAGGCCACCATAAAGAAACTTGAAGGTGAGTTTGCTGTTTACTCGGTGTGACTTTGAGTTTGGTTCTTCTCTGCCCATTTACTGACCTCATCTTGTCTTTTCGCAGAAGATTATAAGTCATTTGCTGAGGCGCACCAAGATTGCGTCAAGCCAGTGGAGGTGGAGAAGCAGCTATCCGACCAGGCCATTTCTCTGGTGAAGGACCACACCACCGAGATGGAGAAGCTGCAGGTCCAGCTTCAGAATGCACTCCAAGATGCCGTGAAGATTGGTGCCGAGAGGGACGCGGCCATCGCCGAGAAAGCCAAGGTCGAGACTACTTTCAAGGCCAAGGAGAGGGCCCTCGAGGCTGAATGCGAGACTCTGAAAAAGACCAATGCTGATCTTTTCGCTCAGATGGACACCCTGCGCCAGGTCCAATCAAAGCACATTGGCAATGAGGAGTCCTGGAGAACCAAGCTGCAGCAGCTGCGCCGCCAACTGATCGGTAAGTTTTCTCTTCACTGCATCTTTTCTTCTCGGTCTTGTTCCTTCTCGGTTTCTTTCTCCTTCTCGGCTTCCTTTTTTCTTTCTCGGTTTTTGATCTTGCCACTTGCTATTTCAGATATCTGGCCTCGTCTTGAGTCTACCTCTGCGCCCACGATAGCCAAGGCCCGAGCAGTTCGCCTTTCACTGGGTGAGCCGATTGACACCAGGGCTGACATCGAGGATAGCTTGCTGGTGCTCAAAGGTTACTTCGAACAGCTGGCCGGCTGCGGGACTGATTTGATGCATGCGGGCTTCGAGCTCCACCGGCTGTTCTGGCCTCATGATCCTGAGCCAAAAAGCATGCGGGAGCTCGCCCTCAAGCTGGAGAACGTGAAGGCCGAGTTGAAAAAATGGCGAGCCTCCGGAGCCCGTGCTGGTGCGGACGTGATGCTTCTCTGTATTGCGTCCTGGTATGAAAACCTGGATATGCAGCTCATCCGCGGGAAGCGTAATGACTCCAAGTGGGAGACTGACGCCGATAGCGTGGCCTTGCGCAAGCAGATTGCGTATGATGTCGCAGAATGCGCCGAGACGGAGGTCTACATCGATGGCGTCCCCGAACCCGACACCGAGTACGAGGACGAAGAAGATGATGACGAGGCGGAAGAGCTTGGTGACTTCTTCGAATCTCCCAAGGGCAAGGCCGGGAAGGGAAAAGCCACCGTCGTCGCGAGTAGCGATGAAGACGAAGAGGCGCACATCGACTCCGAGCCACTCGACTTCGGCACTTCCTCAGGTGCTGCTCTCGACGACACGGTGCCTCCTCCTGGCCACGCTTCAGGCTCCTCCTCGGCTCCAGGACCCGTCTCGGTGGCCACGGCCACTTCCGAGCAGGCGGCCACCCAGGAGGATGCCGAGATGGAGGAATCCGCCGCCGTGCAGACGGAAGCGGATGCCACTCAAGCCGGTACCGAAGAAGCAGCTACCGCCACCGCCACTGAAGAAGCTGCTGCCAAGGCCGCCGCCGAGGAATCATCAGCCAAGGCCATCGCTGAGAACGACGCCTCCACATCTTGAAACAACCTGCATTCTTTTCTTTCACTTGAACATTTTATCAGATCCCCGGGATGCCGGGAGCAGATGTAACAGACTACCTTTATCTTGCTTGCTACTCAGTTTTTATGCCCACTCGGTTTATGTTGACATTAATCAATTTGAACGACATTGGCTTAATGCCGAGTTGTGTTTCCATGCGAGTCCCCGAGTAGCTTTTCTTATTCACCCTGTCTTTTCATCTCTGCTCTACCTGCGACTTGTCGCTTGTTTGGTATTCGAGTCACAAGAATCAAAGAACAAGGCTGCAAATACTTAGCCGCTAGAAACAATCATGATAACGCAGCCCACCACCTAGCCGAGAAGACGAAAACAAGGAACAAAAAGTAACCGACAATCTACTCGGTTCCTGCACTTTTTCTTCCTTAGCGATTTTCGTGTGCTCATTGACCTTTTGCTTGTTCTCTTGCTTGCCATGAAGCCGGGTTTCGGACAACAGCAGAGTCGAAGAGTTGGCATACAGGTTTAAACACAGTACTCAATGCACTTTTGAGTTCTGAAGTGAAGCAACCGAATAGACAAAGGAACAAGCCGAGTAAAAACACTTAGAGCAATTTTGGACGAGGGCAGTCCCCGAGAACAATTTTAGATTGCAGAGTAGAATTTCAACTCGGATGAAAGGGTACATACACATCTTTGCTTACGAATGAAAACGACGAAGTAGAGCTACATTCCAGGGACGCTTGGTTTCCTCTCCAGCTTTATCTGCCCTGTTCGCCTGCGATGGGCGCACATCTACAAGATAGTACGCGTCATTGTGCAGCGCTTTGCTGACAATGAAAGGCCCTTCCCATGGAGGAGACAACTTGTGCATCCCGGCTGTGCGCTGCACAAGCCTAAGGACCATGTCTCCTTCTCGGAAAACCCTTGGGTTCACCTTTCGGCTATGATAGCGCCGCAGGTTTTGCTGGTAGATAGCCGAACGTGACAGAGTCAGCTCTCTTGCTTCTTCAAGCAGGTCAACGTCGTCTTCTCGAGCTTCTCTCGCCTCCACCTCAGTGTAGAGGGCTACTCGGGGGGAGTCATGCTCTAAGTCTATTGGCAACACGGCCTCAGCCCCGTATACCAAGAAGAATGGCGTGTAGCCGGTTGACCGGTTAGGGGTAGTCCTTAGACTCCACAACACCGCTGGCAACTCTTCTAGCCAACACCCAGGTGTTTTCAGCAGTGGCTCAATCAGCCTTGGCTTGATGCCTGCCAGTACCATCCCATTTGCTCTCTCAACTTGCCCATTGGAGGCAGGGTGCGCGACTGACGCAACGTCTAGTCGGATATGCTTATCTCTGCAGAATCGCACCATTGCCCCCTCTGCAAAGTTGGTGCCGTTGTCGGTGATGATACTGTGCGGGTAGCCATATCTCATGATCACATCCTTCACAAATTTCACAGCTGTGACCCCATCGCACTTCCGAATAGGTTTCACCTCGATCCACTTGGTGAACTTGTCCACCATGACCAAGATATGTGTCATGTTGCCTTTAGCCGGCTTGAAAGGACCAACCATATCCAAGCACCAAACAGCAAATGGCCATGTGATAGGGATTGTTTTCAACTCGGAAGCTGGCATGTGAATCTTACTTGCGAACATCTGGCAGCCGGCGCACTTTCTCACGATATCCTCAGCTTGCTGCAGTGCAGTGAGCCAGTAGAAGCCATGCCGAAAAGCTTTCTTGACTAAAGCCCGAGAAGAGGCGTGATGTCCACATTCCCCTTGATGTATCTCCACCAGGATTTCTTCTCCTTCCTCTGGGCTCACACAGCGTTGCAGCACTCCAGTGGCACTTCTCTTGTGCAGCACATCTCGGACTATAGTGTAGCCCTTGGATCTTCTTTGGATCTGTCTCGCAGTCACCTCATCTTCAGGTAAAGTACCGTCCCTTAGAAAGGATAATATGGGCATTGCCCAACTCGGTGTCTCCCGCACAGGAAACACTGGTTCGTCCATTTCCATTGGGACAGGCTCTGGTGGTTGCACAGGAGGAGTAGGAGCGCTTCTCTGCAGTCCAGACCGATTGGCGAGAACTTCTTCAATGAATGCAACAGCTTCTGGGTTGAGGGCGGCAGTCCCCGAGTAAGGAATGGCAGTCCCCGGGTAGGAAGTGGCAGTCCCCGAGTAGGGAGTGGCAGTCCCCGGGTAAGGAATGGCAGTCCCCGAGTAAGGATTGGCAGTCCCCGAGTAGGGAATGGCAGTCCCCGAGTAGGGAGCGGCAGTCCCCGAGTAGGGAACGGCAGTCCCCGAGTATAGGACGGCAGTCCCCGGGTTCCCTGCAGCACTCTCCCAGTCAATCTCCATTGGGTCAGATTCCTCACTTGGCAGAGAAGGGACAAAGATGGATTCCGAGTTGGGGGAAGGTTTGATGGATGGCTTCCTCAAATGCTCCAAGGCAATCCCTGCCGGGATGGACTGCCGAGAAGATCCCAACTTGGATAGCTCGTCTGCTGCCTCGTTCTCTGCTCGGTGAATATGCTGGAACTCACAGCCTTCAAAAAATCCAGTCATTGACTGCACCAGGAAGCGATACGACGCCATGTTGGCATCCAAAGCATCCCAGGTACCTGAGACTTGCTGCACCACCAGATCTGAGTCGCCATAGCAGATAATGCGCTGCACACCAACCTCCTTTGCTACTCGCAAACCATGCACAACTGCCTCGTACTCGGCTACATTGTTGGATGCCTTGAAATGGATCTGTA
This sequence comes from Alopecurus myosuroides, assembly GCA_028641055.1. Classification (NCBI taxonomy): domain Eukaryota; kingdom Viridiplantae; phylum Streptophyta; class Magnoliopsida; order Poales; family Poaceae; genus Alopecurus; species Alopecurus myosuroides. The sequence goes on from CM054058.1 coordinate 282,101,538, forward strand.
ACACATACTTGAGCTGATCCCGCTTGGGTGATGTAAGCACCACGCCAGCACCAAGGCCTTCTTTCACCTTTGAGCCATCAAAGTGCATCTTCCAATAGTTGGAAACTGGAGCAGGAGGTTCATATTGCATCTCGGCCCAGTCCACAAGAAATTCCGCCAGTACCTGAGACTTGATTGCTTCTCTTCTCGTATACGCGGGAGCGTATGCGGCTAGCTCGATCGCCCACTTGGCTACTCTGCCACTCGCCTCCTTGTTACCCATGATATCCGAGATGGGAGCTGAGCTCACAACAGTGATGGGATGCTCCTGGAAGTAATGTTTCAGCTTCCTGGCGCCCAGGTACACACCATATGTCATCTTCTGGTAATGTGGATAGTTTTGCTTGGAACTGGACAGCACTTCACTGAGATAATAGACTGGACGCTGCACACTCTTGCCTTCTTCTTCTCGCTCCACCACTATCACCACGCTGACTACTCGGTTAGTCGCGGCAATGTATAGCAGCATAGGCTCCTTGGGTAGCGGACTAGCCAAGACAGGAGCACTAGCCAACATTGCTTTTAGCTCATTGAATGCCACGTCCGCTTGCGGAGTCCAGACAAACTTGTCGCTTTTCTTCATCAGCTGGTACAGAGGTAGAGCCTTCTCGCCCATTCGGCCCAGAAAACGGCTCAGAGATGCCAGACAACCCGTGAACTTCTGCACATCCTTCAATGATCTCGGCAAAGACATGCTCTCAATAGCTTTTATTTTAGACGGATTGGCTTCAATGCCCCGACTAGAAACCAGAAAACCGAGTAGCTTTCCAGCTGGTACACCAAAGGTACACTTACTCGGATTCAGCTTCATTTTGTACCTGCGTAGGTTAGCAAAGGTTTCCTCCAGGTCGGCAAGCAGAGTATGTGTTTTATTCGTTTTGATGACAATGTCATCTACGTACACCTGCACATTCTTGCCGAGCTGGTCGTGCAAGCATTTCTGCATGCATCTCTGATAGGTCGCACCCGCATTCCTCAGGCCAAAACACATGACACGATAGCAATAAGCCCCGTACGGGGTAATGAAAGCAGTCTTTATTTGATCAGCAGGGTTGAGTGCAATCTGGTGGAAACCAGAGTAGGCATCTATGAAAGACAACAGTTCACAGCCGGCAGTGGAATCGATCACCTGATCGATGCGAGGTAGCGGGAAGGGATCCTTGGGGCAAGCCTTGTTCAAGTCGGTGTAGTCAACGCACATGCGCCATGCGGTGGCAGCCTTGGGGTCTTCCTTTTTCTTCTCGACCATGACCGGGTTGGCCAACCAGTCCGGGTGCAGCACTTCCATGATGAAATTACTGATCAGCAGCTTGGTGATTTGATCACCGATGGCCTTCCTTCTCTCATCCCCGAAACGGCGTAAAGCTTGCTTCACGGGCTTGGCGTCAGGACGCACATGCAAAGAGTGCTCAACCAACTCCCTCGGGACTCCTGGTAGATCTTCATTGGTCCAGGCGAAAACATCCCGATTCTCACGGAGGAAGTGGATGAGCGCGCTTTCCTATTTCTCCGCCAACCCGGCACCAATGATGGCCACGCGCTCCGGGAACTCGGGGTCAACCTGGACTGTCTTGGTCTCCTTGGCAGCTTGGAAAGCAGTACCATGCTGAGTACTCGGCACACCTTGTGCGCCAGCTTGTGCGGACTGAGCCATGGCCACCACCTCGTACATCTTCTTCTTCTCGGCAGCAATCACCATCGATTCCGCCAGCTGAGAGCTAGCAGAGGCACACTCCATGGACTTCTTGTAATCTCCCGAGATGGTGATGATGCCATTGGGCCCGGGGATCTTCATCTTCAGGTAAGCCACATGGGTCGAGGCCATGAACTTGCTCAGAGCAGGTCTGCCGAGTAGAGCATGATATGGGCTCTGATGATCCACCACCTCGAACTGCAGGCGCTCTGTGCGGCAGTTCTCCCGAGTACCGAATAGCACATCAATCCACACTCGGCCAATCGGGTTGCATGAGATCCCGGGCACAATGCCATGGAAAGTGGTCTTGCTGGGCAGCATCATGTTCTCGGCCAGGCCAAGCTTCTCGAGTGTGTCCTTGTACATAATGTTGATGCTGCTGCCGTTGTCGATCAGCACTTTGCTGAACCTCACATTCTTCTCGGGGCCCAGGAAGGTAGGATCCAGCACCAAGGCATAGGTACCCGGATTGGGCATCACCTTGGGGTGATCTGCCCGTGTCCACCTGATCTCCTGGTCACACCAATACATGTAGTGAGGGACAGCCGGAATCACTGCATTGACCTCCATGGCCCGCCTATGCTGTGACTGCTTGTCGACCGCCTCAGAAGTGAAGATCATGTAGCTCTCATGATGCTCTTGGTACTGGTTGGAGCCATTGCCCCCGTTGTTGCCATTGTTGCCATTGTTGTTGTTGCCCTGATAGTTGTTGTTGCCTCTGTTGTTGTTGTTGCGGTTGTAGTTGTTGTTGTTGTTGCGGTATCTCTCATTGTTGAAGTTCTGGTTGGCTCCTAAAGCCACCTGGTTGACGTTCTCCCTTCTCGGGTACACTGGCGGCCGAGCTGCAGGAGCGCGAGTAGGCTGAACAGTAGCATTGGCAGCTGGCAGAGGAGGAGGAGGAGGCAAGCCATCACTCTTGATCACATCCCACCATTCGCATTGCCGAGTAGTATGGTTCGCAGGCCTTGAGGGGTGGTGAGTGTGAAAGCTGCATGGGCCATCCTTCATGTCATCGAAGACAAATTTCTTCGGCTGCTCGGAGTTCCCGCTACCCGACTGCGCAGTGCGGAACGGTTTCTTGTTGCCTTGGCCCTGGTTCTGGTTCTGCCCGTAGGCTCCAGCAGGTTTCTGCCTTTGGCCACCACCGCTTCCGACATTTACTGCATTCACCTCTTCGGGATCATACCGAGTATCTACTCGGCGCTTGTTGCGGAACTCGTTGCGCTTGCTGCTGTTGAAGTTTCTTCTCGGCTCGGAGGAGTCCATCAATGGCTGAGTGGGATCGCCGAGTGCGTACTGATCCGCAATCTTGATGGTCTCGGCCAAGGTGTTCGGCATCTCCCTCTGCAATCTCTGCCAAAGCATGCTGCCATGTGATGGCCTGCGCTTCATTCACACCCTCACAGGTGTTCCTCAAGGTGCTCCACCGAGTAAGGTACTCACGATCTGTCTCGTCTTCTCGCTGCCGGCAAGCCGACAACTGCTGTGGCCTATTCGGCCTCTTGTAAGTGCTGGTGAAGTTGCTGATGAAGGCATCCGAGAAGTCCAGCCAGCAGTTAATGCTGTTCTTGGGCAAGTTGTTGAGCCAAGTGCGAGCTGGACCCTCTAGCATCTGCGGCACATAGCGCACCGCCCATCTCCTGTTGCCGTTCGCGATATGGACCGCGGTGACGTAATCATTGAGCCAATCTTCAGGCTTGGTGCTACCATTGTAGCTCTTGGTGCCTCTTGCGAGCTGGAAGCCCTTCACGGAAGGCTCATTCATGATGCGCGGGCCAAAGCACTCGGGGCCGGGAGGACCCGTGCTCTCAAGCCGCGCCGACAAGCTGATACGGTCCAACTGGTGCCTTGCATCTCCAGGCGCCAACACACGCTCACCAACACGGTCATGAATATCATAACCAGCCATCTCCATAGCCGAGTAGCCATCATCATACCTATCCATCTGCATGGCTGCAGGCTGCTCCACCGGGTTTGCGACTGGTGCCACTGGGCGCGGCTGCTGCCTCTGCCGAGTAGGCGGAGCTGCGGGTTGCCGAGAAGTACCCGGACGCGCGGCTTCTCGGACACGGCTTTGAGCTTGATGGGCTTGAGAGCCTGCTCTTGCAGCGTTGTGTTCCTGCCCGGGCTGCTGCGGCACAGCAACCTGTTTCGCGGCAGCAGCCGGGTCATACACCTGCATTTGCCTGTCTCTACCCGTACGCCCGCTGCGGCTCTTCTCGCGGCTGGGATGTGGAGATGAGGCTTGATCGTTAGATCTAGCCGCGTGCGAGTGCACCACCTGCGAAGCTCCAGCTCCCGGGTTGGCCTTCCGGAACTCCTCGTTCTGCCTGGCGGCCTCCAGCACCAGCTCGCCGAGCCTCTCCTGTTGCCTGCGACGCGCCTCTCCCTCTAGGCGCGGCAACTCGGCAGCCACAGCCTGCGCAGCTCGCAGCGTCTTGGCGGGGGTGCTGTACCTCGGCCTTGTGAAGATGTTCGCGGTAGCCGACTGCGCGGGCTCCTCCGCAACAGTCGCCATCTCGGCGCCTAGGTTGCGCCGCGTAGCGCCTACCCTGCTGGGCCTCCTGGCCACCGGCGTGAAGCCGTGAGCCTTGTTGTACTCGAGCTGGTCTAGACTCAGCTCGAGCCTGATCTTCTCCAACTCCGCCTGCTCGGCGAGCAGCTCCTGGCGTTGCCGCTCGAGCTGCTCCCGCGCGGCTAGAAGCTCGACGTCGGTGGGCGTGGGCATGCCGGTTCGCGCTGCAGACGCGGGGATGACCGTAGACGTGGAAGGCGGCAAGTTGCTCTCCTTCTCGTAAGGCCGGTGGGTCCTGCCACCCGCGGGCGGGTCGTCAACCTCCTCGACGACGGCCGCAGCGCCAGTAGCAGCTGCGCCAGCGTTTGCCGCCAAGCCCGTCACCATCACCTCCGCGCAGCACGCAGAGCCGCATGCAGGCCTTCCGCGAGCAGCAACAACCGCGGGAGGATCCTCCGCGTCGTGCACCAGCTCAGGGTAGGTGTCGTTGGCGACGGTGGCGACGTAGACGAGGTGAGAGCCGAAGGAGATCACCGAGCCGCCCTCCGGCATGGCCTTGCCGCCGAAACAGCCGGTGTTGTCGGTGACGAAGTCGAAGGAGCCGAATCTGTGGACAAGGCCACAAACTACGCGCTCCGCCGATGAAGATCCCGTCCGAACAGTAACTCCAGCCAGCGCCGCTGGTTGCCCCACGGTGGGCGCCAACTGTCGTGGTGGTGTCACGGCAGACGCCATAGGATGGCTAAAGATGTGGGGACGATGGACGCTGGAGGTGTCCGGGGAGGGATCACGCGACGAGTAGCCGCGTGAGGTAAGATCTACACAACACAAACAACGCGATGTACCCAGGTTCAGGGCCCTCGTGAGGAGGTAAAACCCCTACTCCTGCCTTTCTGTATGTATTACGGTGTCTCACCGAGTAGCCACAGTACAAATAGTAACGCTAGCGAGTAGCCCCTTGCCCCTCTCCGAGTAGAGCTAGGTCGAGAACTTAGGGTTTCTAGGGTTTCCAGAGAGCCACTGATAGCGTCTATCGGAGGATGCCTCGCGCAGGAGGCGGCGGGGCACCTTATATACATGGTGCCCAGCCGGATACGTCCAAACCTAGACAAGTGTCGACATGGTGTGCACACTGTCCTTTCTCCGAGTACCCGCTGACAGCTTTGGTCGTTGGTCTTGGCTGCTTCTGTAAAGTCGTTGGGCAAAACTAGGGGACAGACTGGTATCACTGTACCTAGTCACAGAGTAGGCCCCCCTTATCCTGCCACCGACTGCTTCCATGCTGTCACTGTCAGGCAGGCCGTCCCCACGTGAACAGTAGTTCGAATGCTGCCAAGTACGGACCCAGGATACGCGGGATCCTGTGTCAGAACGGCTCCTTTGACTTCCTGCCCGAGTAGTTTCCCGCCAAAGGTTCCCGCCAATTGTACTCGGGCCAAACCTTCTACTCTACAGGGTAGAATCTGATTGATATCTTCTTCTGATCATCTTGAGGTGAGACCGAGTAGCAGTCGACCGGGTAGCGAGTACCCGGTAGTCGGCTACTCGACCAAACCTCTCTTCTGTAAGCGGCCTTTACCACCTGTCTTTACCCTACTCGGGGGTAACCCCCCGACATATCATCATCTTCAGGCATTTCCAACACAACAAAGTCAGTTAATATCAGACAATTATTAGCAACTTGAACAGAAACATCCTCACATATACCCATAGGAATAGCAGTAGGCTTATCAGCCATTTGCAAAGATATATCAGTTGGAATCAATTTTTCTAGGATGAGTCTTTTATATAAAGTAAAAGGCATGACACTAACTCCAGCTCACAAATGACACAAAGCAGTTCTAACATAACTATTTTTAATAGAACAGGGAATAGTAGGTATACCGGGATCTCCAAGCTTCTCAGGAACCTTGCCATTAAAAGAGTAATTGGCAAGCATAGTGGAAATTTCCTCATTAGGAATCTTCCTTTTGTTAGAGACAATATCTTTCATATATTTTGCATAAGGAGGCAATTTAATAGCATCAGTTAAAGGAATTTGCAAGAACAAAGGTTTCGTCCATTCACAAAACTTGTTATATTGTTCTTCTTCCTTAGATTTGTGTTTCTTATTAGGAAAAGGCATTGGTTTTTGTACCCAAGGTTCTCTCTCATTATCATGTTTATTAGCAATGAAATCTTCCTTAGTATACTTTGCAGTTTTAGTTTGCTTTTCAGGTTCAGCTACAGGTTCTTCTTTATAAGAAGCATCATTCTTTTCATTACCACTTTCAGTTTCAGCATCCGAGACAGGATCTTTAGCAAGTTCAGAGGATTCTACAGCAGTTTTATGTTTCTTCTTCTTTTTCTTCCTAGTATGAATAGCATTATCATTAGTTTGCTGAGAATCTTGTTCAATTCTTGTAGGATGTCCCTCAGGATATAAAGGATCTTGTGTATCAATACCACTTCTAGTTTTTATTTCATAAGCATGTTTTTCTTTAGAAGCATTAACTAGCAAATCTTTTTGCACTTTAGCAAGTTGATCAATTTGAGTTTGAACCATCTGAAAATGTTTAACAAGCATTTTAAAAATATTAGAGGTTCTTTCTATAATACCATGCAAATTATCAATAGCTCTAGAGTTTTCCATTAGGTGATTTTGCACTCTCATATTAAAATTATCTTGCTTAATAACATAATTATCAATTTCATCTAAGCATTGATAAGGAGGTTTACTATAGGGAATTTCTCTACTATCAAAATATTGGAGATAGTGTACCTCAGTGGTGGATGAGTGAGGGGTTGGCTTACATAATTCTTCTATAGGTGGAAGATTCTTCACATCTTCAGATTTAATACCTCTCTCTTTAATAGATTTCTTGGCTTCTCTCATCATTTAATTCAATCATTCCCCTCTTCTTGGGTGTTGGTGTTGGTACTGGAATAGGAGTCGGCTCAGGCTCAATCATAGTCCAATCATCATGATTTTGTCTTATTTTAGCCATTAATTCCTCAGCTTCTTCTGGAGTTCTTTGCCTGAAAACACAACCAGCACAACTATCCAGGTATGTCCTAGATTCAACAGTTTTTCCATTATAGAATATATCAAGAAGTTTATTATCTTCTAGCTTATGCCCAGGTGTAGCTCTTACTAAAGAACAGAACCTTGTCCAAGATACATGCAATTTCTCTTCTTCCAATTGCTTAATATTAAATATATTTTGTAAAGCAACATGTTGAGCACTAGCAGGAAAATATTTCTGAAAGAAAACATTAACCAAACCAATAGGACTATCAATAGATCCAGGAGACAAATTGTTAAACCAAGTTTTAGCTTCAACTTTTAATGAGAAAGGGAATATTTTAGTAACAAAGTAGCTATGTTTCTTAATATCATCAGAGAAAAAACTACTCAAAGAGGAGAGCTCATTCATATGTTTCATAGCACTTTCATTTTCAGTACCACAAAAAGGTTCTTTCTCAACAATAGATATATAAGATAAATCAAGAGATAAATCATAATCCTTGTCCCTAATATTAATGGGAGAAGTGGAAAACTTAGCATCACGAGATAATTTATATTTAACAACACGACTTGCAATAAGTCTCATAACAGCGTCATTATCCTTCATAGTATATATTTCATCAATAAGATCAACATAGGCATCATCTAAATCATCACTAGGATTCTCATCAAGCATAGTAGAAGCATCATCAAAAGTATCAGAAGTATTTTCAGATTCAGCAGAAGTAGCATGTGTAGCATGTGGTGGTGTAAGCAGCTTACTCATAACAGACGGTGAATCAAGAGCAACAGAGGTGTTCAGAGTTGTACCTCTTCTTGTAGTGGATGGCAATATTGGAAACTTTCCATGACGAGTCTTACCCATGATGAATGATGGCAGTAGATAATAATACTCTCCGGTGAGCTCGCAAATAAAGCTATGCTCCCCGGCAACGGCGCGAGAAAATAGTCTTGATGACCCAGAAGTATAGGGGATCGCAACAGTCTTCGAGGGAAGTAAAACCCAAATTTGTTGATTGGACACAAGGGGAGCCAAAGAATATTTGTGAGCCTTAACAAGTGAGTTGTAAATTCACCTGCACCTGAAAGTACTTTTTTTCGCAGTGGTTTATCAGTAGTAACAGTTTTATAGCAGCAGCAGTAGTGAAATAATAGCAACAGTGGGATGAAAACAACAGCAGTGGTGTTTGAAGTAAACATCGGGATTAAATACCGTAGGCATAGGGATGGATGAATGGGAGTTGCATGGATAAGATAGTTCAAATAATGATCAAGTCATGGGCATTGCAGATAAATATGATAAAGCATCCAAGCACTAGGTAACCATAGGCATGTGTTCCGTAAATAGTCGTACGTGCTCACAATGAGAACTTGCACAACATCTTTTGTCCTACCAGCCCGTTTTCAGCGGGGCCTCAAGGAAACTAATGGTAATTAAGGTGTTCCTTTTAATAGAACACCGGAGCAAATCATTAACACTCCGTGAACGCATATGATCCTCACATCGCAGCCATCCCCTCCGGTTGTCCTAATTTCTGTCACTTCGGGTCCTCGGGTTCCGGACAACAATGTGTGGAAACAACTTGCAGGTATGATCAAGACACAATAATTATCATCGTGATTCAATAACATGTTCATATCTGATATCATGGCACTCGGGCCCAAAGTGGCAAGCATTAAGCATAACAAGCTGCAACAATGTCAATATCACTAATAGAGGATACTAGGCACCATGCCCTAACAATCACGACTTTATTACATGAACGATCTCATCCAATCCCTACCATCCCCTTCAGCCTACAACAAGGAATTACTCACACATGGATGGGGGAAACGTGGATGGTCGATGGAGAGGCGTTGGTGATGACGATGGCGATGATCTCCTCCACTTCCCATCCCGACAGGGCGCCAGAACAGGAACTTCTGATCCCCGAATCGAGGTTCGGGACGGCGGCGACGCTCTGTTGTGTTTCTGTGGAATATGACGACCCCCCTCGGGTTTTATGGTTGGAGGCTACTTGTAGTCGAAAGGGGAGTCCGAGGGGGCTCTGGGGGCCCACACCCCTAGGTGGCGCGGCCTAGAGGGGACCCGCACCAGGGGGTGTGGCCACCCTGTGGCTCCTCTCCTGGCCCCCTTTGTCTTCCGAGGTCTTCCGGGGTGAAAACACCAATGGGCTCTTTTCTGGGCATTTTCCCGAAAGTTGATTTTTCTGCACAAAAACAAGACACCAAAGTAATTCTGCTGAAAACAGCGTTAGCCTGTGTTAGTTGTATTCAAAACACACAAGTTTAGAGGAAAACAATAAGAAAAGTGTTCGGAAAAGGAGATACATTTTCGACATTTCAGGCTCCTCCACTCGCCAACTCCGGATTTGCGACTAAAAACAAGAATTGCAAAGGAGAACGCCCCCTGATGCGTGTATCAGCAGACACAATGGAGCTAATCACCACTTTAGCCGAATAGGGTCGTACCCTCCCAGCGGATGCCAACACGGAGGAGGTGATGCCCTATCGATGGAAGTTGGCCCAGCACAAAAAGAAGCTAAACAAGATGTAAATAGACCTAGACGACACGGGTCCCCTAGGGACACACTCGACTGAAGCTTCAGGCAGCGGGTTGCAGAAACCACCCGCTCCTAAGCGTCGGTCTCAGACGGCAAACATGACGACCGAGTACATGAAAGGAACTCAAAAAGACGCTGAACCTCAACCATGACCAAAAGGAACCCAATCCACCGGAGAAGATGGCACCTAGAACTCCTTAGGAAAGGCTTTTGTAGGTTCAAATGTATCTGATGTCCATAAAACTAACACCGAGTGACCCCGCGGGGAAGTTCACGAAGGTATGCTTGAGGGCCTCAACATGGTCAGCGCAGAGCTAGCAAAAAAACCCGTCCCACAAGTGGCAGCACCCGCAGAGTCGACATGGGCGAAGGCCAAACCAGCTGGAGTGACGCACTACGAGGAAGACCCGCAAGATCTACTGAACCATCTTACATAGAACAAGGTGGATATATCGCGAAGAGAAAGATCAGCAGAAGAGCCACTGCCAAGGACAACCAGGACTCGAACGGAGAAACCAAAATACGATTATACTGACTCGGATTACAAGGAGCTCTGTGGTCCTGCTTGTTTCACTCGAGAAATCCGCCAGGCCAGGAAGCCAAGGCGGTTCAAGCTAACAGCCAAAACACCCAAGTACGATGGTGACCAGAAGCCCGAGGGGTGGTTAGATGACTACCTAACTTCCACAAGATTCCAAAAGGGTAGCAAGATGACAACGATGCAATACATACAACTACAACTCGTAGGAGCAGCAAGAAACTGACTGAAGAGCCGACCCAGAAAAAAGTACAGTTGCTGGGAGGATTTCCAGTTTGATTTCGTCCAAAACTTCAAATCTACTTGTAAACGACCAGCAGCAGTCGGGCAGCTGAAAGCATATATACAACGACCAGACGAGAACATCCGCGAGTACATACAGAGGTGGACCATGTTAAAAAACTGCATGGAGGATATCTCGGATGAAATATCAATCGATAGCTTCAGAGATCGGCTCTGACGGATGGTCCTGAGGGAGTACATTAGCCGGGTCTGGGTAAAAAAAGTAAGCAAACTCATGGAATTAGCGAACAGTGGGGCAGAAGGTGAAGAATCAGCACGCAACACCCACCCACCCTCACCCGAGGAGGATCACATGGATACCTCGTGTGCAAACGAGATAAACAGAAGGTACAACAATGACCAGAACATGTGAAGGAAACGCAAGAATTGGGACTTCGCTGAAATGGAACCCGAGATAGTGGCAGTTGAGTTCCTAGGTGGTCGCAACAACGACTACCGTAGGCAGGGACGCGAGCAGATGCGTGAACAGGAGCTCGAGCACGGGCAAGAGCGGAAACACGAGTGGCATCCATGAAATATCCGTGCTGACGGATTACCACCCATGTCAATTGAGCAGCAACTCGAAGGGCTGGGCCCAAATCACATGTACGACGATGACAACGAAGTCCACAAATTCAGTCATAAATTGAAAGACTATCACGGATTCAACCTCCTCATGGAGGCATCATAGAGGAAACAAAGAGAATCCCAACAGGCACGGTTCCCAGCTGTACGAGGGGCATTGGTGATAGGTGTACCACCACCATCCCCAATAACAGCAATCACCCAATCTCAACAACGACCTCAACAACAACCTCAAGCACAGGGAGCACCCATAGCACAACAGGCTGCATCAACATAGCATCAATACAAAGCGGGTTAGCTAGAGGAGGATAGGTATTCGAAGCCAAAAGTAAAGGTGTACATGTTACAAAAAAAATGCTCCCTCTAAAAGGAGACGAAAGCTTATCACCAGGCTGGAGAATCTGGCAAAATATCATCCCCCCACCCCCGCAATACCCAAATTCTTGGCTGGTCCGATGCAAGCATCGCCTTTTCCAGCGCTGATCACCTGCTTCGAGTCCCCTTCACAGGAAAGGCTACGCTGGTACTCGAAGCTCAGATCGGGGGCTACGATCCAATCGAGTGTTCATGGATGGAGGAAGTGGAATTAATATTATCTACACAGAAACGTTGAAGGAGATGAATATACCAACAAGCAACCTGAAACAATCAGAGAATTCATTCCACGGGATCGTACCCAGGAAAGCAGTCAAACCTTTGGGTGCCATAACGCTCGAGGTGGTCTTCGGAGAACGCAACAACCACAAGAAGGAGAAACTCGACTTCGAGGTAGTCGATTGGCCGTCGCAATACAACGCCATACTCGGCAGAACATCGTTCGTGAGATTCATGGTGATCCCCCACTATGCGTACCTGATGCTCAAAATGCCAAGACCTAGAGGAATAATAATAGTGCGCGGAAATTACAAGAAATCAGATAGTTGCGACGTTGTATTTAAGAGAATATCACAGTCGTATGGGATGCAGCACGAACTGGCAGACATAGCGGCCACAACTGCTCACTTGATTCTCCCTTTGACCAAGAAAACAACACCTGAAATGGAATTCGATGTGAAGAAGGACACAACAGCCTACCAGGTTCACCTGAATGATTCAACAAAGACAATACTCGTGTCCAACATGTTGCCTATCGCATAGGTAAGCGCGCTCGTCGAATTTCTCCATGAGGAGTGGAAAATCTTTGCATGGGCCCCAGCGGACATGCCAGGAGTACCCAGGAAATTCGTCGATCACTCACTCGAAATGTACAAAGATGCAAAGCCAATATAGTAGTCTACTCGTCGTTTCTCGTAACTGGGGCAAAGAGCAATAGGAGAAGAAATCAACAGTTTACACGCAACAAAATTCATTTGGGAGATCAAAATAGCAACTTGGCTCACAAATCCAGTGTTGGCAGCCAAGAAAAACACTAATATACTACGAATGTGCATGGACTACACTTTATTAAATAAACACTGTCCCAAAGACTGGTTCCACTTCCACGCATCGATAAGAGTATTGATTCGACTGCAGGCTGCGAGAAACTCTCCTTCCTCGATGCATACTGAACGGATAGTACGAGCACCTAGAGGGTGGGGGGAAGAGGTGCTACTTCAAATTTTAACTCTTTTTCGATTTAGGCTTGACACAAAGGTAAATTCTCTAGATATGCAACTACGGTGAATTTACCTATATGACAAGCACAACACTAAGCAAGATATAAACATAAAGTAAAGGAGAGGGAACGAGGTAACCGATAACGGAAGCACGCGAAGACAAGGATGTAATCCTGAGTTCCTCCTTTTGAGGGGAGTACGTCTCGTTGGAGGGGTGTGAGTTTCGCCACGAATGCCTACTCAAGCCACAAAGGCCTCACCCTATTTTCCGATGAACCTCGCCACAAAGGGCTAGTTCAACTTCCACTATTGATTCCTTCGACGCAGAAATCAGTGCCTTTACGATGAGCTTGAGGCACACACCCACAACCGAATTGGGGGCTCCCAAGAATCACCAACAATCTTGCTTCAATCAACAAGTAAGCAACAATGGAGTCTAGGTTTTCCACAAAGAAACCCTAGACTCAAATCCCTCAAGTGAACGAGGGGGGAATGAAGAACGGCTTGGTGAAGTTGTAGATCGGGGCCTTCTCCTTCAATCCTCCAAAGGTCAATGAGTTTGGGTGGAGGGATTGGGAGAAATCTAGATTCTGGTGAGCTCTACGAATGGATCTTGAAGGCTTGGACGAACAAGAGCTCTTAGAGTAGAAATATGGGTATTTATACCCCCTCACAAAATCTAGTCGTTCGAGTGCAGGAAACAGACAGAATTTCCGGTTCAAACTTGAACCGGATATTCCGGGTGTCGTTGACCCAACCGGAATTTCCATTCACTGGAAATATCCGGTAGCAAATGTCCGGTTGACTTCTGTCCCGAAATGCTTCTGGGACTTAGCCAAATTTCGATCTCTTCTCCACAAACCGGATAATCCGGTAGTCTGGAAATTTTTGTTGGAAATTTCCAGTTGGCTTCTGTCCGAAAACGCTTGGTCCTTAGCCGTTTTCTCTAAGCCCTAGAGGAAACCGGATAATCCGGTTTGCCATAAATTTCTGGCTACCTCTAGTGCCAGGGAGATTTCTTTCCTTAGCTGGTTTTGTTGAGATTCTGGCAAACCGGATTATCCGGTTTCCTAGCCAGTTTCGTTGAGATTCTTCAAAATCGGATGATCCGGTTGCCTTCTGAATTTGCAACAGCTAATCTATCTTCACACTTTTTGGTGTTAGATGCAAAGGATAAGTTTGACAACCTACACCACTTAGCACCTCATCAAATATATCTGTAGTATTGTTAACTAACACACAAAACACTAGGGATCAAGAAATGGTCTTTCACATACTCTGGTACAACCAAATCTTCATGAAGCGAGAGGATGAGGATAAGACCGCGTTCATCACCTATTATGTGTACTACTACACCATGATTCCTTTCGGGTTGAAAAACACGGGTACTACGTACCAACGTATGATGCAAAATTGTCTGAAGGCGCAAATTGGCAGAAAGACGCAGGTTTATGTGGATGATATTATGGTCAAGTCAAACAAGGAAGAAACCCTTATTGGCGTCCTTCGAGGTACTTTTGCAGCACTCGATGAGTGTCAAATCAAGCTGAATCCGAGGAAGTGCACATTTGGGGTACATCAAGGAGACTTACTCGGGTACCTTTTGTCTGCCAGATGCATAGAGACCAACCTAGTAAAAATCAAGGCTATTCTTTCAATGAAGGAACCAGTGAACGTCATTAGAGGACGAGCACTGGAGAAGCAGTGAGACGAATAGCAGACTCGATCTTGGCCCAAGGTGTGACATCATTAGAGGGCCACTGAGCATAGCTATATGGAACAGGAGCTGAGGGAGAAGTGCCTGTAGCACCACTCACATAGTGAAGGATCTGCTGCTGGAAGCCAGACATGGCAATATCTGTGCGGTAACCTTGATACTGGTTGTCGTGGGATAATCACGGCAGACGTTACCGGGGGTAACTGATCTTGGGGCAAGACGACGCAGGCGTTTGGGAGAGGGTTTAGCTCAGAGGAAAACATGATGCAACTCGATCTGGTAGCCGGCAATCAAAGTCGCCGAGTCTCCGATCTTGATATAATAACTCAACTCTGGGATTACACTAGATGCTCGATATCAAGCGATATTGCTAGGGTTCTTAGATCTCTCTCAACTAAACCTAGGGGTCGGTTTATATAGCACCCGTACCCCCTGGCTTATCCTCCAAGACGCACCCTGAATCCTACCCGGACACCGTATACAAACCCTAACTTTCCTTTACCGTAATCCACAATCCGGGTTACGAGGCCTACAAACTTGGGCCTTCCAGAAGTTTCTCTATCCTTAGCCGGATCTTGCGCAGCGTCCTTTGGGCCAGGTTACACCTTGGAGTTGGCCTACCGGGTTATTATCCCTCCATCAGTAGTCCCCAGAATAGCTTGGGCTTCACGGATCCGTCCTTGAAGCGCCTGCTATTCCCTGCAAAAATATCGAACGTACAAGTGTATGGAGGCCGGGTTAAAGTGCTTTGATAAATCGCTAGGCCTAGCTCCATGGTGGCCATATAGTAACCCGACTTTTCTCCAAGTACTTGGCTTAGCTCTCCAGGTCTGAACCCCAAAATGTCAAGATTCTATACTTGATAATTGTCTCCTTTTCGTTCAGACACCTTGCTCAACACTTAAAGCGCATCTCGCAAAAAATCAAATAGATAGCCGTTTACTCCGCAATTCCCGGCTCCCGCTCGCTGAACCGGGCTTATCCACTCGTGCTATAAATAGGCTCCTTGGGGGTAACCCGAACCCTAACGGCTCATTTCCCCCCACTCTGCTTCCTTTCTCCCTCCGTGCTCATCCTCACTGAGCGCCACCACGGAAATCCCGCGCGCATCACCGGAGCCCATTGGCCGGAGGCTGCGCTCCGCCACAGCTCACCCCGCGCCGCCGCCAAGACCGACCGGCAAATCTCCATCCGGCCCGTCAGGAACCGCGAAAGGGCACCAAGCTTGCGCCATCTGCCTCCGCAAGGCTTCGCTCAGATCTTCTCCAGTAAGCATCTCGCATCTATTAATTTGCCCTTGCAATTTCTTGATTTCTCCTCAGATTAGATCCAAATCAACCCGCCAATGATTTCTCAGCCATGCCGAATTAGGTTGCTAGCATTCCTTCTAGCTCGCCCAATAGATAAGATATGACCTCCAATTCACTCTCCTATTACCCGCAATCGTTAATTTCGCCACAAATCTGAAGACGGAATTTCCAATCTGAGCTTGAAACACTCAAAATTTCCGCCTTTGCCCCAATCACCCGGCTAATCCTCCCCTTTCCAGCTCCTTTTATTCGCACTAAGTGCCCGTGCAG
Source organism: Alopecurus myosuroides (assembly GCA_028641055.1). NCBI lineage: Eukaryota > Viridiplantae > Streptophyta > Magnoliopsida > Poales > Poaceae > Alopecurus > Alopecurus myosuroides. Next base: position 282,117,653 of record CM054058.1, read on the forward strand.
CCATCCATCGCCCTCAAAAGCTCCTTCAACACTTAGATCCCCATAATTTTTGTTATAATACTTGACACCCGGATAATTCGAACCTCACTCCGCAAACAGACATCCGGATAATACGCAATTTTCGTGTCTTCAATATTACCCTGCCGATACTTGGCCGGCTCACAGCTTCCGCGTCTTATTCCTTTTATTCTTTTACCTTGTGCTTTGCAGGTCAACCACATGGCTCCCAAAAAGCAGGGGAAAACTCCGACTAAAGCCAAAGCCACCAACTCCATATCCGCCAACTGGGCGCGGTCTACGGTCACCAAGGCCAAGTTGGAGGAGCTGGTCGAGCTGGGAGTTCTTCCTCCTCAAGAGGATATCCAGTGGAGGGTGCCGGGCAAGGAGACCCGGCCTACCCCGACGAAAGACGAGGTAATCTGTTTCGTGGAACATGTGACCCGGGGCTTCCGCCCGCCGGGTCACCCTTTTTTCCGTGATGTTCTAAGCCATTACGGCCTTCGCGTTTTTGACATCGGGCCTAATTCTGTATTAAACATTTCCCACTTCATCGTCCTTTCCGAGTCATACTTGTGCACTTCGCCAAGCCTAGCTCTTTTCATTGAACTTTTTCAGTGCAAACCGTGTCGCGAAAGCGGTGACGGGGCGCTTCTCGCTTGCGGCGGGGTTTCTATCCAGCGCCGCAAGAATTCTCTGATGCCACCCCTCACCCTTAACTCCCATGTCAAGCACTGGCAGCTCTCATACTTTTACTGCCAAGACACCTCCCCACCCGACCAAAAGAAGCTGCCGGGTTACTCAGAGGGTCTTCTTGACATCTCCGAGAAATTTAGTGCCTTCGGCCCTGACTCGGACAGGGAGGCAATTCAACCTCTACTAGCTAAAATCACCACTCTCACGACCCAAGGCCTCATCGGGCTCAACCTGGTGAAGACTTGGGTCGACTTCCGGATTCAACCCAATTCCATCCGCACAAAGTTGATGTGCGAGTATTCGGGGCAATCTACAGACCCACTCCGGTACTCTGACAACATCTTCGCGGCTGGCGACACTCATAAAACCATCAAGGGTTTTCTGAAAGAAAAGCTTGAGGTAATCCGGAACATATCCGGATTGGAGCCCTTCACACTCGAGAACCCAGCCCCCAAGGTGAAAACCCGATTTTGATGTCTTTACCTTTGCTCTTTCCACTCGATACGGTTGATGACCCTTGTACTGATACTTTTCAGGCTGATGATGATTTTTGGAAAATCAACACTTCTCCTAGCTCCGAAAGTCCAGAGGAGCAAGAAGAAGCCGTTAACTCGGACGAAGGTGCTCTCCGGATTTCATTTGGTTCCTTTAAACTCATTATAACCCCTTCATTTTCCAACTATAATTTTGATGATATCCAGAACAAGAAGATGACGAAGAAGAAGACACCGACGGCAAAGTAGAATCCGCCAGCGACGAGGAGGAATTGGAGCCGACAGTCAAAGTCGGATCAAAGAGAAAATCCCAAGAGGCCACCTCCAAGGTTTCATATCACCTCCTCGCATTCAATTTGTATTCCTTTAATGATATACATGAGCTACCTTGACGTTGTTCCACTGGCCATGCTTGAAGGAGTCGCCCATGACCAAACGCAGGTCAACTCGAAATCACCCGGGCGATGGTGCTCTTAACCCGGGTATTTCATCGACTCCAACTCGGCGGGCTGGTATTTACCCTATCCTCTCTCGGACGAAACATTCTCCTTGAACAATTCCCTTATGAAATCTTACTTGATACTTTCCAGCCTCTCCCGGGTCCAGCGACGGATTTCTTGTGGATTTCGCGGTGAATACCGGGTAAAATCCCTTTCCTGATACTCTACCACGCTTCATCACCCTTTCCTGATTGTATACTAGCTGCTCACTCATAACATCCATAGGGCCACGGTCGTTACCAGCGACCAAGAGGATATGGAAACCGAGGGCCCGGGTAAGGGGAGCCCGGCTGATAAGACTACAGCCGCGTCTAGCGGCGAAGGACAAGCGTCGCCGGTAAACCCGGACATACAAGAAGCCGAGTATCCGATTGCCTCCCATGCCAGCAAGAAGAACAGAGCCACAACCTTGGGTGCAGAAGAAGGAGCATCGGATTCCGACATACAAATGACCCGGGTGCCGCCTCCCACTAAGAAGAAAACCCCTTCTCGGAATTTCCAAGGCCCCGGGTCCTCTGATACGGGTAAAGACACTTTTGATCAATTGATGAACACTCTCCTCAATATGAAGACTTCGGAGAGCAAGATCTTGGAGCGCATGGCCGCAGAGCACCAGGTAATGACACTTGATATCTCGTAGTGCATACCTAGTCCCCAAGTTCCGAGCATGACTTGCTAAAGTTATGCTTGGTACTTTACGCAATATTCAGCTTACCATAATATCCAACTGATACTTGTGTTCCCTGCTACTGACAGGCGCAGATAACCCGGTCTGATGAAATTTTACTCAAGACCGAACAACTTCTTCTTGTCGAGGTAAAGCGGAGGGAAACCCTTGAGGACGACATGAAAACTTTGAAGAAGGATGTTTCTAAATACAAGAAGAAGTGCAATACCGCTCAGACCGCACCGAAGAAACTATCGGACCAGATCGCCGATACTTATCAGATCTTACTTAGTAAGTTTTTGCTGCCGGTTAATTTCATGTCTTAGCTTTATTATGTGATACTCAGGATTATTGATACGTTCTTTCTTTTGTTTCAATTGTAGGTGCCAACCTTGCGACCCCAGAGGAGGATGCTATTGTCAAGGCTAGAACCCTAAAGACTGTGCTTCGGACTTTCTTTGCCGGCACAAAATTTATACTGGATGCCGTGAAGTGGCCTACGGAAGTATATCCGGGTGAAGAAAATCTCATTCAAGCCTGCTCCACTGTGCCTGGCTGGATTGAAATCTGGAAACGCTCGTCATGCCGGATTGGTATGACCCGGGCCTTTACCCTGGCCAAGGCTTTCTTTCCGAAGCTTGACCCGGCAAAGGTAATATCCGGGTTTCCCGAATTCAAGGCGGACGGTTCCAAATTTACACCGAAGGATTTCAAGGCCATACAATCCGCAGTGCGTCCCTCGGCTACCACTTTGGCCGATAGTTTGGATCTAAACACGATTATGAGTGCATACGACGCTGATGGCAAAATTGTTACGGAGGAAGCACCCCCGCCCTTTGATATCTTGGAGAAGTGGGTTGCTAACTCGGCCAGGAAGAGGGAGGCAACTGCGAAGAGAGAGGCCGAGTTAGGATCAGGGCCGTCTGCCTCTACACCAGCTGTCCCTCCACCTGTCCGCCCTGGTGCGGTGAGTCCGGGTAATGCTGCCGGGAAAGCTAAGCAGCAAGCCCAGGACCAAGACCCGGAAGACCGTACTCAGGAGGCCGAATAGGGCAGTACTATCATAGTACCTTGGTCACGTGATGCTTTGTATTCAAACTATTATGCTCTTGATGGTGCGCCTGTGCACCCCTGATACTGATGTCGTAACTTGCAACGTACTTTTAGTCCGTTATATACCTTGCGGCTTTCCTGGCCTTTTGATAATCGTGCTACTTGTCTATTCTTTGAACTTGTTCTCGATACCTGACTCTCTTTTTGGCTCCCTTCGTAAGACTCGGTTTTCCGAGTGCCAGTGGCTTTGATAAGTGGACTTTTCTTTAAGTCCCCAAGACTCGGATGGTAGGGTCTTTCGAACTTCGATAGCCAAGTAGTTTGTTTCTGTTTCGAAGTCCCCAGTCCCCATGACCCAAAGTCCGAGTCATGGGGGTGTGGCCTTTCTCAGAGAACAAATTGTTTTTTACCGAGTCGAAAGCCTAAAGCCATTCCGTGTAGGTACTGAAGTTATGCTTGATAGTCGTTGAGTTTCCGGCTATTAGCCTTGTACTCTGCATAAACTTGTGGTTTAGATGACCCTTTTGACTATCTTGTACTGTAAGCCGGCTTTCGCGTGGATACCATGTTCTTACATCTATACGAAAACAGGGTCAGGCAAGTCCCATTGGGCTTCATGGCTGATTGTAATCGCAAGCGAACAAATCATGCCACTTTAGTGCGAGTCACATCGAGCTTAAGTAAGAAAAGTCAAGAAAATTTGGCTCCTTTGTCCAGTTATAAGATTGCAGCCGTACTCGTTTGCGAATAATCGGCCCTTATAACTTATAGGCATCAAGGCCGGGTCTTTCGGGTTTGTGGCTGGGCTACTTGAGCAACCAGCCCCCGAGACCTATATATACTCAACGTTCTTAATGATACTGAAATATTGATGTCACATGGATACTACTTACTTGCAATCAGGATGTAACGAAATAGGACTTGATAACCATCTCTTTATTGATGCGAGAAAGTTTGGATCAGCAGGCCGCCTCATTAAAAACCTTCCAGTCCCTTTAGGTACCCTGGGTAGGAAAAGAGCGCGTCTGAAACCTGCTGCCCGTTACATTGTTTAGTTCTTCATGGGCACCGGTACCGGACTGGCGTGACCGATGCACATTCTCCACATGTTGGACTTTTTCATGATGAGTACCGGGTTTACTAGCCAACCCGGATGAGGTGTTTCCATGACGTGGCTGGTTGTGAGCGGCCGTGCAGTTTCTTCCTTTATAGCGGATTGCTTGGGGGAGTCATCCTCGATAAAAGCCACCATTTTAGCATCTTGTGCTACCTTGGCTCTTGCTCTTTCGCCTTCAGTACTCGGCCTTTTTGATGTGGTTCTGTCCTCCGGGTCTGCTTGAGACCGGTAGTGCTTGAGTTCTTCTTTTCTACAGGCCTGCTCGGCCATTGCTGCGTCTCCTTCATCGCATTCAGCTGCTATGTCTCGATTTCCATGTATGGTAATGGTCTTCTTGGGACCCGGGATTTTTAGCTGTAGATACACGTAACACGGCCTAGCCATGAATTTGGCGTAAGCCGGCCTTCCAAATAACGCGTGATAAGGGCTGCGCAATTTGACTACCTCAAAGGTAAGCCACTCAATTCGATAGTTATCCTTTGACTCCCCAAAGGCTACCTCCAATGCGATTTTTCCCTCGGGGCACGCTGAATGACCCGGCACTATCCCATGAAAAACTGTTGAGCTTTTTTGTAGCTGAGACTCCTTGAGGCCCATGCGTAGGAAGGTTTCCCAATACAGTATATTGATGCTGCTTCCACCATCCATCAAAACCTTTTTCAGCTCATACCCATTGACCTGCGGTGCGACTACTAATGCCAAGACTCCCGGGTGTTCCACTCTTTCTGGGTGATCCCTTCTGCTCCATATTACTTCCTGTTCTGACCATCTCAAATATCTCGGGACAGCTGACGAAACTGAGTTGACCGCTTGCTTCAGTATCTTTTTGTCTTTGTTAGAGCCTCCTGTGGTATGCACATGATATTGACCCAATTGTTTGGGGTTAGCCTGGAAACCTCCTGCCCCCCCTTGGTTATTACCTTGATTTCCAGCCGTCGGGTTACCAGCTGGGGGTGGGCCGTTGCCCGGGTTTCCCCTGGACCCGGTCCTCCTCCCCGTCCTGCACCTTGCATAGCTCTGTTCACTTCCTCATTTTTCCATCTTTGTAAGTCGGCGCACTGCTCCAAGGAGTGGTTAGCTGGCCTGCCATTCCTGCTTTGCTTCGGGCATGCCATCCTGAATATGTCCCAATTGTTACCCGGCCTTGGTGGTCCTTGATAGTTTCCTCCATTGTGATTACCTCCGTTGAAATTTCCTTCTGCCCTGGGCCTCGAAGACCCGGCTTCTGTGTTGGCGACAAACTCGGAACCTCCTTCAAACGGGCGCTTGTTCTGGCTATTTCCGTTATTACCCGGTGCTGATCCATTGCCGGTTCTTCCGTTATTACTTGTGTTTGCTTTTACCTTCTTGTCATCAACTTCCTCTTCTGTAGTATCTGTCGCAGCGTGTTTGTTGCACGCATCCATCAATTCTCCCATTGTAACTTCCGACGCATTTCGACTAGACTTCATGCGAGTTAACTTTTGCACTAAAGGTATATACTTGCATGTTTTTGCCATGGCTTGTAGTGCATCCTTGGGATGAATATCCGTGGACGAGTGAAGTATCTCCATAACCCGGCGCACCCAACTGCGCGCCGATTCTCCCTTCTTCTGGACGCATCGCTCTAGATCATCAATAGTGAACAATTTCCTGCACGTCCCATGAAAGTGCTTGACAAACGCGGTCTTCAATTCCTCCCAGGACTTGATCGATCCTTCCGGCAAATTGGTGAACCACAACTTTGCTGCTCCTTCTGACATCATCAAGTACATGAACTTGGCTTGGAGATTCTCGGATGCGTTGCGAATCGACATTGCCATCTCATAACTACTTAGCCATGTTTCTGGATCCATAGTTGGCTCGTAATTCACTACTTTCGCCGGCTCTTTGAATTTTTCCGGGTAAGGTTCAGCTCTGATATTGTCCGAGAGACACTTGGGTCCCGCAAGAACGGTCGAGGCCGGCCTTGTTCTATAAACGTGTGATACGGCGGGGGGCGCGGCTGGGCGCGGTGCTGCGGGAAGTCCATGCGCCGCAGACCCGGCCGCGGCCCTCCGAGCTCTGGAACTGTCCACAACAGCCTGTGCTGCTGATGCTGCCTGAACGCGGGGAGGAGGCGGCATTTGCTGCTGCTCTTCCCTCCGCCGTGCTGAACTTGTTTGGATATTCCCTTGTTGTTGACTGACGTATGGCGTCCCGTGCATACCGCTTCTATGATCCGGATAATTGGCTTGCTGTGCCACCGCAGTGTGCAACAGATCGATGGCTTGCCGGGTCTTCTCTGCATGGGGTGACTCTCCCACAGGGATTTGATTTAACGCGAGTGTCGCCGCATACACATTGTCCATGGGATTATTGTAGTGACCGGCTGGTGTGCGAAATCGTGATGGTGGGGGTGGTGGTAGATCATTGCCGGTTGTGACTCTAGTCTGTGGTGGGGGTAACCCGGCCCGTTCATTTGCCGGATGTGTCCCTGCTGTCGCCGGTTGGGGTGCGGTTCCCTGGTTCACCACTGGTATCGGCTGATCCTGAGGTGTAACAAATAAAGTGGCCGGATTAATAACCCCGCCCGTTGCTGGTAACCTAGTTTGATGCCTTTGATGTACTCTAGATGTTTCCTCCCGGAGCCGAGTTTCCAGCGCATCCAGCTCACGCTGCCGCGTGGCCATCCCTTGCCTTTCTGCCTCTACTTGCCTTCTTTGCTGTTCCAGCGCACGACGAGCCACATCCAGATCCCTGACACGTTCCGCTGCGTTTTCTGGAGTGATAACCGTTGCAAGAACCGTGGGGTCCAGAATCAGATTATTATCGAATAGGGCCGGGTGGCGCGGGTTCGAAGGACCCGCCCCTGGTGTCCGGTTTCCCAGGAATCCGAACGTATTTGCATGCAACTCCTCGTCTGCTGCGCGGCTGGTCACTGATGCCGACTCTCCATCAACCCGGGCCAGAACCGGGTCTCCGTTAGCCGCGCCCTGCTGCTGGGCCAATGCCTGAGCCGCCCCGACTGCTGCCGCGGTTGCGTTCCCTTGGTTGAGATTGGCCGCGGGAGCCGCATAGACTGCAACTCGGTGTACGATACCCGGTGTAAATTCATGCTGTTCTTCCTCGCCGTTATCCTCCTCATACCGGTTTTCCAGCAGATCCAGGATAGACCCGGTATCATCTTCTCTTTCGACCCGGTCGCGCGGGGTCCATGCCGGCTCCTCCGGCTGTTCCCACTTCGCGATGGGTTCTTCTGCCGGATGTGTCGTTCCAATCGATTCTTCATCATCTGATCGGATAGAAGTGGCTTCTCCTGGCACAGAATCAGATCCAATATTGTCAGGGATCGAACCGGAAGTGCATACCATACCAATGAAGACGCTGATCCGGCCGATTGTCACGACGGATCCAGATTCGAGGTGATCCGATTCTGGCCCCCAGCCGGAATCGTCCACCGTCTTTTCTCCTTTGTGGTCGATGTAGATCTCGCCGACGACAAGATTCTCCATGTTCTTCCGAGCTTCTCCCGTGATGTAAACACCTTTGGACGCAGGCCCCACGGTGGGCGCCAACTGTCGTGGGATAATCACGGCAGACGTTACCGGGGGTAACTGATCTTGGGGCAAGACGACGCAGGCGTTTGGGAGAGGGTTTAGCTCAGAGGAAAACATGATGCAACTCGATCTGGTAGCCGGCAATCAAAGTCGCCGAGTCTCCGATCTTGATATAATAACTCAACTCTGGGATTACACTAGATGCTCGATATCAAGCGATATTGCTAGGGTTCTTAGATCTCTCTCAACTAAACCTAGGGGTCGGTTTATATAGCACCCGTACCCCCTGGCTTATCCTCCAAGACGCACCCTGAATCCTACCCGGACACCGCATACAAACCCTAACTTTCCTTTACCGTAATCCACAATCCGGGTTACGAGGCCTACAAACTTGGGCCTTCCAGAAGTTTCTCTATCCTTAGCCGGATCTTGCGCAGCGTCCTTTGGGCCAGGTTACACCTTGGAGTTGGCCTACCGGGTTATTATCCCTCCATCACTGGTCCTTGTGGATGTCCACCTTCAATCACAAGATGTTACGCTGAAACCATGATAGCTTCCTGACTTGAGGCACAAAGGATGTATCCATAGGAGGAGAACGAGGGGCAGCGGTGGAACTAGTGGGGGAATCTCTCATGAACCCATTGTCAGAAGCAGAAGAAGGATCCAGTGGACATTTCTCCCTAGTGATGTAGAGCTTCTTGTAATGATGATCCGCCATAAGCATCCTACTGAAATCTCGATCCTTCAAGGTGTTCTTGATGAGCAGCATGTTGTATGGAGCATAGCGGATGGTGTTTCCACCAACCATAGCATTGTATATCTCATTGAAGATGAAGTCCATGACATCCATAGGATACATCTTCTCAGTATCGGGATCCTCAATGCATTTCTTAGCTAGAATCAACAGGTTAAAAAAAGGGATAGTAAGAGCATCATTGTTCCTTCTACTCGGTGCAATGAATGACCTAAAGATGCGAACAAGCTGACTATAGAAGGGAAGGAGCCATTCGACCTTGCCAATAACACCATCCGGGCGATACATATCAATCATCAGCTGCTCCCGGTCCGGCTTCTCAGCATGCATGCGGTGACCAATGGGAGGATGATCCCGCCACTTGTACCCAAGCAAGCTTGTGAAATGGAGCCTCACAGAAGTTTGAACGAGTCATCCACTTCAAACACCGGTGCATATCATTTCCAACCACCAAGGTTGACATGAACTAAAGCACAAGGGGAACATTATATGGGCATTGAATCTCCATGAGGTCACCAAGAGCAAGCCTCCCCACTATGATGGCACATTAAGAAAAAGCTTCCTTGTCCTTGAGCTGCTTGAGCTTTGTTGGGTTCATGGGACGGATAGGAAACTCATAGTCAGAATAGATGTCTTAGTAGATGTAGGACTTCTCCATGCACCAGAATCTTTCATCCTTGATCTCAACATCTCTTGTATGAGCATACCAGTCTTTCTAACGAATCAAAGTGTACTCATCAACAGTCAGACCATTCTTGTAGTTCTACCTCTGAGCCTTGCCTTTCTTCTTTGAAGCAAACTTCTTCACAACTCCAGACTTTTTCTTGACAGTTGTCTTCCTTGGGGGCCTAGGTACACTGAGATCTTCATCACTAGATTCACGGTAATTGGGGCGCTTGTGAGAACCCGACTAAGAGTCAACATTGGAACCACCTGTGAGAGCATAATAATAGATGGATAGTGTATGGATGAGTACACACAAGTCATGGCAAAGGAATCATACTAGGAACAATAGAGAAGCGGACACCAAGCAATCATGAAAAAGTCCTAGCAAAATCACGAAAGTTCTAAAATCTGGAAAACAGGGACAGTACCCATCTGGAATTTCCAGTTCAGTTTTTAACAAGATAATCCGGTTCCTCAAAAACTGAACTATGGTGATTTAAAATCTAGGTCTAAAATTAGATAGGACTAAGTGGAGGCTAACCTATTGTTTCTAGCATGCATTGGAACATCCTAGGAACCTCTACCACCAAGAAATGTCAACAAGAAACAAGTATACAAAGAGGAACATGGATGAACACCCTAGAATTGAATGTGAGGGAGTTACCCGCGTCCATGGAGCAAAGTTCTTGGAGAAGAAGGTTTCTGGAGAGGAGGAGCACCAGATCCGGCCAAAACCAATAGAATCTGGTGGAGGAAGTTGTCGGGAGGGCAAGGGCTCTTGGAAGTGGCAACAATGGAAGTGAGGGAGGCTCGGGGTGAAAGAGGAGTAGGAAACCTGCCCCTCACCCCGTGCTCCCATATTTATGAATTCTGCCAGCCGAATATTTCAGCTCAAACTTCAACCGTATTCCGGGTCCTACCGGAAATTCCGGCCGACTCCAGAACCTAACTTCCTATTTTCAAAACAAAGACTTGTGTCCGAGATAGAATTTGGGCTTTGGATAAGGAGGCTTAGGATTAGAATGCCAAACTGAAAATGGTACTTCTCACTCATTCTTGTAAGAATCAAACAAGGAAGTGCCAAGATAGATAAAGTTTCCCACAAAACACATAGCTAGGAAAACGAACAAAATGCAATGAAGTCCAAATAAAATCCCAACTAAGATCCAACTATCCACAACGAATAGGTTGGTGGCCTAAGCCACCATGTAAGAGCATTAGGGCATGACCTTGCGAAGATATATATTGAATGCACTACCACTAGCCAACATTTTAGCTCACAATTCATCATTAGAAAATAGAGAAATAAATGAAATTTTACTTTGGGAATAATGGAGGGAGGGAGAGCCCAATGTGTTAGGACAACACTACCCCTATGTACATGCCTACTCCTAAATCCAAACACGTAGCCAACTATAGGTGTGTGTGCAAGATCCTCAAGTCAAACTCCTTGAATCAACGCTATTTAGCCGATTCCTCAAGAACATAAATCTTGCATCATCAAGTGGATTCTTGAAAATATCCGCAAGTTGATCCTTGGTTTGCACATAGGATAGAGCAATATCTCCACGGGCAACAAGAAGAGGCACTTTTTCATAACGAACACCATGTTAATTGAGGGTTTGCCTCATACATAATAATCGAGTGCAAGAACTAGCTTCCGCCACATACTCGGCTTCGGTGGTGGAGAGAGATATGCAATTTTGCTTCTTAGAAGATCAACTCACCAAGGACCTACCAAGAAATTGGCAAGCCCCTGAAGTCGATTTCCTATCATCTTGATCACCAGCCCAATCTGAGTTCATGTACCCACTAAGAGAGAAATGTGCCCCCTTTGAGTACCACAATCCAAATCTTGGGGTATGAACCAAATACCGAAAGATCCTATGTATTTTCGTCAAATAGCTTTCGTTAGGAGCCGCTTGATACCTTTCACACACCCCTGCACCCAACACAATATCGGGTCTAAAAGCACAAAGATAAAGCAAATAACCAATCATATAACGATACAACTTTTGGTCCACATCTTTACAATCCGGATTGCGCTTGAGATTACACTTGGTTTGGATTGAAGAGACCTTGCCTTTAGCATCTTGGAAATTGAACCTATTGAGCATGTCTTGGGTACTTGGCTTGAGAAATGAAAGTCCCACGAGTCAATTGCTTGATCTCAAAGCCAAGGAAGAATTTGAGCTCTCTCATCATAGACATCTCAAATCTGCCAGCCATAAGTTTTGAAAATTCATCATTGAAAGCTTTGTTAGTTGAGCTAAAGATAATATCGTCCTCGTAGAGTTGGAATATGAAAAGCTCCCATTCAACCCTGTTTGTGAAAATGGTGCGATCGATTTGCCCAACCTCAAACCCACAGTCTTGCAACAACTCTCTAAGGTGCTCATACCACGCATGTGGTGCTTGTTTAAGTCCATAGAGTGCCTTATCGAGCTCATAGACATGGTTAGGGAAGTTGGGGCCCTCGAACCCCGGTGGTTGATTAACATATACCTCATCTTTCAATGGACCGTTTAGAAAGGCACTCTTGACATACATTTGTGGCAATTTAAAGTTATGCAAATATTCATGTGCAAGAAGGATACGGATGGACTCATTGCGACCCACGGGAGCATAGGTTTCATCAAAGTCAATGCATTCCAGTTGAGAGAACCCTTGAGACACCAATCTTGCCTTGTTCCTTACAACAATAACATGCTCATATTGTTTGTTCTTGACTATCCACTTGGTGCCAATAACATTGCAACAATCTTTGGGCTTCACAGCTAGCTTCCACACTTTGTTGCGCTCAAAGTTATTGAGTTCTTCGTGCATAGCTTCCACCCAATCTGAATCCTCAAGAGCCTCAAACACTTTCTTTGGTTCCACCATGGATATGTGAGCTTCATGCCCCCTAAAGCTTGCTAATTGAGCTCTTGTGGTTCTCTTGCCTCTAAGGTCACCCAACACTTTATCATCATAATAGTCAATCTCCTTCATAGCTTTTGCAATCCTTTTTGCAGACGGACTTCGATCACCTCATTATTGCGAGGAGGGGTCACTTCATCATCTTGATCATTTGGGTCCACATCTTGACCGGTATGTTGGCCTTGATCATCATTTTGTCTTGCTTCAAAATGAGATGACGAAGGTTCATCTTTGCCTTGACCTTGGCTAGCTTGAACGATATGAGTTCTTTGTTCTTGCATAGCAACTTGGTCAACAATAGGAGGGTCTTGAACTTGTTCTTGGGTTGGTGCACCACTTGCTCCATTGTCATGATCTTCTAATGTAGGCGAGGGATTCACTTGAGTAGAGCATAGTCCTTCTTCAGTTGCCACAAGGTGTCCCTCCATGTGGCGGAAAATCCTACGCCCATTCTTCCTATGGCTTCTTGAGAAATTTCAACATCTGCATCGGAAACACGAAATTGTGCCACTTGGGAGCCATCATTTTCTTCGAACACCACACTACTAGATTAAATGACAATCTGTGAGGCCTTGTCATAGACTCTATTAGTGTGGGATTCGGCAACATAACCAACAAATGTAACCTCAATAATTTTAGCTTTGAATTTAGACAACAAACTCCTTTTACCAAATAGAAACACTTACAACCTAAGACCCGGAAGTAGGAGACATTTGATTTGTTTCGGGTGAGAATCTCATATGGAGTCTTCATTAAGCCTTTACGAATGTTGATCCAGTTAGATGAGTGACAAGCCGTAGTGATGGCTTCAGCCCAAACATATCGAGGAGAGTCGTACTTATCAACATGGACCTAGCCATGTCCATGAGGGTTTGATTCTCCCTTTCGGCTACACTATTTTGTTCAGGGGTATATGTAGCGGAATATTGATGACGAATACCCTCTTCACTAAGGAACTCATTAAGGGTGTAGTTCTTGAAATCAGAGCCATTGTCACTCCTAATAGCCATGATGGGAATATTGTGTTTACGTTGAACTTGATTCGAGAAGTCTGTGACGGCTTGTTGAGTCTCACTCTTCAACTTGAAGAAATAGACCCATGTGTATCTTGAGTAGTCATCAACAATCACCAAGCAATACTTTTTGCCTCCAAGACTTGCCTCAGGCATGGCACCAAAGAGATCAACATGGAGAAGTTCTACAATCCTCTTTGATGAAATAACTGTCTTGATTGGATGCGGAGAATCATTCATCTTTCCTTCAACAGAAGCCCTACACACACAATTTTTGGAAAAGGAAACATTTTCTTCTAACCCGAGGATGTTACCACCCTTGTGAAGACTTTGCAAAGATCTCATGTTGACATGGGATAAGCGGCGATGCCACAACCACCCCACATTGGCCTTACCGAAGAGACACACCGCTTGAGTGTTGGTTGACTCCGAAAAATCTACCACATACAACTCATTTTCGACATGCCCAACGTAAGCAACATAGATAGTCTTTATCCACAAGAGGACGACGATGTCAGGTTCAAAGAAGATGGAAAATCCCATCTTCCTTAAAGCACGAATTGAAAGCAAATTAAAACCAAGGGATTCGAAAGCATGGCATTTTCAAGGGTGATATTAGGAGCAACAACCACCTTGCCGAAACCCGTTACCTTAGACTTTGACTTATCTCCATAAGTGATGGTTTCTTGATTTATATTTGGTCCCATCTCCATCATAAGTGCCTTGCTTCTAGTCATATGACTTGTACACCCGTAATCAAGTAACCATTTTGACCCACCGGAAGCATAGGCCTACAAGAAATCATTGACTTGAGTTAGGATCCGAGGAGGGTCCTCTCGTGTTAGCAACAAGGGTCTTTGGAACCCAAATAGTATAGTCAATATAAACCTCAATAGTATCAACATATTTAGCTTGCACAACTGCATAATAATCAACAAATAAGAAACGGTGTGGATTGTTAGTTCCCGCGGAGTTGCTATGAGTAGTGTTGTCCCTAATGACAATACCACTCGCACCAACATTCTTCTTTGCTTGTGAGGGGTGATACGTCTCCAACGTATCTATAATTTCTAATGCTCCATGATCATATTTTGCCAATTGCTACTTGTTTTCTCCCTTATTTATAGCATTTTTATATGTTTTCCGGGACTAACCTATTAACAAGATTCCAAGTGCCAGTTCCCTGTTTTCTGCTGTTTTTTGTTTCAGAAAAGTTGTTCTGCAAACATTCTCAGAATTGGACCCCACAAAGCCTGAAGTTCCTATTTTCCCCGGAAGCATCTAGAACACCGAAGAGTAGTCAAAGAGGGGCAACAGGGGCCGCACCACAGGGTGGCGCGGGTCCCCCTGGCCGCGCCACCTATAGGTGTGGGGCCCCTGGAGCCCCACCGCCTTTGCCCTTTCACCTATTTAAGCCCCCCGGATGGAAAACCCTAAACACCTGATCAAAAATCCCCGAAAAGTTCCGCAGCCGCCGTCACCGTCAACCCTAGATCAGGGGGGTTCTGAAGCTATTTCTGGCACCCTGCCGGAGAGGAGATCATCACCGGAGGCCTATTCATCACCATGCCTTCCTCCGGAGTGATGCGTGAGTAGTTCATCCTTGTACTACGGGTTTGTAGCTGTAGCTAGATGGTTGTCTTCTCCTCATATGCCTCCATGTTTAGATCTCGTGAGCTGCCTATCATGATCGAGATTAATCTTATGTAATTCTATATGTTGTGTTTGCTAGGATCCGGTGAATATTGAACTTATGCCAAGTTGATTATAGTATTTATTTCCATATGCTATTTGTGATCTTGCATGCTTTCCGTTGCTAGTGGTTACTCTGGCCAAGTAGTTGCTAGTGACTCCAAGAGGGAATATTTATGCTCGATAGTGGGTTCATGCCTCCTTTTCGCCTTCCTCGAGTGACAGAAACGTGAAGGGGGAGGATGTGTTGTTGCCATTAGGTAGAAAACAGCAGTGAGAGTGCCCGCGTGCATAATCATTGCTTACATTACACACTTTGTTTAATGCAATTATCTGTTGTTTGCAACTTAATACCTAAGGGGGTTCAGATGATAACCTGAGGGTGGATTATTAGTCATAGATGCAGATGGATGTCGGTCTATGTATCTTGTTGTAGTGCCCACACTAAATATCATAGTAATCTTCAAGTCATATTGTGCACTACGGTGCAACCTCTATTTGTCAATTTCCCAGCTGTAATTTGTTCACCCAGCAAGCTATCTTTTATGGAGAGACACCACTAGTGAAACTATGAACCACGGTCCATTTTTCCACACTGTTAAACAAACCACAACAATTTCCTGTTTTCTTTACTTACCGCAAGCATACACTATTTTCCTCACTATATGTCTAATCTTTGTTTTCAGCAAGATCGGGAGATTGACAAGTTCACTGTACCTTTGGGGCAAAGTATTTTGGTTGTGTT
This sequence comes from Alopecurus myosuroides, assembly GCA_028641055.1. Classification (NCBI taxonomy): domain Eukaryota; kingdom Viridiplantae; phylum Streptophyta; class Magnoliopsida; order Poales; family Poaceae; genus Alopecurus; species Alopecurus myosuroides. The sequence continues at coordinate 282,133,484 of CM054058.1, forward strand.
GTGTACAGGTTCCACGTTGTTGCTGACATCGATGAAGCGCCAACACCACCGTCAGTGGCATCAACCTTCCGAAGGTCCTCTTTCTCCTACTGGATTGATAACCCTGGTTCTTAACTAAGGGGAAAACTCCTACCACTGTGCTCATCATACCCTCCTCTTGGGGTTCCCAACAAAGTGCATCAAGGATTTTCTGGCGCCGTTGCTGGGGAGAAGGAAGTCTTCTGGCAAGGGGAGTCTCTCACTCTCAACCTCTTTATTTTGTTATTGTCTTGTTTTTATCTTTGTCTTGTTTTGCTTCTCTTTATAGAAAACACACAAAAAAACAAGTTTACTTTATAGCTGTTATTTATTTGCTTGCTTTTATTCTGCTAAAATGAGTATTCCTGAAGTAGAGGTTCGTTCTTTTAGGCAACAAGGGGGAGAAAGTTTAAAAGACGCTTGGTATTGAATAAATGATCCTCATAAGAGGTGCACAAAAAATATATTCTACCCTGATACTCCTGGAAATTTTTATGTTGGTATTTCTGGCTGGTATAGGCATGTGTTAGATACTCTTACGGGTGGAAATTTTCTAGGAACTCTTGCTTTGGAAGCGTGCAATTTGATTGAAATTTAGTAGGAGCAACCCCCCATTACAACTGTTAAAAATGATATCACTTTGGAGGATGTTATTGATAAACTAAACTCTTTGGAAATGAACTTATCAGTCTTCCTTGATAATGCTAGCAAAGTTAATGAATTACTAGTTACTATTGATAAAAGAATCACTGCTCTAGAATCTAGCAACACTCATGATAATCAAAGTTTTAGGATTGGTAAACTAGAGGATGCCATGGGAACTTTAAGCTCAACCTTTTCATCTCTTAAATTCAAAAAGGAGAAAAACTTTGTGGGAAAGGAGCAACGATTCATGTATGCTCCTAAGATGGCTAAACCCGAATCTCAATATGTGCTGAAAATTGCTAAAAAAATTAATGAGACTAAGAGTGAACTTCATGTTGAATCTTTAAAAACATCTAGAGTGCCTATTGCTGCAAATAATGGTTTAGAGGAAGGTATAGATGATGGTTCTTCACTTGAAAATACTTGAGTTGCCCTTTTATGCCTAGCTGAAAGGCGTTAAAGAAAAGTGCTACCGGGAGACAACCCGTTTTATTTCGTTGTTTTCAACCCGTTTTCTTTGGTGTGCTTTGCACCTGGGTATTGTCTATTTCCTTAGCAACCCTTCTGTATGTAACATCCCAAATCTTACATTTGGAATGTTTTGCATTTAGAGTATATGCGTAGCATGGCATGTTTCAAAATTTGCATTTGAGTGTTGCACCTTAAACCCCAAAACAAAATCGTGTTTTAAAAAGCTCAAAATCCTTCTATAAGGCGTTTATAAACTAAAGGATAATTGAATATTTTATTTTGCCTAAAATTACTTAATAATAGTCAAATATGATAGAGTTTTAAATTTCAAGATTTTAGAAATTTGTTTGACTCGATTCCGAGTTATATTTCAAAAGTTATTAGCATTTTAGTTTTGGTAAAAAAAAAACTACGAGCTCGCATGGGCCGGCCCACGAAGCTGCCCAGCGCATCAACGCAAGGCAGAGCACGTAGATGACTCCCCAAATCCCGTTTTTCCTGACCAAACTCCATTCAAACTCGCATATCTCTTCATTGGAGAGTCCAAATTCGATTCCGCTTCTTTCTACTTGTTCGCTACTCCAAGGAGAAACTTTCCACCGACCTCCCCACCTATAAATACCCCTGCCCTTGCCGTGAGATCGTCCCAAACTCAAAACTCCAATTTCAGATCTGTTCCGTGGTATTTTGCTCGCCACGGTCCGTGAGTTGCTCGGTTGACGTTAAGTCTTCGCGAGAGTTTTAGATATCGTCGATACCGATCCATCCCAAGAAACCTCATCTCTTTTCATCCACCACAGCCGGAGACTTTCGCGATCTACTGTCTCAGATCTGAAGCGGAAAAAGTGCAATTACTCTTCAACCGTTTGTCCGTTTTTGCTCAAATTTCTACTGTAGATGCATCTCATCATTATCTACAACTTTCGTTCTTTGAGTTTTTCGATTTGAGCTACATATCTATTTCTATAATTCCGATCTACTTTTGCCCACCGGAGTAACTCGAATTTTCAAATCTATACTTCGTTCTTATTCATCCAAAAAGTTGTCGTTGAGTGTTTTAATTGCTTTTTAGATCTATTCAAGAAAAATATCATTAACTTGTGTAGATGCATAATTCAAGTTAGATCTTGCATGTTCTTAATCTAGCACTATTAAATCATTATAATTGTTTTAGTTATTTCCTTGCAACAAAAACACTTTCCTTGCATCATGCATGTCGTTACTAATCAGAGAACAATTATAGATCTATTCTTGCATCACTAAGATTTCATGCATGCATGTGTTGCATATTGTTGTCTTGTTGCTTATGATTGTCGATTGCAACGTGTAGATTACAACGATTACAACGATTGTGGTTGCGAGGAGTGTTTGAGCAGCTGCACGTGTTGCCAAGGCAAGTGACACACATGAACCCATTATTTTACTATATGCATTAGAGTTTTATAGTAGTTATGCATGAGTAGTAGTTGAGTGTTATAGCTATGCTAGTTATTATTAGGGATTGCTCCATTAACACCCAGGTGGAGTAATCACATGTTACCCCTAGATTGTAGCATCCATGTGATAGACAACATCGTAGTGGTAGATTTCTTAGCCATGCTCTAGCTATTCGTGGTTGGGATCATTATCATGTTATGATGAAAATCACTATTTTAATTGCTTATGAAAACAACATGATAATTAATTAACCACTTGGCGGATTGCTAGCATGTCATTAGAGTACAAATTTTGGTGGGGACCGCCGCCCAGTATCTTGAGATCATGTTTACTTTCTTTATGTAGTTGTTATTTTTGTGCAACCATGTTTCATATTAGTATGGGCTAGACATAGATTGTAGGTTGTGGTGACTCGAACCCAACGTGTCCAGAGATGTAGATTAGTGATAGGTTGGTCCGGCTCGTGGTGGGTTTGGGGATCTACTTCTTATGATTTATGGCTTGATCTTCTTTCCTTCCGTGGTACTAGTGGTGTATCATGGTGTTTGGGGTCGATTAGGCAACATGGGTAAAGGGCACAAACCTCGCGAGGGTTAAAACTAAGATCTTAGCCGTGTTCCATTGGTTAGGGACAATTCAACAACTAGATGGGAAACATGACATATCTCGTTCATCTTGTTTTATTAATTACTAATAATTTGACTATGGGTTATTGGAGAAGTGCCTGATGGTTTTTCAGTGTGCTAATCCAAAGGGTAGGAACACTTTGCTATCAACCAAAGTGTCCAATTATTTAGGAGCACTTTGCTATCAACCAAAGTGTCCAGAATATGTGCAAAATTATTTTATATCAAATGATAGGACAAATGTATTTATGCAAAATAGCCTAGAAACTCCACCAGCCAAGTATGCATGTAGATTAGCACTTGCCATTTATTATACCACCATAGTGTCACTTGCCATCATTGCTCAGAATGATCTGACCTCCTTTTGGGGGCTGCATATTCCAACGTGCAGGTTATTCGGATTCGGAATAGCTTTTCGTAGGTTTTCGAGGCTTCACATCAACCTTTGTTCGCTTGTGGCTTACAAACAAGAAGATGGAGGTCTACCGCTGCTTTGCTGTTTGATTAATATTTATTTGAGCTAGCACTTCGCTATGCAGTTTGTAATAAATTACTTTACTCTGGATAATTTCGATAGTTTTCAATACATTTGTTTACCTTGAATACTATCTATGCTGTGTGTGCTGGTGAACGGTCCAGGGGCCAGTACTACATACAAAAGTATAGCTCGTGATGGGCTGTACTACTACAGATGGTATCAGAGCAAATGTTGACTGTAGGCTCGAAAACCTAAGTTTAGAATAGGAAGCCATAGGCTGATAATTCTGCTTTATCTTCTATCTATACATTCATTACCTTTCGTCTCATACCACTTGTCTTTGGTAACTTCCACTCTTTCCTTTCTATAGATGAGTACCGAAGAAGGAGTCTACCATGTGGAGGAGAACTCGGACGTGGAGTTCGAGAACGATCTTGCATACCTAACCAAGATGCTGGGGTTCTTCCCGCCGAGGATTGGGGGCTACAAGATGGATAGCAACGCACCCGGAGACAAGCTGTGGAACCTCAAGACCACCATTGTGGAGGGTATTGTGGATGGTACAGCCAACGTCCTCATCTACAAGGACAACTACTCCAGCTGGTAAGAAGGACTAGTCGGCTCCATGAAGTATGCACTGGCGCGGCTAAGCTATGACTACCGTGACCAGATACCAGAAGATTCCATCTATAGGGATTTTGGGAAGAGGAGTGAAGATGGAAAAGTCATGGTGAGCCACGATCCAGACAAGACCAGGATGCAGAAGCACATAGAGGATATGGAGTCTTATAGTGCTGGAATGGAGGATCCTGCTCGCAAGAACTTGACAGAGAGTGAGGAGGCAAGGGCCACCATCCATCTCCAAGCACAGGAGATCATCACACTCCATGCCCAGATGGATGCTCTCAACGCTCAGATGGACGCTCTCAAGATCCAAGTTGAGAAGCTCAAGGCTAGTGACACTAGACTCACCATGGAGCTAGTGGAGAAGGATCACATACTCACAAGGCATGGGATTAGCGTGGACATACCTGAGGAGCTCCTTCGACCACCTCCACTACCACTACCATCTAGTCGCATGGATAGCAAGAAGAGCTGTGATGTGGAGGTCAAAGAGGAAGGCCCTGAAGAAGAGGAAGAAGATCCAGAGGAGATGGAAGATGAGAGGGATGAAGAAGACACGGATGACGAAGACTATGACGTGCATGAGGATCGTAAGAGGAAGAAGGGAGGAAAGTCCCCAAGTGGCGAGCGCTCCCGGAAGTAGATAGATAGTCAACCATTAGTCTTCGTTAGGAATAAATCGTGATAGGTTTGACCATACCAAAAGTTGTGGTATGGCAATATTAGTTCGAGTATTTTCAATAAGTTTTGTAAACATTAAGTACCTCAAATTTCGCAGGAATTTTAGGCCTATTTTCTAAAAGCTATATAAAGTGTTTGATTGGTTTGAATGATGTTGCAAAGTGTTGTTTGGTTCATATATAGTATGGGTAGCTATTCTCCTTAGTCCTATCTATCTAAACTCGTCTATGCTAACCTTTAGATGGCTCCCCGTCGAGACACCAGCCGCAACAACGAGGAAGAGGAGAACAACAACAACAACAACAACAACAACAACAACAACAACAACATGGAGAATGCAGTGACACAGCTAGCCCAACTGATGGCCCAGTACATCACCCACAACAACAACAATCCTCCACCACCACCACCACAGGTGGACATGCTCACTCGTTTCCTGAGGTTAAGGCCAGAGAAGTTCTCCAGTGCATCTGATCCCATGCTTGCTCTTGATTGGCTGCGTTCCGTGAGCAAGGACCTAGTGACCATTGGCTGCAGCGAAGAGGAGAAAGTGAGGTTTGCCGCTCACTTACTGGAGGGACAAGCTGCTTCCTGGTGGGATAACTATCAGATTACCCACCCCATTGAGGAGGTCACCTGGGATATGTTTCAAGAGGGATTCCGCAACGCCCATGTATCGTCTGGAGTGATGAGTCTCAAGAGGAGGGAATTCCACAACCTGCGACAGTACCATCGCTCAGTTACTGAGTACATAGATGAGTTTAGCAACTTAGCTCGCTATGCACCAGAGGATGTGGACACCGATGCTAAGAGGCGTGAGAAGTTCCTCGATGGACTCAATGATGAGCTGGCCATTCAACTGTCAGTGGTTCACATCACTAACTTCCAGACACTCATTGACAAGGCCATCATACTGGAGGGCAAGCATAAGCAGGCTGAGAGGCGCAAGAGGAAACATATGGGAGGAAACCACAGCTCAGGCACACACCAGAGGATACGCACCCACCATGACAACGGTGGAAATTCTGGGCAGCACAGGACTGGAGGAAATGGGCACAACCATCATGGAGGTCACCAGCACAATGGAGGGAATGGTCACAACAATGGTGGCTACAGAGGCAACAGCCAGTACCAGGGAGGCAACGGACAGAACCGCAACCACAACCACAACCACCCCTTCAAGAAGGACCTCAGCCAGGTGCAATGCTTCAAATGCAAGAAAACGGGACACTTCGCTGACAGGTGCACGGAGGAGAAGGCCGTAGATGGAACCAAGGCCAACATGTCCCAGAAGGCAACAATTAACCACGTGAGCGTGGAGGAGGTGCAAGCTGAACCAGACCTCGTGCTCGGTAAGTTCTTGGTTAATACTTACCTCGCACTCGTACTATTTGATACCGGAGCATCGCATTCATTCATATCAAGGGCATTTGTGGTTAGAAATAAGCTAGCTACTGAGGTTCTTAAGAGGTCCATTAGGATTAGTTCTCCAGGTGGGGAAATGCTATCAACCCAGGGGTGTCGCCTACTAGCCTTATCTATAGGATCTCACACTTTCCCCACAGACCTCATAGTGTTGGATTCACAAGGTTTAGATGTGATCATTGGAATGGATTGGATGGCAAAGTATGAAGGTCAGATAGATTGTGCCAAGAGAACGATCACACTGACGACACCTGAAGGAAGGAGTCCACTCATGTTCTTAATGATACCAAGCTGAATTCTCTTAAGGGGGTTAGCCTAGAGGATGTACCTATAGTGAAGGAATACCCCGACGTGTTTCCGGAGGAACTACCAGGAATGCCACCTGATAGGGACATCGAGTTTGTCATAGACTTGATACCGGGAACAGGACCTATAGCTAAGAGGCCATATAAGATGGATGTAGATGAACTGAAGGAACTCAAGAAACAACTTAGGGAGCAGTTGGATAAAGGATTCATTCAGCGGAGTTCTTCGTCATGGGGAGCACCAGTTTTGTTTGTGGAAAAGAAGGATAAGACACAGCGTCTAGTTATGGACTATCGTTAACTGAATGAGGTGACGATAAAGAACAAATACCCACTCCCCAACATCAATGACTTGTTTGATCAGCTGAAGGGAGCTAGTGTGTTCTCTAAGATCGATTTGCGATCTGGATATCACCAGCTGAAGATTAGGAAGGAGGATATTCCAAAGACCGCCTTTATAACAAGGTATGGTCTATACGAATACACCGTCATGTCTTTTGGATTGACCAATGCCCCGACATACTTTATGAGCATGATGAACAATGTGTTCATGGAGTTCTTGGATAAGTTTGTGGTGGTATTCATAGATGATATTCTAGTATACTCCAAGAATGAGGAGGAGCATGGAGGACACTTACGTTTGATTCTTGGAAAGCTAAGGGAACATAAGTTGTATGCTAAGTTTGGAAAATGTGAGTTTTGGTTGAATACGGTAGGATTCCTAGGACACGTGGTGTCAGGAGATGGTATTGCAGTAGACCAAGCCAAGGTATCAGCTGTAACTGAGTGGGAATCGCCAAATAATGCGAAGGATATCCGGAGTTTCTTAGGACTTGCGGGATATTACCGTAGGTTCATTGAGAATTTCTCCAAGATTGCTAAACCTATGACAGAATTGCTGAAGAAGGAAAAGAAGTTCTTATGGACTGAGGATTGTGAGACTAGTTTCCAAGATCTGAAGCAACGATTAGTAACAGCACCAGTTCTATGCTTACCGGATCTCCAGAAGGATTTCCAAGTGTACTGCGACGCTTCACGTCGAGGACTGGGTAGTGTATTGATGCAGGATGGAAGAGTAGTTGCATACGCATCACGGCAGCTCAAAAATCACGAGAAGAATTATCCGACTCATGATTTGGAGCTAGCTTCAGTTGTACATGCCCTTAGGACATGGAGACATTATCTCATGGGCAAGAAATGTGGCATCTTTACGGATCATAAGAGTTTGAAGTATATCTTCACTCAAAAGGAGCTGAATATGAGACAGAGGAGATGGTTGGAGCTGATAAAGGACTACAATTTGAATCTCCAATACCACCCAGGGAAGGCTAATGTTGTGGCAGACGCATTGATCCGCAAGGGATATGTGAATGGACTCACTGCAGGGGAGTTACCATATGAATTGTGTGAACAATTCAAGTCTCTCCGTTTGGAATTAGTGAATGAAGGGTACTTGGCAGCCATGGAGGTAACGCCAACACTGATGGACAGGATTAAGGGAGCCCAGAAGGATGATGAAGGAATAAAGGAAATAAAAGAGAAAATGAGTGAAGGAAAGATGAAGGAGTTTCATGAGGATGCCGATGGCACATTATGGTCCGGGAAGCGTGTTTGTGTACCACAGGATCCTGACATTAGGAGGCTGATATTCCAAGAAGCTCATGACTCACCATATTCCATTCATCCAGGGAACACCAAGATGTACATGGATCTGAAAGAAAGATTTTGGTGGAATAACTTGAAGAAGGACATCGCGGAGTACATTGCATTGTGTGATGTGTGCAGTAGGGTAAAATCTGAGCATCAGAAGCCGGCAGGATTATAGCAGCCATTACCCATACCAGATTGGAAATGGGATAAGATTGGGATGGATTTTATCACCGGATTACCTAGAACTAGGTCTGGCTATGATTCAATTTGGGTAGTGGTCGATCACTTAACTAAGGTGGCTCATTTCATACCAGTGAAGACCACCTACACTAGCGCCAAATTGGCTAAGCTATACATGAGTAGGATTGTCTGCGCACATGGGGTGCCAAAAGGAATTGTGTTTGATAGAGGAACACAGTTCACATCACATTTCTGGCGACAGTTGCACGAGACATTGGGAACAAGGCTAGAGTTCAGCACAGCGTTTCACCCTCAGACGGATGGTCAGACTGAGAGAGTGAATCAGATTCTAGAGGATATGTTGAGAGCTTGCGCTCTAGATTATGGCTCCAGTTGGGATGAGAGTTTGCCTTACGCGGAGTTTTCTTACAACAATAGCTATCAGTCTAGCATAGAGATGGCTCCATTCGAAGCACTATATGGCAGGAAGTGCAGGACTCCTTTGTTATGGGATGGAGTAGGAGAGCGTAGTTTCTTTGGTCCTGACCTTATCAAGGACGCTGAGGAGAAGGTTAGACTGATTCGCGATAGGTTGAAGATAGCACAGTCAAGGCAGAAGAGTTATGCTGATTCAAAGCGTAGGGAAGTGACCTACGAGATTGGTGATAGGGCATATCTAAGGGTATCGCCACTGCGCGGAGTTAAGCGCTTTGGAATTAAGGGGAAACTAGCACCGCGTTTCATTGGACCGTATAAGGTTCTGTCACGCAAGGGAGAAGTAGCCTATCAGTTGGAATTGCCAGAAGGATTGTCTAACGTCCACGACGTGTTCCATGTGTCTCAATTGAAGAAGTGTCACCCAGAAATGGCTGATACACCATTGAGGGATACCATTCAGCTAGAGGAGGTTCAATTGGAGAGTGATCTCATGTATGAGGAGAAGCCTATAAGGATTTTGGATACAGCGGAGAGAATGACACGGACCAAGACGATCAAATTCTGCAAGATTTAGTGGAACCATCACACCGAAGAGGAGGCTACGTGGGAACGAGAGGATGATCTTCGAGAAGACCACTGTAGAGGCCCCAGACCGGTAGGTCCAGAACCCCTCATATGCATTCATTCACGATCCCAGAAGAACCAGTCGTGAACAACATACTTAGTTGGCATACAGAATACATCATCCATTACACGAATATAGAGTCTTACATAAATGGTCACATGACCAAGTTCTTAGCAACTGTCACGCAGGACAGACATTCAAAGCAAACACAGCGGAAGACGATAAGCATAGCGTAGTAGAACCCGAGTCACGCCTCATCCTACAGGCTGCTGACTGGGAGACGATCCTAGTTCGCAGGTTCATCAGCGTAGAACTCCTCCTCATAGTACTCCTCCTGAGGTGGCTCCTCGTAGTCTGATAAGTAGATACCAGGGGCGAAACCAAATGAGTACATTTGAATGTACTCAACAAGACATCCTTTATTAGCTTACAATAATGCATACATGCTTATTTGGTGGAGTGGGTAGGCCATACATATGGTTCAGCTACCCATGACAGATAAAAGACTTGCCATGGTTGATTCTTCAAGTTCACTTCTTTGTAAACAAAATCATTTAAAATAATGTAGTTTTGCTCTCGTAGATATCCCATATCTTGGAGGTTTTATAATACTTTTGGAAAAGAAAGTTTTTCTTTTCAGAAACTTTTAGTAGCAGTTTTCTTTCTCATCGGTATCTCGCAGATACCAAGTCATTCCTCCATAGTACCTCTCAGGTACCAAAAGCCTTCCTTCAAAACCTCTTTAGAAAAGTTGACACAATACTAGCTACATGGCCATTCAACCGTCCATATCCGAGGACGCGGCTATCTCGAAATAGTTTTACTCTGCAGAGGCGTACACATTTCCACCAGATCCAGAGTCTGCCATGAAACAACCATGGACTGTTCCCAACCTATGAGAACATCAGATAACTGGTCTTGACTATCCACTCTGTACAAGCTAGTACATGACTATCTCTTCAATTGGGGCTTCCCTCCCTGGCAAGCCATGTCACACACCGCTCAAACAGGAGACCCAATTGCTGCATCCGGAGGGAAAATTAATCCCACACTTTAGATGTCCCGTATACTCACTCCTAGCGACACTTCGGTTCGGAGGATCCAATCCCCTATAGCCTTTGAGATAGCACATATACTAACCCTAACAAGTTTTTAATCAAGCCCCTACCCATATTGGGGTAAAGTGGCAGTACGATAATGGTTGTCCAGCGAAGACTAGGTTATGTGTCTTTTGTAAACATTTCTCATAAAATTTTCCCATCATAACAATCCTTCCGGCAGACAGGGTCTCACCCTTCCCCCGGGTTTTCCTTCCATAAGGCATTTGTTTACAAAAACACATTTTATTTAGTTCATTTAAGAACTCAAGTTTTTAAGTAGGTGTATGGTATTTATATACCATTTAGTGTCTAAGGGCTTGGTAATACCAAGTTGACTATGATTATGAGTCCTTATACTAGTAGTATTAATAGTAGTAGTATTCACACAAAAATAGTTTTTTGAAGGTATAGTTTTGTGAAACTTCAGAAGTGAAAAACATGCATGATAGATAATGATAAGTGTTTATACAGCAAGCATTAGGATGGCTTGCCTTGGTACAAGTGATGGTCCTGATCCTGAAAGTAACAGGAGTTGCAATACCCTTCTTCAGCAATTCCTTCCTCCTCGTTTTCTAACGTCGTAAAAAGAAATAAAGACACACTTTCAGAACCAGCAAGGCAAGCAATGCTACAAGCAATACATACAGCAAGCAATCAAAAGGTACCACCCATAGTTCTCAATTTTTCCCTAAAGAAAAATTGGCATAAAAACTATAGTTGGAAAAATCTGCTTTTTCCTAGTGCTTATGTGTGGTCAAAACAATGATTCTTAGTTAAGACCATTGTGGACCAGTGGGGTATAGCACATGCTACTGGACAGTAGGGTGTCCCATAAAACACATTTTGATGCCTAAAAATCCCCACAACAATTCCTATGGCTAGCACACATAACTTGCTAAATTACTCAAGTAGTGAAAATAAGCTCATGACAACAAGTCAACCTATTTTCCACTATGAGGCAAACATACCAGTGGGAGTTCCACTAGTAAATATGCTCACCAAGAGGTTAATAATCCTCTGGTCACTTTTATAAAAGTGCTAAAAACAACAAACAAACACCCAAAAATTCCTACTCATACTAGTAGAAAATTTAGGAAACTACTAGACTAGTTTAGACTCTACTAGCTAATGTTATGCACAAGTGTGCAAGATTTTCAGAGGCAAAATACACCTCTAACCAGTACCATATATGCTACTGGATCTCACAAAAATAACATAAAAACATAGCTAGGAAACAAGGATAGATATGCTTAAAAAAAACACTACACATGTGAGGAGATTTATTTCTAGTCACCCAAGTGCTACTCATGCTTTTGTGCTATTTAATAGGAAAACTACCAGAGGTGAAAACCCTAAGGAAAATATTGCCACAAGTACTTTTCATCCCCTGGCTTCAATATCAAAAAGTCCTATTTTTCCCTAGTGGAAAACAAGACACAAAAACATTCATGAATCTCCTAGTGTGCAAACTAGTCCTTAAGCATTCCTATTTTAAACCTATTTCAAACACAAGCACCAAGCATCCAGAGGTGCTATAAACATATTAACAGTACCTAGGTGGTACTGGTTCCATGAAAAACAATCTAGCAACTAGCCTAAAGATTTATTTAAATACCTCCTCAAAATATACATAAAAATCTAGCCATTAGCAAGACATAAGCATGGAAAACTAGTTTTAAAATGCTACCATTCAAACCATTTATTCTAACATGCTCATATAACTTGTATACATCATAACCACAATGGATAACAACATAACAAGCAAGATCACATCATTTGCAACTCACAAAAAGTAACATATAAGGCAAGATCTAGAATTAAAATTTAGGCAGAAAATAGCCAAAACTTGTTCTGTCTCTCTAAATTTTTCTGTTGCTCTAAAAAGTAAATCCTTCTAGGATGTGATAGTCCTTATTAATACAAAGCTCCTCCAACTTGCCTTACTCAAAAATAATATCCCAAACTCCCTCTAAAAATCATGGAATAGCCCACTGATGTTTTACCAAAATGGATGGCATTTCCAAATGGTAACTCACCTTGATGCAAACTAAAATTCTACTGATAGGTATTGGAAAGGGCTTTCCAAAACAGTTGAGTTTGCTCAAAAATGTTTTGTATTTTTGAAGTTCTATTCATTTCAATTTTTAGGGTACTGTCTGGCATATGATTTTTAGAAAAATCATAAAAACTCAAAACAAGTTTCTGCCAGTGTGATATGGTTGCAATTTTGTAAGGCTAGTAGTACAAAAATTAGCAAGGTAAAATAAATTAATATGCTACCTTTTCTAAGCCTAAAGCTAACAGCTATTTGAACCTGCCAAAAAAAAGTAATTTCGTTTTTAACCGAAAAACTGCCCAACGGGCCAGATCCGCAGCGCCAGGCCCAGCAAACGCGCGGCGCAGCCCGCTAGCACGCGCGCGCGCGCGAAACGCACGGTTCAAAGGGGAGCGTCGATTTTTAGATCGACGGCTCCCGTGCCTTCTTCCTCCCCGCGCGCCTCTCTCCTCCCTCTCTCTCGGCCCGCGGACGAGCACGTTATGGGCGCGCACGGCACGGGCAAGTGGCTCACCTAGGGGGGCCGTGGAGCGGTGGGCGACGGCGGTGGTGTTGTGGGGTGCCGGTGGCGCGGCGGCGGCGAGGATGGAGCTCTCCACGTCTGCCTCCTCTCTGCGACGGCGAAGCGGGCACGGCGACGACGGCGCGGGGCAATCTGCAAACGAGGGAGGGCAGGGGGATGTCAGGGAGATGCGCACGAGTGCGGGGGTCACTGTGGAAGAGAAAGGAGGGCGGGAGGTGCGGTGATCGCGGCGCCACCTCGAGCTCGATCCGATCGGGTCCGAAAATGGGCGCGGCTCGCCTCGCCCACAGAGGGTGATCGAGCAGGCGATGCTCGATGGGGTGAGTGAGAGGGGTGAGTGGAGCTCTGTGGCGAGAGGGATAGGCCTCTAGGGCTTTGTAGACACGAGTCAAGGGGGGAGGGCTCGGGTTGGCATGGCATGGGTATGCCCTTGCCCCTTGGGGTTTCTCCAGGGTTGGCCACGGTTCCAATTGGTCCTAAGGGGTCAAGCCAGTACCAAAATGATGAGCAAGGCCACAGCAAAGGCCAAGTGATGGGCAAAAGAGAAGGAAAAACACTATTTCAACCACTCTAATGACATCACCTATTAGTCAAATGCCACCTCAGTTTTCTCCCCTCCTATCCAGCCAACATGGGATCCAATGTCACCTTCTAGAAGCTAAATAACATGGCTTTCGAATTGGCAAGGTGGCCTGGCTTGGATCAGTGCACAAAAGCTAAAAACATTAAGTCCAAAAGTGTACTCACTGTTCTGTCAGAAAAATTCAGTTAGACAGTTTCTGAATTTTTCTAAGTGCTGGAAAAACAGACAGAGATAGCAAAAGTTGGGTTTGTTTTCACCAAGCAAACCAGCTCTAAAATGAGTGATTTAAAATGCTCAACAAAGAACAACTATCCAAGTTTCAGATCCAACCATTTGTTTTGAAAAAAAATGGGTTTATGGCTCTGAAAATAAATGGCAAAGTAGGTACATTCTCTGTTTTTAAAATGCTCAAATTTCTGTCTTATCAAGATGGCTCAAAAACCATCTTGGCATTGTGTGTTAATTTTCTTTGTAGGTTTTTCCAAGAGTGTAGTTTTGTTGTACTCATATCAGAGAGTAGTTTTGATCAAAGAAAATCCCTAATTGGATAATCCTTGTGGTGGAAAACAAGGGTTGAAAACAGCTACTTGGCTGTTTTTCAGGGCAAGATTTATATTGGAAAAGCTAATGGAATCTTTTCCAATTAATTTTATTTCAAGTTCAAGATGATACCTAAACATTTATAACACATTTTTAAGTTGAAACCAAGGGTCACCTCAAGTCTTGAAAAATAATCTCATAAGAGCCTTAGTGGAAAACATGGGAAAACAATAATAAAGCAATGTGTTTCTTAGGAGAAAAACTCCTTAAGTGAGTGAAAAGAAACACACCACTAATATTGCATAGATAAACATCAGTACACAACATGTTGTCCACTTAATTTCATTACAAAGGTCTTAAGAGACTTGCTAAAATACTATTATACAAGTGCTTAAAAACAGGGATGTGACAAATCTCCCCCCCTTAAAAGAATCTCGTCCCGAGATTCGCGGGTCTAGGCTTTAAGAAAATCAGGGAACTCCTTCCTGATATCCTCCTCACGCTCCCAGGTAGCTTCTTCCTCAGAGTGATTGGTCCACTGAATCTTAAGGAATTTTATAGCACGCCTCCTGGTAGCACGCACAATTTCCTCGAGAACCCGCAGGGGTCTATCACGATAAGTCAAATCATCATTTATGTCAATGGTCCTGAAATCCACGTCTTGATACGAGAGATCTTTCTCCGGTACTTGCAGACATTTCCGGAGCAATGACACATGGAAAACATTGTGAAAAGCCGATAGCTCCTCAGGTAATTCTAACTGATAAGAAACTTCGCCACGACGTGCCAAGATCTTAAAAGGGCCAATATACCTGGGGGCCAGCTTTCCTTTGACATGGAAACGCTGCATCCCTTTGAGTGGCGTAACACGAAGGTACACGAAATCTCCAATGCCGAAAGAGACATCACGACGCTTCGTATCAGCATAACTCTTCTGACGAGATTGAGCTGTCTTTAAACGTTCCCGAATAAGTTGGACTTGCTCCTCTGCAGCTTTCAAAGTGTCCACACCAAAAACCTGACTGTCTCCAGTCTCAGTCCAATTTAAAGGTGTACGGCATTTACGTCCATACAGAGCTTCAAAAGGGGCCATTTGCAAGCTAGACTGATAACTGTTGTTGTAAGAAAACTCTGCGAAGGGCAGACAGTCTTCCCATTTAATCCCATAGGACAACACACAAGCACGGAGCATGTCCTCCAGAATTTGGTTCACACGTTCTGTTTGTCCATCAGTCTGCGGGTGATATGCTGTGCTAAAAGCTAGTTTGGTTCCCAAACTCTCGTGCAACTTCTTCCAAAATCTAGATGTGAACTGTGTACCTCGATCAGATACAATCCTGCTTGGGACTCCGTGTAGGCTGACAATCCGAGAAATGTAAAGATCCGCAAGCTGATCTCCACGATAGGTTGTCCGGACAGGAATAAAGTGAGCAACTTTTGTGAGCCTGTCCACGACAACCCATATAGAATCATTTCCTCGGCTGGACCTAGGAAGTCCAGTGATGAAGTCCATTCCCACTTCATCCCATTTCCAAACAGGTACTTGCAATGGTTGGAGCAATCCAGCGGGACGCTGGTGCCCGGCTTTTACTTGCTGGCAGACATGGCACTTGGCTACGAATGAAGCAATCTCTCGCTTCATTCCATGCCACCAGAATCTCTCTTTCAGGTCTTGATACATCTTTGTTCCTCCAGGATGGATAGAATACATGGTCTCATGAGCTTCGACCATGATGGTCTGCTTAAGATCAGATTCGGAGGGAACACAAATACGGCCTTCATACCATAATCCCCCATCAGCATCGATGGTAAACCCAGCAACCTTTTCCTTCTCCATGCGGGCTTTAATCCCATCAATACTTTTCTGGCCTTTCTGCGCTTCTTTGATTTGGTCAACCAGGGTTGGTTTAAGTTCTATGGCGTCCAACATGCCATAGCTGACCACTTCAATACCAAGCTGGTCCAGCTCTTTCCACAACTCGGGTTGCCTTACTAAAATCATAGCATTTAGAGAGGCCGGCTCTCGACTAAGAGCATCTGCAACCACATTTGCCTTTCCAGGGTGATAATGAATACTCAGATCATAATCTTTAATGAGCTCAATCCAGCGGCGCTGCCTCATGTTGAGCTCACGTTGAGTAAAGATATACTTTAAACTCTTATGATCCGTGTAAATTTCCACTCTCCTTCCCATAAGAAAGTGCCGCCATGTCTTGAGAGCATGAACAACGGCAGCAAGCTCTAAGTCATGAGTGGGATAATTCAACTCGTGGGGTCTTAACTGGCGGGATATGAAAGATATCACCTTCCCTTCTTGCATAAGCACGCTTCCAAGACCAAGCTTTGAAGCGTCACAATATACGTCGAAACTCTTGGTGACATCCGGCATTATAAGGATTGGGGCAGACACCAGTCGGTGCTTCAACTCATTGAAACTTTCATCACATTTGTCCGTCCATAGGAACTTACTATCCTTCTTGAGCAACTGGGTGAGGGGTCTGGCTATACTCGAGAATCCCTGAACAAACTTGCGGTAATATCCTGCCAAACCCAGAAAGGATCTGACTTCAGTCTGGTTGGTCGGAGCAGCACGCTTCTCCACAGACTGAACTAGAGCAGGGTCAACAGATATTCCTCCCGCAGATACTACATGTCCAAGAAATCCGACTTCCGTCAACCAGAATTGACATTTACTAAACTTAGCATACAATTGATGCTCACGAAGTGTTCCGAGCACAATTCTCAGGTGTTCTTCGTGTTCTTCCTCACTCCTTGAATATATAAGTATGTCGTCAATAAAGACCACGACAAACTTGTCTAGAAAATCCATGAATACCTTATTCATGAGATTCATGAAATAGGCAGGGGCATTGGTTAGACCAAAGGACATTACGGTGTATTCGTACAGCCCGTAACGAGTGGTGAAAGCAGTCTTTGGGATATCAGTATCACGGACTTTCAATTGATGATAACCAGTCCGAAGGTCAATCTTGGAGAAGATTACAGCCCCATTCAACTGGTCAAACAAGTCTTCAATTTTGGGCAACGGGTATTTGTTCTTGATGGTAACATCATTTAACTTGCGGTAGTCCACACATAAACGAGTGGTACCGTCCCGTTTTCCCACAAAAATGATCGGAGATCCCCATGGCGATGCACTAGGGCGAATCAATCCTTTCCTTAACATGTCCTCCAGTTGAGTCTTCAACTCATCTAATTCCTTCGGGTTCATCCGATACGGCTTCTGTGCTATGGGTCCCGTTCCGGGCACTAACTCGATCACAAACTCGATATCCCGATCAGGGGGCATACCGGGTAATTCTTCAGGAAAAACATCCGGGTATTCGCAGACTACCGGGACTTCCTCAAGGGCAGGTTGGGCTATACCAGTGTGGCAGTGAACTTGTGACGAGGGTCGGGTTGCAGTGTACGCAACCTTTTCCCCATCCTCTGAGATCATTTCAATAGATTTCTTAGTGCAGTCGATAACTCCCTTATACTTGGCCATCCAGTTCATACCGAGTACCACTTCTATCCCTTTGGATCCCAGCACTATCAGATCCGCATGAAAAGTTTTCCCTTGAATTTCTACTGGTACCTCATTGCAAATTAGGTTGGCTTTAGTACTATCCCCAGGTATTTGTACTAACATAGGGTTGTGCATACGGGAATGCTTCATACCACTTTTCTCAGCAAACGGTTTAGTGACAAAGGAATGCGATGCACCAGAATCAAACAGTACTGCGGCTGGTACCGAGTTGACAGGAAACATACCCATCACCATGTCTGGTGCCTCCTGAGCTTCTGCAGCATTGATATGGTTCAGGTGTCCCTTCATCCTATTCTGTCGCCCAGTGGAAGGACCATGGTTCATCTTGGTTGCAGCAGGCTGGGCTGGAGCAGTAGCTTTGTTGGGGCAATCGCGAGCGAAGTGACCCTCCTTTCCACAGGCAAAGCAACCTCCAGAAGGCTTTGAGCTTGGGTTTGGTTTGGGAGCATTGTTGGTGTGGTTCCCATTTCCTCCAGTGTTACCTCCATAGCGGTTTCCATGATTATTTCCAGAGTGATTACCATGGTTACCACCATAGCTGTTTCCTCCGTACCTTGGTGTATACGGTGCAGGGTGGTTGTAGTTGTTGGGCCTTGGTGCATAGTTGTGGTTGGGGCGGGGTGCATAAGCAGGCGCCTTGTGAGTTGGTGGCCTCGCATACGGAGTGTTGCGAGTCCTCTGAGCACTAGGTCCTCCATGAGCAGTCATTTTCCTCTTGCGGTTATCATCGGCAGATTTTCGCTTGTGCTCAAGCACCATAGCGGCATTAGCAAGAGTCTCCATGTCCTGGAATGGAACTACTACCAGAGAGCACTGGAGCTCATCATCCAGCCCATTTAAGAACCTCTCCTTCTTCTTAGCATCAGTGTTAATATCATCCTGTGCATACCGGGACAGAGTAGTGAAATTTTCCCAGTATTCAGACACCGGCATACTTCCCTGCTTCAGATTTAGAAACTTCTCCCGCATAAGTGCCATCATCCCCTGGGGAATGTGATACTTGCGGAACCTTGCAGAGAATTCCTCCCAGGTGAACACGTGACCAGCAGCAACAGTCTCACGTGTAGTTTCCCACCAAGTCCTGGCAGGACCAGCGAGAAAATGGGAGGCCAACAGGACCTTATCATTCTCCTCTACTGAAGCGACCTCCAGTTTGTTTGCAATGGTGCGGAGCCAGTCGTCGGCATCGAGAGGCTCCACAATCCTTGTGAAAATTGGGGGGTTGGTGTGCTGAAAATCTCTCAGTCTCGAGCGAGTACCATTGCCATTGCCATTGCCATTGCCATTATTGTTGGCGGCAGCAGCTAGTTGTTGCAGAGCGGTAATGGTAGCAGCACTCTCATCTCGGCTGGCCTGGCGATCTTCCATCAGCAGGGCCAACAGCGCCTCCACTGTGGGTGGTGGTGGCGGTGGGGGTTCGCGACGGGGTGCCATGCTGAAGTGAAACATGTGTAAGTCTAAGAAATAAATTCTTGTTTTTGAAAACCCAGTACCTTATTATTTAAACAAAAGGAATACTAGCGATATGTTTCAAAAACAAGAGCGGGGCAGTCGCAAACTTGAATGAAATGAACGCAAAGTAGTGACAATCAACAGAAACCAAGCCTAACATTTCATTCATCACCATAATTAAACAGAGTTCCTTACATTACACACACACATCACAAGCCATATCATACAAGGAAGGCTTCATCGAGCTACAGGGGGTGTGATTGGTGGGGTCATCGCAAGGCTACTACTAGCAAACTATCTAGCAAAACGATCTAGCATACCTAACTAGTATCTAGACCAGCACCATGTGCTAAGGGTGAGAAGGCAGCGACTACACCGAGTCGTCGCTGTCCCCAACGTCGAAGATACGCTCCTCAGGGTCCTCCTCCTCCTCGTCAAGCAGGTCATCATCATCCTGCTCGCTAGCCTCGCTCATATCCATCCCCTCTAAGTCGGAGGGAACATCCTCAACAGGCAGAAGATCCTCAATCTCCCTGTGGAGCTCTGCGGCCTCCTCCTCCAGCTCCTCTACGGCAGCGTCTCTCGTGGCTATGTCATCACGAGCTATCTGAAGTCTGCCGCGCAGAACGGCGTTAGCCCCCTCCAGGGCTGTCAGTCTAGTGGTGAGGCGTGCACGGCCAAGGCGGGTGGCCCTCAGCTGCCTCCGTAAGGCCCGGTGCTTCGCGGTAGCAGCCTCTAACTGCTCCCTCGACTCGGACAACTGCTGAGCCAGAGCTCCACTCTCCTCCTGGCTGTCGTGAAGCTCAGCCCTCAGCTCGTCAGTCTCGGCTATCAGTGTGTGGTGCACCAATAGGCCGTGGAGGGTGTCAAGACGCTGGTCGTCCAACCTCAGCTGAGTGCGGTGTAGCAGAATCTCCATCTCGTCCAGGTGGGGACCAACAGTGGTGAAGTCTGGCTCGACAGGAAGTGGTATACCATCCTCATCACGCCTCCCAATCAGCTCGAATCGGGATCCGATGAACATGTACTCCCCGATGTGCGCCAGACGTGCTACTGACTCCTGAATCACGCGCACCGCAGCCTCGTTCCATGAACGATCGACAGCACGGTACACGTAGGTCTCCACTGTCGGGCTAGCCAGAGGTGCGCGGATAGTGACCTCCGCGTACCAGTCTCCCTCCAGAGGTGCCCCGGCAACTAGTCCTCCTCGCAGCTCCGGAAGTGGCCGTCCCAACACAGTAGCCATAGATACGAGCCTCTCCTCGAAAAGGAAATGCTCGCCACGTGGACGTCCCAACTGAAAAGCCACGGTGATGTCCACGTCCATCTACACAAAATTTTAAGTATAGTTTATGTTAGATCCAAGTGTGCAAAGTTTTAGGTTCATGCAAGAAATAACTTTAATGCAAGTAGAGTCTAACCCAGAGAGGTGGTGGGATATAGGGAATAGTTTTATACTTAGTCATATATCCAATATTTTTGTACTGTTTACTTAGATTATCGGAGTTTACACTAACGCCCATGCTAACTAAGGTCTCCTAGAGTCAGGATGGCTCTGATACCAACTTTGTAGAGGCCCCAGACCGGTAGGTCCAGAACCCCTCATATGCATTCATTCACGATCCCAGAAGAACCAGTCGTGAACAACATACTTAGTTGGCATACAGAATACATCATCCATTACACGAATATAGAGTCTTACATAAATGGTCACATGACCAAGTTCTTAGCAACTGTCACGCAGGACAGACATTCAAAGCAAACACAGCGGAAGACGATAAGCATAGCGTAGTAGAACCCGAGTCACGCCTCATCCTACAGGCTGCTGACTGGGAGACGATCCTAGTTCGCAGGTTCATCAGCGTAGAACTCCTCCTCATAGTACTCCTCCTGAGGTGGCTCCTCGTAGTCTGATAAGTAGATACCAGGGGCGAAACCAAATGAGTACATTTGAATGTACTCAACAAGACATCCTTTATTAGCTTACAATAATGCATACATGCTTATTTGGTGGAGTGGGTAGGCCATACATATGGTTCAGCTACCCATGACAGATAAAAGACTTGCCATGGTTGATTCTTCAAGTTCACTTCTTTGTAAACAAAATCATTTAAAATAATGTAGTTTTGCTCTCGTAGATATCCCATATCTTGGAGGTTTTATAATACTTTTGGAAAAGAAAGTTTTTCTTTTCAGAAACTTTTAGTAGCAGTTTTCTTTCTCATCGGTATCTCGCAGATACCAAGTCATTCCTCCATAGTACCTCTCAGGTACCAAAAGCCTTCCTTCAAAACCTCTTTAGAAAAGTTGACACAATACTAGCTACATGGCCATTCAACCGTCCATATCCGAGGACGCGGCTATCTCGAAATAGTTTTACTCTGCAGAGGCGTACACATTTCCACCAGATCCAGAGTCTGCCATGAAACAACCATGGACTGTTCCCAACCTATGAGAACATCAGATAACTGGTCTTGACTATCCACTCTGTACAAGCTAGTACATGACTATCTCTTCAATTGGGGCTTCCCTCCCTGGCAAGCCATGTCACACACCGCTCAAACAGGAGACCCAATTGCTGCATCCGGAGGGAAAATTAATCCCACACTTTAGATGTCCCGTATACTCACTCCTAGCGACACTTCGGTTCGGAGGATCCAATCCCCTATAGCCTTTGAGATAGCACATATACTAACCCTAACAAGTTTTTAATCAAGCCCCTACCCATATTGGGGTAAAGTGGCAGTACGATAATGGTTGTCCAGCGAAGACTAGGTTATGTGTCTTTTGTAAACATTTCTCATAAAATTTTCCCATCATAACAATCCTTCCGGCAGACAGGGTCTCACCCTTCCCCCGGGTTTTCCTTCCATAAGGCATTTGTTTACAAAAACACATTTTATTTAGTTCATTTAAGAACTCAAGTTTTTAAGTAGGTGTATGGTATTTATATACCATTTAGTGTCTAAGGGCTTGGTAATACCAAGTTGACTATGATTATGAGTCCTTATACTAGTAGTATTAATAGTAGTAGTATTCACACAAAAATAGTTTTTTGAAGGTATAGTTTTGTGAAACTTCAGAAGTGAAAAACATGCATGATAGATAATGATAAGTGTTTATACAGCAAGCATTAGGATGGCTTGCCTTGGTACAAGTGATGGTCCTGATCCTGAAAGTAACAGGAGTTGCAATACCCTTCTTCAGCAATTCCTTCCTCCTCGTTTTCTAACGTCGTAAAAAGAAATAAAGACACACTTTCAGAACCAGCAAGGCAAGCAATGCTACAAGCAATACATACAGCAAGCAATCAAAAGGTACCACCCATAGTTCTCAATTTTTCCCTAAAGAAAAATTGGCATAAAAACTATAGTTGGAAAAATCTGCTTTTTCCTAGTGCTTATGTGTGGTCAAAACAATGATTCTTAGTTAAGACCATTGTGGACCAGTGGGGTATAGAACATGCTACTGGACAGTAGGGTGTCCCATAAAACACATTTTGATGCCTAAAAATCCCCACAACAATTCCTATGGCTAGCACACATAACTTGCTAAATTACTCAAGTAGTGAAAATAAGCTCATGACAACAAGTCAACCTATTTTCCACTATGAGGCAAACATACCAGTGGGAGTTCCACTAGTAAATATGCTCACCAAGAGGTTAATAATCCTCTGGTCACTTTTATAAAAGTGCTAAAAACAACAAACAAACACCCAAAAATTCCTACTCATACTAGTAGAAAATTTAGGAAACTACTAGACTAGTTTAGACTCTACTAGCTAATGTTATGCACAAGTGTGCAAGATTTTCAGAGGCAAAATACACCTCTAACCAGTACCATATATGCTACTGGATCTCACAAAAATAACATAAAAACATAGCTAGGAAACAAGGATAGATATGCTTAAAAAAAACACTACACATGTGAGGAGATTTATTTCTAGTCACCCAAGTGCTACTCATGCTTTTGTGCTATTTAATAGGAAAACTACCAGAGGTGAAAACCCTAAGGAAAATATTGCCACAAGTACTTTTCATCCCCTGGCTTCAATATCAAAAAGTCCTATTTTTCCCTAGTGGAAAACAAGACACAAAAACATTCATGAATCTCCTAGTGTGCAAACTAGTCCTTAAGCATTCCTATTTTAAACCTATTTCAAACACAAGAACCAAGCATCCAGAGGTGCTATAAACATATTAACAGTACCTAGGTGGTACTGGTTCCATGAAAAACAATCTAGCAACTAGCCTAAAGATTTATTTAAATACCTCCTCAAAATATACATAAAAATCTAGCCATTAGCAAGACATAAGCATGGAAAACTAGTTTTAAAATGCTACCATTCAAACCATTTATTCTAACATGCTCATATAACTTGTATACATCATAACCACAATGGATAACAACATAACAAGCAAGATCACATCATTTGCAACTCACAAAAAGTAACATATAAGGCAAGATCTAGAATTAAAATTTAGGCAGAAAATAGCCAAAACTTGTTCTGTCTCTCTAAATTTTTCTGTTGCTCTAAAAAGTAAATCCTTCTAGGATGTGATAGTCCTTATTAATACAAAGCTCCTCCAACTTGCCTTACTCAAAAATAATATCCCAAACTCCCTCTAAAAATCATGGAATAGCCCACTGATGTTTTACCAAAATGGATGGCATTTCCAAATGGTAACTCACCTTGATGCAAACTAAAATTCTACTGATAGGTATTGGAAAGGGCTTTCCAAAACAGTTGAGTTTGCTCAAAAATGTTTTGTATTTTTGAAGTTCTATTCATTTCAATTTTTAGGGTACTGTCTGGCATATGATTTTTAGAAAAATCATAAAAACTCAAAACAAGTTTCTGCCAGTGTGATATGGTTGCAATTTTGTAAGGCTAGTAGTACAAAAATTAGCAAGGTAAAATAAATTAATATGCTACCTTTTCTAAGCCTAAAGCTAACAGCTATTTGAACCTGCCAAAAAAAAGTAATTTCGTTTTTAACCGAAAAACTGCCCAACGGGCCAGATCCGCAGCGCCAGGCCCAGCAAACGCGCGGCGCAGCCCGCTAGCACGCGCGCGCGCGCGAAACGCACGGTTCAAAGGGGAGCGTCGATTTTTAGATCGACGGCTCCCGTGCCTTCTTCCTCCCCGCGCGCCTCTCTCCTCCCTCTCTCTCGGCCCGCGGACGAGCACGTTATGGGCGCGCACGGCACGGGCAAGTGGCTCACCTAGGGGGGCCGTGGAGCGGTGGGCGACGGCGGTGGTGTTGTGGGGTGCCGGTGGCGCGGCGGCGGCGAGGATGGAGCTCTCCACGTCTGCCTCCTCTCTGCGACGGCGAAGCGGGCACGGCGACGACGGCGCGGGGCAATCTGCAAACGAGGGAGGGCAGGGGGATGTCAGGGAGATGCGCACGAGTGCGGGGGTCACTGTGGAAGAGAAAGGAGGGCGGGAGGTGCGGTGATCGCGGCGCCACCTCGAGCTCGATCCGATCGGGTCCGAAAATGGGCGCGGCTCGCCTCGCCCACAGAGGGTGATCGAGCAGGCGATGCTCGATGGGGTGAGTGAGAGGGGTGAGTGGAGCTCTGTGGCGAGAGGGATAGGCCTCTAGGGCTTTGTAGACACGAGTCAAGGGGGGAGGGCTCGGGTTGGCATGGCATGGGTATGCCCTTGCCCCTTGGGGTTTCTCCAGGGTTGGCCACGGTTCCAATTGGTCCTAAGGGGTCAAGCCAGTACCAAAATGATGAGCAAGGCCACAGCAAAGGCCAAGTGATGGGCAAAAGAGAAGGAAAAACACTATTTCAACCACTCTAATGACATCACCTATTAGTCAAATGCCACCTCAGTTTTCTCCCCTCCTATCCAGCCAACATGGGATCCAATGTCACCTTCTAGAAGCTAAATAACATGGCTTTCGAATTGGCAAGGTGGCCTGGCTTGGATCAGTGCACAAAAGCTAAAAACATTAAGTCCAAAAGTGTACTCACTGTTCTGTCAGAAAAATTCAGTTAGACAGTTTCTGAATTTTTCTAAGTGCTGGAAAAACAGACAGAGATAGCAAAAGTTGGGTTTGTTTTCACCAAGCAAACCAGCTCTAAAATGAGTGATTTAAAATGCTCAACAAAGAACAACTATCCAAGTTTCAGATCCAACCATTTGTTTTGAAAAAAAATGGGTTTATGGCTCTGAAAATAAATGGCAAAGTAGGTACATTCTCTGTTTTTAAAATGCTCAAATTTCTGTCTTATCAAGATGGCTCAAAAACCATCTTGGCATTGTGTGTTAATTTTCTTTGTAGGTTTTTCCAAGAGTGTAGTTTTGTTGTACTCATATCAGAGAGTAGTTTTGATCAAAGAAAATCCCTAATTGGATAATCCTTGTGGTGGAAAACAAGGGTTGAAAACAGCTACTTGGCTGTTTTTCAGGGCAAGATTTATATTGGAAAAGCTAATGGAATCTTTTCCAATTAATTTTATTTCAAGTTCAAGATGATACCTAAACATTTATAACACATTTTTAAGTTGAAACCAAGGGTCACCTCAAGTCTTGAAAAATAATCTCATAAGAGCCTTAGTGGAAAACATGGGAAAACAATAATAAAGCAATGTGTTTCTTAGGAGAAAAACTCCTTAAGTGAGTGAAAAGAAACACACCACTAATATTGCATAGATAAACATCAGTACACAACATGTTGTCCACTTAATTTCATTACAAAGGTCTTAAGAGACTTGCTAAAATACTATTATACAAGTGCTTAAAAACAGGGATGTGACAACCACCCACACCTATTTGCTAGCCACT
The DNA here is from genome assembly GCA_028641055.1 of Alopecurus myosuroides. Taxonomy (NCBI): domain Eukaryota; kingdom Viridiplantae; phylum Streptophyta; class Magnoliopsida; order Poales; family Poaceae; genus Alopecurus; species Alopecurus myosuroides. The sequence continues at coordinate 282,159,687 of CM054058.1, forward strand.
CCGAAGCTCGAGGGCGAGCTTCATCTTAAGGGGGTTAGTCTGTAACATCCCAAATCTTACATTTGGAATGTTTTGCATTTAGAGCATATGCATAGCATGGCATGTTTCAAAATTTGCATTTGAGTGTTGCACCTTAAACCCCAAAACAAAATCGTGTTTTAAAAAGCTCAAAATCCTGCTATAAGACGTTTATAAGCTAAAGGATAATTGAATATTTTATTTTGCCTAAAATTACTTAATAATAGTTTTTTTTTTGAAGATTGTACCGTAGGGAAAAATCCCTACGGTTAGATTTTCAAAATTATGTGGGGCAAACAGAATGCCACCAAAGTTACAAATGTGTTACATAAGGTAGTTCAAGGAGGTAAAAAATAAAGGCTACAATACATCATGTGACAAGGTTTCTAACCCAAGCAATGAGGGGTTCCCTAAGAGAGGCTTTCACTCTATACTGGTGCAACAGGATATCAGAAGAAAACCTAATATGCCAACTCAAGTATGAAGCCTCCTTGGATTGGAAGATCAGATCATTCCTAGTCTTCCATATATTCCATGTAGCACAAGCAAAAATCTCCAGAAAACAGGGCCCGCGAAAGTGCAGCCTAGCCAAAGTAATCCTATCCATAATGGTCTTGGTGAGATCCCAATGAATGCCTAGTGCAATCCAACAATCCCTGGCAAAGCTACATTCAAAGAACAGATGACTAGTAGATTCATATGTGTTGCTGTCACATAAAACACAGGAATACCCCTCAGGTAGATGCCAGTGTCTGCGGCTTAATAGATCTCTGGTGTTCAGTCGATCATTGAAAAGGAGCCACAGGAACACCTTCAGTTTAGGGAGGCATCGGGTAGCCCAAATATCCTTGATAAGGTGATGACAATGGATATTATTAAAGAGGAATTTATAAAATCGTGCAGAGCTGTAATGTCCATTGCCCCAGCATATTGAACCTGATCATGACTTGAATGGTCCAGATCAATTTGTTTGATAATCTGTGATAAGTCCTGATATTCCTCATATGCTTGCACAGATAATGGCAGAGCAAATGAATCTTGTAAATTATGTGAATTGCATATCTGTGCCACGGAGGAATCCTCATTAAGTACAAATGAGTATAGTCGAGGCCAACGATCACAGAGTAATGTATTTCCCTGCCAAAAATCCTTCCAGAAGAGAGTATTACATCCATTTCCAATATTGAAACGAGCAATACTGCGATATAAAGGTATAAGCTTGAGGATATCCCTCCACCAGAAAGAGCCCTTAACATCTTGAGCATGTGGTGGAGAGTGATCATATAGATTCCAAACAAGTCTGACCCAAGGTGTATCATAATGATTATAGAACTTGTGAAAGTATTTGATCAGGAGTGCATTATTTTGGAGCTCAAGATTCATGATACCAAGACCCCCATGTTTTTTGGGCTTACAGACCATCTCCCAGGCAGCTAAATACTGAGGTGTAGCAGATCCTCCCTCTTTGGCCCATAGACAGTGACGTCGTATACGATCAAAGGAGCGAAAAATAGTTTTAGGCAGCTTAATGGAGCCTAGAAAATGTGTTGGAAGGGATGATAGGACTGATTGTATCAGTACCAAACGCCCAGCATAATCCAGATATCTGGAGCAGGCATTCAATCTTCTCTCCATACGATCAGCAAGAGGGGCAAGATCAGCAATGGTGGGTCTGGTGGTACCAAGGGGTAGGCCCAAGTAAGTGAATGGCATAACACCAGTAGAACATCCAAAGACATTGGCCAATGCCGACAGTTGTTCTTGAGTGATGTTTAGGGGAATGATGCAAGATTTGGAGTAGTTAACTGACAGACCCGTGGCCTTTTCAAAAACAGTAAGAAGCTCCTTAAGTATAGATAGCTGTCTGGAACAAGCCTGTGTGATCAGTAAAGTATCATCAGCGTATTGCACAATAGGAAAAGCAGCCTCTGGAATAGGAAGTGGTGCAGTAAGCTCCCCCTCATGCATCAATCTATTGACCATGGACTGAAGAAGATCAGCACCTTCCACAAAAAGAATGGGTGAGAGAGGATCGCCTTGACGAACCCCTCTCTTACAGGCGAATTTCTTGCCAGGGACTCCATTAAGCAAAACCGCAGAAGTACCAGTACTGAAGATAGACCGAATCCAACCCATCCATCTGTCATCATGTTCAATAACATCAAATCCACTGGCCATGAGTATTCTCAAGATGGCATCATGTTCAATAACATCAAATGCTTTACTGAAATCCAGCTTGATAATAACTGCCTCGGTTCCAGATGCCTTGACCTGATGAATGTATTCATATGCCCAAGCAATGCAATCCTGAATGTTGCGATTTTTAAGAAATCCATATTGGTTCTGGTGAACAATAGATAAAATGTGCTCTTGAAGTCGATTAGCTAGAATCTTAGTCAAAAGTTTGAAGGAGGAGTTGAGTAAAGAAATGGGCCTGTAATCATTAGCTTGACTAGGAGCAGGGATCTTTGGTATCATAGTGAGGAAAGCGTCGTTGATACTCTGTAAATTAACAGTACCATGCCAAAAATCATCAAATAAATTATAGTAATCCTCTTTAATAATATGCCAGCAGCTCTTGATAAACTGCCCGTTGAAACCATCTGGTCCAGGAGCCTTATCAATAGGCAAGGATCTAACCATAGCATCAATATCGTCACGAGCGAAAGGGCGGGAAAGGCATTCCAACCCCTCATGACGTGGGAGGTAACGAGAAAACTCGAAATCGTTATCAATTCCCACCGTAATCCCCATACGTGCTTGAAATGTGCTGCGAAGCAGTGCTGCCTTCTCATGATGATCAAATGTAACGGAACCATCTTCCCGTTCAAGTGATGCAATATTTTTAGCTCGATAACTGACGGTGGCCATAGAATGAAAGAAGGATGTGTTCTCGCTGCCATTCTTAGCCCAGTGGGACGTGCACCTATTTCTCCAATAATCCGATTTGCAACGAAGAAGATGGGCCAGTTGGTCTTTGATCACATTTCGGAAATTCCATTCAGAAATAAATAATGGTCTAGCGTCCTCAATGGAATCCATAAGAAGAATAGTATTATTACAATTTGAGATAAAGTGATTGAGTGTCGAGATGCTCTGCTGCCATTTCCTCAAACCTTTCCTTAATAATTTCAATTTAGATGAGATGCGCTTGGCACTATCACCTGGACAATGAATATCCCAAATAGTTCTGACAGTGTCATAAAAACCAGGCATCCTAATCCAATAATTCTCGAAGCGAAAGATTTGAGCTTTGGGAATGGATGTTCCAATGGATAGTACACATGGGATATGGTCAGATGTAGGTCTAGCCAAAGGAGTGACCATCGAATTGGGGTAAGTGGTGGTCCAGGCAACCGATGTGAAAAACCAGTCAAGCTGTGTCAAAAGGGGGTCCAGCTGCATATTACTCCAAGTGTGGGATTGACCTTTGATAGGAAGTTCAATAAGCCCATGAAAACTAATGATTTCATTGAAAATCTCCATATCCTCTGTGTTGGCTCCAGGTTTATTCCTACTGTCCGAGAAACGATAGAAATTAAAGTCACCAATCAGTAACCATAGGGCGTCATCAGCAATATCCAAACTAAACAGCCATGCAACAAAATTTTGTCTCGCCAGTCCTTCGCAAGGTCCATAGACAACCGTAAGATGGAATGATTCCATCGATGCAAGAGATGTAAAGCGCAGCACTATGCCGAATTGCTCAGCTAACAAAACCTCTCCCGTAAATTGATGCCCAATCCATAGAACGAGTATACCTCCAGAAGCACCATCCGAAGGAATATACTCAAAACGATCAAAACGTTTAGGGGCAAATTTCTTAATATAACGAGTGTCTAAAGCACCCCTCTTTGTTACCTGGAAACAAACAATATTAGCCATACTTTCCTCAATCTTATTATGAATAAGCGGCCATTTTTCTGGGCTGTTTAGTCCCCTAATATTCCAACAGAGAATTCGCCAGAGCTTCAGGTCATAAGCAGATGACGTCATGGGAGGCAAAATAGGCTAAACGAGCAAGTACTGAACGATTGCATAAGCATACATCACAGGTACTTAACACAGACACCAAACATAAGATATGGTCTCGATCATACGAAGTTTTGATCACATAAAGTTTAGGACTAACGACCAAACAAAATAAACGATAGCTCGCCATAATCAGGTTCACAAGTGACTGCCACACCCACCACCGTGACTGAATGAACTAGTTAAGCAGAAGGGTCCCGGAGCAACTTTTTGTCTGAAACATCTTCAGGTGCAAGTCCACATTCTTCAACGCTAATGTGCTGCATCTCAGTTAATAGCATCTGTGCAGGTGCCATCGCACGGGGGACAGAAGAGCTGCGGCGCCTAGGTGCCATATCCGCTCGAGCCTTGGCACGCGTCATGATCGGTAAAGGAGCACTGGACGAAGAGCTAGGGATCTGATTCCCTGCAGTATCCATCAGAGGCAAATCCTGTACAAAACCCAGGTCCGCGCGAACCATCTCCATAGTGTCAGGTAGCTCAATGCCCGTGATCACCCCATCAGCTGCTCCCCTCACCGCCGACAGATAGTCGCGTAAAATAGGCGAGAGCTCCATAGAAATCCAAGTCGTAGTATCAGTAGGGAATTGGGGCAGATGAAGAGCAATACGTATGACAGATGGCGGAACGATGTCAACGGGGGTACCAGCACGGATAAAACTAGTCCACATATGTTGCATACCGGCCGATATGACCGCATTGACTAGGTGTCCCAAGCATAAACCAGCATCCACAGGAGCAGAAGGGAGAATAGCGCGTGTGTAGACCTGACGCATGAGCAAACCCAAGAAAACCCAGTATTCAGTTCCAGCTTGCACCTCAAGGTCAGTTAACTGTCCACCAGCACGTCTGAAGAGCAGTTCCCCCGATGGATGTCCCAGGATGACATCCATCGCAGCACGTTCCACCTCCTCAACATGATCATTCCATGCATCCATTGCATCATCAGAAAAATTGTCAGAGTTGGCCACACCATCTAACAGAGATGGGCCGTCGTATCCCAAATACCGCCTCATGTCCACACCCAGATAAATTTCAGGTACAGCAGGCCAATGTCCCCATCCCTCTTGTCGTTCCTCATGTGCCAGTACATCACCTTGCCAGTTAGCTTCAGCCTGCTGCTCATTGAATCTCTGAACATCTAGATGGTATTGCTGCATGACAGTCAGGTAAGGGAGCTCATATGGGTGCGGTGATGCATTCATAGGTGGAGGAGGTTCTTCAGTATCAATCAAACCCGCCAGATCCTGTCGGCTATTGAGAATATACACAGGCACCGTCCATGAAACTCCATGTCCAGGGAGAGAAGAGACCCTGGTAACAATGATGCTGCGGGGAACCTCCCGAGCACAACGCAGCTGGACGCGCATAAGAACCCTGGACCTGCTCGCCTCCGGTCTGTGCCAGAGAACGAGCCTCCCAAAGAGCGACACCGCCTTGTTGATGTAGTAGTCAGTCAAGTAATCCGTGGGGAAAGCCAAGAAGAGGATCCACGCATCAAGATTGAACACTGGTCGTCGCATATTCAGCCCCTCATTGTGCCGAATAAAAGTGAACGAGGACTCTTCATCAAAAACATCAAATGGGTGCGGGCTATCCCTAACCATCATGTCACGGATTTCAGCTGAAGAAAATCGCACCAGCCCCACCCCAAGAATGGAAATCTCCGCCTCAGAGATGATATTATCATAATCTTCGTTGACCGAAGCGACGATTTGATCCAGAACAGTGCGACGAAGATTGTCAGAGACAGGGGGATTTACCAGGACAATGGCGGAGTCTTCATTGGTGCGGGGGGGATCACCGACCACCAAGCGAGCACGTTGGAGACGGTCGTCAGGCCCAGGATCTATGTTGGAGTAGGCAGACATGAAATCGAAAGGCCTGACCGGGAAGTTCGCCATTGCTGTGCTCTGCCCAAGAGGGGAAGCGGAGGTGCCGAGAGGAGTCGCTAGGTGTTCCAGTTCTCCAGCTTGGTCTGGTGTAGTCAAAGGAGGTGTGGGCCCAGAATGTGAATCGACCACCGCCCCAGTTACCAAATTAGGAGATGTACTTCCTTTGGGTACCCATAAAAACCGTTGACGGCAGGCAGAAGATTGATGTCCCTTTAAATTGCAACGCCGACTAACAATCTTTGGGCAATCCGGAAGAAAATGATCTGCAGCGTGACAATATCTGCAATACACCTTAATTGGACACTCTCTGGCAAGGTGACCCCACCCAAAGCAATCAAGACATTTAATGTCATTTTTACAATCTTTCCTTATATGGCCTAATTCCAAGCAACGAAAGCAACATGGAAGAGGCCCAGTGTCAGATATATCTCGGAGGGGAGCCAATGGGCCAGCATCATTAGATGGGCCCGAAACACCAGACGGCCCAATAACTGAATTGTCAGCAAAAGGCTCCGAGGAATCGCAGTCCACACATTTAAAGCCGATAATCTGACAATGTTTGCATATACCCGGGCACTCGGGCCGAAGATGATCCTTGAGGCCACAACGGGAGCAACGGCCCAAAATTTCAAAAACCAGTGATCGAGGCGGGATAAAAGGAATAGATAGGGCCTCTTTAATCTCATGTCCGGAATAACCATCCATCCTAAGATCTTCAATATTCTCAAGTGTAGATGATGGTAAGTCCATGCCAATATCCTGGCGAAATAAAGGGGAATAGAAAAGTCCTTTCCTAGAATGATCACCCGTAGAAATCGGAGTAATGAACTTTCCAAAATAAATAAAATTATCAGCTCCGGCCAACGCCGACGTAGCCTCCGGTGGTGGCTGATCATCCACCAGATCGTGGGAAGGTGAAGAAAACTTAGGCTGCCCGAAAGGTGTAGCACGAATGGGTGCCTCAGAATCACGATAGAAACAAAATTTGGCCAGTTCAGCAGAAGCAGAGTGATCCAGACGTGCACTGGCCTCAAGAACGTGCAGCTGATGCTTGACACGAAGGGGTGAACGTAGGGATATCTCTTTAATTTCAACATTGGAAGCCCATGAACGATGAACGTTGTGAACCAAATCCAGTAAGTTTAGGGTCAGAACCCCTAAAGAGAGTGAAGTGGCATATAAAATCCGGCCAAATACGATCACGGAGATGATAAATAAAATGGCCAACTTTATTGGATGCCACCGAAAATCGGAAACGAGCATCAGAGAGTTGAAAAACCTTGAAATATTTGTGAAATCCCCCAATACATGATTGAAGGGCTAAACCCAGAGACTCTTCAGTGAGTTTGAAAGAAGCCTAGGAAAAAGAGACCACCAAGTAAAACTCCTTGAGGCCGGAAGAAGGGGAGAAGGTGACTGGTGTACCAAACCTACGACGAACCTGTGCTTCCACGGCCAATCCCGGGGTGAAATCCCAGTGAAGGAGGGCCTCCATGCCGACTAGATCCGGTCAACATCACCATTGGAGGAGGGGTGGGTGGTGGGAGAGGTGGGAGGCGCCATCCTGGTCCGAAATCTCCTCCGAAGTCGTGTATTTTGAAACCGAGGGAGTTACTTAATAATAGTCAAATATGATAGAGTTTTAAATTTCAAGATTTTAGAAATTTGTTTGACTCGATTCCGAGTTATATTTCAAAAGTTATTAGCATTTTAATTTTGGTAAAAAAAAAACTGCGGGCTCGCATGGGCCGGCCCACGAAGCTGCCCAGCGCACCAACGCAAGGCAGAGCACGTACATGACTCCCCAAATCCCGTTTTTCCTGACCAACCTCCATTCAAACTCCCATATCTCTTCATTGGAGAGTCCAAATTCGATTCCGCTTCTTTCTACTTGTTCCCTACTCCACCGACCTCCCCACCTACAAATACCCCAGCCCCGGCCGTGAGGTCGTTCCAAACTCGAAACTCCAATTTCAGATCTGTTTCGTGGTATTTTGCTCGCCACGGTCCATGAGTTGCTCGGTTGACGTTCAAGTCTTCGCGAGAGTTTTAGATATCGTCGATACCGATCCATCCCAAGAAACCTCATCTCTTTTCATCCACCACAGCCGGAGAATTTCGCGATCTACTGTCTCAGATCTGAAGCGGAAAAAGTGCAATTACTCTTCAACTGTTTGTCCGTTTTCGCTCAAATTTCTAATGTAGATGCATCTCATCATTATCTACAACTTTCGTTCTTTGAGCTTTTCGATTTGAGCTACAGATCTATTTCTATAATTCCGATCTACTTTTGCCCACCGGAGTAACTCGAATTTTCAAATCTATACTTCGTTCTTATTCATCCAAAAAATTGTCGTTGAGTGTTTTAATTGCTTTTTTAGATCTATTCAAGAAAAATATCATTAACTTGTGTAGATGCATAATTCAAGTTAGATCTTGCATGTTCTTAATCTAGCACTATTAAATCATTATAATTGTTTTAGTTATTTCCTTGCAACAAAAACACTTTCCTTGCATCATGCATGTCGTTACTAATCAGAGAACAATTATAGATCTATTCTTGCATCACTAAGATTTCATGCATGCATGTGTTGCATATTGTTGTCTTGTTGCTTATGATTGTCGATTGCAACGTGTAGATTACAACGATTACAACGATTGTGGTTGCGAGGAGTGTTTGAGCAGCTGCACGTGTTGCCAAGCCAAGTGACACACATGAACCCATTATTTTACTATATGCATTATAGTTTTATAGTAGTTATGCATGAGTAGTAGTTGAGTGTTATAGCTATGTTAGTTATTATTAGGGATTGCTCCATTAACACCCAGGTGGAGTAATCACATGTTACCCCTAGATTGTAGCATCCATGTGATAGACAACATCGTAGTGGTAGATTGCTTAGCCATGCTCTAGCTATTCGTGGTTGGGATCATTATCATGTTATGATGAAAATCACTATTTTAATTGCTTATGAAAACAACATGATAATTAATTAACCACTGGGCGGATTGCTAGCATGTCATCAGAGTACAAATTTTGGTGGGGACCGCCGCCCAGTATCTTGAGACCATGTTTACTTTCTTTATGTAGTTGTTATTTTCGTGCAACCATGTTTCATATTAGTATGGGCTAGACATAGATTGTAGGTTGTGGTGACTCGAACCCAACGTGTCCAGAGATGTAGATTAGTGATAGGTTGGTCCGGCTCGTGGTGGGTTTGGGGATCTACTTCTTATGATTTATGGCTTGATCTTCTTTCTTTGCGTGGTACTAGTGGTGTATCATGGTGTTTGGGGTCGATTAGGAAACATGGGTAAAGGGCACAAACCTCGCGAGGGTTAAAACGAAGATCTTAGCCGTGTTCCATTGGTTAGGGACAATTCAACAACTAGATGGGAAACATGACATATCTCGTTCATCTTGTTTTATTAATTACTAATAATTTGACTATGGGTTATTGGAGAAGTGCCTGATGGTTTTTCAGTGTGCTAATCCAAAGGGTAGGAGCACTTTGCTATCAACCAAAGTGTCCAATTATTTAGGAGCACTTTGCTATCAACCAAAGTGTCCAGAATATGTGCAAAATTATTTTATATCAAATGATAGGACAAATGTATTTATGCAAAATAGCCTAGAAACTCCACCAGCCAAGTATGCATGTAGATTAGCACTTGCCATTTATTATACCACCATAGTGTCACTTGCCATCATTGCTCAGAATGCTCTGACCTCCTTTTGGGGGCTGCATATTCCAACGTGCAGGTTATTCGGATTCGGAATAGCTTTTCGTAGGTTTTCGAGGCTTCACATCAACCTTTGTTCGCCTGTGCCTTACAAACAAGAAGATGGAGGTCTACCGCTGCTTTGCTGTTTGATTAATATTTATTTGAGCTAGCACTTCGCTATGCAGTTTGTAATAAATTACTTTACTCTGGATAATTTCGATAGTTTTCAATACATTTGTTTACTTTGAATACTATCTATGCTGTGTGTGCTGGTGAACGGTCCAGGGGCCAGTACTACACACAAAATTAAAGCTCGTGATGGGCTGTACTACTACACTGTATCTTTTCTTTTGAGTTTTTGTTGAGCCAAGTAAAGCCTATATTTCGGATTTCTGCGCAGGAAACAGATTTCTGCTGTCCACTGTTAATTCCATTAAAAATCACAGAAAATTCAAAATGACCTGAGATTTTTTTTGCTTAATCCTGAGTTATATACTAAACTTTTATTAGAAGACCACTTTTTGATTTGAGCAACAGAAGATTTTTGAAAAAATCGATCTTTACCTGTTGTTCTGTTTTGACAGATTTGTGCCATTTATCGCATTTGCATCTTAATCTCTTTCTTTTGATGTTCTTTTGAGAAAAAGAGTTTTGAAATAAGTTGTGACAGTAGATAATGTGTTTTTGAGTGTTAGAATTGTGTTTAAACTGAACCATGTGACTTTATTATTTCAATTGTACTAATGTTGCTAATGAAGAATGTGAGAATTTTGATGTGAAGGAAGTTTTCAAGGGTCAAGAGAAGAGGATGATATGATGTGATCAAGAAGAGTGAAAAGCCTAAGATTGGGGATGCCCCGGTGGTACATCCAAGAAAATTCCAAGAAGACTCAAGCGTCTAAGCTTGGGGATGCCCAAGGCATCCCCTTCTTCATCAACAAATTATGAGGTCATTGATTGCTGGCAGAGTTAAATCCTTTCTCTGCGTTGTTGGGAACCCCAAGAGGAAGGTGTGATGAGCACAGCAGTAGAACTTTCCCCCTAAGTTAAGAACCAAGGTTATCAATCCAGTAGGAGAAAGAGAATCTTCGGAAGGTTGATGCCACTGACGGTGGTGCTGGCGCTTCACCGGTGTCAGCAACAACGTGGAACCTGCACACAACACAATCAAAATACTTTGCCCCAACGGTACAGTGAGGTTGTCAATCTCACCGGTCTTGTTGAAAACAAAGATTATACGTATAGTGTGGAAAAACAGTGTATGCTTGCAGAAAGTAAAGAGAGCAGGAAATTGTTGTGGTTTCTTTAACAGTGTGGAAAATGGACTGGGGTTTGTAGTTTCACTAGTGGTGCCTCTCCATAAAAGATAGCATGCTGGGTGAACAAATTACAGCTGTGCAATTTACAAATAAAGGTTGCACCGTAGTGCACAATATGACATGAATATTACTATGCTATTTAGTGCGGGCATTACAACAAGATACATAGACCGACGTCCATCTGAATCTATGGCTAATAATCCACCCTCAGGTTATCATCCGAACCCCTCAGGTATTAAGTTGCAAGCAACAGATAATTGCATTAAACAAAGTTTGTAATGTAAGCAATGATTATGCACACGGGCACTCTCACCGCTGTTTTCTCCCTAATGGCAACAACACATCCTCCCCCTTCACGTTTCTGTCACTCGAGCAAGGCAACAAGGAGGCATGAACCCACTATCGAGCATAAATACTCCCTCTTGGAGTCACTAGCAATTACTTGGCCAGAATAACCACTAGCAACGGAAAGCATGCAACATCACAAATAACATATGCAAATAAAGACTATAATCAACTTGGCATAAGGTCAATATTCATCGGATCCCAGCAAACACAGCACAGAGAATTACATAAGATCAATCTCGATCATGATAGGCAGCTCACGAGATCTAAACATGGAGGCATAAGAGGAGAAGACAACCATCTAGCTACAGCTACGAACCCGTAGTCCAAGGATGAACAACTCACGCATCACTCCGGAGGCGGGCATGGTGATGAAGATGCCTCTGGTGATGATCTCCTCTCCGGCAGGGTGCCGGAAACAGCTTCAGAACCCCCCTGATCTGGGGTTGACGGTGACGGCGGCTGCAGAACTTTTTTGGGGATTTTGATCAGGTCCTTAGGGTTTTCCATTCGGGGGGCTTAAATAGGCGAAAGGGAAAAGGCGGTGTAGGCCGGGGGGCCCACACCCATAACTGGCGCGGCTAGGGGGTCGCGCCACCCTATGGTGTGGCCCCCTGCTGCCCCTCTCCAGCTACTCTTCGGTCTCTTGGATGCTTCCGGGGAAAATAGGACTTTCGGGCTTCAAATTTTCCAATTCTGAGAATATTTCCACAACAACTTTTCTGAAACAAAAAAATAGCAGAAAACAGGGAACTGGCTCTGTGGCATCTTGTTAATAGGTTAGTCCAGAAAATCGATAAAAATGACATAAAGAAGGGAGAAAACATGTAGCAATTGGCAAAATATCATCATGGAGCATCAGAAATTAGGGATACGTTTATGACGTATCAAGCATCCCCAAGCTTAGTTCCTACTCGTACTCGAGTAGGTAAACGATGAAACAATAATTTCTGAGTGACATGCTACTAACATAAACTTGATCAATCTAATGTAAAAGCATATGCACGCTGAGATCATAAAACTTTAAACACAAGCATGATAAATAAAACTTTAACAATAAAGCATAGCAATTACTTTGCATCATGGAAAATAACTCAAATAAAGGATCATGAATAATAATGCAAAGAAAGGTAAACGTTTGTTTCAGGTATAGAGAAAGCATGGCAAAGTGATATTTCGATAGTCCTTAAGAGTGGGGCAAAACATAAATGCCAGGACACCTTCAAAGTTCAAGAGGAAGACTAGAACAAATAATTTAAGAACAAATAATATCACATCATGAAGTAATTATTGATGCTTATGGGACAAATGCACATAGAACTCAGAATGGAAAAAATGCTCTCTCAACTGTGCATAAAGTTAGAAGATGGAGACTCAACATAAAAGTAAAAGAAAGTCCCTTTGCAGAGGGAAGCAGGGCTCACTCATGTGCTAGAGCTTTTATTTTATTAAACAGAGGTATTAAAAGTTTGACATTTGTGGAAGAATGTCTATATTTTGGGAGATGTATTCTAATGTCAACGAATGGTAAACAGAAAATACAGTACGTCACAAGTCAACTGGATTCACAAGAGCGGCTCCCATGGTGAAGGACGCAACTGGTATAGAAGGTCATCCCTCTTTCTCTTTTGTTTACACAATTATGCTTTGACTGATAAATCAGGGGCAAAAACAGTGAAGAGAATTTGTATGCATTAATTTGGGGCTGGGCACCACGAGGCCAGCTCTTCTACCATTTGGATAAGCGAATGAAGCCACTAGTCCATGGTGTGAAATCCAATCAACAAGTGAGATAAAGATTCTCTATTTACGTTCTCATGAGCAAAAACAGGAACATAAAGTAGGAGTAATTTTGAAGGTTTTAAAGGTAAAACATGAGCAATTTACTTTGGAATGGCAGTTAAATACCACATGTATGTAGGTATGGTGGACAAAATGGGAAAAACTTTGGTTTAAGTGAGTTTGGATGCAGGAGTAGAGCTCATACTCAGTACAGGTGGAGGCTAGCAAAAGACTGGGAGCGACAAATCAAGAGAGCATAAGAGCCATAATCATGCATAGCGACATAAGTATCATTAATTAAAAAAAAGCAGTATCACAAGTTCAAAAACTAAGTGTTCATGGAGGCTATTCGTGACTGGTTTGTATTCATAAACATGGTGTGAGCATGCGCCAAGTCAACCAAATAAAACATTCGAAAGAGAATACTATATATTGATGCTTTACTATGACAAGAACAACTCATGAATCTTTCAATACATATTAAACACTCTCAGCTATTTGAGGCTAATCATGCTACTCAATAACCACAAGGCTTTAAAACTAAAATAACATTTATCATGGCATGAAAAAGTCCTAGTCACAGTCTATACAAGCTTTTACTAGTACTGTTATAAATTCTACTTCAAGCAGCAATTTTCTTTTGTTTCTCCCAACAAGCACCATACAAAACATGATTTAACAAAAATAATGTTTATGATACAACAATCAAACATGATAGTAATAATATAATACTACTAAAACTAACAGCTCTAACAAGAGATGCATGCAAAACAGGAGCCGAATAAATGCAGCAGTCAAATAGAGACTAGGAATACAACGTACTCAAGAAAAAGCGGAGCGTGTCACTCTCCAATAAAAGAATGCTGGGGTCTAACCAAGCTTATTATGAGAGTAAAAACAAACTCAAAGCAAAAGCAAACTGAAAACAAAAAATAAAAGACGCTCCAAGTAAAGCACATAAGATGCGACCGAATAAAAATATAGTTTCACTAGAAGTGACCTGATAATTTGTTGATGAAGAAGGGGATGCCTTGCGCATCCCCAAGATTAGACGCTTGAGTCTTCTTGGAATTTTCTTGGATGAACCACCGGGGCATCCCCAAGCTTAGGATTTTCACTCTTCTTGATCACATCATATCATCCTCTTCTCTTGACCCTTGAAAACTTCTTTCACATCAAAATTCTCACAATCTTCATTAGCAACGTTAGTGCAATCGAAATAATAAATCCACATGGTTCAGTTTCAACACAAGTATAACACTCAAAAACACATTAGCTACTGTCACAACTTCGTTCAAAACTCTTTTTCTCAAAAGAAAACCAAAAGAAAGAGATTAAGATGCAAATGCGATAAATGGTAGAAATCTGTCAAAAACAGAACAACAGGTAAAGATCGATTTTTTCAAAAATATTATGTTGCTCAAATAAAAACTTGGTCTTCTAAGAAAATTAGCGTATATAACTCTTGATTAAGAACAAAAAAATTCAGGTCAGTTTGAGTTTTCTGTGATTTTTAACAGAATTTACAGTGGACAGCAGAAATATGTTTCCTGCACAGAAATCCGAAATATAGGTTCAACTTTCCACTAGTGGCTTTACTTTTCTTAACAAAAACTCAAAAAAAAAGATATAGCGAGGTTGCTAAGGAAATAGACAACACCCAGGTTCAAGCACACCAAAGAAAACAAAGGAAAACTTAAAGAAAACAGAGAAATAATACGGGTTGTCTCCCGGTAGCGCTTTTCTTTAAAGCCTTTCAACTAGGCATAGAAAAATGAACTCAAGTATTTTCAAGTGAAGAAGCATAAACATCATATTTTGCTCTAATAATAGAGTCAAAGGGTAAATCCATCTTCTTTCTAGGAAAGTTTTCCAAACCTTTCTTGAGGGAAGTTGATATTTAATACTCCCCTCTTTCATATCAATAATAGCACCAACAGTTCTAAGAAAAGGTCTTTCCAAAACAATAGGACAAGAAGCATTGCATTAAATGTTCATAACAAAAAAATCAACAGGGGAAAGGTTATTATTAACCATAATAAGAACATAATCAATTCTACCAAGAGGTTTCTTCTTAGCATTATCAGCAAGATGAACATCTAAATAACATTGTTCCAACGGTGGCAAATCAAGCATTTTATAAAGCTTTTGAGGCATAACAGAGATACTAGCACCAAGATCACACAAAGCATTGCAATCAAAATCATTTACTTTTATATTAATGATAGGCTCCCAACCATCATCTAATTTTCTAGGGATAGGTGTCTCAAGTTTCAACTTTTCTTCCCTAACTTTCATGAGAGCACTGGTAATATGTTTAGTAAAGGCCATATTCATGGCACTAGCATTGGGACTTATAGAAAGATTTTGTATAAAAATAATAACTTCAGAGATGTTGCAATCATCAAAATCAATATTATTATCATCAAAAGTAATGGAACCATTATCTCTCATATCTCTAAAAATTTCAGCACTTTTATCAGAAGCAATTTCAGCAGTTTGAGGCAATTTAGAACGTTTCACCAAAGGAGTAGGGACTTTATTAACACCAACTACTTTACCATTTATAGTAGGAGGTTTACTAGCACTTGGAACTTCAGTTTTACTAGTTGTTGTGATAGTGCAAACTTTAGCAATATTATTTATTTTAGCCAATTCATCTTCTCTTTCCCACCTAGCACCTAATTCAGCCATCAATCTAACATTATCATCAATTCGAACTTGAATGACATTGGTTGCAGCAAAAGGATTATCTTCAATGGTTTCGGTTTTAGCAGCCATTTTATTTATCAAAGAAAATTGTGCCTCTGACAGGGCCGAAATACTAATCTCAGCACTAGAGATTTTACCCTGCAAACCAGAGATTTCTCTATTCAAATTTCCAATTTGTTGACTAATAGTTTTCAACATAGCAGATTGTTCTTCCATAGTTTTAGTAAACAACTTATTTTGTTCATATTGAATTTGCATAAATTTCTTAGTTGCTTTTTTAACTTCTACAATCCTTTCCTCACTAGGCATTACATATCTTCCATAAGAATAATCACTACCACTATTAAGAGGATAGGGCTTATAATTGTTCCCACCAAAATTATTTCTATAAGAATTGTTGTTAAAATTATTATTTCTAATAAAGTTCACATCAACATGCTCTTCTTGAGCAACCAATGAGGCTAAAGGAACATTATTAGGATCAACTTGAGCTTTACCATTAACAAGCATAGACATAATAGCATCAAGCCTTTCACTTAAAGAGGAGGTTTCCTCAACAGAATTTACCTTCTTACCTTGTGGAGCTCTCTCAGTGTGCCACTCTGAATAATTTTATCATCATATCATCAAGAATCTTTGTTGCATTGCCCAAAGTGATGGACATAAAGGTACCTCCAGCAGCTGAATCCAATAGGTTCCTTGAGGAGAAATTCAGTCCTGCATAAAAGGTTTGTACAATCATCCAAGTAGTCAGTCCATGAGTGGGACAATTCTTCACCATAGTTTTCATTCTTTCCCAAGCTTTAGCAACATGTTCATTATCAAATTGCTTAAAATTCATTATGTCACTTCTCAGGGATATAATCTTAGCAGGAGGATAATATTTTCCAATGAAAGCATCTTTACACTTAGTCCATGAATCAATACTATTTCTAGGCAAAGATAACAACCATTCTTTAGCTCTTCCTCTCAAAGAGAAAGGAAATAATTTCAGTTTAATAATATCTCCATCCACATCTTTATATTTTTGCATCTCACATGATTCAACAAAATTATTAAGCTGGGCAGCAGCATCATCAGTACTAATACCAGAAAATTTCTCTTTCATCACAAGATTTAATAAAGCAGGTTTAATCTCATAGAAAGCAGCAGTAGGAGCAGGTGGAGCAATAGGTGTACAAATAAAATCATTTTTGTTTGTGATAGTGAAGTCACACAACTTCGTATTCTCAGAGGAACTAATTTTAGCAGAATAAAAGCAAGCAAATAAATAACAGCTATGAAGTAAACTATTTTTTTTCTGTTTTCAATAAAGAGAAGCAAAACAAGACAAAAATAAAAACAAGACAATAAACAAAATAAAGAGGTTGAGAGTGAGAGACTCCCTTTGCCAGAAGACTTCCTTCTCCCCGGCAACGGCGCCAGAAAAGTCCTTGATGCACTTTGTTGGGAACCCCAAGAGGAGGGTATGATGATCACAATGGTAGGAGTTTTCCCCTTAGTTAAGAACCAGGGTTATCAATCCAGTAGGAGTTGCCATAAGAATTAACATAACCATTATTAGGAGGATAAGGTTTATAATTGTTTCCACCAAAATTATTTCTATAAGCATTGTTGTTAAAATTATTATTTCTAATAAATTTCACATCAACATGCTCTTCTTGAGCAACCAATGAGGCTAAAGGAACATTATTAGGATCAACTTGAGCTTTACCATTAACAAGCATAGACATAATAACATCAAGCCTTTCACTTAAAGAGGAGGTTTCCTCAACAGAATTTACCTTCTTACCTTGTGGAGCTCTCTCAGTGTGCCACTCTGAATAATTTATCATCATATCATCAAGAAGCTTTGTTGCATTGCCCAAAGTGATGGACATAAAGGTATAGCAGCTGAATCCAATAGGTTCCTTGAGGAGAAATTTAGTCCTGCATAGAAGGTTTGTATAATCATCCAAGTAGTTAGTCCATGAGTGGGACAATTCTTCACCATAGTTTTCATTATTTCCCAAGCTTTAGCAACATGTTCATTATCAAATTGCTTAAATTCATTATGTCACTTCTCAGGGATATAATTTTAGCAAGAGGATAATATTTTCCAATGAAAGCATCTTTACACTTAGTCCATGAATCAATACTATTTCTAGGCAAAGATAGCAACCATTCTTTAGCTCTTCCTCTCAAAGAGAAAGGAAATAATTTCAGTTTAATAATATCTCCATCCACATCTTTATATTTTTACATCTCACAAAGTTCAACAAAATTGTTAAGGTGGGCAGCAGCATCATCAGTAGTAATACCAGAAAATTGTTCTTTCATCACAAGATTTAATAAAGCAGGTTTAATCTCACAGAAAGCAGCAGTAGGAGCAGGTGGAGCAATAGGTGTGAAAATAAAATCATTGTTGTTTGTGCTAGTGAAGTCACAAAACTTGGTATTCTCAGAGGAACTCATTTTAGCAGAATAAAAGCAAGCAAATAAATAACAGGTATGAAGTTAACTAATTTTTTGTGTTTTTGATACAGAGAAATAAACTAATTTTTGAGTTTTTGATATAGAGAAATAAAAACAAGACAAAAATAAAAACAAGACAAAAAAATTAAAGAGATTGAGAGTGAGAGACTACCCTCGCCAGAAGACTTCCTTCTCCCCGGCAACGGCGGCAGCAAAATCCTTGATTGCTCGCAGAGTTAAATCCTTTCTCTGCGTTGTTGGGAACCCCAAGAGGAAGGTGTGATGAGCACAGCAGTAGAAGTTTTTCCCTTAGTTAAGAACCAGGGTTATCAATCTAGTAGGATAAAGACAATCTTTGGAAGGTTGATGCCACTGACGGTGGTGCTGGCGCTTCACCGGTGTCAGCAACAACGTGGAACCTGCACACAACACAATCAAAATACTTTGCCCCAACAGTACAATGAGGTTGCCAATCTCACCGGTCTTGCTGAAAACAAAGATTAGATGTATAGTGTGGAAAAACAGTCTATGCTTGCAGAAAGTAAAGAGAGAAAGAAATTGTTGTGGTTTGTTTAACAGTGTGGAAAATGGACCGGGGTTCGTAGTTTCACTACTGGTGTCTCTCCATAAAAGATAGCATGTTGGGTGAACAAATTATAGCTGGGCAATTCACAAATAAAGGTTGCACCATAGTGCACAATATGACATTTAGTGCGGGCATTACAACAAGATACATAGACCGACATCCATCTGCATCTATGACTAATAATCCACCCTCAGGTTATCATCCAAACCCCCTCAGGTATTAAGTTGCAAGCAAAAGACAAGTGCATTAAAAAAAAGTGTGTAATGTAAGCAATGATTATGCATGCGGACACTCTCACCGCTGTTTTCTCCCTAATGGCAACATCACATCCTCCCCCTTCACGTTTCTGTCACTCGAGCAAGGCAACAAGGAGGCAGGAACCCACTATCGAGCATAAATACTCCCTCTTAGAGTCACTAGCAATTACTTGGACAGAATAACCACTAGCAACGGAAAGCGTGCAAGATCACAAATAACATATGCAAATAAAGACTATAATCAACTTGGCATAAGGTCAATATTCATCGGATCCCAGCAAACACAGCCCAGAGAATTACATAAGATCAATCTCTATCATGATAGGCAGCTCACGAGATCTAAACATGGAGGCATAAGAGTAGAAGACAACCATCTAGCTACAGCTACGAACCGTAGTCCAAGGATGAACTACTCACGCATCACTCTGGAGGTGGGAATGGTGATGAAGAGGCCTCCGGTGATGATCTCTTCTCCGGCAGGCTGTCAGAAACAGCTTTGGAACCCCCCCTGATCTGGGGTTGACGGTGACGGTGGCTGCGGAACTTTTTCAGGGATTTTGATCAGGTCCTTAGGGTTTTCCATCCGGGGGCTTATATAGGCGAAAGGACAAAGGCGATGGAGGCCGGGGGCCCCACACCCATAGCTGGCGCGGCCAGGGGGCCGCGCCACCCTATGGTGTGGCCCCCTGCTGCCCCTCTCCGGCTCCTTTTCGGTCTTCTGGATGCTTACGGGGAAAATAGGACTTTCGGGCTTCGAATTTTCCAATTCCGAGAATATTTCCAGAACAACTTTTCTGAAACTAAAAAACAGCAAAAAACAGGGAACTTGCTCTGTGGCATCTTGTTAATAGGTTAGTCCAGAAAATCGATAAAATGACATAAAGAAGGGAGAAAACATGTAGCAATTGTCAAAATATCATCATGGAGCATCAGAAATTAGGGATACGTTTATGACGTATCAAGCATCCCCAAGCTTAGTTCCTACTCGTCCTCGAGTAGGTAAACGATAAAACAATAATTTCTGAGGTGACATGCTACTAACATAAACTTGATCAATTTAATGTAAAAGCATATGCACGCTGAGATCATAAAAATTTAAACACAGGCTTGATAAATAAAACTTTAATAATAAAGCATAGCAATTACTTTGCATCACGAAAAGTAACTCAAATAAAGGATCATGAATAATAATGCAAAGAAAGGTAAACGTTTGTTTCAGATATAGAGAAAGCATGGCAAAGTGATATTTCGATAGTCCTTAAGAGTGGGGCAAAACATAAATGCGAGGACACCTTCAAAGTTCAAGAGGAAGACTAGAACAAATAATTTAAGAACAAATACTATCACATCATGAAGTAATTATTGATGCTTATGGGACAAATGCACATAGAACTCAGAATGGCAAAAATGCTCTCTCAACTGTGCATAAAGTTAGAAGATGGAGACTCAACATAAAAGTAAAAGAAAGCCCCTTCGCATAGGGAAGAAGGGATCACTCATGTCCTAGAGCTTTTATTTTATTAAACAGAGGTATTAAAAGTTTGGCATTTGTGGAGGAATGTCTATATTTTGCGAGATGTATGCTAATGTCAACGAATGGTAAATAGAAAATACAGTACGTCACAAGTCAACTGGATTCACAAGAGCGGCTCCCATGGTGAAGGACGCAACTGGTATAGAAGTTCGTCCCTCTTTCTCTTTTGTTTACACAATTATGCTTTGACTGGTAAATCAGGGGAAAAAATAGTGAAGAGAATTTGTATGCATTAATTTGGGGATGGGCACCACGTGGCCAGCTCTTCTATCATTTGGATAAGTGAATGAAGCCACTAGTCCATGGTGTGAAATCCAATCAACAAGTGAGACAAAGATTCTCTATTTACGTCCTCATGAGCAAAAACAGGAACATAAAGTAGGAGTAATTTTGAAGGTTTTAAAGGTAACACATGAGCAATTTACTTTGTAATGGCAGTTAAATACCACATGTCGGTAGGTATGGTGGACACAATGGGAAAAACTTTTGTTTAAGGGAGTTTGGATGCACGATTAGAGATCATACTCAGTACAGGTGGAGGCTAGCAAAAGACTAGGAGCGACAAATCAAGAGAGCATAAGAGCCATAATCATGCATAGAGACATAAGCATCATTAATTAAAACATAAGCAGTATCACAAGTTCAAAGAGGGGCATCCAAAACATCCGAAGAGGGGCAACAGGGGGGCACACCATATGGTGGCGCGGGTCCCCCTGGCCGCGCCACCTATAGGTGTGGGGCCCTTGGAGCTCCACCGCCTTTGCCCTTTTGCCTATTTAAGCCCCTCGGATGGAAACCCTAAACACCTGATCAAAAATCCCCGAAACGTTCCGCAGCCGCCGTCACCGTCAACCCTAAATCAGGGGGTTCTGAAGCTGTTCCCAGCACCCTGCCGGAGAGGAGATTATCATCGGAGGCCTCTTCATCACCATGTCTGCCTCCGGGGTGATGCGTGACTAGTTCATCCTTGGACTACGGTTTCGTAGCGGTAGCTAGATGGTTGTCTTCTCCTCATATGTCTGCATGTTTAGATCTCGTGAGCTGCCTATCATGATCGAGATTGATCTTATGTAATTCTATATGCTGTGTTTGCTGGGATCCGATGAATATTGAACTTATGCGAAGTTGATTATAGTCTTTATTTGCATATGCTATTTGTGATCTTGCATGCTTTCCGTTGCTAGTGGTTACTCTGGCCAAGTAGTTTCTAGTGACTCCAAGAGGGAGTATTTATGCTCGATAGTGGGTTCATGCCTCCTTTTCGCCTTGCTCGAGTGACAGAAACGTGAAGGGGGAGGATGTGTTGTTGCCATTAGGGAGAAAACAGCGGTGAGACTGCCCGCATGCATAATCATTGCTTACATTACACACTTTGTTTAATGCAATTATCTGTTGCTTGCAACTTAATACCTAAGGGGGTTCGGATGATAACCTGAGGGTGGATTATTAGTCATAGATGCAGATGGATGTCGGTCTATGTATCTTGTTGTAATGCCCGCACTAAATATCATATTAATCTTCATGTAATATTGTGCACTACGGTGCAACCTCTATTTGTCAATTGCCCAGCTATAATTTGTTCACCCAGCATGCTATCTTTTATGGAGGGACACCACTAGTGAAACTATGAACTCCGGTCCACTTTTCCACACTGTTAAACAAACCACAACAATTTCCTGTTTTCTTTACATACTGCAAGCATACACTGTTTTCCACACTATACGTCTAATCTTTGTTTTCAACAAGACCGGTGAGATTGACAACCTCACTGTACCGTTGGGGCAAAGTATTTTGGTTGTGTTGTGTACAGTTTCCACGTTTTTGCTGACACCGGTGAAGCGCCAGCATCACCATTAGTGGCATCAACCTTCTGAAGGTCCTCTTTCTCCTACTGGATTGATAACCCTGGTTCTTAACTACGGGGAAAACTCCTACCACTCTGCTCATCATACCCTCCTATTAGGGTTCCCAACAAAGTGCATCAATGGGTTGGCCTTCTTCTTGATCTTGGCAACATAGCCAAGACATCGCTTTCCATTTTGTGGTTAGGAGCAACCACTCTTGGCTTTGGAGCCACAACCTTCTCAACACTAGGGCCCTTTCCCTTGATTCTTGCTAGCTCTTCCTTTAACCTAGCATTCTAATCAATAACATTTGCATTATCGCAAAAGGAAGTAGAAGTACTAGGCACATTGAATTGATCTTGTTGATTTTGAAGTTGTTCACAAGACTTGTTGAGGGTAGAGTGTCCACTCTCCAAAACCTTGTGAGCCTCCGTGAGCTTATCTAGCTCCTCGGTTAGTTTTTCATGGCCAACCCCAAACTCAACCTTATTATTTTTAGCCCTTTTATATTTAGAAATTGCATGGTCACGATATTTAGTCTCTCCTCAAGAGATCCTCGAAGCTCATGTTCTTCCTCAAGAGCATTTGAGAGGGAGCCATTTTAATGGCGTCTTCCCTCTCGGTCTCACCTTTATTCTCAAGAGCCTCTTGCCTCTCCCAATTGGCTCATGAGGAGGTCAAAGTACCTATTGGTCTCACCTTGCATGTTATACATAAATAGACCCAAATAGGCAATTTCATATTGAACAGTAGGACTAGAACTTTGAGTCTTAGGGTTGGAGGAAGATGATACCTCGGTGGCCTTGACATGAAGCACTTTGCGGAAGGTTGGAGAAGATTTTCATTGGGGGATTCAAAGAGTGATGGAGATGATGAAGATGCAATACCAATAGCGGCCACTTCACTTGTGGATTCTTATTCTTCTTCATCATCGGAATCATACTCTTCTTGAGTCACTAGCACATATCTTGAACATGGTTTCTTGTTGAAAGGTTTCTTCTTGAAGTAAGGCTTCTTGTTGGGGAGCTTTGATTTATCCTTGAGAACAAGTTTTCCTCCTTGGCTTTCCCTATTTTCAAAAGGGCACTCGGAAACAAAGTATACTTGTCTTGACAATTGAAACAAGCCCTCACTTTTTGAGTCCCTTCCTTGCCATAGCTTGACTTGGTCTTCTCCTTAACATATGCCTTTCCCTTGGGAGGGTTCTTCCAAAACTTTTACGCCGCAAGAGCAATGAAATACTTTAGCACATGATCATATTCTTGATCATTTAGTGGAACCAAGTTTTCTTCAATGCAACCTCTTCTTGTTGATCCACCACACTGGTCACAACCTTGGCCTTCAATGCAGCAGAGGATCCTTTGTGCATTCCAATAGAACGAGCATGAGTGTCATGAGAAATCTTTGTTTGAACTTGAAAGGACGTCGTTTCTTGCATCACCTCACTTGAAGTCATGAGGTGATAGTTGTACCTTCCTTGAAATCTCTTCAATTCCATGGGCTCAAATGGCATGAGGGAACTCACATACCTCCTATTGATCCAAGCATCATCAACATGAGTGGCACCACGACCACTAAATGTGGTATCAAGTGTCTCGAGTCTTTGTTACATGTCCTCATGACTTTCACCATCAAGCATATAGAACCCTTCGGCCTCATTGATCAAGGCATCAAAACTATTCCTCTTCATGCTTTCATTTCCCTCAAACATGGAGATAAGAGATTCCCATGTTTCTTTGGCAGTGAAGAATTGTTGAATGTTAGGCATGATCTTCTCACCCGCGGCTTATTGGAGCATGTGCAAAGTAGTGTAGTTGAGTTGGCAGTCTACTAATTCTCTTCTTGTCAAGTTCTTGGGTTCATGAGGCTTGTATCCATCTTCAATGATTCGCAAAGCTCAATGCAAGAAGAGTTCAAGTGAGTTTTCATGTAATATTGCCATTGACCAAAATAATGTGCATCAGTTTTAGGAGGTTCGCATCTAGAATTAATATGAGGGTGTGGGATAGGAGGATGAAGAGAGTACCGTCCACAGACATTGTGGTAGTCCTCCTTTTGATCCTTTCCTTTAGAAGATGAAGTTTTCTTAGATGAATGAGTTTCACTTTTAGTTCCTCCATCCTCATCCTCCTTATCATACGGAATTTCTTCCGGAGGAATCAAAGTAGATGATTTCGGGCCCTTGTCTTTCAAGAGTTGCATCATTAAATCATGCAACTCCATCATTTTGACATCCATGGACGAGGTTAAGGAATCTTTCATTTCCTTGAGATCATCCATGGTGACTGGTGCCACAGACTCGGCGGTTTTCCCTCCATTAACTATACTAAACTCTTAGGCGGTTAAGCCCAAAATAAGAGCCGAGGCTCTGATACCAATTTAAAGGGTAGTATGGGCACCTAGAGGGGGGCTGAATAGGTGGTACTTCAAATTTTAACTCCTTTTCAGTTTAGGCTTGACACAAAGGTAAATTCTCTATATACGCAACTACGGTGAATTTACCTATATGACAAGCACAACACTAAGCAAGATACAAACACAAAGTAAAGGAGAGGGAAAAAGGTAACTGATGGCGTGTAACACACGTTCGTTGGGAGACCCCAAGAGGAAGGTATGAAGAGCACAGTAGCAAGTTTCCCTCACTAAGAAACCAAGGTTGAATCGACCAGTAGGAGAAAGAAATCACTTCTAAAGGTTGATGCGACTAATGTTGCCAGGGCGCACTACCGGTTCAGTAGCAACATGGAATCTACACAACAGAATCAAAATACTTTGCCCCAACAAAGCAGTGAGGTTGTCAATCTCACCGGTTTTGCCGAAACAAAGGATTAGGCGTACAGTATGGAATATAGTATTTGTTTGCATTAGATGAAAGAGAACAATAATTACAGTAGTAAAACAGTAGGAAAACAATGGTTGCAGTGGTTGTATATCAGTGTAAAGAAATGGACAGGGATCCACAGTTCACTAGAGGTGTCTCTCCAAAACAGATAGATAACATGCTGAGTAAACAAATTACAGCTGGGCAATTGACAGATATAAAAGCTGCACCATAGTGCATATGCATGACATGATGATTACTATGTGATTCATACGGGCATTACAACAAGATACATAGACCGTTATCCAACTACATCTATGACTAATAATCCACCCTCAGAGTGTCATCCGAGCAAACTTTGGGTATTAAGTTGCATGCAACAGATAATTGCATTAAGCAAATTGTGTAATGTAAACAATAAAATCATCCTTAGACAAAGGATTGTTGTTTTCTCCCTAATGGCAATAGCACATCCCCCACCCGTTACGTTTCTGTCATTCGAGCGTGAGTGAAAGGGAGGCATGAACCCACTATCGAGCATAAATACTCCCTCTTGGAGTTGCAAGCATCAACTTGGCCAGAGAATCTACTAGTAACGGAGATCATTCAAGATCATAACTAACATACACATGAAGAGACCATGATAGATTGATAATCATTGGACATAGCATTCAATATTCACCGGATCCCAACAAACACAACATGTAGCATTACAATAAGATGATCTTGATCATGTTAGGAAGCTCATGAGATCTAAACATGAGGCATAAATAGGATAGAACAACCATCTAGCTACTTCTATGGACCCGTAGTCCCAGGATGAACTACTCACGCATCACTCCGGAGGCAGGCACGGTGATGAAGAGCCCTCCGGTGATGATTCCCCCTCCCGGCAGGGTGCTGGGGAGAGCTCCAGAACCCTCCCAAACTAGGGTTGATGATGAAGGTGAATGCGGATGTTTTTGGTGGATAAAGCTCGTATCTTTAGGTTTAACCCTCCGAGAGGTATAAATAGGCGAGAGGGCAACGTCGGTGGGCAGCCAGAGGGACCACACCACCCCTGGGCCAGAGGGGGGGCGCCGCCTCATGGTTTGGGGCCCCTAAGGCCCCACCCCGGGTCTCCTCCGGACTCCATGTACGTGACGACTTTCTAAGACTTATAGGTTTTGTTTCGTCCAATTCTGAGAATATTTCCAGAACAACTTTTCTGAAACAAAAACAGCAGAAAACAAGAACTGGCTCTATGGCATCTTGTCAATAGGTTAGTCCCAAAAAATCCATAAAAATGACATAAAGTGTATAGGAAACATGTAGGATAAAGCATCAAAACAACATGGAACATCAAAAATTATGGATACGTTTGAGACGTATCAAACATCCCCAAGTTTGGTTCCTACTCGTCCTAGAGTAGGTAAACGATAAAAACAAATAATTTTTGAGGTGACATGCTACCAAAATAAACTTGATCATCATAATGTAAAGTATGTAAACTAAGATCAAATGAATAAAGGTTGTGGTTTATAGTTGACATCAAAATAGAGTAATGTATAAACCATTAGGAAGAACAAAGTGAAACTTTTTAACGAATCTATACCTAATAATAAAGGCGTTAAGGCTTCCTTGGTTTGGTTTGGTTTGGTAGGTCATTGAACCTGCCCCTAAAGTTCGACACTAATTACCCACATTGCCACCGGTAATTTCTACTATATAATTTGTCCTAACAACATTGTAGGTCGTCACGGTTGTACGTTCGCTGGCATAGTAGCTAAGGAAACATAAGTCATGCACGAGTCCTGATCTGTAATCTTTATCTTTAATCTGAATCAACCTCTAGCAACCAAAACAAACACGATAAAAAGACGTGATATATAAAAGCATCCAGAAAACCTAGCCCGCCTCACATTGAGCAGCCGGCCCTCCGTTCTCTGCCAGTTGCGCGGAGGCGATCGGTCCTGGACTCCTTAGTTCCTCACCGTGAGGGTGTGGCCCATGACGACTATCCCCAACCTCGAGACCTCGGATGACCGTAGGTGTGCCCCGGCAGCTGGTGTGGTGGACAACAAGCTCCGTCTGCCAGCCTGCTTCCGCAGCAATGTAACAGCTCATGCTTATTCAGAAAACGATGACCGCTGGTGTTGCCGGGAGGAAGAGGGATGATGCACCGGATGGAGTCGTTGGCGGTGCAGTGGGACGAGTTCTTGTCCATGTAGCGGTTAGGCGGCTGGCTGCTGCAATTTTGTACGGGGGTAGCGTCGGAGCGGCACGAGCTGACGAGGAGCGCGTTACGGGAGACATGCGCGTAGCTGTCCGAGAAGAACGCCGAGACGGACGCGTTGAACGGGCCGGCGCAGTCGGGGAGGAGGGAAAGGATGAGCGCGCACGGCGTGACGTCGCGCACGAGCAGGCCGAGGTCGCGCGCGTCCCGGAGCCACGCGGAGCTGTTGGCGTCGCAGCGAAGCGGTATCGTGCAGCCGCTGGAGAAGCCGAAGGGGTACGGTAGCGTCATGCCCCCACATCTCCGCTCGCAGCCCGCGTTGGCACCACCGGCGGCAGCGTGCAGGTGCAGCATCACGCCCACCACTAGCGGCAGCAGCAGCGCCACTTCCCGCATCTCCGATTCTTCGTAGCTTCGCTTAGGTTCCTAGCTTACTTGGGAGAAAGCAAGCAATCTCTCTCATCTAGATTGTTAGTCAAGCAAGCAACTCGAGCTGCTAGAGTTCGATGAAGAAAAATGCGGATGGAGTTGGATGAAGGAGGAGATGGTGTGCGCTTGTGTCTCGGTTGCCTAAACCTGCTCATTGCCGTCAACAATGGATTGTTCAAGGATTTTGCTGCAAACAAGAGTTGTGTGATTGACCGGCTGAATGACCAAGCTCTCCACTCCATCAGCGGCAGGAGGTTCTACATCTCTCAGACTCCCAGTTATGTTCTTTGTATGTAGGGGTTCCGGGTGATGAGTGATGACTAACAAAAGGTAATAGCTTGACTGGCATTGTAAATCTGAGGCATGATATTAGCAGGTAGCGTTGACTAAAGCACCGATATTTTCTTGTTATCATTTTCTTAGATCTAACGACTTGATAGTTTACCGAGATCTTCACTGAACATCTGGTGTTTGCCTGTTGCTTTTCCTCAGTCTGTAGCTTGATCCCTACATCTTATACATTGGAGAATATCTCAGGATGATCAGATGCAATATTGGTGGGTGCCAATTTGCATGATCAGATGCAATTTGTGCATTCCAATTGTGATGATGGAGTGCTACATTTTCCTTTTAGGGCTCCCGTGATTTTATTGATGGGAATTAAATTAAATTTAAGCATGATGATTTAATGCTTTCAAGTCTGACGAGAACATCCACAAAGAAGATAATGTATGACCTTGATTTAAGAAGATACTAACTTTCGTCATGTAATTCTATCTATAATCTAGAAAGCATATCATGAACTGATGAATAAAGGTGTCGCTCTTAGGTAAGCTCCCATGATTGCTTTCTCTCTTCCGGGACATGCTCTGTATTTCTCATGTCATATAATATTTTCGAGTTGTGATGACGAATTTGAACAGTTCATCCTTGAACAAATATTAATATTTGTAAGTTTCTAATTCAATCTGCATTTCTACAGTATACATCGCTAAATAAGATCTCTTAGCTAATATTATTTGTTTATGTCTACTATTACTACAAGATACTACTAGGATGTGAACCGGCTAAACTAGAAACTATATATTATCCTCCCTCTTTCCGCAAAGATTACACAGGGATGTCATCGACATTTCATTGTATGTACAACTATTGGTGTCCATGATCCAATTGAGATTTTTTATCTCCCGGTGCAACGCACGGGCACGTTTTCTAGTCAATACTAAAAACAATCCAATGTGCAAAGTATATTAAAGATGATTTAAGCTTCAAGAACAAAAATATAATCATCCTAAGCATCCAATTCTCACAATAACTCCTGTTAGGATCAAGTCAAGTGACAACAATATGCACGTGGAAAAATCACCAAACTATTTGGGCACTCAAAAACAAGCAAGCGTTCTGTATTGGTTCTTGGCACCAGGATGTTATGGCTAAAAGAACATTATGGGGGGTTCGGAAGGTCAATGGAAGAAAGTCTCACACAGCTGAAAGTGATCATTAGACAAGAGGAAGTCTTATAATCGAAGCTATGCAGGGAGTAGTGATTGCCACACAACGAATGCACATAGAGCTATAAGTGTATGAAAGCTCTCCAATGGAACTAGTGGGGGTGCATCCAACTTGCTTGCTCACAAATACCTAGAGCACTTTTGAGGAGGCTCGTCATTGGAATATACAATCCAAGTTCTATAATGTAAGTTCCCCACATAGTTATGTAAGTCATAAAATGAAAAATATCTCCAAACTGAAGTACTGGCGCTAAATAAGCACAAGTGTGGAATAAATGATAGTAGTGCTACCCCCTCTCTCTTTATTATCTCTCTTTTACCCTCTTTTTTTTGGGGGGGGGGGGCTTTTTCCCTTTTTTTGTTTTATATATATATATATACTCACTGGTAGGGGCAACACTCTATTTTACAATGAATCATCACACTTTTAGTACTCAAAACTGAAACTAAAATATCTCTGATGTATAAAACTAAATTCTCCTTCCAGTGTAGCAGTATTCAAAGTAACAATGGGACATGTAACAAGTAACAAAATAATGATGGATGTTGTATGGAAATATATCTCGGAATGGCTATGGAATTGCCATGATAGGTAGTGGTTGTTTTGAGGAAGATATTTTGGGCTGATGTGTAGAAGAACAAAGTCCTCCCACGGGGTTTGGATGAAGTGGCGAAGTTTGCACCAACTCTCAATGTGAGAATGGGCAATGCACAGTACCGAAGAGGCTAGCAAATATGGATGGTGGAAGTGCCAAAAAAAACCGCAACTTAGAACTCACAAGTTCAAATATTACATATAGAAATTTGATTATACAAGGCATAATGAAAATCACTCCAAGAGTGTCCATGGCAGTGAAAAGTCACTCTTGTCTACCCCGACCGTAGCACGTAACAAAAATCCATTACGATTGTTATCCGGAGAGGAAGTCATATACGATTATACTGTCAACTATTTTTTTTGAGTGTGGCACAGTTTCAAGCTTTTAGACCAACCATTATTATTTTTTACTTTACTAGACCAGCAGGTTTACACCAAGCATATTAATATCTCAAAACAACAACAAATAATCAAGTGAAACGGTTTAATGGCCTACTAGAGCATGCAAGTTTTTCCAACATACCATCTACCACACGGAGAATTTTCTATTTCCATAAAACACCAAACAACAAAAACTCTCCAACTAATATAGCAATGAAAAAAGAGAGTACTAACATAACTATACTAGAACTAACAGCTCTGAATAAAAGATGCATGAAAAATAGGAGCTAAAAGGATTTGCAGGAGGTAGAAGAAAATTAAGAATACGAGCATGGAAGAAAACGAGTATTGATATGAAAAAGAGGAGCGTGTATCTCTCCCACACAAAGAATGTTGGGTTCCAACTATATTTATTGCAGCAAGGAAAACAAAATAAAACAAAACAAAAAACAAACATATGCTCCAAGTAAAGTGCATATGATGTGACAAAATAAAAATATAGTTTCACTAGAAGTGACCTGATAAGTTGTTGATGAAGAAGGAGATGCCTTGGGCATCCCCAAGCTTAGACGCTTGAGTCTTCTTAGAAATTTGCTGAGATGAACCACGGGGGCATCCCCAAGCTTTGGCCTTGCACACTTCTTGATCACATTATATCACCCTGTTCTCTTGGCCCTTGAAAACTTCCTTCATACCAAACTCAATGTAATTCACATTAGAGGGTTAGTGCATAATCAAAAATTCACATGTTGTCTAAGGACACTAATGTTTTGTGGAGCAAAGAAATCCATTTGACATAGTAAAAGAGAGAATGCAAGTAAAAAAGGCAGAATCTGTCAAAACCAGAACAATATGTAAAGACGAATTTTTTAGGGGCACTTACGTTGCTCAAATCGAAAAACGCAAATCTGGAAAAAGTTTAGGAATTATCTGAGGAATAAGCACAAAAATTTGCAGGTCATTTTGATCTTTTGTGATTTATGCGATTTTATAC
Organism: Alopecurus myosuroides; assembly: GCA_028641055.1. NCBI lineage: Eukaryota > Viridiplantae > Streptophyta > Magnoliopsida > Poales > Poaceae > Alopecurus > Alopecurus myosuroides. The sequence goes on from CM054058.1 coordinate 282,191,140, forward strand.
GGTGGACAACAGAATTCTTTTTCCTGCGAAAAAATCCAAATGTAACCTCAACTTTCACTAGAGACTTTACTTGGCACCATAAATGCGAGAAAATAAAGATACAAAGGAGTTTCTACAGAAGGAAACAATGCCTTGACTCAAAGAAAACAGAGAAAAACAAAGCAAAAATAAAGCCATGGGTTATCTCTTAAGAAGTGCTTTTCTATAACATCTTTTAGCTAGGCCCAGAAAAATAGAAGATGCTCACATAAGAAATATGAATTAATAAAAAGAGAGCATCAAGAAGCAAGTATAAAACAAATTTAAGTCTAACCCACTTCCTATGCATAGGAATCTTAAAAAAACTCAAACTAGAAATCATGGGAAGGTAGAACAAGAGCAATTTCAAAACTTTCAACAAAAAGAGAGGTGTTTTAGTAACATAAAAATTAATAAAACAATATTTTTCTCTCTCATAATAATTTTCAGTAGCATCATGAACAAACTCAACAACATAATTATCACATAAAACATGTTTTTCATGGTCTAAAAGCAAACAATTCATATCAAGCTAAAAAATAGTGGGATCAAAATTAAAAATAAAGACCTCTTGTTTCTCACTTTTAGCAATAGAAAAACAAGATGATTGGTCACTATTAAAAGGTATGGGACACATTATAGCAATCCTATTTTCAGTAGCATTATAATTTATAACATCAAGTAACATAGGACCATCATCTAGAGCATTATCGTATAAATTTCTAAACAAACTTCCTCATTATCATGCATATCAATAGTTGGAATAAATAGAGGATTATCATAGGATTTATCAAAGTAGCACGGATTATCATAAATAACAGTAGCAATATCATTCTCACAAGTTCCATTCATAATAGTATCAAGGTCACAAGTATAGCAAGTATCAATTTCATCAAAAATGGATATTTCAAAAGAATTAATAGGATCATCACAATTATCAATATAACACTCATTCTCCTCCGGTAAGTATGGAGGGAAATCAAATAAGGTATGAGTTAAATAGTTACACTCATTGGGAGGTGGACATGGGTAGCTACTCCATTCTTCCTCCTCTTGATCATCACTCTCCTCCTCTTTTTCATCCAGTGAGCTTCCAGTTTCAACAATTTCTTCTTCCATAGGTTCCTGCAAGGCATTAGTATATCCCTTTGAGGGAGAGAATCTATTAAGATATTTAATTATGTAGCAATTGCAATCCTTGTAATTATCAAAGCAATATTCAAATATAGCATAAATCTCGTATTTATAAGGTGCATCTACTAGTAACAGAGAGCATGCAAGATCATAAATAACATACCCATGGAAAGAACATAATAGATTGATAATTGATATGTCATAAACGTATCCTTAATTTCGGATGTTCCATGTTGTTTTCTTATTGTTTCCCACATGTTTGTTATACACTTTATGTCATTTTTATTGATCTTCCGGACTAACCTATTAACAAGATGACAGAGAGCTAGTTCCCTGTTTTCTGCTGTTTTTTAGTTTCATAAAAGTTGTTTTGGAAATATTCTCAGAATTGGAAAATTCGAAGCCCGGAAGTCTTAGAATTCCCAAAGGTTCCACGGAGTCCCGAAGAGGCCCGAAGGGGGGCCATAGGGGGGCCACACCATAGGGCGGCGCGTCCCCTGGCCGTTCCATGGGGTGGTGTGGGCCCCACCGGCCTCCACCGCCTTTTCCATTTCGCCTATTTATATTTCCCGAGACGTAAACCCTAAAGATATACCATAAAGATTACTATGTGTTTGCTGGGATCTGATGAATGTTGAATGTTATGTCTTCTGATTATCAAGCTATCATGTTATCTTCATGCTTTTGTTATTTATGATCTTGCATGCTCTTAGTTATTAGTAGATGCTCTGGACAAGTAGATGCTAGTAACTCCAAGAGGGAGTATTTATGCTCGATACTGGGTGCATGCCTCCTTTGCATCTGTGCTCGAGTGACAGAAATGTGACATATGGAGGATGTGATGTTGCCATTAGGGAGAAAACAACAGTGTTTACCTAGTCTACATTGTTTACATTACACACTTTGCTTACTGCGATAATCTGTTGCTAGCAACTTAATACCCAATGTTTGTCCGGATGATATTCGGAGGGTGGATTACTAGACATAGATGCACTTGGATGACGGTCTATGTATTTTGTTGTAATGCCCGCATGAATCACATAGTAATCTTTATGTCTTGCGTCTGCACTATGGTGCAACCTTCATTTCTGTCAAGTGCCCAGCTGTAATTTGTTCACCACACATGTTATTTATCTTTCACAGAGAGACACCACTAGTGAACTGTGGACCCCGGTCCATTTTCCTCATACTAATAAAGCACGTACTGCTTTCACACTGCTTTCATACTGCTGCTAGTGCTTTCATACTATTTTCCCGCTGTTTTCCACACCATACGTTTGACCTCTTTTTGTTCAGCAAAAACGGTGAGATTGACAACCTCGCTGCTACGTTGGGATAAAGTGATTTGATTGTGTTGTATAGGTTCCACGTTGCTGCTGAACCGGTAGTGCGCCCTGCCACCTCAGCTGTATCAACCTTTAGAGATTGCTTGTCCTCCTACTAGTCGATTCAACCTTGGTTTCTTTTCGGAGGGAAAACTTGTCGCTGCACTCTTCAGAACCTTCCACTTGGGGTTTACCAACGTTTGCATCAAGGTTTTCTGGCGCCGTTGCCGGGGAGGAAGATAATTTCTCCAAGGTGAGTCTCTCACTTCCAATCTCTTTTCTTTGTTTTTGTTTTGCTTAGTTTATTTTATTTTTTCTTGTTTCCTTCTCTTTATCAAAAACACAAAAAAATTAGTTCTTATTCCAGTTGTTACTTTTACTTCGTTGTAAAATTTCATCATGTTGTTCCCTAAGTTTAACCTGAAAGATCTGCCAGTAGGAAGCGGTTCTATACTTGGAAAGGATACTGATACGTCATAAACGTATCCTTAATTTCTGATGTTCCATGTTGTTTTCTTATTGTTTCCCACATGTTTGCTATACACTTTATGTCATTTTTATCGATTTTTCGGACTAACCTATTGACAAGATGCCATAGAGCCAGTTCCATGTTTTCTGTTGTTTTTAGTTTCAGAAAAGTTATTCTGGAAATATTCTCAGAATTGGAAAATTCGAAGCCCGGAAGTCTTAGAATTCCCAAAGATTCCACAGAGTCCCGAAGAGGCCCGGAGGAGGGCCACAGGGGGCCCACACCATAGGGTGGCGCGGCCCCCCTTGGTCGCGCCAGGGGGTGGTGTGGGGCCTCCAGGCCTCCACCGCCTCTGCCCTTTCGCCTATATAATCCCCCCGAGACGTAAACCCTCAAAAGATCCCACTTTTACCTGAGAAACACCCGAGGCCGCCGTCACCGTCATCCCGAGATCGGGAGGGTTCTGGAGCTCTCCCAGGCACCCTGCCGGAGGGGGAAATCATCACCGGAGGGGTCTACACCACCATGCCCTCCTCCGAAGTGATGCGTGAGTAGTTCATCCCTAGACTACGTGTCCACAGCAGTAGCTAGATGGTTGTTCTCTCCACTTTGTACCTCATGTTTAGATCTCATGAGCTGTCTCACATGATCGAGATTATCTTTATGTAATACTGCATGTTGTGTTTGCTGGGATCTGATGAATGTTGAATGCTATGTCTTCTGATTACCAATATATCATGTTATCTTCATGCTTTTGTTATTTATGATCTTGCATGCTCTCTGTTATTAGTAGATGCTCTAGACAAGTAGATGCTAGTAACTCCAAGAGGGAGTATTTATGCTCGATAGTGGGTTCATGCCTCCTTTGCATCTATGCTCGAGTGACAGAAATGTGACGGATGGAGGATGTGTTGTTGCCATTAGGGAGAAAACAATGGTGTTTACCTAGTCTACAGTGTTTACATTACACACTTTGCTTACTGCGATAATCTGTTGCTAGCAACTTAATACCCAACATTTGTTTGGATGATATTCGGAGGGTGGATTATTAGACATAGATGCAGTTGGATGACGATCGATGTATTTTGTTGTAATGCCCACATGAATCACATAGTAATCTTTATGTCTTGCATATGCACTATGGTGCAGCCTTCATTTCTGTCGATTGCCCAACTGTAATTTGTTCACCACACATGTTATTTATCTTTCACGGAGAGACACCACTAGTGAACGGACCCCGGTCCATTTTCCTCATACTGAGAAAACACCTACTGCTTTCACACTGCTTTCATACTGCTGCTACTGCTTTCATTCTGTTTTCCACACCATACGTTTGACCTCTTTGTGTTCAGCAAAACCTGTGAGATTGACAACCTCACTGCTATGTTGGGGCAAAGTGATTTGATTGTGTTGTGTAGGTTCCACGTTGTTGCTTAACCGGTAGTGCACCCTGCCACCTCAGCTGCATCAACCTTCAGAGATTGCTTTTCCTCCTACTGGTCGATTCAACATTGGTTTCTTTTTTGAGGGAAAACTTGCCGTTGCACTTTTCACAGCCTTCCACTTGGGGTTTACCAACATTTGCATCAGTAATCATTGGACATGGCATTCAATATTCATCGGATCCCACCAAACACAACATGTAGCATTACAATAAGATGATCTTGATCATGTTAGGCAGCTCACAAGATCTAAACATGAGGCAAAAAGAGGAGAGAACAACTATCTAGTTATTGCTATGGACACGTAGTCTAGGGATGAACTACTCACGCATCACTCTGGAGGCAGGCATGGTGATGAAGAGCCCTCCGGTGATGATTCCCCCTCCCGGCAGGGTGCCGGGGAGAGCTCCAGAACCCTCCCGAACTAGGGTTGACGATGAAGGTGGCTGCGGATGTTTTTGGTGGAAAAAGCTCGTATCTTTAGGGTTAACCCTCCAAGAGGTATAAATAGGCAAGAGGGCAACATCGGTGGGCAGCGGGGGGCACACCACCCCTGGGTGCGGCCAGAGGGGGGCGCGCTGCCTCATGGTGTGGGGCCCCTGAGGCCCCCCTCCGGTCTCCTCCGGACTCCGTGTACGTGACGACTTTCTAAGACTTCTAGGTTTTGTTTCGTCCAATTCCAATAATATTTCTAGAACAACTTTTCTGAAACTAAAAACAAGAACTGGCTCTATGGCATCTTGTCAATAGGTTAGTCCCAGAAAATCCATAAAAATGACCTAAAGTGTATAGGAAACATGTAGCATAAAGCATGAAAACAACATGGAACATCATAAATTATGGATACGTTTGAGAGGTATCAGTAACCGATAACGGAAGTACACAGAGAGAATGATGTAATCCCGAGTTCCTCCTTTTGAGGGGAGTACGTCTCGTTGGAGGGGTGTGAGTTTCGCCATGAAGGCCTACTCAACACCACAAAGGCCTCACCCTATTCTGCGATGAACCTCGCCACAAAGGCCTATTTCACCTTCCACTATTGATTCCCTTCGAGGCGGAAATCGGTGCCTTTACAATGAGCTTGAGGCACACACTCACACCCGAATTGGGGGCTCTCAAGAATCACCAACAATCTTTCTTCAATCAACAAGTAAGAAACAATGGAGTCTAGATTTTCCACAAAGAAACCCTAACTCAAATCCCTCAAGTGAATGAGGGGTAAATGAAGAACAACTTGGTGAAGTTGTAGATCGGGACCTTCTCCTTCAATCCTCCAAAGATCAACAAGTTTGGGTGGAGGGATTGGGAGAAATCTAGCTTTTGGTGAGCTGTAAGAATGGATCTTGAAGTCTTGGGCGAACTAGAGCTCTTGGAGAAGGAGGGGTATTTATACCCCCTCGCGAAATCTAGCCCTTGGAGTGCAAGAAATAGCTGGAATTTCTGGTTCAAACTTGAACCAGATATTTCGGTTATCGTTAACCAAACCGGAATTTTTGGTCGCTGGAAATATCCGATAGAAAATGTCCAGTTGACTTATGTCCCAAAATTCTTCTGGGACTTAGCCAAATTTCGAGCTCTTCTCCACAAATCGGATATTCCGGTAGTCTGGAAATTTTTGGTTGGAAATTTCCTGCTGCCTCTGTCCGAAAACACTTGGTCCTTAGCCGTTTTATCCAAGCCTTGGAGGAAACTGGATAATCCGGTTTGCCACATATTTCCGGTTGGAAATTTCTGGCTACCTCTAGTGCCAGGGAAATTTCTTTCCTTATCCGTTTTCATTGAGATTCTTCATAACCGGATAATCCGGTTGACCAGAAATGTCCGGTTGCCTTTTGAATCTGCAATGGATGATCTATCTGTACACCTTTTGGTGTTCAATGCAACGGATAAGTTTGACGACTTGCACCACTTAACACCCGATCAAATATATCACTAGTATTGTTAACTAACACACAAAATACTAGGGATCAAGAAATGCTCTTTCACATACTCTAGGTACAACCAAATCTTCATGAAGCGGGAGGATGAGGAGAAGACCGTGTTCATCACCCCGTTTGGTGTGTACTGCTACACCATGATGCCTTTCAGGTTGAAACACGGGGGTGCTACGTACCAACGTATGATGCAAAACTATCTGAAGGCGCAAATTGACAGAAACGCGCAAGTTTATGTGGATGATATTGTGGTCAAGTCAAACAAGGCAGAAAACCTTATTGACGACCTTCGAGAGACTTTTGTAGCACTCGATGAGTATCAGATCAAGCTGAATCCGAAGAAGTGCGCATTTCGGGTACATCAAGGAGACTTGCTTGAGTACCTTTTGTCTGCCAAAGGCGTAGAGACCAATCCAGTAAAAATAAAGGGTATGCTTTCAGTGAAGGAGCCAGTGATCGTCAAAGGAGTACTACAGTTAGCAGAAAGAATTGCAATACTCGGAAGATTCATAGCAAAGCCTGGAGAGGAAGCACTCTCCTTCTACAAATTACTGAAAAAGTCAGGTAAGTTTGAGTGGACACCCAAAGCCAGGGAAGCCTTCCTCGCACTCAAGCGAACCTTGTCGACTCCACCTGTTTTAGTGGCACGTTTGGAAAAGGAGCCAATGTATCTATACATTTCACCAAGAAGACAGGTGGTCAGCACAGTATTAGTAGTCGAAAGACTCCCGGGAAAGGTCCATTTACAGGGTGAAGTTCCCGGTAAATTACCTCAGTGAAGTGCTATCAACATACAAGCAACGGTACCCGCACTACCAGAAGTTGACATTTGGAGTTTATATGACGGCTAAAAAGTTGAGGCACTACTTCCAGGAGCACCCAATCACCGTGGTATCCAGCACACCTCTGTCAAATATACTCAACAACTACAACGCGACATGACTAGTGGCCAAATGGGGGATCGAGCCTGGCCCGTGGGATATAGCCTACGATATACGGAATGCGGTCAGGTCACAATTACTCCAAGATTTCGTTTCATAATGGCCCGAGTTGGAACAACCCAGATTGCCGGATATGTCGAGTAGCTGGACAATGTACTTCGATAGATCCAAGCGAGCCTCTAGAACAGGAGCAGGAGTAATACTCACGTTCCCCATGGGTGATAGAATATTATACGTACTTCAGATGAATTTCAAGAATTGATGAAACAATGAAGTCGAGTACGAAGCACTTATCCATGGGATGAATATGACTAAAGTATGCGGAGCCACTCGATTCGTCATCTATGGTGATTCGAACCTCGTGGTACAACAAACCATGAAGGAGTGCGATGAGCCAGCAGAAAACATGGAAGCATACATAGAACTATACCACAAAGTCGAGGGTGAATTTGACGGATGCGAACTACAGCATATTGGCAGAGGAAGCAATTCAAAAGCAGATGCTCTACCAAACATCGGGTCCACGTGCGCGCTGATAACACGCGAAGTTTTCTATGAGGAGATTGATCAACCCTTAATAAAGCGTAAAGTACTAGCTACAGAAATAGCTAAGGACTCGAACGGTGGGGGAACAGAGCAATCAAAGGAAGAAGCAGAACCCACACCCATGGATATTCCAGAGCAAGTCAATCAGATAGAAACTACCTGGATGTAGCCATTGATAGATTACATGACTTGAAACGAACTCCCTGAAGATCAGGCAGAAGCACGCCGAGTGATGCATAGAGCTAAGGCATTTACAATCCATGATGGGCAACTTCACAAGCGCAACGTATCATACATACTGCAAAGGTGCGTCACCTTAGAACAAGGAAGAGAGATACTGCTGGATATACATCAAGGAACCCGTGGACGCCATGTACGGAGAAGAAACTTAGTTCACAAAGCTTTTGGAGTCGGATTCTATTGGCCAACAGCGGGACACAACGCCAACGCCATCGTATAGCACTACGAGGCATGTCAAATGTTTGCAACACGGCCAAATGTCCTAGCTACGAAACTGCACATGATACCACTCGCATGGACTTTCGCACAGTCGGGACTCGACATGGTTGGTCCACTCAGTCGATCATGCAATGGTGGATACACTCGATTACTCGTAGCAGTTGACTAATTCACCAAATGGATTGAAGCGATGCCAATTACGTCACGAGATGCATAATCAACAATAAAATTTATCAGGACCATAGTACACAGATTTGGAGTATCACACATCATCATCACAGACAATGGAACAAACTTCACAGCTGTATAATTCCAGGATTATTGCAAAGAGCTAGGGATAAACATTAGCTACACAGCAATCGCACACCCGCAAATCAATGGGCAGGTGGAGCGCTCAAACAGGTTAATTACAGCACGACTGAAGAAACAACTACTCACGCCACTCAAACAAGCAGCTGGTGCGTAGGCAGAGGAAATACCCTCGGTGCGCTGGAGCCTGGGACCAACACCAAATAGATCCACACAGTATACTCCGCTCTTCCTGGCGTATGTAGTTGATGCAGTACTACCAGCAGAAGTACGATATAGTGCGCCTCGGGCCACCTCCTATAGAGAGGAGGACTCAAATCAAGCACTCGAAGATGCACCTGACTTAGCAGCCGAGGCTCGGGATAAAGCACTCGCGTGTACAACCATATATCAGCAAGGCTTGCACAACTATCATGGCCGTCGAGTGCATAGAAGAACCTTCAACGTGGGGGGCTTGGTGCTGCAACTAAAACAGGGAAGTCACGAAAAAATTAACATCCCCGTGGGAAGGACCCTATGTCATAGGGGAAGTACTCGGGAACGACGCGTACAATCTCAGGGACAAAAAGATTGTGAACTCCTACAAGAATCCATGGAACGTCTCGCAGCTACGTCTTTTTTACGCTTAGTTTATAATTCAGTACAATTAGAATGAGAATATTTTGTTCATCACTGTATCCCGTGCCAACAAATAAAACAATATTACACTCTGCTATGAGGATTTTCTTCTATCGGTTTTACAGTTATAATCATGAGTCAATTGCATTCCTACCCGAGCGCAGGTAAAAGCCTATGTACCTAGCCACACTCGGGGGCTATGCAGGAAAGGGCTCATACAGAAAATATGAGCGACTCCCGGCCGGAGTCGCACTCGAAACACTTAGGGGCTACACAACAAAAATTTGATACGGAAAATAGGGGTAACTCCCAGCCGCAGTCGCACTTGAAACACTTAGGGGTTGTACAGCAAAAAGTTGAAACAAAAATATGGGTCACTCCCAGCCGCAGTCGCACTCGAAACACTCGGGGGCTGCGCAGCAAAAAGTTGAAAGGGAAAATAGTGGTAACTCCCAGCCGCAGTCGCACTCGAAAAACTCGGGGGTTGCGCAGCAAAGAGTTGAAACAGAAAATAGGGGTAACTCCCAGCCGCAGTCGCACTCGAAACACTCGGGGCTGTGCAGCAAAAAGTTGAAACAGAAAATAGGGGTAACTCCCAACCGCAGTTGCACTCGAAACACTCACGGGCTGCCCAACAAAAAGTTGAAACCGAAAATAGGGGTAACTCCCAACCGCAGTCACACACACGAAACACTCGGGGATGCGCAACAAAAAGTTGAAAGAGAAAATCGGGGTAACTCCCAACCGCAGCCCCACATTACTAGAAGCTCGTGTATGGGGCAGTCTTCACCGCCCGAAAACTCAAGCACTACTTTCAGGAGCATACCATCATGGTGCTAAATGACGCATCACTCGGTACAATTATGAACAACCCCATGGCATCTGGAAGAATCGCCAAGTGGAGCATCGAGCTAGGCGCCTAGGACATAGTGTATGCAGGGCAAAATGCCCTCAAGTCACAGGTGGTCGTAGACTTCCTCTCAGAATGGACAGAGCTACAAACTCCAGGACCTCCAGAATACTCGAGTTCATGGATAATGTACTTTGATGGATCCAAAAGGAATGAAGGAGAAGGAGCCGATGTCATCCTAATACCCCCGAGAGGGGACAAGTTCCAATACGTCCTGCGACTTGACTTCCCTCCAGACGACCCAACATCCAATAACGACGTCGAGAACGAAGCACTTCTGCATGGCATGAAGATGGCACTAGCCTGAGGCCACTCGACTAATGATCTATGGAGACTCCAACCTCATTGTGTAGCAAACAATGAAGGAGCGACACAATCGCAGATAACATGATCGCTTATCGCGACATGTACAACCTACTCGAAGGAAGTTTCCAAGGCTATGAACTAAAACACGTCGCACGCTCGAGCAATAAGGAGGCCGATAGACTGGCGAACATCGGGTCAACCAATGCACCGATACCACCAGGAATCTCTTTTGAGAAAATCAGCAAGAGGTCCGTCAAACTCAAGAAACCAACGGAAGTACCCGCAGAAGCAGAATCAGAAGCTAGTAGACAGTGCACGCTGATCGCTCTCATCCATCACATCTCGTGATAAGTCTTCCTGGTCGAGCCTATTTGGACACAAAATACCTGGATTACATGCTCCGACGGCAGCTGCCAGGAGATGTCTCTGAAGCAAGACAGATAGTGCGGCGCAGCAAATCCTTTCGGGTGCTAAATGGAGAACTGTACAAGAAAAGTATCTCGGGAATCCTTCAGTGTTGCATCGCACCTGAAGATGGAAAAGAGTTACTCCAGGACATACATCAAAGAGACTACGGACACCATGATAGTTGGACAGCTATCGTGGGTAAAGCCTTTCGGGCAGGATTCTACTGGCTTACAGCAGCCAGAGACGCAAAGGACCTAGTCAAAAGATGCGACGCCTGTCGGCGATTCCCACCTAAGCCACACATGCCAGCCATAGAACTCCACATGATCCCACTGTCCTGGCCCTTTGCTCAATGGGGACTCGACATGGTGGGGCCACTTCTCAAAGCAACACCCGGAGGATACACGCATCTGCTAGTAGCAGTCGACAGATTTACGAAGTGGATAGAAGTTGTTCCAGTCACATCCCAACATGCGAAGTGCGCCGTCAAATTCCTCGACTCCATTGTCCGAAGATTTGGTGTCCCTCACAACATCATTACAGATAACGGAACCAATTTCACAGCTAAAGAAATTCAGGCATTCTGCAAGGCAAAGGGGTAACTCTCAGTTTCGCCTCCTTGGCACACCCTCAGAACAACGGTCAGGTCAAACGATCCAACAAATTAGTTTCGACTGGCTTAAAGAAGAGACTACTCGCCAGACTGGATGAAGCAGCCATACACTGGAGCTGTCATCCGTCTTATGGAGTCTGAGGACAACTCCAAACAGGTCAACACAATACACGCCATTCTTCATGGTTTATGGGGCCGAGGCAGTTCTACTCGAAGACGTTCGATTCAGCGCACATCGAGTCGTCGCCTAAAGCGAAGAAGCCTCCAATGCAGCACTCACCGATGACATGGACACGCTCGACGAAGCTCGGGATGTCGGACTTGCCAGATCTGCCGTCTACCAGCAGGCACTATGCAACCACCGCAGTCACCGCATCCGCAGCAGATCCTTCCTGGTGCGAGACCTAGTGCTACGACTCAAGCAGGACAACCACCACAAGCTCGAGCCACCTTGGGAAGGATCCTTCATCATACACGAAGTTATCCCAGGAGGCGCATACCGCTTGAAGAACCCAAAAACATGCGGCATCTACTCCAACCCATGGAACGTAGCGCACCTGCAAAAATTCTACCCTTAGGAGAGTACTTTACTCGCAAATAAGGTTGTTCCAGCCATGATGTAATTCGAGTAAACACATGGCTTCTCAGCCATAGCAATAAAGAATATCCGAGTACATATTTCCATTATCAACTGAATGAGTACATGCTAAACAAGGTTACACCCCAATAAACGGGGGCCATGCCAAACTAGCATAAAAACCACAAGTGTATCCACAGATACGCAATTACTTACAAGGTTACAAGTTACACACCTTAATAAACCTTAACAAATCACAAAATATACAAGATACAGACCTTAACACACCTTAAAAATCACAAAATATACAAGGTACATACACCTTAAGATTAAATTACCGTCGACCGGCACCTTCCCGGAGCAACCGCTCCATCTCAGCAGCAGTTAGACGAATAATACGCCCGACAGTTGGGCGCACGACCTCATAATGAGGACCAAAATCTACAGGGACCCCTTGGGTAACAGGCAGTTGTGCTACAGAATTAAAGTTCACATCCGGATGTCATAGTCGCACAAAAGCCAAAGCTACCTGAGCGCCGCACATAAGTTGATGACGCACACACTCGCGGACATCTTCCACCTGACGGAAGATCCTCAACAGCGCGCTCAGTCGATTAGGTACAACACCAAAAGGATATAAGGTTTAATGCACCAAAGAAAGAGCTTCTCGACAGCATTCGACAAAAATTTGCACCTGACACACTCGATACTGCAAAGTTGCCAGAATGAAACCTCTGCTTTGATCAGACCAGAAGTTACAAGCATGAGGGTTTTCCCCACTTGACTCGCAAGCAATCTTGTTGTTCACCCATTGACCTTCAGACACTGTGTCGGGCTCAATAACTGCAGGCACACCAGAAGCGTAAGCATAAAGCAAATCACACCAAATTGACTCGAGGGCTTGTGGAACTTACATAACAAACTTTTGGCAACACTGGCCAACTCTTCCATGACAAACTTCTCACGTTCAGCAGCAAGTTTTTCTTGGACTTAGGAACATCCACCACTCCTTGCAAAGCCTTCAGTTTACGCTGGTCATCCGCAACACGGCCACGGAGAGAGGCGAGCATACTTGTATCTGTCAACAATGGTGCAACCGGATGCGCAGAAGAACTCGAAGATCCCGCGCCAGAATCGACAACCTACAAAGGACGAAGAACATACAAGACGTTGAGTCACAAGGCTGAAATTTACTCGACGTTTGCGTCAAAGATCACTTTCGAGTGCCCGGGGGTGATACGTCATAAACGTATCCTTAATTTCTGATGTTCCATGTTGTTTTCATGTTATTTCCTACATGTTTGCTATACACTTTATGTCATTTTTATCGATTTCCGGGACTAACCTATTGACAAGATGCCATTGAGCCAGTTCCCTGTTTTCTGCTTTTTTTAGTTTCAGAAAAGTTTTTCTAGAAATATTCTCGGAATTGGAAAATTCGAAACCCGGAAGTATTAGAATTCCCGAAGGTTCCACGGAGTCCCGGAGAGGCCCGGAGGGGAGCCACAGGGGGACACACCATAGGGCGGCGCCCCCCCTCGCCGCGCCTAGGGGTGGTGTAGGCCCCACGGGCGTCCACCGTCATCGCCCTTTCGCCTATATAATCCCCCCGATGCGTGAACCCTAAATATATACCACGTTTTTCCTGAGAAACACCCGAGGCCACCGTCATCGTCATCCCGAGATCGGGAGGGTTCTGGAGCTCTCCCCGGTACCCTGCCAGGAGGGGAATTCATCACCGGAAGGGTCTACACCACCATGCCCTCCTCTGAAGTGACCGCGGGTCCATAGCAGTAGCTAGATGGTTGTCTTCTCCACTTTGTACCTCATGTTTAGATCTCGTGAGCTGCCCTACATGATCGAGATCATCTTTATGTAATGCTACATGTTGTGTTTGCTCGGATCTGATGAATGTTGAATGCTATGACTTCTGATTATCAATCTATCATGTTATCTTCATGCATATGTTGTTTACGATCTTGCATGCTCACCATTATTACTAGATGCTCTGGCCAAGTAGATGTTAGTAACTCCAAGAGGGAGTATTTATGCTCGATAGTGGGTTCATGCCTCCTTTGCATCTGTGCTCGAGTGACAGAAATGTGACGAATGGAGAATGTGTTGTTGCCATTAGGGAGAAAACAATGGTGTTTACTTAGTTTATGTTGTTAACATTACACACTTTGCTTACTGCAATAATTTGTTGCTTGCAACTTAATACCCAATGTTTGTTCGGATGATATTCGGAGGGTGGATTATTAGTCATAGATGCAGTTGGATGAAGGTCTATGTATTTTGTTGTAATGCCTGCATGAATCACATAGTAATCTTTATGTCTTGCATATGCACTACGATGTGGCCTTCATTTATGTCAATTGCCTAGCTGTAATTTTTTGACCACACATGTTATTTATCTTTCATGGGGAGACACCACTAGTGAACTGTGGACCTCCGTCCATTTTCTCATAGTAATAATACACACACCGCTTCTATTGTTTTTCACACTGCTGCTCCTGCTTTCATACTGTTCTCATATTGTTTTCCATACCGTACGTTTAACCTCTTTGTGTTCAACAAAACCGGTGAGATTGACAACCTCACTGCTTCGTTGGGGAAATGTGATTTGATTGTGTTGTGTAGGTTCCACGTTGCTGCTGAACCGGTAGTGTGCCCTGCCACCTCAGGAGCATCAACCTTCAGAGATTGCTTGTCCTCTACTGGTCGGTTCAACCTTGGTTTCTTTTCTGAGGGAAAACTTGCTGCTACACTCTTCACAACCTTTCTCTTGGGGTTTACCAATGTCAGCCTCCCGTCGAGGGATACATCAGGGGGCTACTCCCATCGGGAGAGTACGAAGTGAAGCAAAGACAAATCGCTGCCAAACACTTCAATCCTCAGCACTTAGAAAACAAACAAAATATTCCAGGCACACATTCAAGGTTCATTACAAGATCAAAAAATAAAAGTAACACTATTGTCCACTCTAAGGAACAACAGATTTCCCAGAAGCAGTCCTACTCACAGAAGTTCTGGGACCACGGCAACGAGACACTAGCTTTGACAACATCTTGGCCAGCTTCTCAGCGCGATCGGCAAAAAGTTTGAGAGCTACCTTATTGCCCGCGTCGTCCCTAGGAGGCATCGAGTATGCCTTCTCTAGATCGCCTTGGACGTTGCTCACCAATGCCAACTGGATCGCCGTCTTCATGCCACACTCGATCTGGGAAAGGGTGTAGTCACGAAGAGGATCTCCCTCGCTGATGAAAGCTTGGACGAGGCCCTCCAGAGTCGAAGGAATGGGCTTCCCCACGAACAAACACTGGTGCAGCATGGACAACACTTGCGAAGCATCGCGAATGACAGAGGCAACATTTATCCCATGCCCCTGTAGCTGGTGGCAGACATCCATCACCTCATCGATCTTGACTTGGCCGGGAATTGCCAGAGCAGCTCCAAGCGCACCTGCATGTGACAAATCGAAGAAGTTACGAGAAAGAAAACAAATCGAGAACAGAATGAAGTTCGGCAAGCAGCATACCACACAAGGCTTCAGCCACAGGGC
Organism: Alopecurus myosuroides; assembly: GCA_028641055.1. Classification (NCBI taxonomy): domain Eukaryota; kingdom Viridiplantae; phylum Streptophyta; class Magnoliopsida; order Poales; family Poaceae; genus Alopecurus; species Alopecurus myosuroides. The sequence continues at coordinate 282,206,711 of CM054058.1, forward strand.
AGAGAGCATCTGTCAACTCATTATCATGAGTTGTGCCTGCGGCTTCCAGATTCTTGAGTGCCTCCCTGGACTTCGCGAGTAGGTCAACGGCATCCTTTCGAGTGAACTCCAGCTCATTCTCGAGATTTCTAACCCGCTCGCAAGCCTCAGCCTTCTCGGTGTTAGCGTGGGCAGCCTCATCTAGAAAACAAAGCAAAACACGCTAAGAAAGATAAAGAAGAAAAGGACTCTACTCGCAAAATGTCAAGAAACTTACCTTTCGAAGACCGGAGATTTTGGAGGAGTTGGTCGCGCTCCCGACGAAGAGCGACACATTCCGCCTCAGCAACTACGAGATGGCGTCCAAAAATGGGCAAAGACTCGAAGACAACCTACAAGAAGAAAGGGTTAGAACCAATGTAATGCTACTTGAGTCTATACCCGACTACAAGCAATCGACTATAGACTCGGGGGCTACTCCCATCGGGAGCACTGCCGTGCATCCAATAAAAGCAGGACAAAAGACAACTAAGGAATAAAAGTTGTTTGAGTCCATGACCGACTGTGAACAGTCGACCACAGACTCGGGGGCTACTCCCATCAGGAGCACTGACGTGCACCCGACGAAAAAGCACTTACTACTCAAAGATTTTTTTACCTTGCCACTCGGGGTCGACAAAAGGGTCGGGTGAGCTACCCGAAAGCTCTTTGCTTGCAGACGCCCCGACATCTCTCGGCTAGTCAGCCGCAAAGCTAGGCATCATATACTTGGAAGCATCGGCTGCCTTCGCGGGGCTTAGAGGTCGTCGAGGAGTACTCGAAGCTCGGGCAGACTCCGCAACAATTCCCTTATGCTTCGCAGATTGAGACAAGGAAGCGAACTGATCCTTGCTAAGCACTCAAAGCCTGAATAAATATTAAGTAAGAACAAAACAGCCAATCTACAACGATAAAACATGAGACTTACCCGTCATCCTCATCCTCGTCGAAGAAGTACACGTTCCATGCAGTTGGAACCGCTGGCCACTGAAAAACGGGAGGAAGCGTACTCAAAGGCGTAGCACGGATAACAACAGGGTCAACCTCTTCGACCGTCTCCTTGCTCAAGGAGGCGTCCTTCAAAGTCACCTCGTCCTCCTCGCGTGTGTGGCGCTTGTGGTGTTGAAGCTGAAGATCTTCTTCTTCCTCCTCTTCCTCCAACCCCTCTTGCTCTTCACTAGACTCCGCATCCGCGACACTAGTGTCAGGAGCGGCGTCGAGGTTACTCGTAAGCAAATCCGAGCTCCCGTCATCTGTGGCAGAAAGTGTCGGGTAGCTTCTCACCACGTCTTGGTTCTATCGAGAAGAAAAAAGCAAGCTCGCTCGGAAAAAGAATCGAAACAACAAAATCTACACAAGAGAAAAAGGAGCGAAAAAGAAACTTACCTCACTCGGGGGATGCTCGGAGTCAAAAGGTTCGAAGGGACAAGGCGAGTAGTCTTCCCCCTTCTTCAAGCTGGTGATGGCAGTGATTTTCGTCTCGAACTCATTGTTCGAAAGAACGTTATCGCACGTTCGACTCGGGTCGTTGACACCCGAGTACTCCCACAAGGTGTTGGGCTTGTCTTGCAGCGGCTGCACCCTCCGGCGCAGGAAGACACTCGCCAGATGAATCCCGTTCGGTAGAGGCCCTGGTCCTTTCGTCGGAGCCGTGCAACTTGTGCGAGTAGCGGCACAATTGCTTTAACTTCTTCAGGTGACAGCTTGTGCGCCCAAGATTTCCTTCGCTTCAGGATCGCAGATGGCTTGAACTCGGGAACACCGTTCGCGTCAGTGTCGTGGATGTAGAACCATTTTCTATGCCATCCCAGGGCCGACTCGACGAAACTCATCTCAAAATAGGGGAACTCATTGGTCACCTGGATTCTGAAACCTCCAGTCGCGAATGCCTCCCCGATTTTCTCACCTGCGGGCGTTTTCTCCCGATGAATATTCACCGATAAGATGCTCTTCATAACCCCAATGTGAGTGAATGCCCAAGAAGAATTCACACAATACGATGAAGCACGAGACGTGCTGCACCGCATTGGGGGGAAGGTCGTGAAGCTGTATGCCATAGACATACAACAGGAGAAAGGGGTGAAGGGGGAACGACATACCTCGGGAAACGTGCTCCGAGAAAGCAAAGTGATCGTTGACGCGAGGGTTGGGCACCTCTTCTCCCTTCACCAGCTACCACACGCGTCCGGAATCTTAGGGAGGAATCAACCCCTCCTTTTGCATCATGTTGATGCTCTTCTTCGTCACGATCGACATGCGCCATTCATCTGTCTTCTTCAGCGGAGCGGCCGAGGAACCGCCGGCCACGACCTTGCCGGACGCTGCAAGGGGGCAACACGCTTGCTTCTTCTGCCTACCAATGGAGGCGCTGGAGGAAAAAGATGAGGAAAGATCCGGGGGAAAGTAATTTCCCCCTAAAAAACATTTTATACTGTTACTGGACCAATGTGAACCTTGGATCTTCGCAGAAGGGACGTACGTGGCGCGCATCCTGACCACCACGCGTCGAACGGAAAAGAAGCGTCAGGGGACAGTTACCTCGCACGATCTTTAAAGCAAGATCGTGAGTGATTAACTACGCGTCCAGCAGGAAAACCGGCGCACGACGGCCCGTCTCCGGTCAAAAAGCTGACAAGGTGGGCCCTAAGCGCCCTGCCCCACTGTGTCACGTCCCATCGGGAGCAGACGAGTGTGCAGTGATGTCATCGCACACCTCATAACACAAAATTTCATTCGTATGGATTCAGAAGAAAATTTCGCCTTGCTTAAGAATTATAAAAAGAAAACAATGCCACTCGCCATTATGCAATACAAGAGAAGCTGAACTCGCTATGTTGTAAGGAAAAAACCGTGGGTGCGCGATCCCCGCAGACACAATAACTCGCGACTACGATGTATGAACACATCACACAGCAAACCCCGGGTCGCTCGGCCATCACGGCACATCCGAATGCCGCATTCTTAGAGTGTGAAGGTAAGACCCAAGGATCTGCCTCGTGGGGCTGGAATCGCACTCAAGCTGCGTCCTCCAGTAATTTTCCGTGTCAACAACACGAAGAAAAATCCTAGCGGACGTGTCGGGTACCCCTTTTAAGGTTAAATTCGACTCGATAAGTCCTCCAGGGCCCAGTCGCAATGATCACCTAACCGGATTCGAGTCGGAGGTCTCGAGTTTGTGTAGGCCAGACCTGATTTTTGCCCGAGAGAAATTAATTGGCCCTGATCCGTCGGGTGAGCCAAGCAACTGATTCACATCCTGCTGTAAAAAAAACCAACACATGGCGCGTTTATCGCTCAATACTCGATTATCGTCCATACAAGGTTCAAATTAAAACCTCGCTGCTCAGCCGCAAGATTCTGAAATAAGACTTAAGTGCTTACTGGACTCTTTACGGCCGAACAAACACTCGGGGACTACTAATGTGGGGATGACTCTCGAGTCCCTTAGATGAACCTACCTGGTCTAAGGCCCAACACTAAAGCCCAACATGAGGAACCACCCTGTTGTTCTAGAAGGCCCTGCTACGGCCCACCCGCGGGACTTGCGGATCAAGATGGAAGGGACTTCCCGACTAGGGCTAGGGTTCTGTAACCCACCTGGGTACGGGTTCGAGACCCAACCTCCTATATAAAGGTTGTGAAAACCACCCGGGGGGGTCATCCAATCTAGACTACACACCATAAGAGCCGCCTCTCGAGATCCAATCTCTCGATCTGCGAGTCCTCCATTGTAATCATACACCATAATACAAAGACATACAAGCAGGAGTAAGGGTATTACCTCCACGAGGACCCCGAACCTCGGTAAATTGTGCCCCTGTTTGTCGTCGAGTTCACCAGTGCCTAATTTGTTCCTCTACTCGAAACCCTACCGGCTCATCCGAGAGATTTGTTGATATGAGTAATCGAATCGGTAAGGTTTTAGCAGCGCGAGTCGAATTACCTCAAGTTTTTTCTGGTTCGAGCCTGAGGACTCGAAGACTGAGTGGGTTGATGGTGTTTTCTCTCGAGTGAGATTAGTCGACCTCGACCAGTTGAGTAGATCGATCCCATTGAGCCATATCCTTTAGAAACTGGTCACAGAAAAGCACCTGAAACAATCCGTCCTGAGATTTGAGTCCCTAGATCGAGTTCTTGACTTCATCAGGCACTCGGGGGTTACTGACGTGGGGGTACCCAAGAGACTCCGCACAATGGGTGTACCCGGTGCGGCCCAATAAGTGTGTGTGTGTGTGTGGGGGGTACCTTGACGAGCTCCCCGAGTAGCCGCATGGAGGCTCACGAAAGAAGTTTGCGCAGAAGCAGAACAAGGAAAGACTTGAATAGCAAGAATAGGAAAGAGTAATAACCGACTCAAAATCGAGCCCACCTCATGTTCGGCCCCACGACCCGACTACCTATATAAAGCACGTGAGTGGGTCACAAACGGGACAGACAACCCTAGATTCAGAACTGCGCTAGATTCAATCTATAAACAGCACCCCCATAATCGATACTTTTCACCTCACCAAAATAAAATCTGGCGGGCAGCAACCCGTTGAGTCGAGTAGTCCACCAGCGACTTTTCCTTCACGAAACTCCGGGTCCCTTAGCATGGGGATTGTTGAGGTCACCCCCTCTTCACTACCACAAGCATAAAACCTTAATGAGTCCATGTCGAATAGGCCATGTTAAGGGTCGACATTTTACAACAACAATAGTGTGATTTTGTAAAAGAAATAAACGTAGATGAATTTCACATTTTCTTGAGGTCATGAATAGACCAAAGCAAACACATGTGTTAAAGGCAGTGAAATTTTCTGGTTGTTATTATCTATCATTTTTTTTTTGTTTCTCGAGGCCAATTTTGATACTAATTATCGTAACTTGTGTGGTCTATCGAGACCTCGAAAGGCTTTTGAGTACACCACAAGAGACACTCACGATATTTTCAGGTGTAACCTAAAATTTGTATTGGCATATCATTTCGGGAAACATTGTCGAGGAATGGGTTAACATTTTGAGTGAACAACTTAAAAATGTTTTCTCCGACAAAAATTGCGCCCTTCTTTCTGTTATTACAAAGAATGGAAACCTCTTTCAACCAATTAAGCACAACCAATTTGTCAATTGTCTTCCAAATTTTTTTTTTGCCAGTTGTCACAACATGGTTTAACAAAAACCAGTCTGCGCGGCCGACAACATTGTGCGACGAGTCGGTGACTACTGACTACTCTCGTTTTCCTTTTTTTTATAAAGTGACGGTGACTTTTCTCGTCTTTTTTTTTTTTGAGAACTTCGGTGACTTTTCTCGTTAGCCTGCAGACTGGGACGCGGGCCCGAGAAATCCAGACCGGCCGTTGGGCCCCCGTTCTCCCTTCCATCAACACCCAAACCCAAACTCCCACACCCAATGACCCAAACCAAGATCAGATAAGCAAAGCAGTGCCACCTCGCCATCACCATGATGTCCCCGGCGACCACCGCCACGGCTACGGCTACGGCCGCCGCCTTCCTCTCCGCGGCGCCTGCCTCCTCATCTTCAAGCCACCGCCGGCGTAACCGTCTCCCCGCCATCTCCGCCTCCCTCTCTCCCGGTAAAATCATCCACTCCAGTACTAAGTCTCCCTCCCCACCATTTCCGCCCCAATCTGACCAGTACGCATCGCATCTCCAGAAGAGCCGCTGCTCATACGCGCGGCGAGGGGAGAGGACGGGCTGCCGCGGCCGCCGGCTTGGATGATGCGGCAGGCCGGGCGGTACATGGCGTCGTATCAGGCGCTGTCCAAGCGCCACCCCTCGTTCCGGGAGCGGTCAGAGACCACCGACCTCATCGTAGAAATCACGCTACAGCCGTGGCACGCCTTCGCACCTGACGGCGTCATCCTCTTTTCGGACATACTGACGCCGCTGCCGGCCATTGGGGTGCCGTTCGATATCTCGGAATCCAAGGGCCCGGTGATCCAGTCGCCTGTGCGGACGGAGGAGCAGGTCAGGGAGCTCGTTCCCATAGATCTCGATAAGCTCCAGTTTGTCGGGGATTCGCTCAAGATTCTGCGCAACGAGGTAATGACTAGTGCCGATACATTTGTGTGCTTAGATATGAAAAGTCGGAGTGATGTTAATGTTTTGTGTCAATCAACTGGGATTGTTGGTTTGCGGTGCATTGTGCTTAGCTATATAGGTTTATCAAGCATCGTGAGAAGCTCTTGTAAAGGGAGCATGGGATTCACGTAGTGGTCCGGTTTTGCGCTATGAAAATGCCACTATGGGATGAAATTGTTGGTTACTAGAGCTATTGTGGTGCAGTTATCATGTCTCATAGAAGAGGGTCTCATAAGAGAGTTGACTTTTGTAAGTGAACTAAAGCAGCTGTTATGATTTGGTTGGTCCAATAGGTGATGAAATAGTACACGTATTTGTCATCGACTAAAGTGATTTGGAATAGCGGCCGCATGGTTGACATCAAGTTCACAATGTATATTTGGGTAAAACCAAAACTGATGGTGCTGTTTATTAGCTTCAGGAGCATCTCTGCTAGCTTCAGGAGTAAATCCCAATAAGAAATAGTAATATGTAATGTCTGTATGGCAAAAACCTGATATATTTTACGTAGCCAGTGTTGTGTGCCTCACAACGCACACTGTTGGGAATGTGAACTGAAGGCTGCAAAAGAAAGAAGACTATGGAGCTTGCAACCTTGGGAACTTGTTTAGTTTATCAGCATTTGGATGTTAGTTGGCAGGCTATGCCGCTGCCTTTTTTGGTGGTTCTAAACATTGATTGTGCATAGCATAGCTTTTACAATGCACTCTCCTCTCTTACAGCGTTTAAAATAAATGGTGATACTAATGGGGTTTCAGGTCTCTGATTCAATTCAAAATTTAAACCTTTCGGCAACTTGTAGTCAAACATCATGATGATATTTGTATATTACAACTTATGTTCATCACATCTTACTCGATTTGTGTGTTCAGTGTTCTGTTTGATTGTAATGCACTCATCATCACATAATATTCTCATAAGCATCAACAAGCTGTTTTATAAGTATCCCTTTCAGAAAAAGAATTGGACTGAATCTCCTTTATCTATGCGTTTGCACTGGATTTTCTTCTCATGCTCATGCACTTATGTTTCCTCTTGTGCCCTATAGATTGATGGAAAAGCTGCTTTGCTAGGATTCGTGGGGGCCCCATGGACAATCGCAACTTATGTTGTTGAAGGGGGGATGACCAACACTTATACAAATATAAAGCGCATGTGCCACACAGCACCAAATGTCTTGAGGGGCCTTCTCTCTCACCTTGCAGAAGCAATATCTGACTATATCATTTACCAAGTAAACTCTGGTGCTCAATGTATACAAATATTTGATTCGTGGGGTGGGCAACTTCCACCTCACGTGTGGGAGCAATGGTCAAAACCATATATCAAACAGGTAGATGTTCCTTCCTTTTCTTGCTCTTATGTATTTCCTTATGACATGGTGGCTGGTGTTTCCAGTGTCCACCAGGTTGGAGCTGCAATGTAAAATACCGTTCGTTATTTAATTAATGATTCTTGGTGCTATTCTCCCGAGTTCATTTTATATATTGTAAAATACCGTTCGTTGTGTTTATACTCAAACATTTCTGATATGACCTGCTGCTTTTAACTTGTAACTGCTGGTATACTCTACGCTCTTTATGAAACCGTATGGTTATGATTACAAGTTATTCTATAATCTGATAAGGAACACGCAATGAACATAGAAAGAATCGATATAAACAATCAGAAACTGTTTTCAGGCCAGCAACATGTTCATATATACATGCATTTGGATACTGTATTGTGCTTGACTTTACATATCTGCAAGGTAGTAACCACCACTGGGGATACTGTTCATAAATAGTGATTTCTTTTAAGCCCTGTCACTTTAAAACTAATATCTAATGCAACCTAAAATGTTTAGCTTCAACTTTTGAGTTCATAGCATAACTTGTTAAGTTAGCACGGTTTAAGAGTTTTGTTGATTATGCTCTTTAAATTTTTCATGAAACTATTTCATTGTCAGATTGTGGCCAAGATTAAGAAAGAATGCCCTCATGTACCACTTGTGCTGTATATAAATGGAAATGGAGGCTTGCTCGAGCGCATGAAGGACATAGGAGTTGATGTTATTGGGCTTGACTGGACAGTGGATATGGCCGATGGAAGGAGGCGCGTTGGTGATGGACTCAGTGTACAAGGGAATGTGGACCCAGCATATCTATTTTCCCCATTACCAGATTTGACTGAAGAAATCCATAGGTTAGTCAAAACTTCATCATGCACTTATTTTTGTTCTTTCAATGTTTTTATAGATACACATGAACAATTCATCAACGAGGCTCCCAAACTTCTTTATCTGTATTATATATTTGTCATCATAATTCATGTTACGTCTTCAGATCATTGAGACAGTGACCTTCTTTACTGTTAAGGCCTTAGTTCATCTCAATTCAACTGTGCAGCTTGTGAGTGCAACTGATTTCATTTCTAAAGCATTCCTTCAATTGGATACCAAATAAGTTGTCTGCATTCTGCAGTGTTCATCTATTAATTGACTTCCAAATTCCAACTTTAGTTGTCGAAACAGTAGATAGATGATCACATCACATGATCTTAGGTTGATTCAGTCTCTATTGGCAGGGGTACAATAGTTACAAGGGCTACAATTTTAGGTCCTTAGAGTTTGCATATGTCATCGGGCTTTGTATCAGCTGATGCACAATTATCTAACTGGGCTTTACATGCACTCATTATTTTCGGAATATATTTCTAAGTACTGCTTCCCCTCATTTTATACTCTGTAGGGTTGTGAAATCGGCTGGTCCGAAAGGCCATATACTGAACTTGGGCCATGGTGTTCTTCAAAAAACACCGGAAGAAGCTGTAGCGCATTTCTTTGATGTCACAAGGAGCTTGAGATATGACACCCTTTTCCAGGGTCATGTTACTGAAGAACTGCAACCTGTTGCCTGATGACGGCCAATAACGTTGCCATATTTTCATGTAGTCTTACTACTGTCCTCAGCTCAACACCTTCTACATTCTTAGAGCCATTCCCTTCTGCTGGAGCTGTTCCTTATAGAGAGATACCATGGCCAATTCAATTCAATTTTGTTCACTATATATCTTGTATTTCACTCGTTCATCTACTCAGTAAAGAAAAAGGCATGCCACCTGCTTTTAGGAGAGGGAGCTACCTCTCGATCGTTCCAGTTAGAATGGACATGTTACAGGTATTGCAGTTCATATTTTGTTTCCTTTTGTGCATGTAAATGAGCAATTGAGCATCATATTTTAGGAGCCATGATCTGGACTGGTACCAATATTTCAACCTACCAGGCTACAATGCTTTAAATTGAATCTGTGCGTAGACCCATTTTGGAAATTATTTGTTGCGGTGTCAGTTGGCCCATGTGCTGACATGCTGTCGAGGTTTTAACATATCACATACGGAGTACTTCTCTTTGTCACACGAGCAGTCTAAACATTGGAGCAAAAAATGTCGGCAACTTTTTTTTTGATGTCTTGATCAGTCAGGCTGAGACACGAGTGTCTTTTCTGACACAGCACAATGGACTGTATGATGTTGATCCGGGTGGGGCCCTGGCCTGCTCCATTCACTGTAGAAGCTTTCCAACCTTACATTACAGCGCAAGAAATGGTCTCGGTGCAAATGTGCAATGATGGATGGTGCTCGTGTTGTTGCGAATTACTGTACTTTCCATTGGTTCGACTCGAGTGGTAGTAGCATTTTCACCGAATTGATTGTTTATGCTACTAAATGATGTAGACATCTCGCACGATTGGAGTGCAACGATTAAATCGTTTGGTTGCTTGATTGCAAAGCGAGCTGACCGGATTCGCCGCATGTGATTAGGGGATTTAGTACATCAGTACTACGTAGATATGATAGGTCGTGACCAATCTCTCTAGTTTTGATCGGAATGCCCGGTTAAAGAAAACAAGATAAACAATGACAATTTTCAGCTCCCTTTACACCTTGGAGCAAGTTCAATACTAGACCCAGCTGCTGCTGGCTACATATCATTTCATTTAGTCACAGTTAGCTATAAAAAATATGTTATTTTACTAAGACATGGCTTAACTCTTACTCTCACAAAGTGCTTAGGAGCATATGCACTAAGGGTGTGTTTGTTAGCCTGAGTGGGCTAAGAATGTGTTTCTCACCTGATACAAGTTGACCTTATACAGGCTGAGGTGAGATTTGGTTGTGTGCTTGGTGGGTTGTATGGGCTAAGGCAGGCTAAGGTGAGAAGTTGTTTGGTGTCATGTATGTGTCTGGACATGCTGAGTTCAAAGTGCACAAATACGAAATTACAAAAAGGGACAACTTCTTACAGAAAGGTCCTTGACCAAAATATATAAAAAGCAATCGAGTCCCCATGTTGGCGGTGGCAACGGGCGGGCACTCGTTGGCGCAAGAGCAGGCGCTCGGCGGCCGTGACGAGTGGCGTAGGAGGTCCACTCCGCGCGGACGAAGGCGCCGCCGCAAGAGGGTGGAATCGAGGTCGGGAGATGTGCCGCCGTCGGGGCGGGTGCTGCTTCTTCCATCTGCGCGCGCGGTGGACGAGGCCTACGGAGGCGACTGGCGACAGTGGAGCGATGTGCCTGGTGGGCGGCGGGCGAGGTCGCTGGCCGTCAGAGTGATGTGGAGGCGGCGTTGGGCGGCGGGGTGGGGTCGAGCGCGGGGCGGCGGCGCTGACCGGGACTCGTGGGAGCAAAGTGAACATGAGCAGCCCCACATGCCCACCTCTATACGGAACGGCTTGTCCACCAAGCCCGCCTTGCCACGCCGCCGTCAGCAACCGCTGGCCGGATCGGGCTGATGGCTGCATAGCATCTCATATCAAGCTGAGCCACCTGCATCAAGGGCGGTGAGATCCAATCAGATCCTACTCCCAAGATCCCACGCCTCTGCCCTCCTTGTGAGACGTCGTTGTCGTGGTTGTCACCGAGTCGTATGCGAGCGGGAGACCCGCCCTCATGCGCCTGCAGCGCCATCGCGTCCACCGTAGATGTCCCCACGCTACCCTTGGAGGCAGGAGCCGCCGTTGTTAGGAATATGCAATTTGTATTTCACGGGGGTCAAAGACCACAATATATAGTACATGGAGGGCAAATATGCAGGAAACCCCTATATATATATATATATATATATATATATATATATATATACAAACAGTGAGTTTGGAGAGAAAGAAAATATGTCGTGCTCTAGTTTGTGCCTTCGTAAAGAAGTCTGCCAACTGTAACTCCAAAGGCACATACTGAAGCGCAATAATCCGATCCTGCACACTAGCACGAACAAAAGAAGTATCAACACCAATATGCTTGGTAAGCTCATGCTTCACCGAGTCACGTGCAATACTGATAGCACCTGTACTGTCAGATAATAGATCGGTGGGTATCGTAACGGAGACACCAAAATCTGCAAGTAACCACCGTAACCAAGTCACCTCAACAGTCAAAAGAGTCATCGCTCGTAACTCAACCTCTGCACTCGAACGAGAAACTGCGGTTTGCTTCTCCGTCTTCTAGGAAATGAGAGAACCACCAAGAAAAACGCAGTAAGCAGACAGTGACCGGCGATCCATAAGATCACTAGCCCACGTAGCATTAGAGTAGGACCGAAGCTGTAACGAGCTAGACCAAGAAAAGAAGAGACAAAGAGAGATCGTCCCATGGAGATAGCATAAAACACGAAGAAGGTGACTATAGTGGACGGAAGTAAGAGAAAAAACAAACAGGCTCAAAATATGAACAAAATAAGAAATATTTGGGAGAGTAACACCTAGATAGATAAGACTCCCGGCAAGATGTCGATAACGGGTCGGATCAGAGAGGGGATCACTATCTGAACCACGAAGAGAAATATTGAGCTCCACAGGAGTCTCAGCAGTACGCTCATCAGTAAGAGCAGCATGAGTAGGAAGATCATGAATATACCGTTCTTGGGATATAAAGAAACCATCAGAGGTGGATGAAACCTCAATACCAAGAAAGTAACGAAGCGGACCCGGATCTGACATAAGAAACTGCTCACTCAGACGTGACGTAATAAAGGCAATATACTCAAGGTCGTCACCAGTGATGATCATGTTATCAACATATAGAAGAAGCAAAGTGCGACCACGAGAAGAACAGTGAACAAACATCACAGGATCATGAGCACTAGGAGAAAATCCAGCAACCATGACCACATAGGCAAAGCGCTCAAACCATGCACGAGGGGCTTGCTTAAGGCCATAGAGAGAGCGAAGAAGACGGCACACCATGACATCATCAACAGAATACTCAGGCGGTGGTCGCATATAGACCTCCTCACGCAACTCAGCATTAAGAAATATATTCTTAACATCAAGCTAAGACACAGACCAATGTCGAAGAGATGCAACGACAAGAAGAGTCCGAACAATGTTCATGTGAGCGACATGAGTAAAAGTCTCATCATAATCGCGGCCATGCTCCTGCTGAAAGACATGAGCAACTAGACGAGCTTTGTAACGCTCAAGAGACCCATCAGAATGGGTCTTCACCTTATAGACCCACTTAAAGGTGATGGGACGAATAGAAGGTGGAAGAGGAACAATCTCCCATGTATCGGTGCACTCAAGTGCAGCAATCTCCTCGGCCATCGCAAGCTTCCATTCAGGATGAACAACAGCCTCACGACACGTAGTCGGCTCCGGGCTAGTAACACTGTAACTAGCGGGGTTATAGAAATCAGGAGTAGTACAAGGCCGATTACAAAGAGAATAAGTCGATTGAGACGGTGCACCATAAGTAGAGGATGCATTAGATTACTTGTCCATAACACGTGGACGACGAGTATAGTAGAAGGGAAAAGTAGGATGAGAGGGAACAATATGAGGAGACTGAGAGGGAGAAGACACCGGTGAGGAGGGTGAAGAAGGCAGCGACGAAGGAGGAGAAGAAGGCGTCGACAAAGGAGGAGGAGAATGCATCAGAGTAGACGGCAACATATCAACATGAAGAGGAGGAGAAATATGAGGGACCTTGGGAGGAGAATCAGGAAAAGTAAGAAAGGATAGATCATCCACAGGAAAGGTCAAGGAGGTAGAGCGCGGATAGAAAGGACGAGACTCGTCAAACGTCACATCTCAGGAAATACGCATCCGACGAGCCACGAGATCCCAACGGTGATAGCCCTTATGCTCATCACCATATCCGAGAAAAACACACTCAACAGACTGAACGGTTAGTTTGGTGCGTTCACGAGGAGCAAGGAGAACATAGCAAATACAACCAAACAAACACAACAAAGAATAGTCAGGAGAGCGATCACAAAGTCGCCAAAGAGGAATGCCACCCTGAAGGGAGGCACAAGGCGGAAATGTTAATGAGATAGGCCGAGGTAGAGACAACCTCAGCCAAAAAAGGAGGTGGGAGAGAAGAAGGGATCATCATCGCATGAGTAGTCTCAATAAGATGATGATGCTTACGCTCAACAACGCCATTCTGAGCATGTGCACCAAGACAAGAGAACTGAGCGAGAGTGCCCTGCTCAGCAACAAAACCACGTAGATGCTTGGAGATATAATCACCAGCAGAATCAGCATGGAACACACGAATATGTGTAGAGAACTGAGTGTGAATCATTCCAGCAAGATGCTTATAGATAGAGAGAACCTCACCACGAGAGGACATAAAGTAAATCCAAGTGTAACGAGAGTAATCATCTATAAAAATAATATAGTACCGATGACTCCCTTTCGAAGTGAAGGGAGCCAGAACCCAAACATATGAATGAATGAGATCAAAATAACGCTCAGACACATAATCACTATGAGGATATGGTAGTTGAATCTGCTAACCAAGCTTACAATCCATACAATCCAAAGAAGCATTTCTGAAGACAGACCCAAGAACACCCCGATGAACAAGAGAAGAGGGACGAGAACAACATAAGTGGCCAAGACGATGATGCCACTGCTGAAAAGAGCTGGTGGTTACGACAACAGGGATCGAGAGACTAGCGGTAGTGGCAACAGAAGGAAGACGAAACCCTTCAAGCTCCCATAGGCCATCACGGCGTCGGGGGCCAGCACCAAGCAAAGCGCCCGTGCAATGGTCCTAAATAGAACAGAAATCAAAATCTAGAGTGACACTGCAACGAGAATCAACAATCTGACTACCAGAGAAGAGTTGCATGGTGAGTCCAGGAATATGAGCAATAAAAGGAACATGAAACAAACTTCTAAGAGTTCCTTGACTAGCAACGGGGATGGGAGTACCATCAGCAGTACGAACAGAGACAGGAGACTCAATAGGTCGAACAGAGCTCAAAGCGTAAGAATTGTAAGTCATATGAAAAGATTCTCCAGTATCAAGAATCCAAGAGGATGTACCTGCATGAGAAGAAGGTGGTCTCTCGATGCCAGAAAAGTCAGCCGTAAAACCGGCAATACCTGTCGGTTAAGAGTCCCAAGTAGTAAGTAGGCATCAGAGTTGCGCAATCTCATACTGATGGTGCAGGACTTGCACTCGTTGGGAGACCACAAGAGGAAGGTTTGATGAGAACAGCAACAAGTTTTCCCTCAGAAAGAAACCAAGGTTGAATCGACTAGTAGGAGGAAGGAGTAACTTCAGAAGGATGATGCAACTGAGATGGCAGGGCGCACTACCGGTTCTGCAGCAACGTGGAACCTACACAACACAAACAATTCACTTTGCCCCCAACGAAGCAGTGAGGTTGTCAATCTCACCAGTTTTGTTGACAAAAAAGAGGTTAAATGTATGGTGTGGAAAACAGTATGAGTACAGTATGAAAACAATAACAGCAGTGTGAAAACAATGGAAGCAGTGTGAAAACAATGGAAGCAGTGTGTGTATTATCAGTATGAGAAAATAGACCGGGATCCACAGTTTACTAGAGGTGTCTCTCCATAAAAGATAGGTAACATGCGTGGTGAACAAATTGCAGCTGGGCAATTGATAGATAAAGAACATGCATGACATAAAGATTACTATGAGATTCATGCGGGCATTACAACAAGATACATAGATCGTCATCCAACTGCATCTATGACTAATAAGCCACCATTCGAATATCATCCGAACAAACGTTGGGTATTAAGTTGCAAGCAAGGGATAATCGTAGTAAGCAAAGTGTGTAATGTAAACAATGTAAACGAACTAAACATCGTTTTTTTCTCCCTAATGGCAATAGCACATCCTCCATCCGTCACGTTTCTGTCACTCGAGCAAAGATGCAAAGGAGGCATGAACCCACTATCGAGCATAAATACTCCCTCTTGGAGTCACTAGCATCTACTTGGCCAGAGCATCTACTAACAACGGAGAGCATGCAAGATCATAAATAACATACACATGAAGATAACATGATAATTTGATAATCAACAGACATAACATTCAATAATCATCTGATCCCAGCAAACACAACATGAAGCATTACAAATAGATGATCTCGATCATGTGAGGCAGCTCACGAGATCTAAAAATGAGGCATAAGGTGGAGAGTACAACCATCTAGCTACTGCTATGGACCCGTAGTCCAGGGATGAACTACTCACGCGTCACTTCGGAGGCGGGCATGGTAGTGTAGACCCCTCCGGTGATGAATCCCTCTCCCGGCAGGGTGTCGGGGAGAGCTCCAGAACTCTCCCGGTCTCGGGTTGACGATGACGGCAGCCTCGGGTGTTTCTCAGGATGAAGTGGTATATTTTTAGGGTAGACGTATCGGGGGGAATAAATAGGCGAAAGGGCGATGGCGGTGGATGCCCGAGGGGCCCACACCACCCCCAGGCGCGGCTAGGGGGCGCGCCGCCCTATGGTGTGGCCCTCCTCCGGGCCTCTTCGGGACTCCGTAGAACCTTTGAGAATTCTAAGATTTCCGGGTTTCGAATTTTCCAATTCCGAGAATATTTCCAGAACAACTTTTCTGAAACTAAAAACGACAGAAAACATGGAACTGGCTCTATGGTATCTTGTCAATATGTTAGTCCCGGGAGATCGATAAAAATGACACAAAGTGTAAGGAAAACATGTAGCATATGACATGAAAGCAACATGGAACATAAAAAATTATAGATACGTTTATGACGTATCACATACGCGGTCAAAGAAGCAACCAAAGGGGTAGAGGTAGACGCATCAACCAAGAAGGACCAATCACCAGCACACGTGGTAGTCAGGCGGGGAGTCGTCGGAGAGCGGTCACAAGTGCGTGCACAAACCATACGAGGAGTCAACAAAAAGCAACCCGAACCGTGTGTAGACGCCGCAAGAGTCGACGTAGAGCGGCGAGTCGGCACAGACGGATTCGACGTAGAGCGCCGAGTCGGCGTAGACGGAGTCGACGTAGAGAGGCCACAACTGCGGGCAGAAGCCTCGAGAGTCGACGTAGAGGGGCGAATCGACATAGACCGGTTTGACGTAGAGTGGCCACAACCGCGGGCAGAAACTGCGAGAGTCGACGTATAGTGGCGAGTCGACATATACGAAGACGACGTAGAGCCGCGAGGCGATGGAGACGAAGTAGAGCGGCCAAAACCACACACACAGGGCGTGAGAGTTGATGAAGAGCGACATGTGAATGCCATCGGAGGAGGCGTCAAAACAGGAAACAAGGACCGCGGAGGAGCACCGAGCTGTGAAGGATCAACACAGGACGGGGGCATTTTTTTTTACTTTTTTTTAGTCAACGGACGAACGAAACATATAGATCAAAGCTGAGAAACCAACAACGCATGTGGACGAAGCGCATGCTTCAACGCGTGCAGACCAAGCCAACGGCGGGCCGACGAATGGACTGGCGGCACCGACGGCAGACTGGTTGGGCTGGCCGGGACGAGGGAGGCCGGGATGGCGCCGACCGAAGACGAAGGCGGCAGGGCCCGGGACGGAGACGACTGGGGCTGCGGCGGTCGGTGTCGGGAGCAGCCGGGATGGAGGTGGCCAGGCAACGAATGACAGCGACGGGGAGGCTACGTCGGCCAGGCGACGGATGGCAACCGCGACCTGAGACGAGGCGACGATAGTCCAAGACGATGGACAGAAGCGGCGGCCCAAAAGACAGCGAGAGCTTACATGCATGGAGGGGTTGTTTGGTTGAGTTTTCCTAGCTAGTAAGTGTGTGGACAATGTCGCTACCTTTAAATTGTTACATGAAATGGTTTCTAAGTCGAGAGATAAATGAGTGCAAAAAATATATATGCCTCTCTCATCTAAGAGATAAGAAAGTATCAAGTCATCATTACATGATCATTAAAACATGAATACAACACCCTCCTAAGGCCTCTTTGATTCACATTGTTTCTAAACCACAATAACCAGAAAAAATTGATTCAAACTAGATGAATTGTCGTCAAAGATGTTGAGTCGTGATCCAAATTCATATGAAGAAGACTATACAGAAAAAAGACTAACTTCTGTCGAGAGAGCGAGGCCACCTCTTTATATACCGTTTGTAAACCGCCGCATGTTATAAGAACATAGCTGTCAATCCATGTGGTTTGTAACCTCTTCCGATATAATGAAAATTTGTTGGGTGGTGCCCGTGGTTTTCCCCTTCCTCCATGCATAGGTTTTCTTTCACGCAAGACCTTGTGTCCCCTATGATAGTTTTTAGTTCTTCGTTCTTTTGCGTATCGCGATTATAACAAAAGATGTTTGCCACATATAGTAGGAAAACAAATGAACTGTTCCAAGTTGTTTGAGTGGATGGATTTTTCCCCAAATAGAGAGCAAAAGATTCCAAGACGAAAATTTAAGGCTTAGAATCATGCAAATTAGACGACATTCACGTGACAAATCCTTATGATTCATTTTCTTCCCGAAATCTCATGAATTGTCTTTAATTCCAACAAGCCCTAAAATCCTTTTTTATATATATACTCCAACAGAGAACATGCACGACTGAACCAACTTTCTTTTTTGAGGGAAAGAGGCCGACTGTACATCCCGTGTTCCCGAAGCTACAGCTCACTGTTTAAACAAAACATTCCCCAGCCGCCTACACTCGCTGCTTTGCATCACCGGCGGCGGCATATCTTCTCCTTCCGCCGGACGCAATGCCCAATTTGCCGCCGCCACGGCCGGAGCTTTGGCCAAGAGCCGCACGGTTCTCCCCTACCCGAGCAACCTCTCTTTCCATGTGGCCCACCGTGCCAAGACTTTACGGTCCGACGAATCAAAGCTCTTTCTTTTCGCTGACGAATCCCTGCCACTTTTCCCCTGCGTGCTCTCATTCATACAGTAGCATTAACGGCGTTAAGCCATGTGCGAGCTCCTCATTAGCCACCTAATTTTTCTGATTATTTTTCCGTCCCAGGCAAGGTACAGCGGACGAGGAAAAACATGTCGCTAGAAACAGCAAAATAGATTCTCACTGCCTAAAATGATTACCCTCCACGCTGACATATGGGCCCAGGAAAAGGTGACCCACCTGTAATAGGCACGGCAGCGTGGCAACAGCATGACACGGCTGACAATCCCGGAGCCCGAGGCGTGGTCACTCCATCCAGGGTCCCGGTTCCCGAAACACGCGGACCCATGCTCCGCACGGCTAAACCCCCGAGCCGAGCCGTCCGATCGGTATCCGACGTTCCAGCTCCGCCCTCCACGTCAGGCCTCCGCCTTAAACCACAGCGACCCCCTTCGTCCCCCTCCAACCTTCCCCCATCTCTCTCAAGACCAAACGAACGAAACAAACGCCTCGCTAAATAGGACTCACGAGTCTTCCACAGTCCGCAACACTCCCAGCTCTCCTCAACTGCTCCGCTTCTAATCGCTCGCTGCCCATGGTCGCGGCGGCCGCGCCGAAACCCTAGCCCGAGCGGCCATGGGCTCCCTCGACAGCGCCGCCGGGCCGGGGAGCTACAAGCGCGTGGCGGCGCCGGCGCCCGTGCCGCTGCCGCGCGCCTCGGCGGGTGGTGGTGGAGGCGCGGCGCGGAGGCCGGGCGTGAGATCCAGGCTCGCGCGCTTCCTCTTCGTCGACAAGGTGAACTACCTCCAGTGGATCGGCACCGCCGCGGCCTTCTTCTTCGTCACCATCCTCGTCGTCGCCTTCCTCCCCGAATCGCTCCTCGTCGAGAGCCCCACCATGCTGCTTCCTTCCAGACGCGCCAGCGCTGGCGGGAGCGGGACCGACCCCTTGCTGCCTCGCGGCCTCGGCGGGTTGGAGAACGGCGAGGGCCTGTCGTTCGAGCCGACGAGGTTGCGGGAGAAGTGGGCGAGGGAGCGAAGGGAGGAGGCTGAGAGCTTGGCGGAGCTCGGGAGGCCCTTGAAGAGGGTCGGGACTCGGAAGCCGCGCCTCGCCTTGGTGAGTTGTTGAGCTGGGTGTGGGTGGGCGTGACTTGGGTCCCGTTTTCTCGCGATTTTCGTTTTAATTTGTTCGATATTTCCGTTTGCACTCCGTGCAGGTGTTTGCGGATCTCTCTCCCGACGCAATGCAGCTTCAGATGGTTAGCATCGCCTCTGTGCTGGAGGCGATGGGCTACGAAATGAAGGTGCGTCGCTCAACTGATTTGTTCTGAATGTACTGACTAACGAATCGATTGAGCGGAACACGTGTTACCATGTCTTTTGTTTCATCATTTCGTTTGCTTCTACAAGTTGGATATAGATACCACTGGATGGTTTACCTGTCCTGATCACATTCTATATCACATAGCAAGTTCAGATTCCACATCTGGTGTATTTATTCAGTATGCAAGAGCTGCATTGCTAATCTGTTCTGGCTTTCCAAGCAAAAACTAGAATCAATACGCCAAGTTCTCACTTACATTGACATGTATGTACAAGTGCTTCTCTGTTCACACTTCCTAGCCTAGCATTTTCGTGAGAGGTATCACGAGGTATCAGTACCCCTTACTTTCAGAAGAGGTAACAATCAAATGCATGTGTCGTTTTAGCAAGGGTAGGTGTTGTGATATGTTTAGCCTAATCGAGTATATGTCACATACATATCCTAATTACTCTTATGGGCTTTATATGGAACCCTGTGGTATGCTTGAACCGAGTTTGAATCACCCAAACACTTCTCTTAGGCTGTTAACTCTTTTCAGCAAGATCAACATCTTGATTACCAGCCCTTCGATATGAATAGGATTCAGACATGAAAAAGAACCTTTACTAGGCTACGAAATGAAGGTGCGTGGCTTAACTGATTTGTTCTGAATGTACTGACTGACGAATCGATTGAGCGGAACGTGTGTTACCATGTCTTTTGTTTCGTCAACTCGTTTGCTTCTACAAGTTGGATATAGATACCGCTGGATGGTTTACCTGTCGTGATCACATTCTATACCACATAGCAAGTTCAGACTCCATATCTGGTGTATTTATTCAGTATGCAAGAGCTGCATTGCTAATCTGTTACTTCTGGCTTTCCAAGCAAAAACTAGAACGGATACGCCAAGCTCTGACTTACATTGACATGTATGCACAAGTGCTTCTCTGTTCACACGTCCTAGCCTAGCATTTTTGTGAGAGGTATCACGAGGTATCAGCACCTCTTACTTTCAGTGGAGGTAACAATCTAATGCATGCGTCTTTTTAGTAAGGGTAGGTGTTGGCGATATGTTTAGCCTAACCGAGTATATCTCACATACATATCCTAAGTATTTTTTATGGCTTTATATGGAACCCTGTGGTATGCTTGAACCGATTTTGTTTTTGTGTCACCCAAACACTTCTCTTAGGCTGTTAACTCTTTCAGCAAGATCAACATATTGATTACCAGCCCTTCGATATGAATAGGATTCATACATGAAAAGGAACCTTTACTATATGCACCCATTGTTCAAATAGTGCATTTGTATTGTTTCATCTTCTTTGTACGGTGAATATATGATCATTGTGTTGCACACAATTTTGCATGTACATATGTTATGATATGCTCCCCTAGGTTTAGAAGTCAAAGAGTCAAGTCTAGCGGACCATACCTGCTCCAAATACCACACTACTAGCTGACTACACAAAAAAACAATTGGAGGGAGGCAGAAACACACAACTACGTGCTGAATCAGAAGCATAACATCTTGCTATCAGGTTATTAGAGACAGAGGGCTAGGGCTGATCTGTTGGGTTTACAAGGAGATACATCTCTTTAAAATGGGCTTGATCTGACGTGAGCTCATTCTTATAGTGGGTTGCTCCAATTAGTTGAGCGACACGATATGTTTGAGGAGGTGTGTCTAGTCGCCAAGTTGCTTGCCTTGTCCAATTATCGAAGTCAAGATGTCTAGTTGAAACCCAAGTACCTAGTCATGGATTAGTTGAGTGACTCTTAATTATCATTTGCATCAATGTTTTTTTTTGTGCAAAAAACTCAACCAATAACAGATGCACATGTTCAAAAGGTCATAAACTCCGGGTCTGAATATTGCTCTCAATCCACTTTGCAAATCGTCAATGCAGGTTTTCTCATTTGAGGATGGCCCATGCAGTAATATTTGGAGGACCATTGGCGTACCAGTTAAGATCCTACCTGTGGGCACAAAGCTACTTACTTCTGTAGATTGGCTAGAGTAAGTTTCTAAAGCCTATCTTGCCAGTTCTTTGCTTATTACTTACTGCATATTGTCTTATGGTGTAACATTTTTTTCCTTTCATAATATGTGGCCTCAGCCTCACTTCCTAATCATTTCCTCACCAGCTCTATTTGCATTTCTGCAGCTATGATGGTATGCTTGTAAATTCAATTGAAGCAATGCCAGTATTTTCAAGGTAGTTATGAAACATGGACTGTATGAACTATCCATTTCAGATTATTAAGATGTTTACCCAAAGCCAGGTGTTTAATTTCAACTGTCTTCAGAATGTTTTGCTTAAAGTTAAGTTTTGATTTTAATGTTTCCTTCTGCAGTCTTCTGCAGGAGCCCTTCAAATCCATACCTGTCATTTGGACTGTGCAAGAGAGTTCCTTCGCTCATTGTGTTCGTGAATATAATTCTAGTGGAATGATTCAGATCCTAGGTGGTTGGAAAGAAGTCTTCAGCAGGGCAGATGTTATAGTTTTCCCCAATTACATATTGCCGGTATACAGCTATTCTCATACTTAGTTTGATGTGTTAATTGTCGTCTTGCGTTTTGATTTAGAGCCTCCAATCTGATATTTGATTGTTTAATTATATTTATTTCCTGCAGGTGATGTATGCTGCATTTGATTCTGGTAACTATTTCGTGATTCCAGGTTCCCCTGCAGTAGCCTTTCAAGCTGATAGATTCACTGCCAAAAGTTATAACCAGGACGTGAAAATCGGCCTGAGTTTAGGTCCAACAGATTTTGTAATTGCTGTTGTTGGTAGTCAATTTTCATATGGTGGGATTTTGGTGGAAGAGGCACTTGTGTTGCAAGCAGTAGGACCTCTTTTACAGCAGTATCCTTCTGAGAATAGCACGCAGACTGGTCTAAAAGTGAGAATCTTGTCGGGAAACATAACTGAAAAGCACAGGACGGCCCTTGAGGTTATGATCTACCACAGACTTTCTTTCATCGTTTGAATTAGCTATTTAGATGCCATTAACCTTTAAATTGCATCTAACTGCTGGTACCATTTTGATTATCATAGACTATTGCTTTAAATGCTGGCTTCTCAAGAGGTGCAGTGGAGCACGTTGCTGTTGAAGATACGGACAATCTCCTTGGTATAGCTAACCTTGTCATATATGGTTCTTTCCTTGATGAGCAATCCTTCCCCAGTGTGCTAGTCCAAGCTATGATTCTCGAGAAGCTGGTTATAGCTCCAGACCTTGGAATGATCACTAAATATGTATGCCCATAATATCTAATGTTCTATTGGCATTGCTGTTATCAACTCAAATACCTACTGCTGTCCATCTTTCATAAGCTAACACAGTTGTCTTAATGGCTTAGATTGATGATGGGATAAATGGTCTTCTTTTTCCAAGAAAAAATATTGCCATGTTAACTCAAGTCCTACTGCAAGCGGTATCAAATGGGGAACTATCTGTTCTAGGGAGAAAAATTGCATCGATTGGTAAAGCCCGTGCCAAGGATCTGATGGCTTCTGAAGCCCTTGAAGGCTATGCTGTACTATTGGAAAATGTTCTCAAGATTCCTGCCGAAGCACTAACCCCGTTGACCTCTGGAGAGATACCTTTGGTTTTGAAACAAGAATGGAAATGGCATCTATTTGAGGGTGTGAAACACTTATACCATATGAATGAGAGTTTGAATGACTGCAAGATACTCCAGAAAATAGAGTGGCATACCAACGGAAAGGATGATCCTCACAGTAGTACACAAAAGATTGATGAAGCGTTCTCTGCTATTGCATGGAAGGAAGAGCGAGCAAATGGGATCATGAGCGCCAAAATGAATTTGGAAGAAGAGGAGGTAAGTGTTGATGCAAATTTGTTATTTAACACGTCACTTCACTCCTTTTGAACAATGCTTTTGAGTAATTTGAGTGGATTGTTATGCAGTTGAAGGAGAGGAGTGACCAGCCTCATGGAACATGGGAGGAAGTGTATAGAAATGTCAAAAGGGTGGACAGATTAAAAAATGAATTGCATGAAAGAGATGAAAAGGAGCTTGAACGGACAGGTCAGCCACTTTGTATATATGAACCCTTCTTTGGTGAGGGGACTTGGCCCTTTCTACATCAAAGCTCTCTGTATCGTGGAATTGGCCTGGTAAGCTGTTGTCATCTCTTAGCACCAACCAAGTTATTCAGAATCTTAAATGGTCAGCCTGAGTGTTCCAAACACATATGTTTCGAAACCATTTATGATGCTATAAATTAGTAAATCGGTAAAATTGTTGTGAGGTCTAAAATCTGTTGCCGACCTTTTTAAATGTTAAATTCTCCCTCCATCCCAAAATACTTGACTCGGCTTTGTCTAAATATGGATGTATGTTTACACTAAAATGTTGGGTCGCGTATAGATAAACGAAAACTTTTTTCCTACGCGATACTACCAAGATCTAGCCGAGGTAGAAGGCCACGAATATTACCACTAGACGCGCAGGTGCGGATTATCGATGTAGCGCGTCGGGTCGGGGCAGTGCAGTCCCACGATCCGGTCCGGCCGATCCAATCCCTCGAACGTC
Source organism: Alopecurus myosuroides (assembly GCA_028641055.1). Classification (NCBI taxonomy): domain Eukaryota; kingdom Viridiplantae; phylum Streptophyta; class Magnoliopsida; order Poales; family Poaceae; genus Alopecurus; species Alopecurus myosuroides. Next base: position 282,230,820 of record CM054058.1, read on the forward strand.
GAAGTGCTGAACGTACAGCACCTCTGCCGGTATCCACACGTACGAGGAGGAGCTCCGACGGCGGACTGCTAGGTCCGGTGCGGCGGCTGGACTGAGTGGGGCTAGGGTTCCCAACGCATGGGAGAGTAGACTAACGTGCCCGCTGGGCAACCTGCGCCCCTCTTTATATAGCGTATGGTAATGGGCTGCACAACACTTGTGGCCCATTCCCTCTGTGAGTCCGACTCACTAATTCAGTCCATTTCCGGTTCGGGTCCAACCCAACCAATATTTGCTCCCGCTCTTAAGTGTGCGACCCTGCAGGCTCATGGCGACTTGGACACGATTGGAGTCCGACTCTCAATCGATCAATCGGTAGCGGCTCCTAGCAGAACGTGCCGACTCCCAAGTCCCATTGAGTCATGACGACATACCTTTCAATGTGATATTCATCTTAGTCCCTTTTGCCTCACGATATACCTTGTCGAGCTATAGGCGATTTATCGTCATCCCTTAAATAGCTCAACTCTCTTCTCGATCCGTGATATGTGATTCACCTGACTAACTCTTAGCCAACAGACACAGTTAACACTTAACTGAGTTGCGCATGGCCATGCTTACTGAATCATATCACTCGAGAGGGCCCAGAGAATATCTCTCCATTCGGAGGGGCAAAATCCCATCTTGATTATCCACATCACGCAGCTTGCTTCTCATTCGACCCGAACTCTGCCTTTATAGTTGCCTTGTCACAGAACAACGTTTGACAGAACCTAAGTCGGTGATCCACAACTCGGATTGTGCGACAACCTCAGGTCTAAGGATTACATTGATTGAGACGTGCAAATGACGACTTGATCGTTGCATCTCAATATGGGTCAGTCCGACTTGCTAAACTCTTTAGCCAAGTCCGTGAACGTTGGAATGGCATCACCATGCCCATGACAAGTGGAACTGTGTCATCAGCCAACACTTACATTAGTCTAGGGTGTGTGTCCAGCACAACCTAAATGACCAAGGACAATCTAGTATGAACAACATGAATACATGGTTCCACAATCGAATCACATATTCAATGACATGTATCAGATGTTCAAAACAAGGACAACTTAATAACTTTATGAATACAGTGGGAATTACATCATACATGATTGCCTCTAGGGCATATTCCCAACATAAAACATGTTTAGATACATCCATGTTTAGACAAATCTGAGTCAAGTATTTTGGGACGGAGGGAGTACACTATATCATGGTTGGTTGACATCTTAGATAGGAAGTGTGACTTTCTAATTTTTGATGAAACGAAGATTTGCGTTGCTTCCTGCCATATCATAAATGCTACTAATAGAACAGATATGGGCACCTGGCTACTCAAAATATAAATGTGTTTGCAAATATTTCAATGGCTTAAATTGATCACATGAAGTTTGTCTTGCATTAGTCTTCAAAAGGTCGAAGACCTGGAGGAGATGACATTGATGCTTCTTCTCGTCTCCCACTGCTCAACAATGGGTACTACAGAGATATTCTTGGTGAATTTGGAGCTTTCTTTGCACTGGCTAACAGGATTGACCGGGTACACAAGAATTCTTGGATAGGATTTCAATCCTGGAGGGCGACTGCACGAAAGGTAATGGATCATTTTTTAGACCTCAATGAGGTCCTTGTATTTCGATATTTATTATTGGGTACCATTGATTTTCAATGAATATGATAGATATAACTTATAAGAATGATTAGAGCAGTGTTCTTTGTACATAACCTGTCATTGAGTGCCACTGAATGTTGGCCATGATTTTCATATGAATTTTCCTTTCAACGAGGCAATGCACAGAGAGCTATCCAGGTCTTGCATAATGGTTAGCATCTAATTTATACTTATTATACAATTTCCTAAGCAGGTAAACTTGTCAAAAAATGCTGAATCTACAATGTTGGAAGCTATTCAAACTCAAAAGCATGGAGATGCCTTCTATTTTTGGGTTCGGATGGACAAAGATCCAAGAAATCGTGCCAATCAAGATTTCTGGTCCCTCTGTGATGCAATTAACGCTGGGAACTGCAGGTTATCCATTTGACCAAGTTTCATAGGCTGCACTGTTTTATTGAGTTCTTTTGTTAAAAATGTTCTAGTTTTAACATATTAATAATGTACTCTACAAACATGTGACCAGAGTAACATTCAAAAGATATTATTGCCCCCTTTGTCCTATCATGTTTACAGAACTAAAAGTAGTATTTCATCAATGGTTTATTTAGTGTAGAGTTTTGACTGTGTTACCTAACTTAACTGCTTTGTTCTACACTACTAAATAAACTACTAATGCACTTCATATTTCTGTCTTGAAGGTTAGCTGTTTCGGAGGCTTTTCAAAGGATGTATGGCTTGCAGCTTGATGAAGATTTGGATTCTCTGCCACATATGCCTAATGATGGAGACACATGGTCTGTGATGCATAGTTGGGTTTTGCCTACGAGATCATTTCTGGAATTTGTAATGTTCTCAAGGTAACATTATGTTTTTCGAAGTATTATAGTCAAAGTCAAACCATGGCTTGTACTCCTTTGAACTAGATAGGGAAGCCCTGACTGCTATTGTTCATTTCCTGGTATATGCATTTCAAGTGATCTATTATCCTGAGCGCCGAATAATAGCCGACCTAAGCTTGTGTATGTTAGTACTGCCGCCAATATTGCTCAATGATTTTTAATGTAGTACATGTATATTTTTAATTCTTAAGGCATATAACCTTGCTGTTGCATATGAAGACATTGAGATAAGGTCCAAAGAAAACTATGTGTTTTAAATCCTTCAGCCTGATATGGAGAATTCGTTACACACTCGGTTGGTGTTACTATATTGCTGTTTTCAGGATGTTTGTAGATGCACTGGATGCACAAATGTACGACAAGCATCATCAAACTGGGCACTGCATCTTGAGTATCCACCGGGTGAGTGCCGCTTTACATACTCCCTCCGTCTCATATTAATTGTCTCGAAGTTAGACAAAACTGGATGTATCTAGACATATTTTAGTGTTAGAAACATCCAGTTTTGTCTAAGTTTGAGACAATTATTTTGAGACGGAGGGAGTATTTGGAATTGTTAGTGCCATTTCCAAGTTGTACTATAATCTTAGTGACATAGAACAGCTGAACACTTTTCCGTCGAAAGATCAAATATCCTCTACCTTCAGAAAAGCTTAGGTCTCTGTAGTATTGGACAACATGTGCTGTCTCTGACCATTTCCTCTAATATCCTCTACCTTCAGAAAAGCTTAGCGCTGAATAGTAGCCTACCTTCATTTTGGTATTGGACAACATGTGACTGTCTCTGACCATTTCCTCTACATGTTTGTGATAAATGATGGTATATTCTATCTTGATCTCAAAAACCTGAGACCGTTGCTCTCTTGTTGATATGTACAGGACAAGCACTGCTACTCTCGTGTTCTTGAGTTGGTTGTGAACGTCTGGGCATTCCATAGTGCACGGCGGATGATCTATGTGAACCCAGAGACTGGTGCAATGCGGGAGCAGCATGCGCTCGATGGTAGGAGAGGTCGGATGTCAATCCAGTGGTTCTCCTACGCGACTCTTAAGAGCATGGACGAAGACTTGGCAGAAGAGTACGATGCTGATCACCCTGACAGAAGGTGGCTCTGGCCACAAACCGGTGAAGTGATGTGGCAAGGTCTGTACGAGCGGGAGAGGAGCATGCGGCAGCAGGAGAAGGAGCGGAGGAAGCAGCAGACCAAAGACAAGATCCAGAGGATCAAGAAGAGAGCTAAGCAAAAAACGATAGGGAGGTACATAAAGCCACTACTATCAGATGATGTCGGTCACTTAAACGACACCAGGACAGTAGATTGAGTAGCGTTTAACCACAGACTTAGGGCGATGATTCTTTCTTCAGGAAATTTTGTTCATTCTTTGTTCCGGCTAATGTCCTAACTGGTTGCGCCCTGTTGGGTGTGATTATCTCCGTCCAGTTTTGCCCTGTAACATAACTAGACCATAGTTGCGGCTTAGGTTCGAAAGTGTAAATTTGGTGGTTTGATCGAGCTTCTACTGATCCCGTTCATGTTTTTTCTACAGCTTCTTTGCATATCACCCGTCTTCTTTGTCTCTCTGAACATTGTAATGAGCGTACTTCTCCTACCCAGCGCTTTTACACAGTCCAGGATAGGTTATCTGTTCATCTCCATTTCCTTCTTCCGAGTACTTGTGTTGTCTCTGTAAGCCATTCAACGGTCATGACACCGATAATTTTAGCCTTAGACTGCGGACGGAAATGTTGCCTTGAATGGCACTATCTAAGGAATTTACTTCACTGCGCAGGATCTTCAACGTGCAATCTAGGCTACTCCATGGTATTGTTTTCTCACCTGAACGGAAATAGGTCATATTAGAACTATTTGTCTTAGAAAGCTTGGCTACACGCTTTCAAAATAGTAACTTTGCAATGAAGGAATGTCTACAATGCATTCCAAAAGTTCTGTTAGCGACAGAACTATCTGATGAAGAAAAACAGACCCATGCCACTCTAAAATCTTTTCTATTTAGTAGTCTAAGTTTCTCAATGAGCATAATCAATTTGGTTGTTGTGGTCAGTCTCTATTATGGATTTCTGTCCACATTCTCCGTAGATCCCTCTTAGATATTCACGACCACCTGGCGGTTTCATTACGGGGCAGCTCAGCTCATGATCTTCATATCAATCTATGGCCCACCTCTGCATCTCGAAATGGAGGATCAAAGGAGATTCTTGTACTACAATAACTCGAAATAGGATCAAAGGAGGACCCATATGGCCATATCCAAATAACTCTTGTACAATAAATATGCATACTGCTCTGTTATAAAAAAAAAAAACAAAGAAAATTGCGGACAGATCATATCCAAATTGGAACTATGAAGCAGCAACAGATTACACAAAGGGCAGTTTGACGACATTAATTAATTACAACATAAGAGACCATAACGTTCTCCCTTATTTATAGTACATGGAGGATGATGTCCTATCAAATCCAAACGACCAGGACAACAATTGGTGAAATGTGAAACTTACTTTATCCCGCCACAGCATTAGCTCTGGAAACAGATCAAAACTTGAAGCAATCAATTCTTGATGAGAATCTCACTCACATCCATGCCATCATAACAGACGGCCCGGAGTTACCAGGAGCACTTGTATGGCCTCCACCCCGAGAAAGTAGAGCCAGCAGCCCACCACCATGCACTCTGCCCTCCGTCAGTGGTTCCACAGAAGAATCGCACTGCATCGAAATAGGATCAACCTTCACCGCAGCAACTTCCATCTCATCAGGTTTAACATCTGCTGCAAGCTGGTGGATTACAGGGCCTAATGTACCACCACCATGAACACAGTGGTCCTGGACTAGAGCACTGTGAGCTGAACAGAGACCAGTCTTGCTGCGAGCAAACTTATCACACTGCTCTGTGTCGAAACCAAAGCTCGAGTCCGGCAAGCCCCATGAGCAGCGTTTGCCTCCCCCGTGTGCCTTGCAGAAATCAGTGCTCCCCTGTGCACTCTTCATACAGCCCTCAAACCTGCATCGTTTGCCACCTCCATGGCGAACACAGTACTCCGTCCGCCCTCTAGCACTCTTGGTGCAATCAGAAATGGCACACCTCTTCCCACCTCCGTGTGCAACACAATATTGAGTCCCACCATGCACGCTCTTTGGGCACACGCCACCACCCTCAAATAAGCAGCGCTTGCCTCCCCCGTGTCCCTTGCAATATGGAGTGCTGCCTTCAGCTCCTTTGGTACAGCCCAAGAATGTGCAGCGCTTTCCTCCACCATGTGCCTTGCAGAACTTTGTGCTTCCCTGTGCCCCCTTAGCACATTCCGGAAACTGGCAACGCCTCCCACCCCCATGAGAAATGCAGAGGCCAGAATGACCTTCTGCGCTCTTGGTGCAGTTCTCCCTCTGACACCTTTTCCCACCTCCATGCCTGATGCATAAGCCAGATCTCCCACGGGCAGCACGGGAGCAACCATCGTTACTGCAGCGGCGACCGCCACCATGGGCTATGCAGTGATCTGTCCGCCCTTCAGCACTCTTTGTACATCCAAGAAACTCGCATCTCCTCCCTCCTCCATGGGCCTTGCAATATATGGTCCTTCCTTCAGCACCCTTCTGGCAGCCAGGTTTCTGACATCGCCTACCACCACCATGGGCTATGCAATGGCCTGATGCCCCTCTTGCTCCTTTCCCACATCCAGGGAACTGACATGTTTTAGTGTTCATATATCGTTGTTGAGCGTTAGTTACCACAGAAGTACAGCCAACCGGGCTTTTCACACTGGTTAGCATAGTTGATGATATGACTGGAGAAGACAAACTACAATGCTCTTTCCTGGGTATCTGCGGACATGGAAAGGCATACGCTGCTTCAGAAGCATATGATGAAGAAACCACAGAGTGCTCAAAAGCCCAATTAGATGGTGCTGATCCTTTCCCTATAATGGCTGGTAACGAGTTGGTCACTGCTATGTCTGGTGACACCATATTTGTATAAGTGACAGCAGATGTAGGTGGACCAGTTGATAAACTCAACTGAAGATCCAGTTTAGGAGAGCTGGTCACCAAACCAGTAGAGGACTTCTTTTGAAAGTGTGCACCATCATAGCCAAGGCAAAGATCAAAGTTCAAGCTAAGATCTACAGATGACTCCTCATCAGTCTCCTTTAGCGAAGATGGAGACATTTCACAGGCTGTGGCAGAGCTTACTTTGCTATTGTCAGATGAACTTGGTGAGCGGCCTAAACCCAGAGTGAGCAATGGATTCCCAGTACCTTCTGCTCCTGCCATAGTACCCCACTTCCTTTTCAGGGCTTCTGTGTTAGCGACAGAAAAGCTGGAGTATGATGCAGAGTCAAGTGTAGTATCTTTAAGCTGAGCAGTGTGTTGGACTGTACTCCGATAATGGGAAGTGTGTAAGGAATTGATACTATCACCGAATACAAGGCCACGGGAGGTTTTGTCCATTCCAATTCATAAACATTAAACCTCAACCAATTAGTAAATGAAAAGAACCAGTTGACCGACTCCCTGGTATCATAACTTTATTAACTTCTATTGGGTTAGAAAACTCAGAACAGCTTGCAACCTCCGCTAACAAAACCGGAGACATCATCACGATCCATTTCTAGCCAGTATGTATGAAGTGAGCGCGATGAAAGTTTGAACTGAGCCTCAGTTTCTTTCTACTCAGAAACTTCCAATTGCACCATTCAAGCCAAACAGAAGGCAATAATCCTGTTAATAAGAAATAAGAGACTAAAGTTTAGTAAGTTGTAACTAGGAACCTAATGTAGCACAAAAAGAAAGATCCACAAAATGGTACTGTATTGAAGAACTATAAACATTCGAGTAAAGGGAAAAGGAGACCACAACCAGGAAATAGCAGAAATGTAATAAAAGGAAACCACAGCCTCATTTCCATACAGTGGATAAGTATGCACTTATTATTGGTCAAAATTCAGAACGATTGATTACATATATAACAGTCAAGGGGCTAACAAAGCACAGGCTGATGACCAGGCCTAATTCAACTTTGCAGTTCAACCTGTGATGACTACATTATCTTATGCATAACAAGTAACAAAGCTGAACAGCTTGTTGCCTTTTGCTCTGAACATGAAAACAGGCTTCTTATGAATCCCTTGACAAGAACTAGGATGTCCAACATCTTTGAATTGTATATATATTGAGAAACTGTGACTACAGGATAATAACATTCCGTAACGTGCAGAAGTAAAGCAGAAATTATCTTTATATAGGACTTCCAAATAAAGAAGATATCAAAGATGATGAATTATACCAAATAACTCAGCACTTTATGAGGTTACAGGTATCAAAGATGATGAATTATACCAAATAACTCAGCACTTTATGAGGTTACAGGTGGTGAGTGGAAACAACAGACAGAAGAATGAAAAGATCAATCGTTCATGCATCTTGTTAAGGTTTTTGTAGTCAAACAAATGCTGTAAATGACATGCTATTGTGTATCTCGTGACATATTAGAGCTAAATTCTAAGTCATATACTTCTTGTAACACAAGTTACGGCAAGTAACTGGCTGGGAATACTGAGCACAAGGCTATTAGAATAACACCAACTTCATGGAGATCATATTAACTTAGAACTAGCTCTGCCATTCTATTTGTTAGGTTTAGTATGTATCGCTTGCCAGCAAATGATTGGCAAACTAGTTTCTCAAGAAGAAGCAAAAGTAGTCTTACCCAAAACTAAGAGACATCTAATAAGGTCTCCAATTATACATATACTTAGGGCACGTTCAAGGGTAGAGAAAGAAGACATCTCAGATTCCTCTATATCACCAAGACATGACAAAAAAGTCATTCATGCATTGGTTGGCCTCTTTAATTGATTTATCTCTATTACTTAATGCTCTCCTCATCACCTTGGGAAGGATATATTCTCTCTTGATACTCTATTCAACATGTCAGGGGGAGGTGGGAAGGCTGATATAAGACCACTGCGCATACCTAAGAAGTTAGGACATCCTATATTAGATGAGACTTCAACAGGTATTGAATCGCATTTGCTACACATTTAGGGCATATGTGGTTCACAACAACACATATGACATGCCCGCTTGTGTATTCTCTTGTTTGTTTCAGAGCCACAGCTATGACATGCCACACTTTTTTAGCCTCCTGTCCCAGCTGCCATAGACTAAAACTTTTGCCGAAAATTGCCAAGGTTGTAGCAACAATTTCTTCACCAAATGGCACAGTTTGGAGGGAAAATGTGGCAGGCTGCCATGGAACCAAACATACCCCCTTAAGACAGCTGCCTTTTAATCACATGAAGGATGATTGATTCACTTTTATTTATTTTTGTCGGATTAATATGGGAATTTATAGTTTTACTTTCTTGATAGGATTAGTGCGAGGGCTCAGAGGAGCCTTCCAGCCGCTAGATAGATAAGAAGATTCGACAGACTATGGTATTGCTGCTGGCCGGTTATCCATGGCAACTGGCCGAGTTCTGATTCCTACAAACTTGACGCAAACCCAAACGGTGTAATTAAACCAGAGGTTTTCACTCAAGCTCTTTAGGAAAACACTAGTGAGTGTCCACCTGTTTTTTTCTTCTTTCCGTGGAGAAATGGAAACATGGGCAGCAACGCAAAATTTTCATTTACCAAGCGATAACTGTAAAATAATCGTAAGGATCATTTCTGTACCCCGCTCAAGAATCTAACGTTAAGCACATCTAATCAGCCATAACTTAGCGAACCACGAATAGCGCCAGTCGATAGAAAGATCAACTGAGATGATCTTCAATTTTCGTCAATCAGATGAACAACTGAAGCCGATACAATAGGACAAATCTGAGCCGAAGTTGTTCGCGAATACTATCGAATAAATCCATGTCCTGTACGAACGATCCACGCGAAACAATAAATCTGGAACTATAACGACCTACGAGAAAAGAAAAGGAGTACGCCGACAGATTTTAACGGCGACCCTTTTCCTGTCACCAGATTGCTCGCCTTAAACAGGAAGAAACAACAAAGGGCAAAAGGTTTTGCATGGTAAAGGAAAAGGCGCATAACCGGAAGCCGCCAAAATTCCTTTTTCTCAGGGAACAACAAACATAACTTTGCAAATCACAAATCGGAACAAATACAGGAAAATATATATTTGTGTGTACAGTATAAACAAGTTTCTGTTGCAGAAGCAACGCGCACGAGAAAAGAGGAGCAACTCATGGAATTCGCGAATGAATCTGGCGCCACAACGCCCCAGGAAATCCCGGCGCGAATCGGAGACGATAACCGACGCGAGCCCGGGCGCCGCAGCGCATCCAGCGAACCGACGGTAAAAGCAAAACAATCATCATGGATATAATAAAGGCGGGGAGGCGAGGACGCACCTGTGGGCGGGCGGTCGGTCGATGGAGGGAGCGAGCAGGTCGCGGGCGAACCAATCTGGCTCCCCGACTGGGTCTGGGTGTGGAGGGGAGGGGGGCTAGGGTTTTGAGGTTGTTGCGCGCGAGAGAGGGAGAGCCGCCGCGGCGAACAGCGCCGACCAGATTTGTAGGAGAAGGGCAGAGGAGGGTGAAAGCTCAGCAAGAGGAGAAAAACCGAGGACGCATACGGGGCCTGGGGCGCTATAAATAAAAAAGAAAGAGAAAGAGATGGAGTGGGGGCGACAAAACGCTGCGGCCACCCCGTGCCCGTGTGTGGTGCGGGAAATGGAAAGCGGGGGAAAGGCGATGCACTCGTGCCATCCTTTTTCCACCTGGTTTGGCATCTTGTCCAGGTACGACCGGTTCTGTTTTATCCACCACCACCACTAGTATTAGTAGGAGTGAACTGGCTTTCTACGTTTATTTTTTACTCGACATGCCTTTTCGTAAAACTCGCAAGATTGTTCTTCACACGGCTAGAGATTCCAAAATACTCCTACAGAGAGAAGATTGTTAGGCTTGCATCGTACGGTATGCTAGAATACTACACTATTTGAGTACAATAATTTTTGTATCTTAATACTCTCTCTGATGCAAAAAAAATATCGCTCATTTTGTAATAAGCTAGCACAAACTTCATACTACACCTTTTATGGATCGGAGGAATTAGTTGATCTTGAGATAGTGGGATGATGGATCACATGATTTTGTCCCCATCGGGTAAAATGTGTGCATTTGAAATGAGCTCATTAACTTGTTTCGATGCCGAAGACTCTTTCTTTCTCTCTCGAAGCTCCCGGTTCTCTCCAGATCCGCCTCTGTTGAGAGTCGCGTTTGCGCGCCTGGTTCGCTCTGCTTCCCTCTCCGGCGGCTATGCCGGCCGACGTGGTGAAGTGAGTGTAGCGTGGGGTTCCTCTGTAAATAGTAGAGTTAGGATAGACCTAAGTTTAGTTGCTAGTTGTGGTTCCGGCTCTATGCCGATGTCTCGGGTGCTCCCGACGCTTTTGAGCTGCAGTCAGTAAGTGCTGGTCTTCATCCTGCTTATGGCGCTCCTGAGGTGAGAGCCGAAGTCGACGGTTGGGGCTGGTCAAATATCCCGCTCGAATAAGCTCTTGGGTCGCCCTCTAGATCTCGATCTGGAGGCCTGGTGTTGTGTTGGAAAGTTCGAAGCTCGGATTCAACATCTCTTCTTCAGCCATCAATGAGATGGAGAGGAAGAGTGGTGGAGAGGAGCTCTTCTTCTTTTGGCATGGCGTGGAGCTGCAAATTTTCGCGGAGTTCATCAACTGGGGCAAAGTTCTGCCTTAGTTATTCTTGGTCAAAGAGACCACTCCACGTAATATTTCCGATGACATTCTACTTGAAGTTCGATTAAAGCCATCGTGAGTTTAGGATGAATGCCTTTAAATACCACCTTCATCCTTTGCAAATTTGGAAATAGTAAATAAATTCGTAAATAAACAAGTCCATGACTTTTTTTTGGCAAAAATACGTCCACTACTTCCTCTCTTCTTATTTATAGGGACGACACATATCCCTTTACCACCAACTTTACCAACGTAGTACATCTTGTATTATGTTGGTTAAACTAGAAGGATACCCCGTGGGTTCTAGCGGACATCTCTTTAATAAATCTAATAAAACGCTTGAAAGTTGAACTTGTCTGTAGAAATATGTAAGATTTAGTTGGTCATACCAATCGAGACGCTAAATTTAATAGACATGAAATGTAGTATGTGTATTTTACAATTTTAGATCTCGTTATGGTTCAGGGGTGTACCTCATTACTATAAATAAGTTGAAATCAACGGGTTGAAGAAACATATGATGTGGTTAGCTTGATGCGATCCACGTTGCAGTGGTGGAGAGGAGCTCTTCTTCTTTCGGCATGACGTGGAGCTACAAATTTTCGCGAAGTTCATCAACAGGGGCAAAGTTCTGCCTTAGTTATTCTTGGTCAAAGAGACCACTCCATGTTGCGATGTCGTGCACTCTACATCATCTTCAATCTCCTGGCCGACGTGCCTAAGAGGAGGCCCTTCAGGGACTCCATCTCAACGTTCATCGTCGGCCCATTGCCAAGTGGTTTTGTCCCAGCAACGGCGCAGGCAACCGTGATGTCGAGTCCTTCGTATATGTTGGTGGAGAGGGACCAGATTGCGTTTTCAAACTTTCGTTTACGGTCCCATTTGTAAAAGCTAAGGTCTTGGTTGTAATTTTATTTTCTTCTGAATCCCTCCTTGTAAGATGTAAGCCCACCGATTAATGCAGCTCTTTGGATCCTTCGAGGTCCATCCTTTGTTCAAAAAAGAAATGAGCCGATTTGTTCAAAAAAAGAAACCCAGAAACATCTTACAATTCTTAACGGAGGGAGTATCATTTTAATGCTACGCATTTTTAATGGGGGTCATAGGTCATTTTCGAAAAACTTGAAAAAAAAAGTACTACCTCTTTTCTGGTTTATTAGGCCCATGCATATCACTAGATCATCAATATATCTATATTTCTTATGAAATAAAACCCCACTAATTGTAATTAAAGTTTTTATCTTAATATGCAATTTATCCACATCACTTACTATTTTAGCCAATCAATTGTCCATATCATCCCACACTAGCATATGTTACTCCATATGCAAACATTCACTTCATATTTTTCTTACCCATCAAATTGTCCGAGCCGTCTTTTTTTATTGTTTTATTGAAAAGATCATGTAATTACACGGTTAAATCATGTGCAAGTGAAATATGAGAATGATTTTTTTTCAATTTTTTCAACAATGAAAATCATATAAATGTTATTCAGAATTATGTGGCCTTCTATACGTAGTTTCTCAAAAAGTTTATGGAAACGTTATGCGGCAATGTGGATCGCATCTTAACACAAGCTAACCACATCCTATGTTTCTTCAACCTGTCGATTTCAACTTATTTATAGCAATGAGGTACACCCCTTAACCATAACAAAATCTAAAATTGTAAAATACACATACATTTCATGTCTATTAAATTTAGCGTCTCGATTGGTATGACCAACTAAATCTTACATATTTCTACTTACAAGTTTAACTTTTAAACTTTTTATTAGATTTATTAAATAGATATCCCCGCTGGAACCCGGGGGTATCCTTCTAGTTTAACCAACATAATACAAGATGTACTACGTTGACAAAATTGGTGGTAAAGGGATATGTGTCGACCTCGGAAGAGAGGGAGTAGTGGACATGTTTTCGCCAAAAAAAGTCATGGACTTGTTTATTTACGAATTTATTTACTATTTCCAAATTTGCAAAGTACGAAGGTGGTATTTAAAGGCATTCATCCTAAACTCACGATGGCATAAATCAAACTTCAAGTAGAATGTCATCGGAAATATTATGTGGAGGACATTTCATCTCCATTTAATCACCAGACTTGTTCATTCCAAGTCAGTACTTCATGTGGTCTACTCCTTCCGTCCGAAATTAAGTGTGACAAAGTTTGACAAAAGTGGATGTATCTAACACTAAATTATGTCTAGATACATCCATTTTTGTCAAACTTTGTGACATTTAATTTCAGACGGAGGAAGTAGTAAATTAAACATGTTTTGGACAAATTTCAATTCGGATAAATATATGTAATTTTTTTTTAAAAAAAAGATAGAAGCTGTTATAATTTGAAATCGAGGGAGTATAAACTAATTCCAAATTTGATTAGAGTAATAGAATTGTTGCAAAGTTCACTAGCACTACATTGCATGAGTAGAGACAATGAACATTTGTGATTATGTTAACGAGTTCCATAGGCAGGCAATTAGTTTTAAAAAAAATCAGATTACTGGTGACATGGTCAAGTGTCGAGTGCCTCCAAACACACTGATGCTGTGTAATCCGCCGAGACCACCCACAAATATACTGTCCACGGTTCATTGAACCTGTACACGTTCCCAACGAGCAGACCCATCCAGGTGCGTTCCGCGGGGTGCGCGCAACGCAACGCAAGGCAAGACGCCAACGCGACAGCGTAGGCGCCGAGAGGGCGGCAGGAGGCAGCAGTCTACTCGGCGGTGCGGCGCCGCTTGGGACGCACGCCGGGGTGACGCTAGCCATTTTGGCTAATCAAAAGCCGTCGAGCAGCCGCGTGTGCCGCCCTCCGCGCGCACGTTGCCAGCCTCGGGCCCCGGTCCCCACAGCGTTTCCCGCCTGTCCGCGCAAGACACGTGTCCCCCCGCGGCGCCAGGCCGGAGCGCGCGGCCTCGGGCGCGACGTCACGCGCGGCGTCAGAGCGGAGGGGTCCGCGTTGGGTGGGTGGCGGCAGCGCCTCGCCACCGTCCGTGGTGCGCCTCTCCGAGGCGGGCGGTGGGACCCGCAGTGGCGAGCTCGTGGCCTCGTTGCCGCTTTCCTTTTTCCTTTCTTAATTGTTTTTCTAATCTCGTTTCCGTCCCCTCCGCCTTCTGGCCGCTCAGCGACCGGGTTACTGACGACGAGCTATGGTTATGGTTAAAAAAATATGCAAAAGGGCCGTGCTTATTCTCGTTTTACGCTGGACGTGCTTTTGCTTATCCGCTGTTAATCTTGTGCGCCGTGACTCTAAAATACTCCTACTGTACTTTTTTTAAATAAAAAGCTCGTGGGCGCCGTGTTCGATGATCGATCGGTGGACACTACTCGTCTCGTTGCGCTTGAGAGTGGAAAAATACTTGGTCGACAGTCTGTAAAGTTGCATCAGAAGTTGTTGAAAAACGACGTATCTGTATTCGGATGACCTACTACACGACGTGGTCTACTTCTTCTCTTCTTTTTTTTTCAATGGAGCGTCCTCGTAGGGACCCGAACCTTCTTGATTATCAACGCTGGATGGACCAAAAAATACAAGGAACCCCATAAAAAAGAGAAATTACACATAGGTCCCTAACAATTGTGGTGGTGTCACGGCAGATGCCATAGGATGGCTAAAGATGTGGGAACGATGGACGCTGGAGGTGCTCGGGGAGGGATCACGCGACGAGTAGCCGCGTGAGGTAAGAACTAAACACTGCAAACAACACGATCTACCCAGATTCAGGGCCCTCGTGAGGAGGTAAAACCCCTACTCCTGCCTTTCTCTATGTATTCTGGTGTCTCACCGAGTAGCCACAGTACAATGTTCTTGCTACCGAGTAGCCGCTATTCTCTCTTTGTGATGAACTAGGTCAAGAATCTAGGGTTTCCTGTGTCCCAGCATGCGATCCTCACGCAGGAGACGGCGGGGCACCTTATATACATGGTGCCCAGCCGGATACAATCAAACACGGACAAGTGTCGACATAGTGTGCACATCGTCCTTCTTCCGAGTTCCCGCTGACAGCTTTGGTTCCTAATCTTGGCTGCATCTGGAAAGTCGTTGGGCAAAACCAAGGGGACAGTCTGGTATCACTGTGCCAAACACAGAGTAGGGCCCCCTTATCCTGCGACCGCCTGCTTCCACACTGTCGCTGTCAGGCAGCCCGGTCCCAGATGAACAGTAGTTTGAATAGTGCCAAGTACGGACCCAGGATACGCGGGATCCTGTGTCAGAACGGTTCCTTTGACTTCTGGCCCGAGTAGATTCCCGCCAATCTTACTCGGACCAGCTCTTCTACTCGAACGGACATAACTCGCTTGATATCTCCTTCTGGTCATCTTTTCGTAAGACCGAGTAGCAGTCGACCGGGTAGCAAGTACCGGGTAGACGGCTACTCGACCAAACTTCTCTTCTGACTGTTGCCTTTACCACTTGCTTTTACCCTACTCGGGGGTAACCCCCCGACAGCAGTCCCCGAAGCTGGTAGAGTCTTGCGAACTCGTTCACTAGGCTCTGCCAGGTTAAAACCAATCTTTGCAACACCGCCCTTGAGCCTCAAGATGCCGAGCGAAACCTCCGAGTAGCACTCTGGAAAGTACCTTGGGTCTCTTTTCTTCCGAATAGGGCTAGTCTCCTTCTCTGTGTCCCAGTAAAAGGACTTAGAGAATTTCTCAAGCAGAATCTCTGCAGCGCAGTGCACAATCCAGCCTTCCGTGCTGCAACTGGACACGTGTCAAGCATCCGCGACCCCGACGTCTTGCTGCCCAGGACACGACGTGCCACGCGCCCAGTTTTCACGGAGTGGGCCCACCGGCTCGTCATGTCCCATCAAGAGCAGTAATAATCCACGATCTGGTCGTGGGATCAACTGTGGCCGTTACGCGCGCGTTCCGCGCTTGCGTGCGTTTCTAACCGGCCACAGGCCCCACCACACGAGAGTTATGGCCACGATCGATCCCACTACCCCGATGGTAACGGTAATCTGAGGAGAGGGTATAAATACCCCCATCGGTAACTTCCTCTTCTCCTTCCTCCGTACTTTCTTCTTTCGCCTCTCTGTTTCTTCTCCGCCGCCGAGCCCTCCGTCGCCGCGCAACTCTTTGCGCCGCCGCGGATTCATTCTCTCCATCAGTTTCTTCCAAACCTTCCACCGCTTTCTCACTCGCTGCCATGGCTGCTCGCGCCGGCTGGGCTGGTTCTGATGTCACCGTCGACGACTGCTCCTGGCTCGTGAACACCCGGAGGGTTCCTCCTGGTGTTCAGTGCCGGCCGTCCGACGGCGAAATCGTTCCGGCCCCGCGGGAGGGCGAGCATGTCGTCTTCCTCGCGCACTTCGCGCGAGGATTCGGCCTGCCGGCTTCCGATTTCCTCCGCTCCTTTCTGGACCACTTCGGTGTTCAGATGCACCATCTCCCCCCAAATGCCGTCGTCTTCCTCGCCTATCACACCGTGGTGTGCGAGGCCTTTCTTGGCGTCCGCCCCACGGTGCAGACATGGCTGAAGTACTTCCACCTCCGCCAGCAGAGCAAAGAGAAGAAGGACGGCGCGGCTTCTGGCAGCCGGGTAACCGACACCGGCAACGCCATGATGGTGCAGCGGACGGGAACCAATCACCCTCGCATCAAGGGCTTGGATTCCGTCCGTATGTGGCAAAAATCCTTCCTCTACGTGAAGAATATCCCCGCCACGAAGGGGGGAAAGGTAACGGACCGCATCAACCTGCCTGCTTGGAGCAACCGAGCTCCATCCGGGCAGAATTGGAAGACGAAGCCCTCCAACGACCGCAACGCCGTGCAGATGGAGGAGCGGCTCGCTGAACTAATCGGAGAGGGCCTCAAGAGCGATGATCCCGTGGCCTGCTGGATCCGGAACCGGGTACTGCCTCTGCAGCAGCGCTCCCACCCAATGTGCTACTTGGGAGGCCCCCGCGACTGCACTCGGACGACCACGTTCGAGCTCAGCAACGCGGAAGTCGCCGCGCACGCAAGGTCCATCCTAACCACAAGCCTCCGAGATAACTGGCACTATGGGTTCATCCCCTTCAGCCGCACGAAGCCGATTCCACGGGTATGTTCTCCTTACTCTGCTTCCAGTTTACATGTAATCCGAGTAGACAGCCTTCTTTCCTTGCTGCGACTAGCAACTGCATTCTGCGCAGAGTAGGGCACTTATTAGAACTGCCTAGGCTTAGTGTGCTTTGTGTTTGCACGCCTTGTCGGGTAGCACACTTAGGAGAAATACTTAGGCTTAATATGCTTGTTGTTTGCACGCCTTGCCGAGTAGGATCCTTAGCAACTTTCCCTAGGCCTAGTGTGCTTTATGTTTGCACGTCCATCCGGATAGAATGCCTTCATGCTACTCGGCTAATTTGCGATGTTTCTCTGTTCTTTCAGGTCCTTGACCGCCAGCTTGCTGAGAGCTGTGAGTGCTTCGAGGGCAACTGGTCATCTGACCGAGAAGAAGATGACCAGGCCTCCTTCGAGACCGCGGACAAGCTCGATCCTTCTGACGCCGCCCAGGCGGGTGATCATCCCGCGGAATCGTCTCTTCGTGACTGGTCCGAGGATGAAGTTGAAGGTAATGGAACTTATCCCCTCTTACCGCGAGCAGCGCAAATCAATCGCTTTCTGCTTCTGAAGTGCTTTTCTTCCTTTCTATTTCTCAGATGTTGCTGATGCCGATGGCGAAGACGAGGATGAGGATGAGGACGAGGCGGCCCAGGTCGTCAAGCCTCTTGCAGTTGCCGCTCCTGCCACCCGCAAACGGACATGCAGTGGCGCCCAAGAACCTCCCGCCAAGAAGAAGAAGACGACCGAGAAGACGACTAAGAAAATCGTGAAGAGGAAACGACCACAGATCCCTAGCCGCAAGGGGTAAGTTCCATCTCGGTTGCATGCTTCTGTTTACTCCGTTCTTCTCGGTTGACTCCCAATTTTTTTTGCTTCGCTGTCTCCTCTTGATTTCCTCTGCCCTCTTCTTGCTTTTGAACACAATTTTTTCTTCAGAGACCCCTTGGACGCGGACGCAGCTCTTGCGTCCACCGAGACTCAGAAGAAGGCCGCCATCGATGTCGACAATCTAATCGACCTCGACGGCGATGAGAACGACGCCGCCAACGCACGATCAGAGGGCACCGATGCCCAGAACACCAAGCCAGAGCCGCAGTCACGCGCCGAGCAGGAGGCGCAGGACGCTGCTCACCAAGAGAAACCACCTTCTCCTCCGGCCAACACCGCCGAGGAGAACCAAGATCAAGAGGCCGAGATGCACCACGACGCCGCCCTTGAGCGGCAGGAAGAAGGAGAAGAGCAGCCAGCAACAGGGGCTGCTGGACAAGAAGACCCCGCGGCCCAGCCGCGGGTAGAAGAAATGGATGTCTCACAGCCGGATCCCGCTGCCGAGCAGCGGGTAGAAGAAGTCACCGTGACGGAGGAGTACCCATTGAGCGACGCGCAACCTGATGCCGCGTAGGGTAGAGCTCAGCCAGACGCCGCACCGGATAGCGCGCCCCTGGCGCCACCAACAGATCAAGGTAGCGCACAGCCAGATTCCTCCTTGGTGCAGACAACCGAGGCTGCAGCCAGCCCTCCGGCCAGGCCGCTTACGAGGAAGAGTGCCCAAGATGCTGCAGAGAAGGAGGCAGCCGAGAAGAAAGCCGCCGAGAAGGAGAAGGCTGAGAAGAAGACGACCGAGAAGCAGAAAACCGAGAAGCCAGTCGCCGCGAAGCCAACTGCCCAGAAGGAGAAGACGAAGAAGCGGGCTGCCGACATGCCGCCGCCAACATCAACTGGCCAGTCCAGTCAGCTGGTTATTCGCGATCCTAGCGCGGTTGCTGCCGCCGCCGCTGCAGCTGATCAACCCTGCTACCCTGACTACATGGTGAAGGTTAGCCATCAGCACCAGGTCGGCTTTTCCCCCAAGGACCGGAATCTTGCTCTTCAGAAAGGGAGGAAAGCCGTGGCAGTGGACTCCAGGCCCCCGGCCCCAAATCAAGACAAGTCCATCTCCATTGCTTCTCGGGGAGTTCAAGACCAGGCGATAACGTCCCAGAGCCTCGAGCAAGTACTCGATTTGATTGGCTTCATCGATGCCAAATGGGACAGCAAAGTTCTCGGCAACACCAATTGGAACGGCACCGATCTGGGCGACATCGACCATATGCGTGTGGATTGGAACAAGGTGGACTTGGGTTACAAACCCATGACTGTCTCAACCACCTCTGCTACCCTTGCTGCCAAGATGTTTGTCCACCGCAAGAACGCCGAAGACCTCGAGCAATCCTACGCGGTAAGTCCCTATCCAGCCTCTCCGAGTTTCCTTTTCACTTCTTTTCTACTCTTTTTCTTTTCCTTATCCATCACCCAGTCCCCGAGATTCTGGCCGAGTAGGCGGACACTCTCCCGAGTAGCCGCCTTCTCGGGTTGAATCTCAAATACTTTGCCTGATTTTTGTTTCTTTTGCTTCTCAGAATAGCGTACTGAAGCGGACCGACTTGCATCGTCGGCTACTCTGGAACCACGCCATTGCCAAGAGGCGCATTGCCGCCTTGGAAAAAGAGAAGATGATTTCCGAGGAAGCCGACAAGAAAGTGATGAACAGCACTCTGAGGCTGTCTGAAGTTGAAGGTACGCTTCTAGCTGCGCGGTTCTTGCGTTTGGTGTTTACGCCCGCTTTTGCTTTTTGCGCTAACTAATTTTACTCTGCAGGGAAGCTGAAGGCCCTATCTGACGAGCACGAGAACTGCCGTGCCTTCGTCGAGAGTGGCCAGGCCACCATCAAGAGATTGGAAGGTACGTTGCCGTCTACTCGGCTTTTCCTGTGTTTCTTTCTTTCGCTTCTCTGCTAACCGCGCTTCGCCTTCCGCAGAAGATCATAAGAAATTCGCTGAGGAGCATCAAGACTGCCTCAAACCGGCTGAGGTGCAGCAGCAGTTGTCCAGCCAGACTGTCGAGCTGATGAAAGAGCACACCACTGAGATGGAGAAGCTCCAAGTCCAGCTGCAGACTGCACTCCAGGATGCTATCAACCTTGGTGCCGAAAGGGATAGAGTAATCGCCGAGAAGGCAAAAAGCGAAGCAGCAGCCAAGGCCAGGGAGAGAACCCTCAAACAGGAGTGTGAGGTGCTGAAGAAGAGCAACGCTGGGCTCTTCACTCAGCTAGAGGAGCTCCGCTTGATCCAAGAGAAGCATATATCCAACGAGGAAACATGGAAGACCCAGCTGTTAGGGTTGCGCCATGATTTGAACAGTAAGTGCTCCCTTTTCTCCGCTTCTCCGCTACTCGGCTGCGCCTTTCTTCTCTGCTTCTCGTTTCATGCTTCCACTCTGTTACTGTTTCTGATCTTCTCGATAGCTCTTGCAGGAATCTTTCCCGACCTTGAATCTTCTAGCGTGCCCGCCTTGGAAAAGGTCCGAGCAGCTCGTGTCGAGAAGGGCGAGCCTTTGGACACCAGGGCAGAAATCGAGGAAAGTATCCTGATTATGCAGAGCCAGTGTCCGCGGCTAGCGGGCGTGGGCACCGAGCTGGTGCGCGTCGCCTTCCAGATCCACAACGTCTTCTGGCCTGATGACTCCGCGCCGACAACAATCTCCGGACTTGCCTTGAAGCTGCAGCGCGTGAAAGCCGAACTGAAGAAGTGGCGCGCCTCGGGAGCTCGGGCAGGTGCGGACATGATGTTGCTCTTCGTCACCACCTGGTACGAAAACCTGAATATGCAGATTATCCGCGAGATGCGCCGAGACTCCAGGTGGGAGAAGGACCCCGACTGCGTGGCTATTCGCCAGGTGGTTGCTCACGAGGTCGCGCAGTATGCCGACACAGCGACCTTCATCGACGGCCTCACCGAGCCCGACACCGAGGTGGATGAGGGCGAGGAGGAGGATGAAGACGAGGAGACGGACACCGACGAGCCGGAGCTGAGCTACTTCGACTCTCCTGCTGGCAAGGACGAGAAAGGGAAAGCCGCGGTCATCGCGGGTAGCGACGAGGAGGACGAGAACGTGGAGATGTCGATCGATACCTCCGCGCTTGAGTTCGGCACCTCATCGGGAGCTGCCCTCGACGACACCGTCAACCTTCGCGCCCACGCCAGCGGCTCCACCTCCGCGACAACGCCCGTCTCGGTGGCCACGGCCACTTCAGACCAGGTAGCCACCGAGCCCAACGCCGAGGACGAAGCATCGAAGCTTGTTGATGCCAGCGCAGAGGCGGACACAACCACTACCACTACCGAAGATGATGCAGCTAAGGCTAGCATCGAGAACGCCGCCTCGACCTGAGTTTATCCTGCAGCTTTATTTCTCAAACACTTATCAGATCCCCGGGATGCCGGGTGCAAATGTATCAGACTATTTATGCCGTTGCTACTCATTTTTATTCCCACTTGTTATTTTCAACTTAATCAATTTGTTCAGCCTGGGCTCGATGTCGGGTTGCGTTATCATGCGAGTCCCCGAGTTGCATTTCTTATTCACTCTCTCTTTTCGTCTCAGCTCTACCCGCAACTTGTTGCTTTTTTGGTATTCGAGTCACAAGAGTTAAAGAGTAGAGCTGCAAATACTTAGCCGCTTAGAAACAATCATAGTAACGCAGCCCACCACTTAGCCGAAAAGATAAGACACAGAACAGTAATAAAAGCACCCTACTCGGTTCCTGCACTCTTCCTTTCCTTAGTAATTTTTCTTGTGCTCATGGACCTTTTGCTTGTTCTCTTGCTTGCCATGAAGCCGGGTTTCGGACAGCAGCAAAGTCGAAGAGTTGGCATGTAGGTTTAAACACAGTACTCAATGTACCTTTGAATTTTGAAGTAGAGCAACCGAATAGGCAAAAGGTAAAGCCGAGTAGAAACACTTAGAGCAATTTTGGACGAGGGCAGTCCCCGAGATCAATTTCAGATTGCAGAATAGAATTTCAACTCGGATAAGAGGGTACATACACATCTTTGCTCACGAATGAAAACGACGGAGTAGAGCTACATTCCAGGGGCGCTTGGTTTCCTCTCCAGCTTTCTGCCCTGTTCGCCTGTGGTGGACGCGCATCTATAAGATAGTATGCATCATTGTGCAGCGCTTTGCTCACAATAAAAGGCCCTTCCCATGGAGGAGACAACTTGTGCATCCCGGCTGTGCGCTGCACGAGCCTAAGGACCAAGTCTCCTTCTCGGAAAACCCTTGGGTTCACCTTTCGGCTATGATAACGCCGCAGGTTTTGCTGGTAGATAGCCGAACGTGACAGAGTCAGCTCTCTTGCTTCTTCAAGCAGGTCAACGTCGTCTTCTCGAGCTTCTCTCGCCTCCACCTCAGTGTAGAGGGTTACTCGGGGGGAGTCATGCTCTAGGTCTATTGGCAACACGGCCTCAGCCCCGTATACCAAGAAGAATGGTGTGTAGCCGGTTGACCGGTTAGGGGTAGTCCGTAGACTCCACAACACCGCTGGCAACTCGTCTAGCCAACACCCAGGTGTTTTCAGCAGTGGCTCCATCAGCCTTGGCTTTATGCTTGCCAGTACCATGCCGTTTGCTCTTTCAACTTTCCCATTGGAAGCGGGATGCGCGACTGACGCAACGTCTAGTCGGATATGCTTATCTCTGCAGAACCGCACCATTGCTCCCTCAGCAAAATTGGTGCCGTTGTCGGTGATGATGCTGTGCGGGTAGCCATATCTCAGGATCACATCCTTCACGAATTTCACAGCTGTGGCCCCATCGCACTTCCGAATAGGCTTCACCTCGATCCACTTGGTGAATTTGTCCACCATAACCAAGATGTGAGTCATGTTGCCTCTAGCAGGCTGGAAGGGTCCGACCATGTCCAAACACCAAACAGCAAATGGCCAAGTGATAGGAATTGTCTTCAGCTCGGAAGCAGGCATGTGAATCTTACTGGCGAACATCTGGCAGCCATTGCACTTCCTCACGATATCTTCAGCTTGCTGCAGAGCTGTGAGCCAGTAGAAGCCATGCCGAAAAGCTTTCTTGACCAATGCCCGAGAAGAGGCATGGTGCCAGCATTCCCCTTGGTGTATCTCTACCAGAATCTCTTCTCCTTCTGCTGGGTCCACACAACGTTGCAGCACGCCGGTGGCACTTCTCTTGTGCAGCACATCTCGGACTATAGCGTAGCCCTTGGATCTTCTCTGAATCTGCCTTGCAGCCACTTCATCTTCTGGCAGAGTGCCGTCCCTTAGAAAGGATAATATGGGCATGGTCCAGCTCGGTGTCTCCCGTGTGGGAAACACTGGTTCGTCCACTTCCATTGGGGTAGGCACCTCTGGTTGCTCTTTGGGGTTGGGAGCACTTCTCTGGAGCCCAGATCGATTGGCAAGAACTTCCTCAATGAATGCGACAGTCCCAGGGTTAAGGACAGCAGTCCCCGAGTAAGGAGTGGCAGTCCCCGAACAAGGAGTGGCAGTCCCCGAGTAAGGAGTGGCAGTCTCCGAGTAGGGATTGGCAGTCCCCGAGTAAGGAGTGGCAGTCCCCGAGTAGGGAATGGCAGTCCCCGAGTAGGGAATGGCAGTCCCCGAGTAGAGGACGGCAGTCCCCGAGTCGGGAGTGGCAGTCCCCGGGTTTCCTGCAGCATTCTCCCAGTCAATCTCCATGGGATCAGATTCCTCACTTGGCAGAGAAGGAACAAATATGGACTCCGAGTTGGGAGAGGGCTTGATGGATGGCTTCCTTAAGTGCTCCAAGGCGACTCCCGCCGGGATGGATTGCCGAGAAGATCCCAACTTGGACAGCTCATCTGCCGCTTCGTTCTCTGCTCGGTGAATGTGCTGGAACTCGCAACCCTCGAAGAATCCAGTCATAGACTGTACCAGGAAGCGATATGAGGCCATGTTGGCATCTAGAGCATCCCAAGTGCCAGAGACTTGCTGCACCACCAGATCTGAATCGCCATAGCATATAATGCGCTGCACGCCAACCTCCTTGGCTACTCGCAAACCATGCACCACTGCCTCGTACTCTGCTACGTTGTTGGATGCCTTGAAGTGAATCTGCAGCACATACTTGAGTTGATCTCGCTTGGGTGACGTAAGCACCACGCCAGCACCAAGGCCTTCCTTCACCTTCGAGCCATCAAAGTGCATCTTCCAGTAATTAGAAACCGGCGCAGGAGGTTCATACTGCACCTCAGCCCAATCCACCAGGAATTCTGCCAGAATCTGAGACTTGATGGCTTCTCTTCTCGCATACGCGGGTGCATACGCGGCCAGCTCGATTGCCCACTTGGCTACTCTGCCACTCGCCTCCTTGTTACCCATGATATCCGAGATGGGAGCAGAGCTCACAACCGTGATAGGATGCTCTTGGAAGTAATGCTTTAGCTTCTTGGCGCCCAGGTACACGCCGTAGGTCATCTTCTGGTAGTGCGGGTAGTTTTGCTTGTAGCTGGACAGCACTTCACTGAGATAGTACACTGGGCGCTGCACACTCTTGCCTTCTTCTTCTCGTTCCACCACAATCACCACACTGACTACTCGGTTAGTCGCAGCAATGTACAGCAGCATTGGCTCCTTGGGTAGCGGACTAGCCAAGATGGGAGCGCTAGCCAGCATTGCTTTCAGCTCGTTGAATGCCACATCCGCCTGCGGAGTCCAGACAAACTTGTCACTTTTCTTCATCAATTGGTACAAAGGCAGGGCCTTCTCGCCCATTCGGCCCAGAAAACGGCTCAGAGATGCCAAGCAACCAGTGAATTTCTGCACGTCTTTCAGGGATCTCGGCAAAGACATGCTCTCAATAGCTTTTATCTTTGAAGTATTGGCTTCAATGCCCCGACTAGACACCAGGAAGCCGAGTAGCTTACCAGCCGGGACACCAAAGGTGCATTTACTCGGATTCAGCTTCATTTTGTACTTGCGTAGGTTAGCAAAGGTTTCCTCCAGGTCGGCAAGCAGAGTATGTGTTTTATTCGTTTTGATGACAATGTCATCTACGTACACCTGCACATTCTTGCCGAGCTGGTCGTGCAAGCATTTCTGCATGCATCTCTGATAGGTTGCACCCGCATTCCTCAAGCCAAAACACATGACACGATAGCAATAAGCCCCGTACGGGGTAATGAAAGCAGTCTTTATTTGATCAACAGGATTGAGTGCGATCTGGTGGAAACCAGAGTAGGCATCTATGAAAGACAACAGTTCACAACCAGCAGTGGAATCGATCACCTGATCGATGCGAGGTAGCGGGAAGGGATCCTTGGGGCATGCCTTGTTCAAGTCGGTGTAGTCGACACACATGCGCCATGTAGTGGCAGCCTTGGGATCCTCCTTCTTCTTCTCGACCATGACCGGGTTGGCTAGCCAATCCGGATGCAGCACCTCCATGATGAAATTGCTTATCAGGAGCTTGGTGATCTGGTCACCAATGGCCTTCCTTCTCTCATCTCCGAAGCGGCGCATAGCCTGCTTCACTGGCTTGGCGTCAGGACACACATGTAATGAGTGCTCAACCAACTCCCTCGGGACTCCTGGTAGATCTTCGTTGGACCAGGCGAATACATCCCGATTCTCACGGAGGAAGTGGATGAGCTCGCTTTCCTATTTCTCCGCCAACCCGGAGCCAATAATGGCTACGCGGTCGGGGAACTCGGGGTCGACCTGGACCTTCTTGGTCTCCTGAGATGCCTGGAATGCGGTCCCGTGCTGGGTACTCGGCACGCCTTGTGCGCCAGCTTGCGCGGATTGCGCCATAGCCACCATCTCATACATCTTCTTCTTCTCGGCAGCAATCACCATCGACTCCGCCAACTGGGAACCAGCAGAGGCACACTCCATGGATTTCTTGTAATCACCAGAGATAGTAATTATGCCATTGGGACCAGGGATCTTCATTTTCAGATATGCAACATGAGTAGAGGCCATGAACTTGCTCAGAGCGGGCCTGCCGAGTAGAGCATGGTAAGGGCTCTGATGATCGACCACTTCGAACTGCAGGCGCTCTGTGCGGCAATTCTCCCTGGTGCCGAATAACACATCTATCCACACTCGGCCAATCGGGTTGCACGAGATCCCGGGCACAATACCATGGAAGGTGGTCTTGCTGGGCAGCATCATGTTCTCGGCCAGCCCAAGCTTCTCAAGTGTGTCTTTGTACACTATGTTGATGCTGCTGCCGTTGTCGATTAGCACCTTGCTGAACCTCACATTCTTATCGGGACCCAGGAAGGTAGGATCCAGCACCAAGGCGTAGCTACCCGGATTGGGCATCACCTTGGGATGATCTACTCGGGACCACCTGATCTCCTGGTCACACCAATACATGTAGTGAGGGACAGCAGGAATCACTGCATTGACCTCCATGGCACGCCTGTGCTGTGATTGCTTGTCGACCGGCTCAGAGGTGAAGATCATGTAGCTCTCGTGGTGCTCTTGGTACTGGTTGGAGCCTCCGCCCCCATTGTTGTCGTTGTTGTTGTTGCCCTGGTAGTTGTTGTTGCCTCTGTTGTTGCTGTTGCGGTTGTAGTTGTTGTTGTTGCGGTAGCTCTCATTGTTGAAGTGTCGGTTGGCTCCCAAAGCCACTTGGTTCACATTTTCTCTTCTCGGGAATACTGGCGGCCGAGCTGCGGGTGCGCGAGTAGGCTGCACATTGGCATTGGCCGCTGGCAGAGGAGGAGGGGGAGGCAGGCCATCATTCTTGATCACATCCCACCATTCGCACTGCCGAGTAGTGTGGTTAGCAGGCCTTGAGGGGTGGTGAGTGTGAAAACTGCATGGACCATCCTTCATGTCATCAAAGACGAACTTCCTCGGCTGCTCGGAGTTGCCGCTACCCGACTGAGGAGTACGGAATGGTTTCTTGTTGCCTTGGCCCTGGTTCTGGTTCTGCCCGTAGGCTCCAGCAGGTTTCTGCCTTTGGCTACCCCCAGCTCCAACAGTCACTGCATTCACCTCTTCAGGGTCATACCGAGTATCTATCCGGTCACCCCTGTGCTTGTTGTGGAACTCGTTGCGCTTGCTGTTGCTGAAGTTCCTTCTCGGCTCAGAGGAGTCCATCAGGGGCTGAGTAGGGTCACCGAGTGCGTACTGATCCGCAATCTTGATGGTCTCCGCCAGAGTGTTTGGCATCTCCCTCTGCAATCTCTGCCACAGCATGCTGCCGTGCCTGCATCCCTGCGCAAACCAAGTGATGGCCTGGGCCTCGTTCACACCTTCACAGGTGTTCCTCAATGTGCTCCACCGAGTAAGGTACTCGCGGTCTGTCTCGTCTTCTCGCTGCCTGCAAGCGGACAGCTGCTGTGGCCTATTCGGCCTCTTGTAGGTGCTGGTGAAGTTGCTGACGAAGGCGTCCGAGAAATCCAGCCAGCAATTTATGCTGTGCTTGGGCAAGTTGTTGAGCCAAGTGCGAGCTGGACCCTCTAGCATCTGCGGGACGTACCGCACTGCCCATCTCCTGTTGCCGCCCGCAATGTGGACTGCGGTGACGTAGTAATTGAGCCAATCTTCCGGCTTGGTGCTGCCATTGTAGCTCTTGGTGCCCCTTGCGAGCTGAAAGTTCTTTACGGACGGCTCGTTCATGATGCGCGGGCCAAAGCACTCGGGGCCAGGGGACCCGTGTTCTCCAACCGAGCTGACAAGTTGATCCGGTCCAGCTGATGCCTCGCATCTCCAGGCGCCAACACGCGCTCGCCAACACGGTCCAGAATGTCATAGCCAGCCATCTCCATGGCCGAGTAGCCGTCATCATATTTGTCCACCTGCACAGCTGCAGGCTGCTCCACCGGGTTGGCGACTGGCGCCACTGCGCGCGGCTGCTGCCTCTGCCGAGTAGGCGGAGCAGCGGGACGCTGAGAAGGACCTGGGCGTGCTCCACCTCGGGCCTGGCTTTGAGCTTGATGGGCTTGAGAGCCTGCTCTTGCAGCGTTGTGTTCCTGCCCGGGCTGCTGCGGCACAGCAAGCTGTCTCGCGGCAGCAGCCGGGTCATACACCTGCATTTGCCTATCTCTGGCGGAGCGTCCGCTGCGGCTCTTCTCGCGGCTGGGGTGCGGAGACGAGGCCTGATCGTTAGATCTAGCCGCGTGCGAGTGCACCACCTGCGAGGCTCCAGCACCCGGGTTGGCTTTCCGGAACTCCTCATTCTGCCTAGCAGCCTCCAACACCAACTCGTTGAGCCTCTCTTGCTGCCTAACACGCGCGTCGCCGTCGAGACGAGGCAACTCGGCAGCTACAGCCTCTGCAGCTCTAAGTGTCTTGGCGGGTGTGCTATACCTAGGCCTAGTGGAGGTGTTTGCGGTGGCGGACTGAGCAGGAACCTCTACAACTGTCGCCATCTCGGCACCAAGGTTACGCCGCGTGGCGCCTACTCTGCTAGCTCTCCTAGTGATTGGCGTGAAGCCGTGGGCCTTGTTGTACTCAAGCTGGTCCAAGCTAAGCTCTAGCCTGACCTTGTCCAACTCCGCCTGCTCGGCGAGCAGCTCCTGGCGTTGCCGCTCGAGCTGCTCCTTCATGCTCAGGAGCTTGAGGTCGGTGGGGGGCGGCATGCCATTCCGCCCAGCCGACGCGGGAATAGTCGGAGTGGTGGAGGGAGGGAGGTTGCAGTCCTTCTCGTAAGGACTGTGGGTCCTGCCACCAGCGCTCGATGCAGCAAGATCCTCGACGACAGCCGTGGCACCAGTAGCAGCTGCGCCGGCGTTTGCCGCCAAGCCGGTCACCATCACCTCAGCGCGGTTCGCAGAACGGCGCGGGGGCCTTCCGCGAGCAGCGATCACAGCAGGAGGATCCTCCGCGTCATGCACCAGCTCGGGGTAGACGCGGTCGGTGACGGTGGCGACGTAGACGAGGTGCGCGCCGAAGGAGATCACCGTGCCGCCCTCCGGCATGGCCTTGCCACCGAAGTCGCCTGCGTTGTCGGTGACGAAGTCGAAGGAGCCGAATCTGTGGACGAGGCCACAGACCACGCGCTCCGCTGAAGAAGATCCCGTCCGAACAGAAACTCCAGCCAGCGCCGCTGGTTGCCCCACGGTGGGCGCCAACTGTCGTGGTGGTGTCACGGCAGATGCCATAGGATGGCTAAAGATGTGGGAACGATGGACGCTGGAGGTGCTCGGGGAGGGATCACGCGACGAGTAGCCGCGTGAGGTAAGAACTAAACACTGCAAACAACACGATCTACCCAGGTTCAGGGCCCTCGTGAGGAGGTAAAACCCCTACTCCTGCCTTTCTCTATGTATTCTGGTGTCTCACCGAGTAGCCACAGTACAATGTTCTTGCTACCGAGTAGCCGCTATTCTCTCTTTGTGATGAACTAGGTCAAGAATCTAGGGTTTCCTGTGTCCCAGCATGCGATCCTCACGCAGGAGGCGGCGGGGCACCTTATATACATGGTGCCCAGCCGGATACGTCCAAACACGGACAAGTGTCGACATAGTGTGCACATCGTCCTTCTTCCGAGTTCCCGCTGACAGCTTTGGTTCCTAATCTTGGCTGCATCCGGAAAGTCGTTGGGCAAAACCAAGGGGACAGTCTGGTATCACTGTGCCAAACACAGAGTAGGGCCCCCTTATCCTGCGACCGCCTGCTTCCACACTGTCGCTGTCAGGCAGGCCGGTCCCAGATGAACAGTAGTTTGAATAGTGCCAAGTACGGACCCAGGATACGCGGGATCCTGTGTCAGAACGACTCCTTTGACTTCTGGCCCGAGTAGAATCCCGCCAATCTTACTCGGACCAGCTCTTCTACTCGAACGGACATAACTCGCTTGATATCTCCTTCTGGTCATCTTTTCGTAAGACCGAGTAGCAGTCGACCGGGTAGCAAGTACCGGGTAGGCGGCTACTCGACCAAACTTCTCTTCTGACTGTTGCCTTTACCACTTGCTTTTACCCTACTCGGGGGTAACCCCCCGACAAAGACCTTGGCAAGAAATGAGAAAACGCGACCAGGTCCACCTTCTTCTCCAGCGAGGAGCAGAGAGAGCCGTTCTCTGCAGCCATGGACAGCAACGGGGACGAATCCACTTGTCCCTGCCCTGGCGACAACCTCAGCAGCATGACTCTTCGAGGGCCTCCCATAGGAGGTTGATATCTTGCCGGAATCTCTCTTCGGCATTGAAGGTCTCTTCATGGCCATGGATATCAGCTGAACCTTGTTGTTCACTGATGAATTGCTCCGAGGATTGGTTCTAGAACTCCGGAACCACTCCCAACCAGCAGTAGCCCACCCATCACTTCCATTCTGAATCACCACCATGGCAATCGCGGAGTGGATAGCAGGAGCAGGCCACAGATGATCAGAAGCGGTGAAGACCCGTACACATCGGAGCGTAGAAACCAACTCGCCATCGACCCCAAAGTTCCTGCCACGGACCGGGGGAGGCAAGCGAAGAAGATGCCGATGAATACGGACCTGAGGGGCGAAAATTATTGGGCAGCGGCTGATTCCCACCTTCCCCTTCCTCCTCCATGGAGCAGAGGGAGAGGCAGACCTCCACCACACCGACGAAGATCCCGCAACAACGCCGGTGTAGCTGCCTTCACGGACCTTATTTATGGAGATGTCCACCGCTCCATCTGTCGCGAGCGTCGCTGGATGCCACTCCAACTCTGCAGCGACAAGACTGAGCTTCGGGAAACCTTGGCCATGGCCGCCGACGGCCAAGGTACTACTCCTCTCCGCCACCAAGGGCCACAAACAAAGGAAAGCAACTACTCTAAACCTAAATCTACAACCGGCGCTCTCACCTCGCCATCTCCCTCCGGCAACGCCAGCGAGATCGGCTCGGATCCAGCCCGGGTCAACGCATACACAGGGGACTCTCAAAGCGGTTGGTCTCTTTCCAGAGTCCACTATCTACTTCTTCTCAAGGTACCGAAACCATCCAGGTTAACCGCATATCCACGGGTCGACACTAAATCCTTCTTTTTCTGGTCTGTTCATGAAATAAAATACGATTAATTGTTTGTTTGGAGATAAATAAAACAATTGTTGGGTTAACTAGGAGTGTGGAATTTATAATGATATCTAAATAAGTCCACTACTTAGAGGTTTTTTTGTGTTTCTTTCAAAACAAATAAGATGTGAATTTCAAACTTTCCACGCCAACGAACTTTGGAGCAACATTGGTAAAACATGTAGCACACAAAAGAAAACTTTCACAAATTGTTGTTCCAAAATTTTGCTAATCCGGAAAGGATTCCAAAACTTCATACACTTGGATCTCAATGCCGAAATAGATAGTTAGGTATAATCATATGTAAACTTACAGGCTTTTTTTAGGCTACGGCAGTCGATCTGCCCTGTGATTAGACATAAAAATAGAGTAAATATACAGAGTATTTGAAAGTATAAGGATGATGCCTAGAGGGGCATGAATAGGTAGTTTAAAATAATTACGGTTTTGACTTGAGTAAATGCAGAATAAAACTAGCGTTTAATTTATCAAGCACGAAACCTATACAAACTAGGTTTACCTATGTGCACCAACAACTTATGCTAAGCAAGATATACAACTATTTGATAGCAAGATAGATGACTTCAAGCACGATGGCTACCACAAAGGTAAATGCATAAGCAGCAAGCTAGAGTGTCGAAATAACCGAGCCACAAGGAGACACCGATGTGATTACCGAAGTTACTTTCCAAGGGAAGTACGTCTTCGTTGGAGAGGCGGGGAGTCACCTAGGCACTCCTCAATAGTACGGATGTGCACACCTTATTCTCCTTGAGCTTCTCCAGTGAGGGAGATGCTCGTTTCCACTATGAGGTCGACTTGAAGGCGTTGACCAAACCTTACACGGGATTGAGGCTATCTCCACAACTCAATTGGATGCTCTCAACGAAGCTTCTTGCAACAAGGTGGAAACCCCAAGCACTAACCGTCTAGGGTGCTCAATACACCCAAAAGGAACAATCTCTCCAGTGACCAAGCACCCAAGAGTAACAAGCTCACAAACTTCTCTCTCACGAATCTCATGGGGAACTCAAATCTATACACCTAATGTAATGACAAGAACTTCTCTCCCAAATCCCACCAAAGCAACTAATGCTATGGAGGGAGGAAGGAGGAAGAAAAAGAAAAACAACAAATGAATCCCTAGATCTAGATCCAATAGGCTCCCCTCACAAAGAGGAGGGATTGAATGGTGGAGTTGTAGATCTAGATCTCCTCTCTCTTTTCTCTCAAGTGGAAGCAAGAATCGTTGGAGAGATTGAGAGATAGCAAGCTTTTGAAGGTCAACAATGGAGGTCAAATTTTCCCAAAGAGTCGGGAAACCATTGGGAAAGAAGGCCGCTTAAATAGGTCACCCAAATATCCAACCGTTGGGGGCAAAATCGTGCGGGGGCAGTACTACCGGTGAAACCACCGGTACTACCGTCCCGGATGAGTTAGAACACCAAACGGGATGGAAAAATGTTCCAGGCAGCGGTACTATCGGTGGTTTCACTGGTAGTACCGTCACGGGCATCCCAAAGGGGTTTCCGGCGGTACCGGCACCGGTACTACCTGTCCTGGGAAAAACTGCAGAACACCCGGTACGAAAACGGTCGTAACTTTTGCGTCCGGACTCCATTTTAGATGTTCTTGGGCTCGTTGAAATCGCAACGACAAGCACTACAAGAATATGAAGAGAAACATCATAGTAAAAAATGGGAAGATAAAACCAAATGATGAAAGGTTTTACCTACTTATAAAGGACAACCGGTGGAAACCTCCAACATAAAAAATGCGATAAGTTTTTCATACGAAATACATTTTTGATGAACTTGAGCTTGACATGAAGAACATGACAAGATCTAAAACCACACATGGAGAAAAACCAAACAAGAACCAAGAAGGATGATGCCAAGTATGCAAAGGTTTGAGCTCTCTACGATAGATACAATCAAGATACGCATTCAAGAGTCCCTCTTGATAAAACAGTTATCTATCCTATAATACGGTATAACAATCGTAATGAGACCGGTAAAATAGAAACCCTATCTAAGTCATACCTTTGCCTTGTGCAATCCAATTGATCTAGATGATGACGATCTTAATTGCGCCCCGCTTCGTGAAGACTTGTAAATTGCTCCCCCATAAGCTAATATGAGAGAGCTTCTCTTGACCATAACCTACATATGGGTGGAAAGATTTGCACACCTACTTGATCAACCAAGTATCTTCTCTTTATTCGTGATGATGATGTATTGAAGGTAAACATGAATGTTCACACAATCTCCTTCTTCAATACATGCTTGTAATATGGTCAATAATAACATGCCAATTCTTCTTCATGATCATATGGATATATTCATTATAAGTGATGATCTTGATAGAATCCAACCTTGAATCCAACACATGGAGTTCAAGTAGTGCCAATGGATAAACCTATAAGAATGTCTCAATGCAAACATTAGTCCATAAGGATTGTCATTAATTACCAAAACCACACATGGGGAAACCATGCACTTTCAATCTCCCCCATTTTGGTAATTGATGACAATCCCTTTTACGAGGGTTTATATAAGAGTTAAGCAAACATGCAAAGAAAACATGCATGGATGCAAGAGGATGAAGGTAAATGCTTAAAAACGAAACCAAAGCATAAAACCAAATTCTCTTAAACCCTCTAAATCCCTCCCCCATTGCCATCCATTGCCGAAATGGGCGAAAAAATTTAGACGTCCAATATAGTAAGAGCTCCCCCAATAGTTAGGCATTTCTCATAATATGAGATAAATGAAACACATATTCAATGAAGAATAGATGGGGGAGATCAAGCTATATTGAGGATCAAAAGGATTGCAAATAAGATTATATCTCTCTAAACTTCTCCCAAAGAGAGGCAAGAAATCAAAACAATCCAAAAACCCGATTGAACACAAGATTTTATGATTTAAGCAAAAGAGTGTTTTAAAGAAAATGGAGAAGCTCCCCAATGTTCATGCACTATATAGAATTTTTTGCATTTAAAGACAAAGTGCGCAAATATGGAATCATCACTCCCCCAATATCCTTTAAAACACAAAACAAGTGCAAGAGATCATAGAAAATAAGAAAACCAAGGCACTTGGGAAAAGAAATTGGTTGAGCACCAAGTGTCGAATATGCATCTCAACAAGTCCCTCGGGTGAACCGATAGGGTTTCGAGTAGGAGAATGAGTAGGCGTTGGTGACAATCGTCGGCCAACAGGGGGCACGATTTACCCAGGTTCGGGGCCCTCGTAGAGGTAAAACCCTTACTCCTTCTTCTGTCGATCTGTATTTGCACAATAGATCGGTTACAGTGGGGGTGCTCAAGTCGAGAGTAGATCTCAATCTCAAGGCTTAGGTGGTGCGATATTGCTTGGTCCTCCTCCCGGTGGTTCTCCTGGCCTTATATAGGTGGCCAGGTCTCAAACCGTCCCCGGGGGGGGGGGGGTTACAAACCCTAACCTAAAGTCGGTTACAAGTTTCCTTTCTTAACCCGCAAGGCTTTGGGTGGGCCTTGATTGGGCCTTCTAGAATTGTCCACGGTATCTCCCTTGGAGCTTGGGTCTTGGGACTTGGACCGGGTAGGATCACTCGATAGGTCCAGGATCCATCCCTTCGTCAGTAGCCTCCGAGCGTTTACTCGGCTGAGAATCCGTCGGGTAGACGCGCAAAGTTCGTATTGATTTCTTTTCGATTCATGGCTTCAATCGCTTGAAGAGGGCCTGTACCCTGTGTGCGATGCGTTTCTTGTACTCGAGTATCGAGAAATAAAGGTGCCTGTGTGTTGGCTGTTTTCGCAGAAGGATATGGCTCAGTTGTTTGGCTCTCCCGAAAGCTCAGGGCCAATTAATTGCATCTAGGGCAAAAACAGTGCTGGCCTACGCAGACTCGAGACCTCCGATTCGAATCCGGCAAGGTGATCATTGCGACTTGGCCGTGGAGGTCTTACCTAGTCGAATTTAACCTATTGGGGTACCCGGCACGTCCGCTGGGATTTTTCTTCGTGTTGATGACACGGAAATTTACTGGAGGACGCAGCTTGAGTCCGATTCCAGGCCCTCAAGAGATATCTTTTGGGTCTTACCTTCGTATATTAGAAAATACGGCATCCGGATGTACCTAGTCGGCTGAACGATTTAGGGTAAAGATGTGTATACATCGTGTGTTAGAGTGGCAGGGACTGCTCACTCGCGAATATTGCCTCGAGATTTTTCGAGTAAAGAAATTTTCCTTGTTGTTTTTACACATAAGGATTTTTGCATTTGTGTTTTCCTATCCATACGAGAGAGCTTTCATGTCTGGAAGCCCTGTTGTGCCTATACGAAAGAAATTTCGTGTCAAGGGCTTTTATGCGAAAGAGTTTTTGCGTCTTGATATGTCCATACGAAAGAAATTTCGTGTTATGGAGCTTATGCGAAAGAGTTTTCGCGTCTTGATATATCAATACGATAGAAATTTCGTGTTATGGAGTTTATGCGAAAGAGTTTTCGCGTCTTGATATATCCATACGAAAGAAATTTCGTGTTATGGAGTTTATGCGAAAGAGTTTTCGCGTCTTGATATGTTCATACGAAAGAAATTTTGTGTTAGGGATCCTACCCGAGGGGATTTTCGAATTTGATGAGGTGCGCAATGATGTCATTGCGCACTTGTTCTGGCTCCTCCCGATGGGACGTGACAGAGCGAAACAGAGCGTGATAGCCCACCTTGTCAGCCTTTGATCGGAAACGAGAGGTCGTTTCCGGTTTTCCCGCGAGCCACGCGCCGTAAATGCGCATGATCTGCTGTAAAGATCGTGGCAGAGGTAACTGTGTGGCACCGCCTCGTTTCCACTCCACGCGTGGAAGCCGTGATGGATGCCACGTCGCCAGATCTACGGCTCAGATCGATTTGGCTCGCGTATAAGTAATTGCCCTTAGGTGGAAAGTAAATCTTCCTGGCCATTTGCTCTCCTTCTTCCACCTCGCGCACACTTCCTTTCTGTGCAAGCACCCACGAGCTCCCATGGCTGGAGGGAAGAAGCGCGGCGCTACCGCGTCGTCATCGAAGGCTGTTGAAGATGTCCCCGCGCCACCCGCCGTGAGGACGGGCGACTGGCGCTCCGCCAGCACCACCAACAAGAGCATCAAGGAGATGCAGAGGGAGGGGCTGCTGCCCCCGAAGGCGACAAGCGCGTTCGCCTGAGCAAGAAAGAGGAGGTACCGAATCCTCGTGCGAACAAGCGCGTGATTTTCGCGGATCACGTTTCCCGCGGCCTCTCTCTCCCTCTCCATCCTTTCCTCCTTGGATTGTTGTATGTCTACGGCATACAGCTCCATGATCTGCCTCCAAATGTGATTCAGCACATCTCGTGGTTTATCGTACTTTGTGAGTGATTCTTAGGCATTCGCCCGCACTGGGGCCTCTGGAAGGCCCTGTTCAAAGTGCTGGTATTCCATGAAAAGTCGCGGCTAGGCGACCAGCTGGGAGAGCCACTCCGCACCGGCGGCTTCAGGATCCAGGCGAAGACAAACAACTCCTATCTGGAGATGCACTTCGTCGACTCTGCACAAGGATGGCGGAGGAAGTGGTTCTACATCGCCGACAACAGCGCGGGTGGAGCTCACGAATTCCACCCGTTCGCCGTTTTGAAGCGAAGGAAGTCCTGGACGCACAGGCTCACTGTCGAGGAGAGCCGGATCGTCTCCCCGCTGCTCGCGAAAGTGGCGAATCTTCGCGATCAGACGATGGGAGTCGCGTCGAATGGCCTGCACCTGGCGAGCGTCTTTCTTCGGCGTAGGATTCAGCCTTTACAAGAGAGGCCGTCGACTATGTGGGAGTACCAGGGCGTTGAAGACCCTAGCCCCGCCTGCCAAGATATACTCTCGAATGCCGAATTCAAGAAGAATATTGCGGCTACCACCAAGCTGAAGGTAGACGAGCCCTTCGCCACCTGCTCTCTTGAGCCATTAGAGGCTTCAAAGCCCCCTCCATCCGAGGTAAGTTTTCTTCTTGTCTCTTCTTTATTCTTTTTGTCACTCAAGAATCTATCGACTAAGTTTTCTCTTCTTTTCTTCTTCTTTCGTAGAGTTTGAAAATAGCAACGTGCTACCCGCCAGTCTTGGCTCAGGATGCCTCAGACCTCCTAGCGAGCAATGTTGAGGCCGCTCTCAACACCAGCGTTGTTGAGGCCGATTCGAGCTCCGAGCACGGCTCTTCAGACGACGTGGAAGAGTTGGGTAGCGATCAGCTCCATCACCGCAAGCGCCGCAGGCAGGGAGACGATGAAGCTACCTCCAAAGACAGTTCTTTGGGTGGCGGATCTGGTAAGGCGACATAGCCTCTCCAGGCGACGCCTCTGAATGTGCTTCCTCCTCCGGCCCCAAGTCGAAGGTCACTACCGCCTTGAATGTGGACATTCTGGATGACGACGACGAGGACGAGTGAGTTTGTTGTTCTTTAGTCGAGAATCTTTCCCCTTTTCTGTGTATCTTTGTTTGAGAATTCCATTTCTTCCGTAACAGACTCCAAGCCATCAGCCCTGGCCGGTACGCTTCTTATATTCCCTCTGTGAAGAGGAAAAAGGCAGTTGCGAGCGAAACTCCAGCTGCGGAGGCCATCCAAAAGTCTCCAAGTCCCGCACAAGCAGCAGCAGCTCCAGATTACGGGTTGTATGGCTTCGCAGGTGGAGCCTCGGCGAGCAAAGAGATTTCGGGTAGCTCGGCGGACCCTCTGTCCATCGCCCAGGGCCAGGTAATTTTCATGGTGTCTCTCTGTATTTTCTGCTTTGCTTGATTATGATTTCTATCCGGTGCACGACAGTGCTCCCGATGGGAGTAGCCCCCGAGGCCGTGGTCAATCGCTTGCGATTGACCACAGACTCAAGTATAAGCTTTTTCCTTTCTTTCTTTTCTTGATTTTATCGGGTGCACGGCAGTGCTCCCGATGGGAGTAGCCCCCGAGGCTATACTCGACTGTGTGCAGTCGTGAATAGGCTCAAGAGATTTTTTTCCCTAACTCAAACTTTGTCTTGTGCTTTTGCAGTCTCTTCTCGACTCCCTTGCTGCCATCGGTCGTCGAGTGCTCTCGGCTGAGGCGGATTGCGCTTCCCTTCGGGTGGATCGTGACCGACTCATCCAGGATGGCCAATCTCTTCAAGGTAGGTTAACCCACTCCTTTTGTTTTTTCCGTTGATCGCGAAATTTTTTTAAGCTGTATCTGTTGCCTTGTAGCCCAAGTTACTCGCTTGAAGACCGAGAAAGCTGAAGCTGTCGCTCGGGTGAAAACCCTTGAGGCTGAGTTGGAGTCCTCCCGAAAGGAGCTGGATTCCACTCGCAAGCATTCAACTGACTTCGAGGGTAAGCTTGTCGAGGCTCAAGAGGCACTGAAGCAGCTGGAGGAGGCATGTGCCAAACATGATAGCAATCTTGTTGGCATCATCCGCCCCTTGTCGCAGAAATTCGCGGGTAAGTGATGACTCCCAAGTGCATGAGATCAATTGTAGTACCTTTCGATAAGTATTTGAGTATCGAACCCACGAGGAGCTGAAGGTAAGCTACCTATTCTCTAAAGCCCTATAACCCTCTTATATGGCTGTTTATGCAAAGCAATAAGTTTGACTAAAAGGAACTAACTAATTAAAAGCAAGTGACGCGGAGTGTGGTTTGTCTAGTAACTAGTGAAGCAAGTTTAAAATGCAGGTAATCCTAGAGCAAGTTTCTAAAGCAAGTTTCTATGCAAGTTTCACAAGTAGCAAGCAGCAAATATCTCAAGTATCTCAAGGGAGCAAGTGTTCTAGCAATAGGTGTTTCGTTCATGTGGTTGTCACAATTAGTGAAGCACATGTTTTAGTTTTAGTTGTTTCTTCTAGGAAGGAGCCATGAATAGGTATAGTCAAGTAAATGATCTACAACCCCTTATGATGGATCATGTGGCCAAGTAAATGACTTCACAAGATTGATTAAGACATAAAGTCCCACCATAGCCTTACGTTCTAAGGTCCCCTATATATATCCCCATATAACTTAACTTTGTGGCTCGGTCTCAGGTTACTGTCACTCCCAAGTCACCACCACTCCATTATGCTACCGGTGGTCACCTTACATGCATTCCCCAACATATGCGTGCACTCATACATTGTACATAAAGACAATCATAGAAGATAACAAACTTGTATGCAACCAATCAACGAACTATTTCACCATTGCCAAGAACAATTCACTACTCAAACATAGACGGGGAGACACAATACATCAAGGGAATATAGTATTGCATCATACATCGTGTTTGCCAAGAGATTACAGTGGAGAGATGGAGCTGATCTTGCTGTAGATGTTGATGATGAACACGCCGGAGGGGGGTGGAGCCCTCCGGGGGTGATACCGGCGGCGTTTCCCCTCTCCGATCTTCTCCGGCGGCAGCCTTCTGTCTCTCTGTTTCGTGGTTTCATCTCTCGGCGCCGCCTCCTTCTCAAAAAGGCCAGGGGACCCTTTATATAGTCGTTTTTAGGTCACGAGACACTCGGGAGAAGAAAGATCGACGGCATCGGAGCCACGGGGGCAAAAAGGGGGCCCCACACGCAGCCAAGGAATCTGGCCGCGTGGAGGGTCCTCTTTTCCACCTGGTTGGCCTTTTGGCCCTCTACTTTGGCCCATGGTCTTTGTCTCGAAAATTCTGAACCGTGCTATTTGCCCTTGCCCTTTTTGGAGTCCCCGAAGCTCCCGGAAAGTCCGAAACACTAAAAAGTACGTTTTCTGGAAAAACAGGGTTAGAACCAAAAGAAGGGGGTTGTTTAGAAAATCCCCCAAATCATTATAAAACATGAATATAAGTTGCTAATATGTAGGAAAAACAAGTAATAACATGCAGAGTTCATGTATGCATTTTACATGCATCAACATCCCAAAGCTTAACCCATGCCCGTCCTCGAGTATGAAGGTGATAAAACTAACATGGACTTTGCATATTGAAACAATCATGGGATATCAAGGAGGATTATTCATGCTACATATAATCAAATGATTAATACTAGAAACGAGTAGCAATATACAATTCATGTTGTAAGAAATATCAAATATGCAAGCAAAGATGCTTCATGAAAGTTCACAAAGTGTATAATGAAATAAAAGCACTATGGACCAAATGCATACACAAAATGAAAAATAAAATCCTATATTGGTCAAAGAATAGCATAATGGAAAATAGAAAATATGGTGGACACTTTGGAGAAAATTGAGTAGAGGTAAAACATGATCAAGTCTTATTTATCCTCTAAATTATTCAACTAAAATTACTAATTGAAATGTGGTATCCATTGATCTAGGACTCTCATTGCCCCTTTATCACTAGCATCTTAAATGGTGAATGTTGAAGTAATGTGAATGACAAGGTGGTTGAAAGCCTCATGCCCTGTGAGTGTGAAAACCTACTCCATGATTACTCAACTTAAGATTCCTAATAAGCTTTGTACAATCATAATAAGTATTAATGACATCATAGAGAACCGCAAAGAGGTACCTCTTGCCCCATGACATGGAAACAAGCCCATGTCACAATGACAAGACAAACAAACGGAGCAGACTCATCATCCTTTTTATTTTCATTCACTATTATGCATAGCTTCTTATTTTATTGCAG
Source organism: Alopecurus myosuroides (assembly GCA_028641055.1). NCBI lineage: Eukaryota > Viridiplantae > Streptophyta > Magnoliopsida > Poales > Poaceae > Alopecurus > Alopecurus myosuroides. Next base: position 282,271,582 of record CM054058.1, read on the forward strand.
GATGTGTTGTAGAGTCACTCAAGCTGTAAGTAAATTTTCACCATGATAAAGCATGGCTTGGGTTAGCGGCCCAATGGGTTTCTCTAGTCATATAGATACTTACTCATCAAAAGTTACTATTCCTCTATTTCATTTCGGCATGGCAGGAGTCCAAAAAAAAAGTACATGATATCAACCAAATGTAATTTTTTGTGCAATGTTGAAAACTTTCCGGTGATACACGTTTATAGCTAGCTCCCAACCACACACTTGTCAAACGCAAAACTTGTGGCTCCCATTATTGAGTCATGTTTATTATATGCATAAAAAGTAAAGTGTGCCTTCAAAAGTTCGTGAGAGTCCTATCCCAAGTTCAACCCATGACAATTAATAAAGTGAATATCTTAATTTAGAACATAAATAACACAATAACATGGTGAACATACTCGGAATAGAAATGAAGCTAATGGGAATATATGGTGGACTCACTCGAAATACTTGGCTAAGGAGTGTTGGAAACAAGTTTTTACTTGTTGGAATTTTTAAATTTTTGGCTAGCAAGAGGGAGATAGTTGACCAGCTACTATGCATGCATATGTCCATAGAACTACTCATTTCATGACAAACTAAATAAACTGGCAATTAACATCAACGACATGAATAAGAGATAGCTCAAGACAACATTATTGCAAATTTCTACACATAAAAAGCCTATAAATCATGCAAACATATGTAGCTCTTCAAATCAACCATGGCATCCCTATTCCAAGTCATAATACTAGCATCCAATACATTCCAACCCCAAACTCCAGTAGCTCAATCTCATATAAAATGATGGGTGTGGTCTTATCAAAACAAAAATAAAAACAAAAACTAGACGCTTCAAGTCTCTACGATAAATGATTTGCTTAGAAAAACAGAAAGTAGACGTGTGCTAACCAAAAGAGTGTAGCTCCAGTGGGGTGTTCATCACATCCCCAAGCTTATGGCTTTCACCATTCTTGGATGTCTTGAGGCGCAGCTCCTCTATTCCATGTGAAAAAAAACTTCACAAAACATGTTTCTCCCATTCTTTTTCTGTGGGGTGAGATTAGCAAGGACAAACAAATCACATGCTTGCTGTGAAAAATTCCAAATCAAATGATCCATTAGATAGAAAATAAGGTTCATTATTTTGTATGTTCACTCTCTTGCTTGAAAGAATCATGGAAATTCGATTCCCAAGCCCAAAGAGTGCATAAAACAAAAGAAGGCAGAATCTGTCCAGAAAAGCAACAGCAGCAAAACAAACGTTTTTTCCTAAGCTAGACTCGTCAAAAAATTAAGCCAATTTTTGTGCTTACAGAGGACGAAAAGATTCAGAACATATTAGCTCAATTCGACATACCAATAAAAAACGTAAAATCATACGGTGAGTAGACTCGTGCTGAAACAGAAATTTCATGCACTAGGATAGCAACTTATAAGTCCAAATGGGTTTGACTTGACTCT